>OZ010599.1:37494824-37533073 GCA_963932145.1 Acanthosepion lycidas
GATAGGGATGTAGATTTATATATTGTTGATATGCTGAGTCGTTACACTTGTAATGTTCATTGTCACCTATCTGTCTAATAAGTCCAACAGTGACGAGTTCTTGGGATTTTAGGATGAATAAAAATTATTTGATTGTTTTATATTTCTACATGCATATTTTTTTAAATATTTAATTCATTTTTATGAAAATAAAACCACTCTATTATGTCATTGGCGTACAATATACAAACAAAATCGGATGAGTGACTGATGTAAGCAATACACGACGCCAGTATGTGAGGGATGCAGGGTGAATATGTTATTGTATGCGAACGACTTTTTTTTCTTAGAAATTTCTATTCAATATTAGGGTGCGTCTTCCAAGCCGCAACGTCTTGTAAGCCGGAAAGTGTGTGTTTGTGTGTGTGTATATATATATATGTGTATATATATATATATATATATATATATATATATATATATATATATATATATATATATATATATATATATATATATATATATAATATAAAAATGACGGTTCCGTACAGTTTCGACTCCTGTCGGAGGACGAATATTTTCTGTGAAAATTTCTCGGGCATTCAGGCCGGTAAATGTTGTTTAATACTGTTTATTATAAACAGAGAATTTACTTAAACATTTGTATCTATAAAAAGAATGTATAAATATAAAAATGTCTTAATATATATATATATATATATATATATATATATATATATATATATATATATATATATATATATATATATATATACATACATACATACATACATACATACATACATAGATGCAGATATTTACGTTTTGTGTGTGTGTGGGTAACACCTGAGGCGGCGCACTGTGGAAAATAACGATGACCCATCTGGTGCCTTGCTAACTTGATCCTGTTGACGCGTACTGATATCACTGTCGAAGACGGTTCGTATATATTATACGCCACATATATCTTCAAGAATGCTTTGTTCATTTTTAGAAATTCATTTTAAGCTTTAAAAATTATAATTCAAACAAAGATGGGTGGGGGAATGAATTTAAAAAAATATCTGATGATACGTCGCTTCTTGGTAAGACGAAAAATAAACAGACTCTGAAATTACAGATTGAATCTACGGACTGTCAAGGATTATTAAGACCTTCCAAAGTTTACACAAAAAATATTGTGCTATGGGAACTTTGGCATTAAAAAAAAAAAACAAAAAAAAAAAACAAATTCGTTGTAAATATGTAACATTTATGAGGCTAAAATACGGATATCTTTTCTGAGGTCATTAAAGTGTACACTGTTCAATTATTAACGTTAGCAACGAAATATTTTAAATTGCAAAATTGTACATGCATTAAATGTAAATTACTTACAATATAACACATATTACTTATAATATATTACTTACAATATACATATTACTTACAATATATTACTTACAATATACATATTACTTATAATATATTACAATATACATATTACTTAGAATATATTACAATATACATATTACTTATAATATATTACTTACAATATACATATTACTTATAATATATTACAATATACATATTACTTACAATATATTACTTACAATATACATATTACTTACAATATATTACTTACAATATACATATTACTTATAATACATTACTTACAATATACATATTACTTACAATATATTACAATATACATATTACTTATAATATATTACTTACAATATACATATTACTTATAATATATTACAATATACATATTACTTACAATATATTACTTACAATATACATATTACTTACAATATATTACTTACAATATACATATTACTTATAATATATTACTTACAATGTACATATTACTTATAATACATTACTTACAATACACATATTACTTAGAATATATTACAATATACATATTACTTATAATATATTACTTACAATACACATATTACTTATAATACATTACTTACAATATACATATTACTTATAATATATTCCTTCTTCCTGTCAGTCTTGAGGGCACGGGTACACTAGTTTTAATAATAATAATAATAATAATAATAATAATAATAACACTGTAGCACGATTTTTGTCCTTGGGTAGCAACAGTTATTTCCTGTTTGCTTATACCTAGAAAGTATGGAAAATGGCTAATATTTCCTCCCAAATTTGCTCTTGTGACAAGGATAATGATATTTCTAAAATTTACCTATTCTCATTGGGAAAACTGGAAAATGTGAACATTCTCGTTTACGCAAAATACTAACAAAACGACATATGATTCAAAAGCAGCATTGATCTATTCTAGGATTACACAAAATCGACCACAGAATATATCAGAAGTGCGTAGTTCTTCGCTATTTACGCTTATGCTGTGAATTAATTTCACGAAACAACCCCTCAAATATAGTCCCCTATCATGTTATCGTTATAAGATCCTTGATAGTCAGAACGTTCTAGAAATTCTTGAGACTTTTAGAAACTTCGCGAAAGTTCCTGAAACTTCTAGAAACTTCTCCTTCAGCAATTCAGCGCTGAATCTGTCTCAAAGAATAATATTTATTTCCTTTCTCCTTGCTTTCGAGACAGAAGCACTTAAGAAATAATTCTTACTGACCAAAGACAAAAAATATCAAAATTCTGTTACACAGTGTAATAATAATAATAATAATAATAATAATAATAATAATAATAATAAGGAATGAACACCACCCAGACCCGGTTACGGAGATAGGACCTGTAACAATTTTATGGGATTACACAATACACACAGACAGAACAATCAAAGCTAACCGCCAAGACATTGTTATTAGAGACCACAAACAAAAAAAGGTGCCTCCTTATTGATATGACAGTATCTGCGGACTGCAATGTATTTTTGAAGATCTTCAAAAAGCTCTCAAAATACAAGGACCTTGAAATGGAAATCTCAAAAATGTGGCACATGGGAACATGGGAACAACCCCAATCCCTGTTGTAGTTGGAGCCCTCGAATTGGTTGGAAAAGATTCCAATAGACTCATTGAAGAGATTCCTGCCTTAAAGAAATACAAAAAATTGTCCTGACGAGTACAGCCCACACCTTGCGAAGGGTTTTATCTATGTAAAACATGAGTGTTTTTCTTTTTATATTGGTCAGTGGAAAATGTCATGATGCCATTTCTAACCTTAGGTCTCTGGGTGGTACCCTGAAAGAAATGTGTACACACCAGAAATCAAAAGAAATAATAATAATAATAATAATAATAATAATAATAATAATAATAATAATTCTTGCAGACTTTAATGTGGCTCTGAAAATCTTCAAAAATCTAATAAAATACAAGTGTCTTGAAGTGGAAATCTTAAAAATGTGGCACATGAAAACGTCGATAACGCTATTTATGGTTGGAGCACTGGGTTTGAGGGGAAAAGGTTCTGTTGGACTCATTGATTCTTGGTAGACCATGCCTTAAAGAAATACAAAAAAAAAACTTACTCAAAAGTATAGCTCACACATAATAAATGTCTTTATCTCTGTAAAATGCGTATCTATTTATAGGTTAATTATACAGTAGAAATCAAATAATAATAATAATAATAATAATAATAATAATAATAATAATAATGTACTTACATATGTGCACTGGAAGATATGCAAGAAGCACAAAATCGAAACCACTGAGAAACGGTATGACCACCAACCAGACACAGTTACCCAAAATAACGATGTAACTATCCTCTGGGACATGCCAATTCAAACTGACAGGGAAATAAAAGCCAACAGACCTGATATTATCATAAAAGACAAGAAATTCAGAAAGTGTATGCTTATTGGCATGGCAGTGACCATCTGAGAGAAAAACCTCCATGAAAATTATCGAGAAATTGTCCAAATACAAGGACGTGGAGATCCAGATTAACAGGATGTAAGGAATGAAGACTGAGACTGTACCAATAGTAATCGGAGCACTGGGCCTCGTGAGAAAAGGAATAGACACATTTAGTAACAGTGTTCCACGTAATATCAACATACATGTTACCCAGAAGATCTTCCTACTGGAAACATCCTATATATTAATAAAAGTGCTATCAAGTGACAATTCTCCTATAGGGCCTAAGGACAATAGTTTGGATCCGGCTCTACACGATACAAAATAGGAAACATAATATACACAAATAATAATAATAATAATAATAATAATAATATAGAGGCATTTGGTGTGATAAAGAAGGTTGCCGAAAATCGTGTTAGTACAATTCGCGAAGTCATCAGCATCTCAGAGTTACCAAAGATTACTTTGTGTGGAATTGTGCATATCATCCGCAAAACCCTATTCATCTAAACGAAGCGTTCCAAATGTGCATAGATAACTTTTCTACAGTGTCCTTTTTTACTCATAAACACTGGCGGGCTGGGACTTGGCAATTAGACACTTAAAATTACTCTCTGGCAAGATGATACCACGCAACATTAATAATAATAATAGTAAAACAGGAATGGGTTTTATTTAGATTATTATTATCATTCTTATTATTATTATTATTTTTATTATTTTCTTTGATTTCTGGCGTTTTTTCATTTCTTTCCGGGTCCCGCCCAGGGACCTAAGTTTAGAAATCGCATCATGACACTTTCCACTGACAAAAAAAAAAAAAAAAATATTACATAGATAAAGCCCTTCGTAAAGTGTGAGCTGTACTCGTCAAAACAATTTTTTGTATCTCCTTGAGGCATGGACTTCCAGGAATCCCTTCAATTAGTCTAGTGGAATCTTTTCCAACCAGTCCTAGGGCTCCAACTACAACAAGGATTGTTGATGTTCCCATATACCACATTTTCGAGATTTCTATTTCAAGGTCCTTGTATTTTGACAACTTCTTGAATATTTTCAAAGATACATTGCAGTCAGCAGGGACTGCCATATCAATAAGGAGACACTGTTTTTGTTTGTAGTCTTTAATAACAATATCATGGCGGTTGGATTTGATTGTTCTGTCAGTGTGTGTTGTGTAGTCCCATAGAATTGTAACAGGTCCTATCTCCGTACCCGGGTCTGGGTGGTGTTCATACCATTTTCTTTCAGTTTCCTTCCTGTAGAAGTTGCAGATTTTCTAGTGCAGATATTGGCCCACTCTGTCATGTCGGGTTTTATACTCAGTGGGTGCCAATGTCGTGCAACCTGATACAAGATGATCAATCGTTTCTGGATATTTATCACAGAATCTGCATTTGGAGCTGATACAATATTTTAGTATATGTGCTTGATAATTCCTAGTTAGCAAGCATTGGTCCTGCGCAGCAAGGATAAAACCTTCAGTTTCAACTTTCAACCCTGCACTACGTAGCCACTGATGGGTACGGGTTTTGTCTACGTCAGCTTGTTTTGTACGGCAGAGTATTGGCCATGAAGCGGTTTATCTTTCCTTCGCTTCTGTATCTGGTCGGTTGCATTCGTCTTTGCTGTCTTTTTTTAAGTATTTTGCAGTTTCAGTCGGGGTATTGTGCTGTAGTTGAATCTCTACGCCCATTTGGAATTATTATTAATATTATTATTCCTGTGATGATAGAGACATTGGGTCTGATAAAGAAGGGTACCGAAAACAATGTGACTACAATTCATGGACACATCAGCACCTCAGAATTACAAAAGATTACTTTGTTCAGAACTCCACATAGCCGTAAAACCCTTTCCATCTCAACGAAACATCCCTAGATAATTCTCCTACAGGGCCCTTTTATTTAAATTATACAATTCGCGAACTCACCAGCATCTCAGAGCTACAAAAGTTATGCGGAACTACACATATCATCCAGAAAACCCTCTTCATCTAAACGAAACGTCCAAAATGTGCATAGATAACTCTCCTACAGTGTAATTTTTCTCATATACTCCGAAAGAGACCTGGTAATTACGCACTTAAAATTACTCTCAGGCAAGATGATACCACACATAATAATAATAATAATAATAATAACAGCAATAATAATAATAATAATCAGTAAAACTGATTTTGGAATGTATAGGTCAGTGCAACCATCTTGATTTTGAGTTAAAATTATTTTTGCTTTATGAAAACATTTTAGGCAAACATACAGTGTACAAAATACACAGTTTAAAATAAATTTTACGTATGTGTATGGCTTTGAGGTTCTTTTTAGATCAAATTTAAATGTAAGAATCGGGGTGTTCCTATATACAGTTTTAAAGAAGCGCTATTATGAACACTGACTTATTTCTTGCAGGCATTATTAACTTTTCAATAATGAAGCATTCTTCTTTTCTTCGTTCGTCGTTTAAAATGAACAGCGAATCTATTAAAAAAATACCTTCCTTTCAGGGAATCTTTTACTATTTTCATTGTTAACTTCGGAGAGATGTCTGACAATATGAGAAAACGACACCTATCATCAACAAATCCTGATTGGTCACATTGACAAGCACTGTAATGGAAGACGTGTCTTCGGGTTTGTATCGGGCTGAGGTTGAGAACTTTACTTTCCGATAAATCTCATTCAACATTTTCAGGAGTGCATTTTCAACACCCGTAGGAATTTTGAATACACAGTGGCGGAAAGGCCATGATGTCGGATCCGTGCTCTCAAAGGTATGTTCGCGAAAGTAAATGCTACAGACTTCGCCGGAGTTTGAACTCGGCTCGCCGAGACCTCTATTCGTACCGATTATTTTCATTGTTGTAGAACTGAGCAACTTATTTGTATGGGTACTATGCGAGAAATCAAATTCAGCATTTTCAGAAGGAATATATTTTCAACACATGGACACACACAATCATATCATAATTAAGTAATTCATCGAGTCTAGAAGAAACCTCAACAGAATGCAGAAAACACGGGACGGACGTTTCGTCCTATATTCGCATCCACCACCGAGAATTGAGACCCGAACCGTTACGATACGGCGGAAGCGTCATACCAACTGTACCATCGAAGAGGTAGCAAATTAGACTCGATATAGCGCCGCTCTTCACAAATTCCGTGGTGTAACTCATCCGAGTTTCCCTTAACCAGAGGACTGTGTCTCCACGAGTCACGACTACTAACCCCAAACCGCTCCATCGAGAACATTAGAAGCCGGCTCAAGCAAGGATAGAAATTATTTGGAGGATTTGATAATTATAATTAAGTAATTAATCGAGTCTAAAAGAAACCTCAACAGAATGCAGAAAACACTGGACGGCCGTTTCGTCCTATATTTGAGACTCATCAGCAGTGCGTCATACCAATTGTACCAACGGGCCTCGGTGACGAAGAGGTAACGAATTAGACTCGATATAGCGCCGCTCGATCACATATTCCGTGGTGGAACTCATCCGAGTTTCACATTACCATATAGGACTGTGCCCCCACGAGCCACGACAACTGTCCACCTGAGAATTTACAGCCGGTTCACGCAAGGATATAGAAGTGATAGAAATTATAAGAAGGATTTGAAATAATTATAATTAAGTAATTCATCGAGTCTAGAAGAAACCTCAACAGAATGCAGAAAGCACTGGACGGCCGTTTCGTCCTATATTTGGGACTCATCAGCAGTGCGTCATACCAACTGTACCAACGGGTCTCGATGACGAAGAGGTAACGAACTAGACTCGATATAGCTCCGCTCGATCACATATTCCGTGGTGGAACTCATCCGTGTTTCCCTTACCCATAGGACAGTACCCCCACGAGCAACGATTAAATCAGAACATTAGAAGCCGGTTCAAGCAATGATATACAAGTGATAGAAATTATAAGGAGGATTTGAGATAATCATACTATACTCCACTACCGAGAATTGAAAGTGCGTTCTGCATTCTGTTGAGGTTTCTTCTAGACTCGATGAATTACTTAATTATGAGTATCTAAAATACTCCTAATAAATTATATCACTTATATATATATATATATATATTTATATCACTTATATATATATATATATATATATATATATATATATATATATATATATATATATATATATTGTCACGTAGCCACGATTTCATTAACTACATAGGCGTTAGACTAAAAGCACCCCAAAATAAAATCTTAAATTCTAGTCGAAAATTAGTTAGATACAAAAGAAAAATATATAAATAAATAAAAATAGAAATTTAATCCAGTGCTTTCGACTTGCGAGCGAATATGTTTTATGATCAGCCATATCCGCCTCTTCTCTTCACAAATTCTTTCCCTCTTTATCTACTCTTCCACCTACGAGCCAAGGGCACGTGAACTTTGAAGTGACCCGATGCGAGAATGACCTGGTTCCAAAATTTCGCAGCTATCAGGCGGCTGACCATAAGTGAATTCCAGGCACCACCAGGATCTCCTGCTGCGATTCACGTGATCAGAACACACTAAGCGTGGATTGAACTTTTGGCCATCACACAAACACTGCGTGATTTGCGCCCCATCCTCCTGCGTACCCGGTCAAGGACGAAGGGGAACCCACGCGACTGTCTTTGGGGACAGCAGAATCTAAAAAAGGATTTTCAGTTTCCCTCTGACCAGCGGCAGTTGAACGTCGCTGGACAAAATCGTCAGACTGCCCACTGAGATGAAGAAGACAGGAAAGTCTGTCGACTAGGGGTGAAAGGAATGCTATGAAACTGAATCAACCCAACGAAATGCCTATACGAGATGCTGTGGACCATCGAACACTTGTGAAGGAAAAGAAATCCAGGAAAATTGCTGACCAGCCAAAATGTTGTTTTAGCCTCAGAACCCTCGCTTCGGCGAATCAGAACTTTGTGTGAAAATATCAACTCGACTGAAAGATAAATTGATTCTCTTGGTTTGATCTGTTCTTATATATATATATATATATATATATATATGTATTCGCTCGCACCCTCTGTTCTTTAATGAACCCTTCCCCTTTGTTAAATGATTGTTTTTTTTTCTTTCTTTATCAGTATATATATTTATAAATAAATGTTATATTTTGAAATCCATTGTCTTGTGTCTGTTCTTCCTTAACTCCCTTGTGTCGATTCAATTTCTGAGTGAAGACCGAGAAAAGATACCACGTTTTCCTTCTTTTTTTTTAAAACCCGTGGTTCATCTATATGCTACAAGTCCGTAACAATATATATATAGGTCGGTTTCCTGTACGGTTCCAGTAAGTACCTGTCTCTATCTGCTATCCGCTAACTTTACAAGGACCCGATAAGGCTAAATTGGCGTACGATTGCCTTTTATGAATTATAACTGTCCAGTCATCATTTTCCAGCCTTTATTTATTAATTTACTCTTACTATTGTATTATTATGCCTTTTGATTCTTTGAGGGACATCGGGCCGAAATAACGGACGCGGTCCCGGGTGATCCCATGTTGTGCCGGCTGCCTTCAACTCTCTGTCAACACTTTCTGAGTCAAGTCGGTTATGGTCGACCCACTTTTCGCTTCCCTTGTGGATTCCAGTCCTAGTGACAGGGTTTCGGAATGTGTTGCCGATCTATCTCTATTTACGTTTCTTGATGCCAATCTAGATTCCGGCTTATCTGGTCCTGTCTCACAGTTTTAAAAAGATGCATGACTTCTTTAGAAATTGCCTCCTCTAGGTTCGTCTACGAATCGGAGAGGATAAGAATGTTTCGAGAATTTGAGAATGAATTGCGTTAATAAGTCACAATTCGGCTTTGCTTGATCGGCGACGCAGTCAGTGGCTGAGTCGGTCTAGCGAACGTCGGATCTAATGACGGTTTCTCCTGCAAATGGGGGCGAAGTTTGAAACCTGGCGGAGAGCGTATGTTTTTCCTCAAAAAAAAAAAAAAAATACACTGTTTAATAAATAAACGGAGCGTCTACTGAAATATGGTATCCACTAAAAACATGTGATATATATATATCCACTAAAATAAGGTGATACATATATATATATATATATATATATATATATATATATATATATATATATTGATTATAGGTGTAGTTTAATTTATAATTACATGAATCATTCATACAAAAAACAAATATAGAGGTTAATGATTTAAATGGCGAGAATACATCTTCGCAAACAATTTGAATAAGTTACACTAACCCCAAACCTGTATATGAATGATATGATCCCTGTTTATAAATTCCAGTTGCATAAGGTTTTTTTGAGTTTTTACAAGCTTTCGTCTGTTCCTACAGACATCATCAGGTATGTAAGTAGATTTTGATCTTGTTTTTACTTCTCAGTAATAAGAGGACAACGAAAATAGGTGCGGATACTCCCAACAGACTTTTTGAAAATAATTCTCCTCAATGTCTTGGTAGAAAGACCGTGAGAGAGAAAAAAAGGCTTTACAAAAAGAAAAAAGAAGAGAAAAAGTAAAGAAAAGCAAAAAATTAATAGCGAGATTCGCCAGCTAATTTTGAATTTAGTGAAACCCTTCAGAAAAGAACGAATTACTTTCTGGATATGACCACTTCTAAGAACAATGGAAGTTTCCTTGCAATCAAGGCATAGTATCTGTTCCCGCGGAATCCAGTCCTGGTGCGTTAGCCTTCCTTGCTGGACAGTAAGTGATGATGCCTGTACCAGCGTCATAATAGTCGCCGGGACTGGGCAGTCATTATTCTCGTTCAATATGTGCAGCTGCTGTTGGAGCCCCACGTTGGACCGGTGTGGGTTTGCCGGTAATGCTATGTTTATCGGCGCTTGGTCGATTTTTGCGAAAATTGAGTTATTCAATATGGAAGTTTTTTATCCACCATGCCTCCTCTAGAGGAGGCATGGTGGCGTAATGGATAACGGCTTGGATTGAGGAATCGGAGAGCCGAGTTCGTATTCCATTCGAATCCATTACATTCACTTACGTGCTAATACCCTTGGGAAAGGTGTGTATCCTCTTCTTCTCCCTCCAGCTGTAAATAACAGGACAGACTGGGTTCTATAGCCTTGCATGGCAACTGGTCTAGGAGAAGGACAACTCTGAATTCAAAACCTGCGGAGGGTTGTTTGGGGACTTTGTGGCACGTAGTGCACCAGGTCTCTGTATTCGGCCCTTCAAAAAGTGTGGATGGTCCTTCACGAAACCTTCACCATTATAATCAAATCTCATGTGCTATACATGCAGGTTGGGGACCGCTTGTGAATTCCGAATTCCCATCAAACTCCAATATTGGAGCTGGCTCAACCCACCTCGGGTGAATGCCGTTACAAGAACAAGAGAGAGGGGAGAGTTTTATTTATTTTTTTTTTTTTTATGAGAGCACCCAGTGAATATCGAACCAAAGGCTAACCGGACTAGCTTCGTTAATCTTTACCCCATCCTGAGGTTAGTTGACGTGTGTTGATTCTATGATGTCGACCCTAGTTGGATTATTTGATGCCGAATTTTGTATGTGGCGCTGATTGGGGACTGGGGACCGGGCTCACTACTCAACGGCGAATTCTCGTTAACCATTTATCCCGCGCCAAGATGCCCAACTAATTTTGGCTTGGCGACCATAATGAGATTTTATTCGGCCCCCATAAGGAATAAAGTAAATTAGTAAAAAGATCACTTGGGAATCTTCTACGACAGGGAGGGCTCTCTTTATTCTGACGCTCTGCTGAAATGTGACACCCTGGAAGGAGAGTTTTGTATGGTGAAACGTGACACCGACGCAAAGCAATTTACGATTTGACAGATCGAAACATCAGACATTAACTGTTATAATAACGTGGCCATTAATTATTCTTTTATTTTTCTTTGTTTTAACGAAATGGGCTTGCCAATAATAATCTCCGAATCAAAAGCACTTTCAGAAGAGAATACAATTCCTTTATTTTTCATGAGCGACTCATTTAAAAACAACTGTACTGGAATCTAACTAAATCTTGAAGCTTCATCATCGGGACTGTTTCGAATCGAAGACACACTTCTCTTCAGGATGGATGTTTTCGAGCCTGACCTGTCATCTCGACTCCAGTCGCTTTCCCAAAAAGACGCAACAAATCCGTTGGTATATAATCCAAGTGGGTCATAGTAATAATAAAATATTATAACTGATCCATAAAAAGAGCTCCATGTTTTTATTATTATTAAGAACAAATAATTAATACACAATAAAATCCCAAATCACCTCATATGGGTTATAAACTTTTTTCAGCAGACGAAAATATAATTCATCTGGTCTGTCTTATCAACACCGGTACGAGCTGAGTTCATGTTGGAAATATAAATTTAAGTGTGAGATTAAAAAAAAAATCCGTTCGAAAAGATAATACAGAATTTATCCATTTCAATGTTTCAGTCAGACGAAAGGCACGAGTGGGTGGTTAGGGGAGGCTGGGAGATTTTCTGTCTCTCCCCACCATTCTCTCTCTCTCTAATTTATATATATATATATATATATATATATATATACATATATATATATATATATATATATATTTATATATGTACACACACACACACACACACACACACACACACACACACACACACACACATATATATATATATATATATATATATATATATATATATATGCATAAGAAATTTGATAAATGTAAAATGCTTAATTCAAAGTAGATTTGATTACGCGTTTCACCTTTGTAGGCTTCACCAGACCCAAAAAGGAAAGAAAGAAACGCATGGGTTTGCGTGGATTCCATATCCTCTTTTAAACACACGCACACACACACACACACACACACACACACACACACACACACACACATATATATATATATATATATATATATATATATATATATATATATATATATAAGAAAGAACAGTAAGATATATAATCCAGTGTTCTTATAGATATTTTTATTTTTGCAAAATAGTGCTGAATATAAATTTACAGAGCATTAATATTATAAATTAACTGATTTAAAATATGGGTTTTTCGCTACACAGTTTTAACCATGTTTCAAAAATGGAAGCTAACAGCTTCGAATTTAATTTGTAATTAAATTAAAGACATTAGTTCCATTTCATCCTCATGGGAATTTTAGAGTAACTAAACCCAGAAATTTTAAAAGTTACTCCAAAATTCGCTTGAGGATGAAATGGAACTAATGTCTTTAATTTAATTGCAAAATTAAATTCGAAGCTTTTAGCTTCCATTTTTGAAACATGGTTAGAACTGTGTAACGAAAAAACCATATTTTAAATCAGTTAATATATATATATATATATATATATATATATATATATATATATATATATATATATATTGAAACACCGACCTTAACGCTACCCTTGTTTTTATGAGTGCGGTATCATCAAGCAGTAAATAAGTAAGAGATTTACTCCTTGATGTTTTTGCACTATCTGAAACCATGGTAGCGTGAATGCCGGTGTTTCAATAAGTTATATCTTAAATTGCCATCGGCTTACCGCTAAACTGCTTCCGGCCACAACTGAATTTGTATACCAAGCTCTTGATAATAACGTCGAAGCTCGGGCTGTGGCTCAAGATATCTCTAAAACGTTTGATAGGGTTTGACATGCCGGCCTTCTACGTGAGTTTCAGGGATACGGTATAAAAGAACGATTGTTTGATTTAATAACATCATTCCTGTCAAACAGTGAAATGAAGGTCGTCCTAAACGGGTTCTCTTCCAGTTCCTTTCATATGAAGGCTGTTGTTCCTCAAGTTTATATCCTGGGTCCTACACTGTTTCAGTTCTTCGTCAATGATCTTTCTGATTTCAATTCTCAAGTTGACATCTACGCAAGCGACACTAACATTTACTACTGTCCCAATACTAAATCCGGCATTGCTGACAAAGTTAATCCCGCCGTTGGTCTCTAAAAAGGACATCCAATCTGTGGTTGACTGGGACAGGAAATGGCTTGTAAATTTTAATGTCCCCAAAATGCAACTGCTATCATTTACCCACTATAGAGAAATCTCCCTGCCTCCTATCAGCATGGCTGATACTCAACTCTACGAAGGCGTCTCTCTTCGCCTTCTTGGTCCCACTTTTCCACTGACCTGAGGTGGAACAGCTATTAGGTTGGTGTAAAAATAATATCGTTTTTGGCGTACTTTTTAATGTCAAAAAAAGATATTATTTTTGCACCAACCTATTGAATCAATAGCTACATCTACCGCAAGGAAAGATGGTTCGGTGTGTCGCTCTAGAAGGTTTTTCTCGTTTGAATCCACCCTTCAAATCTACAAATCTACCATTCGCCCTTGCATTGAATACATCGGTGCCCCTGCTGTTCATCATTCTCGACAAAATCCAAAGACGGTTATGCAATGTGATAGGTTCTGACCTGGCATCTTGACTCCAGTCACTTTTTCACACACGTGACGTGGCTTCCATCTGTCCTTTCTACAAATATGTTCATGGCGTCTGCACTGGCGAGCTATTTTCACTGGTGCCCCCACTGCATGAATTTAAACGCACTACTAGGTTGGCATTTCGGTCCCACCCTTTTACTGTCGAAACAGTTAAATGTACCCACCTCTTCTACGCCCTCTTCTTCTTCTCCCGGACTTCCCGACTGGGAAACTCACTTCCTCTTACTTGCTGCCCTGATAGCTGTAATCTTTAAAAATTTAATAGTAATGTCAATCGACATCTTTTGATGCCTTGATTTTGAATCCCGTCCTTCTCTTCATCCTTTCCTCTATCACGCCTCTTTAACTTGCTCCCATTCTCTGTAACCCCTTGCGTGCTAGTGGCACTCTCGTCTTGCTTGGGGTGAAATGCTTTAAAAAATTCGATTTTTGAAGATTGTATTGAGCACTCTTTTAATTAAGCCGTTTTATTTTTATTTAATTTATTTAATTAATTTATTTATTTTTCGCAAATATTCCTTTTTGTCAAACGTTGAATTTTGTAAAGCATATTATTACAATTAATTAAGTAATTATGAATTTCGCTAAAGTAATATATTTCTATTCATGTAAATATTTTTTGGGCGATTTTTGATAAATAAAACTTTTCTCTACTCTTGTATTAGTGTCTTACACCTACAATTTACGACATATGTTTATGCCTCAAATTGATGATAATTTTTATTTCAATGAATAATTATGTCTTCAGTTCTAGTTTAGATTTAATGTATATTGTAACGGAGATTACCTGTTACGTTATTCTTTTCAGCAATGTGACAATATGTTACATAATTGTAACACTATATGCATTTTTGTATTGGGTTTTGTCAACCCCACCAAAGGACATTTCGGAAATTCGAGGGGACTAACACAGGGTTCATTGTGATAACCTTACGAACTCGCATTCTTCTTTTTCTTCTTCTTCTTCTTCTTCTTCTTCTTCTTCTTCTTCTTCTTCTTCTTCTTCTTCTTCTTCTTCTTCTTCTTATTATTATTATTATTATTATTATTATTATTATTTTCTTTGCTTTCTGGCGTTTACACATTTCTTTCCGGGTCCCGCCCAGGGACCTAAGGTTAGAAATGGCATCATGACACTTTCCACTGACAAAATATAAATATATATATATATATATATATATATATATATATATATATATATATATATATATATATATATATATTATTATTATTATTATTATTATTATTATTATTATATTGCGATTTCCGCTATGCCACAACACCTACCAAGTCTGCGGAAAGACCTAAGGTGTGTGTGTTGTTATGGCTACATTTCATGATTTGTTTTTCTAACTCACATAACATCACAGGCGTTACATGGATAAATTTCTTCTTAGTGAGTGCTGTAGTTATCAAAGCAATTTTTTGTATTTCTCTTAAGTTGGGATTTCCAGGGATTTTTTCAATGTGTTGTTGTGTTCCTTTTTTTATCATTCCAAGCGCACCTATTATGACTGTTACTATTCTTGTTTTCAATTTCAACATTTACCAATTAACCTGCAAAATATTTATTATTATTATTATTATTATTTTTTCCTTTGATTTCTTGCGTTTACACATTTCTTTCCGGGTTCCGCCCAGGGACCTAAGGTTAGAAATGGCATCATGACACTTTCCACTGACAAAAAAAAAAAAAAAAAAAAAAAATTACATAGATAAAGCCCTTCGTAAAGTGTGGGCTGTACTTGTCGGAACAATTTTTTGTATCTCCTTGAGGCATGGACTTCCAGGAATCCCTTCAATTAGTCTACTGCAATCTTTTCCAACCAGTCCTACGGCTCCAACTACAACAGGGATTGTTGATGTTCCCATATGCCACATTTTCAAGATTTCTATTTCAAGGTCCTTGTATTTTGACGGCTTTTTGTCGTAGTGGTGTGTTGTTATGGCTAGATGATTTGTTTTTCTCACTCCAATAACATCACAAGCGTTGTATGGACAAAGTCCTTCTGTATACGGTGTACTTATCAAAGCAATTTTTGGGATTTCTCTTAAGCTGGAATCTTTGAAGATTTTTGATTTTTTTTAATTACTCAGTTTTTTGTTTGTTTGATTTTGTTTTTTTTTTGCAATTATTCCTTTTTATCAAGCGTTGAATTTTGTAAAGCATATTATTAGAATTTCAGTAATTATGAGTTTCGCTATACTTCTAATCAGTGAAATATATCGTGGTGATATTTGACGAATAAAACTTTTCTCCGCTTAAGTATTGATGTCTTACGCCTACAATTTATGACATATCTCTATGCCCCAAATTTATGCTAATTTTCATTTTCATAATTATATCTTCAGTGCAACTTTTGATTTAATGTATATTGTAACGTAGATTACTTGTTATGTAAAGATAATATTTTTTATAACCGTAACACAATAAGCATTTTTGTATTGGGATGTGTAAACACTCCAGACGACTATCGATTTCCGGAAAACCGGGGTGAGTAACGCAAAGTAAATGGGACAAAGTTTTACAATTTAAGTAAAGAAAAGTTTGCAAAATAAAGATATTATCAAAGAATGAATCATTTTAATTCTAGAAACGAAAAAAAAGTGGGACCCAATTTTTTAACAATACAGTATAATAGAAAAGTACAGTATTCTAAGCATGGACGAATGGTAGACTTATAGATATGTAAGATAGATTCTGGAGAGAATCATTGTTTAGTACAACACAGTGAATCAACCGAGAATGTTAGTGTAAGAGAAGAAACTGTTACCATAGAACTTACGGTTACATTTAGCAAACAATTACATTGAAAGTATTTATATAGATGGAACAGTGATGGTGGGAAAGTGACTGAAGCCGAGACGCCATGGGTAACTTTTAGCGGACCCATGTCGCAACCGAATGTAACATAAGGTCAGTTTAAACTTAACGGCAATACATGTGAAAATTTCCACAAGCCTTCTCGGCACTTGCCTTTTGGAGACGCCTCAGGCACCGGGCAATCTGCTTCCGGCCCCCGAAGCAGAAGTACTGCCTGGAGGGTAGACACCACGCCCTTGAAGCCGAGACGCCAGGTATATTCAGCCGGCCTACCCACCAAGGCGTGATGTGACACAAAGTCGGCTTAACGTGGAGAGCGCCATATGCATACTTATGCGTATGGACCAAGGGCAAAAACTGACGTGCTGGCATCTGTATTACACTGACCCAACCTCTCGTAATGCATTGGGGAAGGTGCTGTCACAGGTTTGGAATCTCCAGGGCTGAACAACTTCTACCATCCAAAATGAGAAGAAATATAGCCCCACTTACAGCACAGGCGTAATAACCACGCCTCAATAAACCCTCATTGGCTAATTGCTATCAATAAATTATTTTTCAGCTTACACACGTCGCTACCGAATGTGACGCAAGGTCGAATTTCGGAGTGGGTTTACGGGCAATAGGGATGCCTCAGGTGCCGGACAGTAAACGCAGCCCCTTCCCGAAGGAGAGGTACTGCCTAGGGGAGTGTCCGTGATCTACTTAACACCTCGCACAATTGATTCAAGTTGTGACGCAGGCTCGTTTTTTAACGTGGGAACCCGAGTGGAAACAGCCGGGCCGCTGGTCTAAGCTGGTCATAGTTGTCTAAGCTAGTCATAGCCGGTCTTAACACCGCTATGGAACAGGTGTTACGCAAAGGTGTGGGGGAAAAGTAAGGGAGGAGAGAAGGCCTCCGACACAGAACAGATACTACACCTGCAGTATCCATCCCGACGGGAGAACCCCACTTCTCGTCCTTTGCCAATCTTCTCGGTAGAATCCGGTCGGAGGGGAAGTACCTAGTGCCAGAGCTTAATATTTTTTCCTATCTCCGACCACCGAATAGGCCGTTTATTTACTTGACCCCGCCCACTGAGTCAGGTTGTGACACAAGTCCGGTTTTTAACGTGGAGACCCGAGTGTTTTCACTCAGGGACCACAGAATAGGCCGTCAATAATATTGCTTCGTCTCCTTTGGATTTTACTAACAAATTGTGTTTACAACATAAGCTGCAACATTTAATTTGCATCAGAATTTTAAAAGTCAATTTTAACAAATATTTAATCTGTGGAATGTATTTTTAAATCAGATGTTAAAATTATTCATATATAAGTAATGTTTGTGTTGATAATTTTTTATACATCCTGTGGGTATAGAAAAAATGTACTACTGTCTGGTCAAAATTCATTAGTAATTTAGCTAAATGATAAGATAAATGTTCTTAGATTTAATGAAAATATAAGAAAGATGTAATCTTGACTTTTAAAGGCAACTTTTTGTAAGAAAAGAAGCGGACAGAATGTAAATAAATTTCAAAATATTAAAATTTTTTACAGGATTCTAATGCTTGGCAACATTAGTTACGATTTTATTTTCTGTATCGTTCGTAATAACCATTGTTATATTCTGCCATTTCACGTTACTAAAATTTAGTTCAGCGGAGCCAAAATAAAGTTACGGTATTATCTGAATAAGTTAAGATCATATATCTAATTTCTAAAAACCGTACTGGCGCATGGGCACATCACGATGAATCATTGGTTCTTGTATGATCATAAAAGTTAAGCAAAGTCGAGCATGGTCAGTACTTAGGTAAGGGACTGCTGTGTGATGTAATAGATAACGGCCAGGAAAGAGAAATCAGAGAGCCGAGTTCCAATTCCAGTCAGGTTCGTTATACTCAGTTACACGTAAATACAGTTGGGAAAGGTATGAATCCACTTCTTCTCCACTTAGTAAAGGTTTAAATAGTAGTACTTGTATAAAAAAATTATTATCTCCAAAGACATTTTTAAAATTAAAAAAAAAAAAAACATGTTCCGGTTGGAAATAACCTACAAAAGGTTGATAAGCCGTAAAAAATATAGAAATCACTCAATTAAAAACGTACCGTTAATTTTGCCAGAAAAACGCTCCGAACTTTTACTCCGATTGTAAGCATGATATGTCCACCAGGTTCTTTTTATTTATTCTCATCGGTATTTTTTATCATGTCATGTATATTTATCTTTATTACTCGACTATTTCACTTACCTTAATGTCCGATGTCGATAAGACAGACAGGCAGGCAGCCATAAGCGTTAAAATCAATCAATGTAGGCTTCACTCCCACTTCTGGCGCTTTATTTCCCTTCTCTCGACATTTTTTATATTTATTTATTCATTCTCTGCTCCAATCATTCCAAACTCTCCTTTTTACAACTTAAAATTTTTCTTCGAACAAGGCAGAACATCTAAAATGGTGCCAATTTCCGGTTTCTTCGGAGAGCGTTCATATCTTCCCAGCCAAATGAGACAACAAAACGTTTGCTATTTCAAACTGCTTCACACTTTTAACGATAATAAAGCCAGGAAAAGCATTGTTGAGAGCGCGAGTTAAGGACAGACAGGATTGTCTATGGTCATTTATTGTACTCTTCCTCCTTTTCCAACTGACCCTTCCTCATTCCGCCTTGACATCTCCAGTCCCTCATCCGTACCCCAGGGTTCTGTGTAGGTCCACTTAACTTCTGTTGGCCACATAAGTGTTTGCTGCCAATCCCTGTGGGCTTTTCTCCACTTCCGGTTTTTCCCAGAACCATTTTTAACAATAGTCATAGAAAGATCATCATTTATGGTTAGGGCTTTCCTTCTTCTTCCTGTTCATCGTCATTGTCTTTCTTTGTTTTCTTGCTTCATCTTTCTTTTTCCAGTTTTTTTTTTACCTGCCTCTTCTTCTTCTTCTTCTTCTTCTTCTTCTTCTTCTTCTTCTTCTTCTTCTCTCTCTCTCTCTCTCTCTCTCACACACACGCACACACAGACACTCAATTTTTGCCTCTTTGTTTCCTCCTTCTCTTTCATTCCTCACTTCATCCTATTATTGTTCTTTATTCCCACTCTCTCGCATTTCTTCTTATTTTCTTCTTCTTCTTCTTCTTCTACTTCTTCTACTTCTTCTTCTTCTTCTTCTTCTTCTTCTTCTTCTTCATCTTCTTCTTCTTCTTCTTCTTCTCTCTCTCTCTCTCTCTCTCTCACACACACGCACACACAGACACTCAATTTTTGCCTCTTTGTTTCCTCCTTCTCTTTCATTCCTCACTTCATCCTATTATTGTTCTTTATTCCCACTCTCTCGCATTTCTTCTTATTTTCTTCTTCTTCTTCTTCTACTTCTTCTACTTCTTCTTCTTCTTCTTCTTCTTCTTCTTCTTCTTCATCTTCTTCTTCTTCTTCTTCTTCTTCTCTCTCTCTCTCTCTCACACACACGCACACACAGACACTCAATTTTTGTCTCTTTGTTTCCTCCTTCTCTTTCATTCCTCACTTCATCCTATTATTGTTCTTTATTCTCACTCTCTCGCATTTCTTCTTACTTCTTCTTCTTCTTCTACTTCTTCTACTTCTTCTTCTTCTTCTTCTTCTTCTTCTTCTTCTTCTTCTTCTCTCTCTCTCTCTCTCTCTCACACACACGCACACACAGACACTCAATTTTTGCCTCTTTGTTTCCTCCTTCTCTTTCATTCCTCACTTCATCCTATTATTGTTCTTTATTCCAACTCTCTCGCATTTCTTCTTATTTTCTTCTTCTTCTTCTTCTTCTTCTTCTTCTTCTTCTTCTTATTATTATTATTATTATTATTATTATTATTGTCTCTCTCTCACACACGCTCAATTTTTTCCTCTTTATTTCCTCCTTCTCTTCCGTTCCATACTTCATCCTATTATTGTTCTTTATTCCCACTCTCTCGCATTTCTTCTTATTTTCTTCTTCTTCTTCTTCTTCTTCTTCTTCTTCTTCTTCTTATTATTATTATTATTATTAGTAGTAGTAGTAGTAGTAGTAGTAGTAGCAGTAGTAGTAGTAGTAGTAGTCTTTTTTTAAGTAGTATTTATTCTCTTCCTCAGTCTCTCTTCATGTGATGTTTCTAATTTCTCTCAGCTTTTTCTTTTTATAATTATTTTTATTTTCTTTGATTTCTAATGTATATTCATTCCTCCCCGGATTCCAACCAGAGATATAAGTTCAGAAATGGCATAAGGACACTTTCCACTGAGCACTTTTGAAGAAAGGAAAAAAGCAACTAAAACACACATATTTTACATAGATCAAGCCCTTCGTAAGATGTGGGTTGTATTTGTGAGTGCAATTTTTTTTTCTTTAAGACATGTGTTACAAGGTATTCCTTCAATAAGTCTATTGGAATCTTTTCCAACTCAATCCGAGTGCTCTATCTAATACTGGAATTGATGATATCCACATATGTCACATTTCTGAGATTTCGATTTCAAGGTCCTTGTATTTTGATATTTTTTTTTTTGAAGAGCATCAAACATACATAACAGTCTGCATGGACTGCAATCCCAATAAGAAGGCACATTTTGCTTTTGTGGTCTTTGATCACGATGTCTGGGCGATTAGTTTTGATTGTTCTATCTGTATGTATTGTAAATTGCCATAAATTTATTACAGGTCCTCTCTCCATAACCGGGTCTGAGAGGTGTTCATACCAATTTCTTGCAGTTTTCTTTCCGTAAAAGTTGCAGATTTTTCAATGCAGATACTGACCCACACTGTCATGTCGAGTTTTATATTCAGTGAATGCCAATACCGTGGTACAAGATGATCAATTGTTTCTGGATATTTATCACAGAATCTACAATTTGGGCTAACAATTTCAGTAAGTGTGCTTGGTAATTTCTAGTTAGCAAGCGTGGTCCTGTGCAGCAAGAATACAACCTAAGGTTTCAGCTTTTCACCCTGATATGGGATCTTACCAATAATAATAATAATAATAATAATGGACTATTCCATACTTAATAAATACTGCGCCTCAGGAGGAGTTCAAATCGAGTCAGTAGTTCAAGTCGAGTTAAGAGTCGAGTCAGAGGCAGTCCGAAACAGAGTCGCGTTCAGACAATTACTGCAAGACA
Organism: Acanthosepion lycidas; assembly: GCA_963932145.1. Lineage (NCBI taxonomy): Eukaryota > Metazoa > Mollusca > Cephalopoda > Sepiida > Sepiidae > Acanthosepion > Acanthosepion lycidas. Next base: position 37,516,966 of record OZ010599.1, read on the forward strand.
TTGGAATAGTGATGCTGGTCGAGACTACATTGTTCTTTCTACTAAACCTGATTGTTCATACTAACACTTCTACTTCCCTGTATATATTCCTGTTTGTAATATATCTGTGTTATTCCATACCTGTGTTCGAGTTCTTCTTTATTGGTTCTACCTTGGACTATCACCGTGGTACAAGGAACCGAACAATAAAACACCCTGCACTACGTAGCTACTGATGGGTAAGTGGTTTCTCTACATCACCTTGTTTGGTACAGAAAGAATATTGAACGTAAAGCGGTTTACTTTGACATCGTTCCTGTATCTGTATCGATTGGATTTGATTTTACTTTTTAAGGTGTTTGCATGTAAAGTAGTTGTACTATATTCTACTTGCATTTCTTCAGCCACTGGAAACTCGATTTTGAACTTGTTGCTTTTCTTTATTACTGAATAAAGTTTCTTACTTCATTCATGACCTTTGACACAGATCATCATCCAGTCTTCTGTAGTTTCCAGGTATATTTGAATGCCGACTGTTACAGTTTTGTAAGAAAGCTCTAGTTGAACTAATCCTCTGCCTCCTTCGGCTCATGGCACATACACATGATCAGCATCAACCTTGGAATGATGCACGCGGCGGCAAGTGAGAAGCTTTCTCGTTTTGCCGTCTATTCGCTTCAACTATGGTCCAGTTAAGGATTTTGAAATTGTATTGCGCTACGCGGTCAGCCAGCTTGTTTATGGATGATATTCTTTTTTTTTTTTTTTTAATTCAGCTTGGTATTTAGTACCAGACGCACATGCCTGTAGTAATCCTTTCTTACTTTCTCCTTCATTTATGGATATTAAAAACCATCTCCTTCGCTAATGCCTAGGTATCTATATGCTTCTTGTTCCAGTTCCTTAATCTCTATGATAAAACCTAGATTTATTAAGTGTGTTTCTTGTAATTTTTTGAATGCTACGTTTGCACATTTATCTAATCCGCAATCATTACCTATGTCGTCACTGAAACATTTTACAATATTGAGGAGACCCTTAATCTCATTTTCGTCTTTAGCAAAGAGTTTGAGACCTCATGTAGAGTTGGTGATTGAATAATTTCTTATTTACTTTATAAACATATATTATATACATATATTATATACATATATTATATACATATATTATATACATATGCGTAAGGAGATTAAAGGCAGATATTGTTGTTGTTGTTATTATTATTATTATTATTATTATTATTATTATTATTATTATTATTTCTTCCTTTAATTTCTGTTGTATAAAAATTTCCCTCCGAGAGAACTAAGGTCAGAAAGATCTTCATGACATTTTCCACTGATCATTTTTGTGAAAAAATCGCACATATTTTACATAGATAAACCTCCTCGCTAAACCTGTGATCTGAACTTATGAGTACAATTTTGCCATATTATTAAGGTTGGTGCACAAATAATGACGTTTTTTGACGTATTTTTTAACGTCAAAAAACGTCATTATTTTTGCATCAATAATGGGATATTCCGTTTCGATCGTGGGGAAATAGAGAAAAGACATATCAGAAACGCTATTTGGATTCAGTTAGAAGAAAGAAAAAATAAAAGAAAAAAAATTTAGAGGAGGCAATAACACCCGAATGTGCTTAACGCCTCCTTCGGTGAATTGGAAAGATTGTCAAGTTTTTTTTGAAAATTTGTACCCTCTTACTTCTTTAAATAAAAACCTGCATTCATGATTGTTATAGGAATAGGTCGTTCATTTTTGGCCTGAAATCTTTTCATTTGTACCCTCTTATATATTTTCTTTGTACCCTCGAATTTTTTCTAAGCTCTATACTAAACATTAAATCTGTTACGAAAAAAGAACTAAACAAAATGAACACAAAACGATCAGCTTTAAAAAAAGAACTCGTAACTGGAAAAACAGAATGAAAAAAGAATGTTAACAACAAATACTTTTTCACACCCAACCCAGTTCTGCGCAATCTGATTCAACGTTGAGTTTAAGCAAGCGAATGAGCTAATTGGAGTAAAGTGCCATGCAGATTTAAATTTTTCCCACTTGTGACGAATGCAACTATCAATTTTTTTTTCATGCTAGCATGCTAGTTAACATTCGTGTTAGTCAGCTGTTGGCTCCCACGCTGGCCAATAGAATATTCCTGCCTATTCGTGGCAGCCAGCTATAGGCTCTCATTCTGGCCAGTAGAAAATGGCCGCAAACTACATGAAAACTGCCGTAGAAGCATGGAAAATCGATGTTGGACTTCCCGCTAACTTGGAACATGTGCATGTAAATTTTGGTGCAAATCCGTCGAAAATTGCGGCCGTGCATTCGTTACACACACACACACACACACACACACACACACACACACACACACACACACACACACACACACACACATCCTGCCTTTTATAGAGAGAGATATTAAGGAGAAAACAATTAGTAAATAAAATGTCAGGGTTCTGACGGAGCATAGAGATAAAGTATACTTCACAAGGAAGCGGAAACCCAATACTGAACAAGAAACAAGGGATAAACCTCTACTCCTGTTCAAGAGATCGGGGAGGAGTGTGAGCCGGGCGATATTCGCCTATCTACTAATATTGAGGAGAAAACAATTAGTAAATAAAATTTCATTGGTCAGACGGAGTATAGAGATGTATACCCAATCCTGAAGATAAAACAAGGAATAAACATCTACTCCTGTTCGAAAGACCGGGGATGTCTCTGAACCGGGCGATAGTCGTTTATCAACTCAGACTGAGGAGAAAATAATAGTAGTGCCAGCACGAAGTGATAAGAGCGTTTGAACGTACTAGTTTCGTTCAAAAACTGATGATGCCGCCAGATTATGAGGTCTCGCCCAGAAACTGTGACTAGATTTCAGCATATCTGCAGAATAAACCGCAGGTGGTCTTTGTCCGTGTTGAACATGCACAAATGTGCCTGATCAGGCGTTTTCAGCATGGTTGGTCCAGTCTTCCTAACGGACGACTGTGCTCGGAAAAGATTAACCGGCCATTATATCTTTGTGTGTTTACGCATATATTCGCATTTATCTCTACCCAACTATTCTCACATATTCCATCAACTCCCCCAACTTTTCTTCCCGTAACAAACCCTTTGTTTTGTTTTTGTTTTTTTTTTCCTTTTTTTTTTCTTCTTTCCCTTTAAATACCATTTCTATTCAGATATCCGACCTCCCCTTCTGGGCAGGCCGTCATTTAAGAACCGCCAAAATTAATCGCCATTTTTCTCAAGGCAGATGTCTTCTTAATCAGTTGGCTTTTTCTTTTCAGCAAATATTCCATAACAATTACACTAGATTTCCAGCAAACAATTCTTTTCATTCTGCTAGTTTTTTTTCTGTATGGGCAACTGTAAATGATGGGAGTTAAGGAAAAGGAGATGCCGTCTGAAGAGATTTCCGCTTGATAAGAATAGATGGCTCCTCCCACAGGCCAAATCGACAGCAACATGGCGTAAGATATACGTGTTTCTTCCAGTGGCCATTCAGGAAACAGAAATTCGATATGGAGACCGCTTCTTGATCAGGTATAATTGGGCCATAATTGAATTGCTGATAATCAAAATGCCTAGATACCCGCTCTGAGGCTTACTAATAAATCACTGTCTTTATTTTCATGTACGTTTAGGTATGGTGTCGGGTTGGCGAGGTTAGTCTGGTTAACCGTTATTACTGAATTGTGAGGCGGCATACACAATTCGACATTAAATAAACCTACAATGGTCGACATGTGGTAAAATCAACAAATCTCACATAGCCTAGTTTGAGGGTAATGATTAACGTGTTTAGTCTGGTTGAACACTCGTCTTCTATGTACTGTGTCGCTTCAGAAAGTTGGCGGTCATGGCTCTCCACAATTTCCTGTCATTTGTAGCTCTTAATAAATGTTGACTTTTTTAAAAATCTCTCCTAAAACTTAATTCAGCATCCATTTACTCCAGGTAGGATATGCGTTACTTTTCTCTAGCCTTTTTACTATCAATCTGTCCTGTGAGTGTCAAATTTTCCAAGCTCCCTTTCCTCATTATGTGCGCTAAGAATTTCAAATCTCTCTTCTTGCTGTTAAGTATAAGTGTTTTTTTTTGGTTCCCATTGTCTTTAAAACTTCATCGTTGCTCATATGTTCGATCCATGGTATTCTCAGCATCCTTCTGTAGAACCACATTTCTGTTGCTTCAAGTCTCTTCTTCATATTCGATCCATGGTATTCTCTCTTCCCGATGTTAAGTATAAGTGTCCTTTTTGTTTCCATTTTCTCTAAAACTTCGTCGTTGCTCACATGTTCGGTCCATGGTATTCTCAGCATGCTTCTGTAGAACCACATTTCTGTTGCTTCAAGTATCTTCTTCATATTCGATCCCTGGTATTCTCTCTTCCCGATGTTAAGTATAAGTGTCCTTTTTGTTTCCATTTTCTCTAAAACTTCATCGTTGCTCACATGTTCGGTCCATGGTATTCTCAGCATGCTTCTGTAGAACCACATTTCTGTTGCTTCAAGTCTCTTCTTCATTTTTGAGGAGATTGCTGAGCATCCACTACCATATAGGAGATTAAGTAATCATTTTGGTCCCCTTTACGTGCCCAATATAAAATTCGGCATTAAATCACTCAACAAAGATTATAAAATCAACCTACTCAACATAATCTACAGTGTTACTCAGAATTTCGACGGGAGAATTTTATTTGTTACATTTATGGAAAGTGTGAAAATATTCATTTTAATAAAACCGAAAAAAATATTTAAATGTTCAAAGACTAGTTTCAGTAATTCCCTATGCATAATACGCATTTATTTCTAAAAAAATAATAAGCAAAACCAGAGGTGCGTATTATACACAGCTACAAAAAATCTTTAAATAATTGCAGTAAAAAATAAGAATTATCATAAAACTAAATTAGAATAATATTATTCTATGTTTAAAATCATATTTTTTTAAATAAGTGTAGGAAACGCTTTCCGTAATGTAACTGGAGAGGTACAATTTATAGGGTTTGATTACCAAAAAAAGGGATGCGTATTATGCATGAGTAGGAGCATTTTCCCATATATTCAGCACAATTTTAGGGGTGCGTATTACGGATCAAGGCAGATTATACATGGGGAATTATGGTAATTTATTTACGGAATTACTTTTACTGATAAATAATTATCTTTTAAATCTTAAGACTCTCCCGTCGTATGTGACACTTCAGTCCATCTAGTGACTTGTACATATTTTGCAATAGTGAGGATCTCGGGATTTAGCAACAGAATATATATATATATATATATATATATATATATATATATATATATATACATATATATATATATATTAGGTTGGTGCAAAAATAATGTCGTTTCCTCACATATGTGAGAAAACGACATTATTTTTGCACCAACCTAATATATATATATATATATATATATATATATATATGAAGAAAAATATAAGGGAAAAACAAACAAAAATCCTAATATGCAAATATGCAGTTTTAATGTTAATATAATGTCAACGTCGGACGTTTCGGTCTAATAGACCATCTTCAGGACATATTCATAAAACATAATTAGCATTAGACTATATTCAGTTCAACATGAAAAAGACGATGGACACAAGAGCAAGACTAATCCAAACAGATAACTGAAATGTTTTTTTATAAGATCAGCGTTCCGTTTTAATATGATAACGTCGTCGTCACGTGGGCGATGTTGTGAAAACGTATTCGAAAATTATTTCAAAATATTAGATAAGCTCGATTGAACGATTTTCTGATATAAACAGACCGAATTACATTAACATTTTACATTACATTGAATAAATTCGGAATGAAATCAACACAAAGATTTTCTCTGTTCATTTTCTAATGACACCAAAAAGCCTGACAATAAGTAGACAAAACTTGTCTACATTATTCAATCAAACATATATATATATATATATATATATATATATATATATATATATATATATATATATATATATTTAAAGAATTTAGTAGTTGGTTGTTTTTGTTGATTGGTATACCAACACGTCTATGAGATATTTAATGTCGAAATGTAAACATATTTTGTGCACGATTTTATTCTTCTTTTGGAGATAATGGTTTAGTCATACAAGTCTAACTAATTAACACATATCTGAGCTGGGCCGAGGGTAAGAAGTTGTGGTTTGATACCCTTTCTCAAGAGTATTTGCGCGTAAGTAAATATAATGAATCCAATGGGAATTAGAACTCGGCTCTCTGATTAACAATTCCGAGTCATTATCCGTTACACTACCCACACATCCAAGCTTACAGAACCTAGCAATCCCAAGTGGTGACCCATTTGGGTACTGACCAGGCTTGACGTTGCTTAACTGAGATAATCGTCCAGGAATCATCTTTTCAACGTGATTTGGCCGTAAGCACCAGAAGAAATGCGTTAAACGAAAAAATGGTATGGGATTGAAATGGAAATCCAATAATTCCGTGAAAATTATATTCCGTGAAAATTATATTCTTTTCGTTTTGGAAGCGAAAATAAAATTAGAAAATAAAGGGTGTTTCATTCAAACGGATCAAAGTCAATATCAAATAAATTAGTGTAATTGGTGAAAATTTATTTATTTCTCCATTGGATCACCTTATTTACATCATGACAATTATGTGTGAAAAATAATATCGCCCAAATGTCCGCCAAATCTGAAAGAAAAAGAAAAAAATGTTTGGACACTTCAACATAATTAAAAAAAAATAAAATCGGTCCAAGTTATTGGAACACCCTTTAAAAAATGATCCCAAAGGAAGATGTATATTTCTAGCATTCAAATAAACTCTCTCTCTCTTTACACACTTACACACACACACACACACACACACACACACACACACACACACACACACACTATATATATATATATATATATATATATATATATATATATATATATATATATATATATGATGGTCTCTCCCGTCGTATGTGACACTTCAGTCCACCTAGTGACTTGTACATATTGTGCAATAGTGAGGATAGCGGGACATAGCAACAGGAATATATATATATATATATATATATATATATATATATATATATATATATATATATATCAAGGAAATAAAAAAGTAAGACCAATTTTACCCTTCATGATTAAAAAAAGATCCAGCGGACCAGTTTCACCCTCAATCAGCAGAGTTGAAATCGAGGGAATAAATGTCACAAATTATATAATACAAAAAGAAATATCATGTATTACAGGCGAAATAATAATCAGATTGAAATAACGTCTAGCCCTAACAGACATTCCCTCCGTTTACAGAGGGAGGTCTGTCTGGACCTGACATAGATTTTTTCTAATGCCTTATATATATATATATATATATATATATATATATATATATATATATATATATATGTGTGTGTGTGTGTGTGTGTGTGTGAAATATATATTTCATATTTATATGATATATATATATATATGAAATATATGTATGATATTTATATATATATGAAATATATATACATTTCATACATATGTATGAAATATATATATGATATATATATATATATATATATATATATATATATATATATATATGAAATATATATATATGAAATATATATATATTGTATAAGTATATTTCATATATGTATGTTTCACACATATATCATATATATATATATATATATATATATGAGGTTATTTAATTTTTTTATACAATTTCTCATGCGATCTAATTTTTTTGTTCTTTTCAGATGATAAATTATATAAAAACTGTCCAAATGTTCTTTTTTTTTTCATCCGAGTGTTTTCGGCTATGCATTTATGAAATGGACAACGTCTGACAATTATTTTAATATATTTTTTGCTTATACGTTATTTTCATAGATAAAATATTTAAGTAAATTGTCTGTTTATAATAAACAGTATAAACAACATTTACCGGACTATATGTCCCAGAAAACTCAATAATACAGTTTATAATAAACAGAGCACTTACTTTAAGTTTTTTATCTATAAAAATAACGCATGAACCAAAATATATTTAAATAATGGTCGGATTTCTGTTTATCGCTAGATATTTTTTGTAGGGGTGAATTATTATAGTTGTGAAAATATTTAAATGAATTGTAGTTTAATTCTGGTTTTGAATTTAGTCCCAGATTATCATTTAAGATTGAAAAGAAAGTTGTAAATATAAATTATAAGTTATAATTTGAAGTGACGTTGGTTTTAAGAAAAGAATGAATAAGAAAAAACATGTGGCTGCTCTCTTTTTACCTATATTTATTTTTTCGGTTATATATATATATATATATATATATATATATATATATATATATATTTCATTGAATTTGATATGCAACAAACTCTTTCTTATACAAACATTCAACAATTGTTTCTTATTTAACAGTTAACATATTTAATCCTTTAAAATGGCTAAATGTATAGCCGAAAGCGCTCGGATAAAAAGAACATTCGTACAGTTTTATTATAATTTATCATCTGAAAAGAAAAATAAATTATATTGCATGAGAAATTGTATAAAATACTAAATCAAAGCTCCTTGTCTGTCGTAATGAATTAAATGTACATGAAAAAAGGATTGCTCCCTAAATATACAAATTATATATATATATATATATATATATATATATATATATATATATATATATATATATATATATATACTATTTTTTCTGGACATATCAACATCACACTACTACATGATTATCCAGACGACTTACGTTACAGCTATTCGAATTAATTCCATTAGAACTCATTTAAACACACACACAAAACCTACCAGACTCTATCAGAAACACATTAGTCGAAAATACTAGAATAATAACCTGATCCACATTTTAAAAAATTAAAAATAATGGAAGCCTTAATCATAAAAAAGCAAAAAGCCACCATTCAATTATATTAAGTACAAACACGTCCACAATATGGCGACTGTGTTTGGAAGATAAAACATACCTATAACTCTAGATACATAGGCACAACCCTTACATCCTGTTAAAAAGCAAAATAAAATCATTGATAATAGCTAAAAGAATAGCCGAAAGCACGCGGTATTATAGAACATTTGGACAGCGGCTTGGATTGAGCAATCTGAGAGCCAAATTTGAATCCAGTCGAATCCATGACATTCACTTAAATGCTAATACTCTAGGGAAAGGTATGAATCCACTTCCCTCCAGTTCCAGGACACACTGGATTCTATGGCCTCAGATGACATCTGGTGTAGGCGAATGACAACTCTGAATACAAGACCTGCGGAGGGTCGTTTGGGGACCTTGTGGCACGTAGTGCATCACGTCTCTGTATTCGGCCCTTCAAAAAGCGTGTTTGGTTCTGTACAAAGCCTTCACCACTATAATCAAATCATATGTGATGTCGTCTGGGCTGTGTCTAGGAACTCACATGCTTGACACTTATACATCGAATTCGACTGGAGATTCGAATATATATATATATATATATATATATATATATATATATATGTTTGATTGAATAATGTAGACAAGTTTTGTCTACTTATTGTCAGGCTTTTTGGTGTCATTAGAAAATGAACAGAGAAAATATTTGTGTTGATTTCATTCCGAATTTATTCAAGAATTTTAAATTTATGTTTATTAATAAACATAGGCAAAAATTCTAGAACTTTAATAAAATTAATTATGACTATCTGCACAAATGTTTTAAAATGTGTATAACAGATAGTTAAATATATCAAGGTTTGCACGAATAGTTTTAATACCTATTTCTTAAAAATTCTCAACACAGCATACTTAGTTATCTCCCCTGATGCGGTGTCGAGCGATCACGTTCTTCACTTCATAAGTGAAAATGTAACTTTCAGATGGACACAGAAATTTCGACTTTGAAAATGATGAACACTACAATATTTGTCTTGAAATAAACAACACTCTGAGGATGACATCGTGCTATGTCGAAAGTAAATGGATTAAAATAATGTGTATCAACACGGTAATTTTCTCTCTTCTTTTAATGATGACTTATTCGGGAATATGAAAGGATCCAATTGAAAATAAGTAGACAAAACTTCTCTACATTATTCAATGAAGCATGTCTCAATGAAAAAATGCATCCAAAATATACGCAATCTCTCTCACTCTCTCGCTCTCTCTCTCTCTCTCTATATATATATATATATATATATATATATATATATTGGACGAATCGAGACTTTTATCATACAATCCCAGTTACGGTGGACTGGTCATGTCTTGAGAATGTCTGATGACAGGATACCCAAGATCCTAATGTACAGCCAATTAGATCAGGGCTACAAGAATGTAGGACGCCCATGGCTAAGATACAAAGACAAGCTGAAAAGCAACTTGTCAGTAGTCAATATACCACATAACACCCTTGAGCGCTTAGCCTCGGAGCGGGTAGAATGGAGATCAACGTGTTTTAGTGGACTCAGCAATTTTTAATCTGCTTGTCTGAATCATCTTCAAGAAGCGAGAGCAAGATCTAAAAGGTCAGCCAATCTAACAGTGATCGCTTCTCACAATCCCCACACTTGCTCCATATGTGGCCTCCTTTGTAAATCACTATTGGGTCTTAAATGCCACTTAAGAATATCACACAAACTTTCATAACTGAATCAATAAGCTGTCAGATCCTTATACGTCGAAACCGACGGGAGAGTCCATTATATATATATATATATATATATATATATATATATATATATATATATATATATATATATATATATATATAATTCATGAATCATTCACGCAAAAAAAATATAGATGTTAATGATTTCAATGGCGAGAATAATTGAAATTAAAATATCTGATCCAACGTGCAACTTTCGGATAATAAGTGTAAGATTACTGTAATTATTGAACAATATAATTCATGCCATATTGACGGAAAATCTACGAGTAAAAAAGAATTCTCTTATAGCTATATTTGTACAAAAACGCACAACCTTAAAATTTAAATTCAAACTCAGTGTTGCGACCGCATGTTCCACAACAATTACACATTTCTCATAGCATTTTTTCGGATTACATCTCTATTTTCGTTGTCCTCTTATTACCGAGAAGTAAAAACAAGAACAAAATCTACTTCCATACCTGATGATGTCTGTAGGAACAGACGAAAGCTTGTAAAAAATTAAAAATACCTTATGCAACTGGAATTTATAAACGGGGATCATATCATTCATATACAGATTCGGGGTTGATGTATCTTATATTGTATGCGAAGATGTATTCTCGCCATTTAAATCATTAACCTCTATATTTGTTTTTTGTGTGAATGATTCATGAATTTATAAATTATAATTGCACCTTTTAATTGATATATATATATATATATATATATATATATATATTGTATCTAATTATCTTATGATTGTGTGAAATCTGAGTTTCACGATTTCTTTCTTTCTAGACAACGCTAAAGTATCCAGCAGTTCTTTCATGTTTTACGCATAGAAGGAGGAACAAGTTGATGGCCGTCTACTCTCGTTTGCGAGCAAATCCGTCTTCTAGGGCAGCTAGCCAATCCTCTTTACGAACATTTGTGTTTGTGCTATACCCAGAGAGCGATGACTTGGGACTTCATGCTAGTAGGACCATCCACGACCCCTGAACAATCCCGTCTACCAAATTGTACTCACAAGTGATTGAAAACAATAACAAGTGTTGACACATGCATTGACAGAAGACAGCAGAGTCCTTTGCTGTTGCCTTGGCCACAATTTGAGTCCTGAATGTTCCTTCGTGTGGACTAGTTGCCCTACCAAGGCTAAACAGTCTTGTCAACAATGCTATTTCCTCTATAGCTGTTAGAAGAAGATAATGAATTGGAATTCTTTTGCCTTTCTACGCAGTTCCAATTCAGAATTAAACTTCACCTAAACTGCTTTCCCTTACATGGCCAAAGAACCCAGTCTGCCGCACGATGACAATGATGAAGATGAGGATGAGGATGGCGAAGATGCTATTTTCTTCTTCTTCTTCTTCTTCTTCTTCTTCTTATTATTATTATTATTATTATTATTATTATTATGTGTGCATGTTATGTTTCCTGTCTTGTATCCTGTAAAGTCAGATCCAAACGATGGTCCTTAGACCATATAGGATAATTGTCTTTTAATTGATAGCACTTTTCTTAGTTTATGGGATGTTCCTAGCAAGGCGATCTTCCGGGCATCTTGTATGACACTGATAGTAAAATTGTTGATTTGTTTTATTATTATTATTATTGTTGTTGTTGTTGTTTTATTTCCTTTGGTTTCTGCTGTATACTCACTTCTTTTCGGATTCCGACCAGAGACTTAAGTCCAAAAATGGCATCATGACATTTTCCACTGAGCAGTTTTCAAAAAAACTTCGTACATATTTTACAAAGATTTCGCCCTTCGTAAGGTGTGGGCTGTACTTGTGTGAACATTTCTTTTTGTATTTATTTAAGGCATGTGCTACCAGGGATTCCTTCAATGAGTCTAGCGGAATCTTTTCCATTCAATCCGAGGGCACCAACTACAACTGGAATTTTTAATGTCCTCATGCGCAACATTTTTGAGATTTCCAATTCAAGGTCCTTGTATTTGCATATTTTTGTGAAATTTTCAAAGATATATTATTATTATTATTATTATTATTATTATTATTATTATTATTCCTTTTGATTTTTGATTTCTGCAGCATATGCATTTTCTTCCGGGACCCAACCAGAGACCTAAGGTCAGAAACGGTATCATGACATTTTACACTAAACATTTAGTAAAATAAAAATAAATCAAACTAAGATCCCATGCATTTTACATAAATAATGCCCTTCTTAATGCGTGAGAATAATTTTTTGTATTTGCATAGACTATCAGGGATCTCTTCAAAAAGTCTCTCAGAAGCTTTTTCCAATGAAACCTAGGTGCCACAAAAACAATGAGACTTTTTTTTAGATTTCCACATCAAGATCCTTGTGTTTTGATAGCTTTTTGAAGGTCTGTAGGAATTGTCATGTAAATAAGAAATCACATACTGTTTTTGTTGGCTTTGATCATTATGTCTGGGCGGTTAGTTCTGATTGTTCTATCTCTATGTATTGTAATTATTATTATTATTATTATTATTATTATTATTATTATTATTATTATTCTATTTCGTTTCTGTTGTAGACTCATTTCTACCCGGGTCCCAACCAGAGACCTAAGGTCAGAAATAACCTTATGACATTTTCACTGGACATTTTTGAACCTAAGATCACAGATATTTTACATAACGTCCTTCATAAAGGTATAAGCTGTGCTTGTGAGAATAATAGTTTTTGGCGTTTCTTTAAGACATGGACTGCCAGGGATCCCTTCATTGAGTCTATCAGAACCTTTTCCAACCAAACCGAGGGCTCTAACCACAACTGGAATTATTGATGTCTTCATGTGCCGCATGTTTTGAAATTTCCACTTCAAGATCCTTGTATTTTGATAGCTTTTTGAAGGTCTTCAAAGATACAATACAATCTGCAAGGACTGGCATGTCAATAAGAAAGCACTTTCTGTTCTTGTGGTTTTTGATCATGACGTCTGGGTGATTAGCTTTGATTGTTCTGTCTGTGAATAAAATTGTCACACGTCCGATGTCTGTAACCAGGTCTGGGTTGCGTTCCTATTATTATTTCATTTCATTTGATTTCTCTACCAGGAATCCCTTCAATGAGTCTATTGGACTCTTTTCCAATAGATCCGAGGGCTCCAACTACAAATGGAATGGTTGATGGTCTCATGCGCCATATTTTTGAGATTTCAATTTGAATGCCCTTGCATTTTGATAGTTTTTTGAAGATCTTCAAAGATACATTACAATCTGCAAGGACTGGCATGTCAATAAGAAAGCACTTTCTGTTCTTGTGGTTTTTGATCATGACGTCTGGGTGATTAGCTTTGATTGTTCTGTCTGTGAATAAAATTGTCACACGTCCGATGTCTGTAACCAGGTCTGGGTTGCGTTCCTATTATTATTTCATTTCATTTGATTTCTCTACCAGGAATCCCTTCAATGAGTCTATTGGACTCTTTTCCAATAGATCCGAGGGCTCCAACTACAAATGGAATGGTTGATGGTCTCATGCGCCATATTTTTGAGATTTCAATTTGAATGCCCTTGCATTTTGATAGTTTTTTGAAGATCTTCAAAGATACATTACAATCTGCAAGGACTGGCATGTCAATAAGAAAGCACTTTCTGTTCTTGTGGTTTTTGATCATGACGTCTGGGTGATTAGCTTTGATTGTTCTGTCTGTGAATAAAATTGTCACACGTCCGATGTCTGTAACCAGGTCTGGGTTGCGTTCCTATTATTATTTCATTTCATTTGATTTCTCTACCAGGAATCCCTTCAATGAGTCTATTGGACTCTTTTCCAATAGATCCGAGGGCTCCAACTACAAATGGAATGGTTGATGGTCTCATGCGCCATATTTTTGAGATTTCAATTTGAATGCCCTTGCATTTTGATAGTTTTTTGAAGATCTTCAAAGATACATTACAATCTGCAAGGACTGGCATGTCAATAAGAAAGCACTTTCTGTTCTTGTGTTCTTTGATCATGACGTCTGGGTGATTAGCTTTGATTGTTCTGTCTGTGAATAAAATTGTCACACGTCCGATGTCTGTAACCAGGTCTGGGTTGCGTTCCTATTATTATTTCATTTCATTTGATTTCTCTACCAGGAATCCCTTCAATGAGTCTATTGGACTCTTTTCCAATAGATCCGAGGGCTCCAACTACAAATGGAATGGTTGATGGTCTCATGCGCCATATTTTTGAGATTTCAATTTGAATGCCCTTGCATTTTGATAGTTTTTTGAAGATCTTCAAAGATACATTACAATCTGCAAGGACTGGCATGTCAATAAGGTGACACAAAATGTCTTTGTCTTGTCTAATCATTATATTTGTTCAAATAGATTAGATTTGTTCTCTCTGTGTGCATTGTAAAGTTCCATAAAATACTACTACTACTACTCCAACTACTACTACTACTACTACTACTAATAATAATAATTCTTGAGTATACTTTTATACATATTCCTATTTAATCTTTTTCCTACTGTGTTTCTTTCTCACTCTTTATTGTTGTTTTCATAATGTTTGGATTCCAGTTTGTTATTTCTTTCTGTTTTGACTTTTTTGTCGCCGCCATCTTTCTCATTGCATCTTTTGAATCCATTAAGCCCAAATCCACCCACACAAAAAAAAAAAAAAAATAAAAAAAAGATATAGGGACCCGAAGACAAGTGTGTCCAAGTGCTTCCGTCACTGTCCCACACACATTTCTCGCTCTATTCTCGTGCTCCTTACTCTCCAATCAACTCACCGCCATCGTCTCTCCGAACCCTAAATTCCAAATTCTCTGTCGCAAGGCGGACATCACGGCCAGCTGCCGGGATCATAAAACGCGCAAAAACGTCCAATGGTCATTGATTTATTTGGCGCCAGAGTTGGGTCACGTGATTAGGTTAATATGGAAATGAAACAAAGCTGGAGGTAGAGGGGGATGTGAGTACGGCAGCAAAGTATGGGGGGGACGTATAAACAGGTGAAGAGGGAACGATGAAGTGGAAGAGATATTGGGTAGGGTTGGTTGTGGGGATATTGAGACAAGGCGAAACAATGTTCACCAGACAAAAAGTTTTTGGACATGAGTTGGAGAAAGAAGAAGAAGAAGACGAAGAAGAAGAGCAACAACAACAATAATAACAAAAACAAGAAGAAAAGGAAGAAGAATAAACATGTGAAAACGTTCAAGAATAATGTTGAAAAAGCCGAAGAATTCTAAAAGAAGAAGAAAAAGAAAGAGGAGGAGGAAGGGGAAAGAAGAGGTAGTAAAAAAAGATGGAGAAGGAAAAGGAAAAAGTAGAAAAAGGAAAAAAGAAAAAAACAGAAAAGAAGAAGAAGAAGAAGAGGAGGCGGAAGAAGAAGAAGAAGAAGAAGTGAAAGAAGGAGAAGAAGAAGAAGAAGAAGGTGGAGGAGGAGGAAAGAAGAAAAAGAAAGAGCCAACCGATTAAAGCAAAAAAAATCCCCAAAAAACAAAAGAACAATAAGGACCCGCAAAGATAAAGAAGAAGAAAGA
>OZ010599.1:37533273-37535773 GCA_963932145.1 Acanthosepion lycidas
AATAAGGACCCGCAAAGATAAAGAAGAAGAAAGACGAAGAACAACAACAATAACAACATAATCTGAAAAAGAGCAAGAATGAAAGAGGACCGTGATAATGACGAGGAAGGAAAAATGAAAGAACTCAAGAAACAAAAAATATCATTAACGAAAACTTTGAAGCACATAAATTGATGAAGAAAAAGAAAAAAAATGAAGAAAAAGACATGAAAAAAGAAAAGATGAAAAAATGAAGAAGGAGAAGAAGAAAAGAAAAGAATCAAAAGATGAAAAAAAAACGAAACGATAAAGAAGATACAGAAAATAAAAAAGAAAAGATGAAAAAATAGAAATGGTGAAGAAGAAAAAGAAAAGATGAAGAAGAAAAAGAAAAGAGGAAGAAGAAAAAGAAAAGAGGAAGAAGAAACGCAAAAGATGAAGAAGAAAAAGAAAAGAGGAAGAAGAAACGAAGAAGATGAAGAAGAAAAAGAAAAGAGGAAGAAGAAACGAAGATGATGAAGAAGAAAAAGAAAAGAGGAAGAAGAAAAAGAAAAGAGGAAGAAGAAACGCAAAAGATGAAGAAGAAAAAGAAAAGAGGAAGAAGAAACGAAGATGATGAAGAAGAAAAAGAAAAGAGGAAGAAGAAAAAGAAAAGAGGAAGAAGAAACGCAAAAGATGAAGAAGAAAAAGAAAAGAGGAAGAAAAGCGCAAAGAGGAAGAAGAAACGCAAAAGATGAAGAAGAAACAGAAAAGTGGAAGAAAAAGAAAAGAGGAAGAAGAAAGATGGTAAAGAAAAGATGAAGATAAATGAAGTTGAATAACTTTTGGCAGGATTTAAAATGAAGACAGATTGGTTTTTCTTCGAGTGAAAGATAAGATTAATCAATCGATCGTGAATACGCAGAAGAGGCGGTAGTTTAGGATGTGATGGGGACCAACTTTGTGATTGACCCGGAATCGAGTCAAAGGTTTCGGGCAGCGACACGCGATCTCACGATAATCGATAAAGACGGTATTTGAGACGATGATGATGATGAAGGACAATTTCTTTCTTCTTGGTGTTGCTGTTGTTGTTGTTTTTGTTGTAGTTCTTCTTCTTCTTCTTCTTCTTCTTCTTCTTCTTCTTCTTCTATGCGTCGAGTCACTTCTAGACGTTGGCGATCATGAATCTCTACAGATCGATACTCATGATAAAAGCGGTTTTTGAGTCGATATCGATGATGAAGGACAATTTCCTTGTTGCTGCTGTCGTTGTTGTTGTTTTTGCTGTTCTTCTTCGTCTTCTTCGTGTCGAGTCCTGTCAGGACGTTGGTGATCATGGCTCTCTATAGCTCGAAAGCCGGTTTTTGAGTCGATGATGAGTATGGGCAATTTTTATCTGCTTTCTCTTCTTCTTCTTCTTCTTCTTCTTCTTGTCGAGTCCTGTCAGGACGTTGGAGACAGACAGGCAAGCAGTTGCAGTGAGCTGACTAAGATTCACGCAATTCCGAACTCAACTTCTAACCAAGAACAATTTATTTTTGAAGAACGACTGAGACTCACACCACCAAAACAAGTTTTACGAATATCGCCTGAAGATGCACCATAACCAGTTTCTTAAAAAAACAATTTAAGATGTTAAGACTCGCCTAACAAACACAAAGTGTCACGAATCCATATAAGCGGGTTGGAAGAAAGACGCAGTCCTGTATTCAGCAACCAGATATAAAATATTGTTATCCTTTTTTTAACACATTTGAACTTTTCGAGTTATTATTTTCTTTTACATATACTTGTGCGGTGTTACCCTTGTCCGGATTCAGCATGCATTACGGCCCGGCGACTGATTGATTTCGTCTACCTAAGATCAAATCACAACGTGGGTAGGTTAGACTAGAAATCAAAGCAGTTACTTCAGTAACCAGACGCTGGAGGCGAGCTGGGAACGACAAGGCTGATACCGAATCTAACCAGATTCCCATCCGGATCACTAAAAGGTTAGAGCGTCACATTTGGTGCCGCGACCAATACCAAGCCAGTTGGTCGTCACAGGACAGGATAGCACGACGGACGCGGCTAGGCAGTCGTCACATTTGGCTCAGCGACACCGGAGGACGTCACACGTAGCCCAATATATCATACCATTTTGGATTCAGGCCGACTGCGTGAGCAAATTAAAAACATTCCGGACCGGATCCAGACACGCAATCTTAATTTTTATTATTGCGATTGTTTGCGACGAATTCTTTTCTACGATAACAATTTTGAAAATTGGAAATAAATTTGGGAATAATCAAAATTAATTACAAAATGCAGCGAAAGTCCCCGATGAAATAAAAATAATTGTTTCTATGGAAAGTAAGGAACTACGTACATCAAATTGTTTTTAAATTAAGTGGCGAATTATCGTTGAACTTTTAAAAGGTTAGCTTATATTTGAATGCAATACTTAAATGCAGCAATCAATTTTGAGTTCTTCTGTAGATTATTTTTTACTATTACATCTACTTTTCCCTATCTATTGCGATTAAGGTTCTATCAA
>OZ010599.1:37545773-37665773 GCA_963932145.1 Acanthosepion lycidas
GTGTGTGTGAGAGAGCGCGGGTGTGTGTGTGTGTGTGCGCGCGTGTGTGTGTGTGTGTGCGCGCGTGTGTGTGTGTAACGAATGGACGACCGCAATTTTCGACGGATTTGCACCAAAATTTACATGCACATGTTCCAAGTTAGTGGGAAGGCCAAGACCGACTTTACATTTCCCAACTCCCATCGATAGTGGAAATAATCGATTTTTTATGCTTCTACGGCAGTTTTCATGTAGTTTGCGGTCATTTTGTACTGGCCAGAGTGAGAGTCTATAGCTGGCTGCCACGAATAGGCAGGAAGATTCTATTGGTCAGCATGAGAGCCAACAGCTGACTGACACGAATGTTAACTAGCATGCTAGCATGCAAAAAAGAAAATCGATAGCTGCATTCGTCACAAGTGGGAAAAATTTAAATCTGCATGACACTTTACTTCAATTGGCTCATTCGCGTGCTTAAACTCAACGTTGATTCTGATTCCGCAGAACTGGGTTCGGTGTGAAAAAGTATTTGTTGTTAACATTCTTTTTTCATTCGCTTTTTCCAGTTACGAGTCATTTTTTAAAGTTGATCGTTTTGTGTTCATTTTGTTTAGTTCTTTTTTCGTAACAGATTTAATGTTTACTATAGAGCTTAGAAAAATTCGCAGTGTGAGATAGGCAAGAAGTAAGGCATGTAGCAACATCAGCACGGCAAAGGGCGCTCCTTTAAAGGCAAGGAAGGGCAAAAATATCTTGAGTCAAGTGATAGCGATTGCTCTATGAGTCGTACGATTTTTGAATCAAGCACGGGCAACGCCGGGTCATGCTGCTAGTATTTATATAAGTAATTTATGTTTATATATATATATATATATTGATATTTATTAATGGAAAGAAGGCGGGCAATAACTGAACCGTACTAAAAAGGAAGTAAGATGAGATATCCATATATGTAGCAACGGATCGAGAACAATCTACTGTCGAAATGTTTTGATGGAAGTTCTCTGAAGGTCGCTCGGATCGACAAGCAGCTGAAGAAGACCGGGGATCACAACAGCTGAACCGTTTTTGATAGTAACAGCAAAGATGATGATAAAAGTCCGATTTTGAATAATAGAAATTGTTTATTTTTGTTTATGTATTTATTTTAATTTTTATTTTATTACATTTTCAGTTTTTATAATTTGCATTATAACAACGACGAACAACAACAACAACAACAACAACATCAATAATAATAATAATGATAATAATAATAATAATAATAATGTTTTGTTACTGATAAGGTTTACCTGAAAAATATCTAAATACTTTAAATCCCATTGCCGTATATGAGTTTGGTTCCGTTTATTTTGTTTAGCAGCATATCAAAACCTCTATGAGTTATTTAATGCCGATCTAAATAATTTGAACACAATTTTATGGCTTCAACTAAATATATTTTGAACGCAATTCCATGCCTTCAACTACAGATAAAATGTTTTGTTGGTCCTTCTACTATAAATATGTATTATTGGTAATATTTATAATATAAAAATTTATTTTTATTCTTTCATAGTGTTTTTGTTCGGGGTTTACTATTTGCTCACAACAGACCCCAAAACACAGTGAAGGTTGGTTGGTTGATTTTGTTTAGCGGCATATCAATATTTCTATGGTTTATTTAATGCCGAAATCTAAATAATGTGAAAATAATTTCATGGCATCAACTAAATATATTTTGAACGCAATTGTATGCCTTCAACTACAGATAAAATCTATTGTTGGTCATTTTTCTATAAATATATATTCTTGGTCATCATTTCTTTTTACTATATATATATATATATATATATATATATATATATATATATATATATATATATGTATTGCTCATATTTTTTACTGTAAAATGTATTTTTATAATTTCATAGTGTTTTATTATTTTTACGTTCACTATTTGTCCATAGCTGGGGCCCAAATACTTACTACTACGCAAGGTGAAGATAGACCTGGGAACAACAACAATTAAGAGGTGATTCTACTCTCATTAAAACCTCCAATCTCCCGACCAGAGGCCTTCTTGCCGGATGTAATTATCGTCATAACCAGGATTAACAATTAAGAGGTGATTTCAAACGCCAACAATCTATCGATCAGAGGCCTTGCTGCCGGATGTAGTTTATCGTCATTACCAGGACTGGACTATTCGATTAGAAATCATTTTTCATGGAAACTAATCATTTCATTTTCACCTGATCCACTCAATTACTTGTGTTTACTGTCATATCACGTTGAAACCACGTATCACGTACGATTGCCGAAGGTAAGCAACATCTGTACCGAGATGGGTGACCGCTTGCGAATAGCAG
Organism: Acanthosepion lycidas; assembly: GCA_963932145.1. NCBI lineage: Eukaryota > Metazoa > Mollusca > Cephalopoda > Sepiida > Sepiidae > Acanthosepion > Acanthosepion lycidas. Next base: position 37,548,104 of record OZ010599.1, read on the forward strand.
CTTAGATGTACATCTGGTGCAATGGATAATACCTCGGAATTGTTAATCAGTGCGCAGAGTTCAAATTTCAGTTGGGTTCGTTATATTCACTTCGCGCTAATATCAAATTGGAAAGGTATTAATCTCTTTTCATATATATATATATATATATATATATATATATATATATATATATATATATATATATATATATATATATATATGGTTTAATTAGTAAGACGTGTAGAACTAAATCATTAACATCTCAAAAAAAGAATTCTAAAACTATTTTCTGGCTTTATGTAGTGATTTTCCAAGCGTAGCGTAGATATGGCACAAGGCCGAACGTATGCGTCACCCAGTGAGTATCGAACTCACTACTCAGTCGTAATTGTTCTGGCAAGAAAAGCGTGCTAACCATTACACCGCCTCGAGGTGCCCAACGATTCCAGAACTTTATTACTACAGTCCTCCGCTCTACCAACTGAGCTATCGCAAGTACATAGTTTTTTTTTAGTATGGGGGCACTCAGTGAGGATCGATTTCACTTTTCAGTAGTAACTAATCTACCAAGACAAGCTTGTAAACCCTTACACTACGCCGAGATGCTCATTTTTTTTCTGGCTTTAAGTAATCCGGAAAAAGGTTGATAAGTCGTAGAAAACTGATGTCCCGGAAAGGGATATATTTGAACGAAGTAGCTAAGTGGTTTTGGCTTCTATAACCAAGTAGAATACGGTAGCAGTAATCGACTGGTACGCGTCATAGTCGCAGGTAAGAAGTGTAGATCAATGGCGTAGTCCAATGGGCGTCGTTATAGACTACAGATATCAGACTAAGGTTCTTAGCTCTCCTACACGTCCGTCGGTGTTTATGACGGATACCAGCCAATCATATTCCAGTGAGGAGGAACACAGGTGTATGCATATTCCATTATATCAATAATAATAATAATTGATATGTCTCGGAAAGGGATATATTTGAACGAAGTAGCTAAGTGGTCTGGGGCTACTATAATCAAGTAGAATACGGTAGCAATAATCGACTGGTACGCGTCGTAGTCGCAGGTAAGAAGTGTAGATCAATGACGTAGTCCAATGGACGTCGTTATAGACTTAGCTCTCAGACTAAGGCTCTTGACTCTCCTACACATCCGTCTGTATTTATGACGGATACCAGCCAATTATATTCCAGTGAGGCGGAACACAGGTGTACGCATATTCCATTACATCAAAAACGAATCAATAAAAAACGAAACAATCAATTATTTAACAATATCGATCCTATTTTACAATGCAAAGAGTGAAAGTTGTGTACATGAGGCTTTGAAAGAAAAAATAAAATGGAGCGCTTTGCCAAAAAAAAAAAAAAAAAAAAAAAAAGCCAAAAGACACCGGTAATAAATTTTGAATCACTAAAATTGGACATCTCCATCTCTCTTCCTGTAAATACTTTTCTATGTAAACTAAGCAAGCAGATGGTATATTTGGGGGTTTCAAAGATGGCCAATTTTCCTGAAATAGTTAAAGGAATGACGACAAGGAAGATAACTGTCAATTGGTGTGTAGCCGAAAAGAATTCACTTGCATAGATTGCATCTTTTGAAGCCAACATCAAAGCTAATGCTTAGAAGCCCTAGGCAGAAAACGCTGTCGGCTATAGACTAACTCCCGCTATTTTGTTTCTCAATTCATCCCGCTAATAAAATCGCCCTGGGGCCGAAAAGACATTAGAGAATGCAGATAGGCCATTTAATCTGAATATACGCCACGAAATTCGCTTGCTATGTCTTCTCTATTTCCGCAATTTTCCAACCAAGCCTGAGGTGAAAACCCCTGACTCATTGAAAACAAGAATTTATAAACCGAATCGGTGATCCTTTTAATTCGTCTAAGTTGATTAGTTCGTCGGGATGTAATAAAGTGCGGATGTCGGGGAAATCTGTATTGATGGAGGGTTTAAGTACTTAGTTTATATATCTCATGTTCATTAAAATGAAATGACCATTACTTAAATTGACTCATCTACTCGTAAGAAAAAGTGAATTTTTTTTTTTGGCTTTTTTTTAAAAAAAATGAGGAAATCATTTTTGTAGATTCACATTTATTTGACATTTTTCAGTCTGCATTTTTCAATATGGAAAAAAATATTAGTAATTTTTTTTTACCAATTCAGAAGTGGGGTATACGTCAGTGACTTACATATGCTTGTGTCATTTACTGTACATGCATACACACACACATACACCCAATTTGACTGATTTTGAAATAAAACTATAAGGGTCCTTCTCCTATCGACCGTACCTTCCCGACGCTTTTTCGTAATATAAATACAATGTCAAATCGATCCCTGATTTTTTTTCTATGGTTTTTTGTTTGTTTGTTTGTGTGTTTGTGTTTGTGTGCGTGTGTATGTGTGTGTGTGCAAATGTCATACCGCTTAAGAATATCATGTGGTGTAAGTGTGGATGTGCGTAGGGTGTAACGTTAACGCCTCGCAATTAGAAATCGGAGATCCTAGTTCAAATTTCAGTCTGGTTCGTTATATTCATTCACTTACGCGCAAATACACTAGGGAAAGATATGAATCCAGCTAGTCACCCAACAGCTATGTATTAATTATTATTATTATTATTATTATTATTATTATTATTATTATTATTATTATTATTATTATCTCCATATATGGGCATGAGTGGATAGAACCTTTTTTCTTTCCGAACATACGAACCAGGTTCTAATCTCACCCTGGTCAGTTTATCATGAAGGTGACGTCTTGATGTTATATCTCTGGGGTAGAGGGAGGTTATATTAGCGTGGAAAAGCACAATACCACGGGTTGACCTAATCCGTAGACGGAGTCGTCGATGGTTGTGCAGTTACGAAGTCACAAGTCATCGTAACCGAGGCTTAGAGCGTACTGGCCTTGTTCAGGCTACTGATCACGCCAGATATTGCGTTCGCTCCCAGAAACTGTAACTAAGGTCCGCTCAGAATAGTTGCACTATACACCACGGGTAGACTCTGTGGGTATTGAACAAACAGAAACGTGGATTAGCTAGCCGTCCCTACTACACAGGCGTCCTCAGATACGAGCGGCCAGATTACCCGTAAAAAAAGTTCTAACAATCAAAACATATATTCTGGCTTTAAATAACCTGCAAAAAAGTTCATACGTTAAAACAAACAAATCAAATTTCAAAGTTTGAAATTACTATAAGTTTCTTTGCAGAATGTGTTGAACTCCTCAAAGTATTTTGCATTGTTGAAGTTATCGTTAATATTTTTGTCCCGATTTACAAACTTTAAGTTGCACTCAATTTCGCAAACCAATCGATGAAATATAAAAAAAAACTTAAATAAAACTTATGCAAAAAAAAATATTGATTTTTTTTTATTAAATAAGTATTTGCTATATTTATCATGAAATTGTTTTTAAAATAGTGGGAGCATTTTGTATGTTAAATAATAAAACTTTTAATTTCCCCGCCCCCGCCCCAAAAAAAAAAATTGATGAAAATTTATTGTACTAATTCATGCACACAAGTAAAACCAGCTGTGTTTTGTTCCAATTTACCTGTTTGCCCTTCTCCAAATTTTGTTTTAATCGGTCAATGTATGGTTATTTTAGAGGGCATGACGGACGGACTAACGGAAGTCTCAGAATTTTATATATATAGATGCTTACCACATATATAGCTTTGTGATAGTTCTAGAACAGTTGCGTAAAGGACAATTGTGTACCTGGATAATTGCGTACATTTAATAATCATCTTTATTGTCATATTCACGACGTTTCGGCCGTTGTACACTCCGACTTACTTCAGAGTCTGTCTATATTTCTGAGATGAGATATTGTAACCATTTACACTATTTACATTGCTTGGACTGTTGTCATCATCTTTATTGTCATATTCGCGACGTTTCGGCCGTTGTACGCCGCGGCTTTCCGCAGGTGATATACGTTGGAATTTCGAACCGAACACTGTTTTAGTCTACTAGAGTAGATTGTAGACAACGCCATCTGAGTACCTCTTCGGAGTCAGTACGGAACAAGGGTCTCAACTTCGTAACAACCATCAGGCGGACAACTTACTTATACATCATTGCAGGAATCGAGGAACTCGCCTAGACCATTCCTCAAACTCATGCAGATGAGCTAAGATGGAAAGTGAGACATATACTGGAGAAAGCCAAGCTGCACAACTCAAAACTGGAGAGGTTGGCAAAAAACACAGTAGAACAATTAAAATATCATAATACTATTGTAATAATAATATATTAATACTATAATAATAATAATAATATTACAATATCATAATGTTATCATAACAATATAATAATAATATCATAATACTATCATAACAATGATATAATACTATTATAATAATATAATACTATCGCAATAATAATATAATGCTGTCATAATAATATAATAATATAATACTGTCATAAAAATAGAATAATATTATAATACGATCATAATAATAATATATCATAATACAATCATATTAATATAATAATGCTATCAGAATAATAATAATAATATAATACTATCATAATAATACAATAGTAATATATTATTATGATAATATAATAATACTATCATAATAATATTATAATAATATAATGATATCATAATAATATCATACTGTCATAATAATAAAATAATACCATAACACTGCCATAATAATATAATAATATTGTAATACTATAATAATAATATATCATAATACAATCATAATAATAATATAATAATGCTCCCATAATAATAATATAATACTATCATAATAATAATATAATAGTAATATCATAATATTATCATTATAATATAATAATACTATGATAATACTATTGGCCTCCAAAGATACTTGGAAACTACAGAAGACTGGATGATGGTATGCGTCAAGGAACATGAAAGTAGTAAGCGTCTTTACTCCGTAATGAAAGAAGCCAACAAATTCAAACTGGAGCTTCAAATGGGCGTAGAGATGCAACTACAGCTCAATACACCGGCTGAAACTGCAAAATACTTGAAAAAGACAGCAAAGACGAAAGCAACCGACCAGATACAGAAGCGATGGCAAGATAAACCGCTTCATGGCCAATACTCTGCCCGTATCAAACAAGCTGATGTAGACAAAACCCGTACCCATCAGTGGCTACGCAGTGCAGGGTTGAAAGCGGAAACTGAAGGTTTTATCCTTGCTGCGCAGGACCAATGCTTGCTAACTAGGAATTATCAAGCACATATACTAAAATATTGTCTCAGCCCAAAATGCAGATACAGTGATAAATATCCAGAAACGATTGATCATCTTGTATCAGGTTGCACGATGTTGGCACCCACTGAATATAAAACCCAACATGACAGAGTGGGCCAATATCTGCACTGGAAAATCTGCAACTTCTACGGGAAGGAAACTGAAAGAAACTGGTACCAACACCACCCAGACCCGGTTACGGAGATAGGACCTGTTACAATTCTATGAGGACTACACAATTCACACTGACAGAACAATCAAGGCCAACCGCCCAGATATTGTTATTAAAGGCCACAAACAAAAACGGTGCCTCCTTATTGATATGGCAGTCCCTGCTGACTGCAATGTATCTTTGAAGATATTCAAAAAGCTGTCAAAATACAAGGACCTTGAAATAGAGGTCTCGAAAATGTGGCATATGGGAACATCAACAATCCCTGTTGTAGTTGGACCCCTAGGACTGGTTGGAAAAGATTGCAGTAGACTAATTGCAGGGATTCCTGGAAGCCCATGCCTCAAGGAGATACAAAAAATTGTTCTGATAAGTACAGCCCACACTTTACGAAGGGCTCTATCTATGTAATTTTTTTTTTCTTTTTTTTTTGTCAGTGGAAAGTGTCATGATGCCATTTCTAACCTTAGGTCACTGGGTGGGACCCGGAAAGAAATGTGTAAACGCCAAAAAGCAAAGAAAATAATAATAATAATAATAATAATAATAATAATAATACCATCATAATACTACCAGGCGAAAAAGGCATGGCGACTGTAGTAATGAACGAAATAGAATATACAGGAAGACATTATTAGAAATGGTGACTACATTAAATAAAGTAAGCCTACTGATGTAGAATCAGTGTCTTTAAGTTTTTTCAAGATATTTTTTATATTTATTTCTCCCCAAGTAAAGCCACTACGACGCAAGAATTTACTAAGTGTGAGAAAATAGGAGAAAAAGACCATTTTATTAAAGAGAGAACAAAATAAATGAACAGGAATTAAGAAGACAGAAAATAACGATCAACATTGCTTTTAAATTTCTGTAGAGCAAAGTTGACCAGAAAGCAAAAAGCCGTAAGAGAGTTCCACAAACCAGAAGTACGAGAAAAGAAACTATTAGCATAGAACTTGAATCTAGCCATTCAAACTGTAAAATGATGAGACCTTAATATCAATCTAGTACTGTTCTTAAATTCATAAAGTCGAAGGACGATAGAAGATAGTTTATGAAAATATTTGTGGAAAAGGTACGGAGAAGAAGCCGGAAGAGAATTTGTCGGAAGATTTTATTGTTATAAAATAAAGCCATAACATAAAAAAAACATTGTATATAATAAATGAAAAAAAATAAAAAATAAAAATATACCCAGCATGCAACAAAAAATGTTCCTGCCGGAAATGCGGACATCCCGACAAAAGACGTTAAATTCAATCTCTTCTTCACGAAACTTGTTACGGGCAACAGGTGTCCGACTTCCCTCTGTGATATAGATTGTAATACTACGGAGTAAATTCTCCCTTTTGTCACATGTATTATAAATACATTTGTAACCTAAACAATACCAATGCACACAAAAATATAATTATATTGGATGAAATTAACATACAATATACCATGCTTTACCTGTTATTTCTATACGTTTTATTTCCTGTCAAGTATGCTTTTATCTCCGTGAACAAGAAAGTTAATTTCTGCTGCTATAATAATGAGTGAACCGCCACAAGGGAAAAGTGCGAGAGAAGAAAATGTTAGCATAGAAGTTACGGTTACGTCTAGCCATTTTAACTATAAAAGGATGAGATTCAATTGTCAATGCTTAAATTTATGATATCAAGGTACAAAGAACGAGAGGTCATGAGAAAAATTGCCATGAAAATATTTTTAGAAAATGTGTCGGGAAGGTACGGTCGATAAGAGAAGGACCCTTATAGTTTTATTTCAAAACCAATATGTGTGTGTATGCATGTACAGTAAATGACACAAGCACATGTAAGTCACTGACGTATACCACATGCATAAAGCATATACATTACATTCGCGTATACAATGTCATACGCAGAGTGCGTGACGGTTAGAGAAGCAGTTCTTTCTTTTTTAGAATAGAGATTTATTGCGCAGTCATTACAAGATATTTGCTAGCCGATATTTTAATAAAATGTCTTTAAAATTATTTAATCCTAAGCAAGGCAATAAAGCAACTTAGACGCAAGTGGAAGAGAATACAAGACAAATAAATCATTAAAGACAGTGAACAATAAAAGAACAGGAATTAAGAAGACAGAAGAAGATAACGAAAAGGCTAGAAAGCATGGGTTATACTCTTTTTCCGTTACCCTGCCGTACAAATAGAAAACAAATTTAATCATCGCGACACAGATTCCTAATTTCATACAAATCGTGTGTATGTACGTTTGTGTATGAGCGTATATTTTTTTAATTTTTACAAACCTAAAAATATTTCGACAAAATAAAAAGCTTTAAAAATTAATTGTATTTATTACCGATTAATTTTAATTTCTAAAAAATTCAATAAAATCTCGGAATTATTTGATATTTTTCAAAGTTTAATTTTTTTTTTTTTTTTGTCTCAAAGTTCATAATTTTTTTACTCGGCCCATGGGAGAGCTTTATTTCAAAATCAGTCAAATATCGCGCGTGCGCCTGTGTGTATGTGTGTGTGTGTACAGTAAATGACACAAGCACATGTAAGTCACTGACGTATACCACAGACATAAAGCATATACATTACATTCGCGTATACAATGTCATACGCAGAGTGCGTGACGTCCAGAGAAGCAGTTCCTTCTTTTTTAGAATAGAGAATTATTGCGCAGTCATTACAAGATATTTGCTAACCGATATTTTAATAACATTTCTTTAAAATCCTTTCACCCTAAGCAAGGCAATAAAGCCCATAAGGTGCAAGGTGCTTACTGGGTGCTAGAGAATTTGAGAGTAAAAAAGCTAAGGAGAGAGAACCATACAGGAATAATAATTAAAAAAAACACAAGATAACAATTGACATTTCATTTAAATTTTTGAAGAAGCTGGAAGAGATTTTCCCAAGCGATAAGTGCGAGTGAAGAAACTGTTAGCATAGAACTTGCGGTTACGTCTAGTCATTTCAACTGTAAATTTTTAAGACATTGTCGTTAGTACTGCCCTTAAATTCGTAAAGTCTTGGAACGAAAGAGGAATTTTCATCAGAACAATTATCATGAAAATACTTATTGAAAACTCACAGGTGAATTATGATACCGTGCTGGGAAAGCGACTGAATTTATTTTTATTATATATATATGTAAACTCTTTCACCTATCTTAGTAACAAAGTCAATTATAGTGGAACTTTAGATGATGAAATCACGCATCGGATTGCTAAGGCTACCAGTGCTTTCGGCAAACTTCGCCATCGCTTGTGGAATGAGTGGAGTATTCGACTGGATACGAAAATTCGGGTTTAGAGAGCTGTTGTACTTGCCATCCTTTTGTATGGCTCAGAGTTGTGGACTCCATACAGGTACCATATACGCCAGCCAGATGTTTTCCATAAAAGCTGTCTGCGTGCAATCTGTGGAGTTAAGCTTGAAGATAGGACATCTAACGTAGACCTGTTTAACAGGTGTAATATTGGAGGAATCAAGACTTTTATCATACAGTCTCAGTTACGGTGGACTGGTCATGTCTTGAGAATGTCTGATGACAGGATACCCAAGATCCTAATATACAGCCAGTTAGATCAGGGCTACAGGAATGTAGGATGCCCATGGCTAAGATAGAAAGATAAGATGAAAAGCAACTTGTCAGTAGTCAATATACCAGATAACACCCTTGAGCGCTTAGCCTTGAAGCGGGTAGAATGGAGATCAACGTGTTTTAGTGGACTCAGCAATTTTTAATCTGCTTGTCTGAATCATCTTCAAGAAGCGAGAGCAAGAACTAAAAGGCCAGTCAATCTAACAGTGATCTCATCTCACAATCCTCACACTTGCTCCATATGTGGCTCCTTTGTAAATCACTAGCGGGTCTTAAATGCCACTTAAGAATATCACACAAACTTTCATAACTGAATCAATAAGCTGTCAGATCCTCATACGTCGGAACCGACGACATAGTCCATTATATATATATATATATATATATATATATATATATATATATATATATATATATGTATATATATATATATTGTTCAGACTATCGTCCATATCTTTGTTGCCATATTTATCACAACGTTTCGACCGTTGTACGCTCCGTCCTTCTTCAGTTGGTTGGAGTGTCGAACAGAACCCTTTATTTCGCTCGCTCGGGTAGACTGTTCTAGTTCCACGTGCCAGTTATCAGTTATCTCTTGTTAATTCCTCTCTGCAAGTTATCCACCACCTTAAACAGGTATTGAACTTACAACTCTTTGCGTCATGTCACTGGTTCTAACGCCTTTATCCACAGTGCTATGTGTACTTGAATATATATATATATATATATATATATATATATATATATATATATATATATATATATATATATATATATATATATATATATATATATATATATGAATGAAGAATTACAGTTTTGAGGAGTGCTATATTTATGGGATAAAGTGCTCAATATTGTAGATGGAGCATATGTAAATATAGAGCGTATGTAAATATAGACATAAAAGTGAACGTAGAAGTCAACACTCAGAGGTGACAATCTGTTTCTGGCCTGACGATTGCGTCTAGCATGAAACAGCTTGTCGCCTCTGGGTATTGACTTCTATGTTTACTTTTATATCTATCTTTCTATCTATCTATCTATCTATCTATCTATCTATCTATCTCTCTCTCTCTCTCTATATATATATATATGTGTGTGTGTGTGTGTGTTTCGGTGGGGGTATGTATTGTTGGATGAGTAATAAGGCACAAGAGTTTACTGAGTGTGAGAGAATACGAGAAAAAGAAAACATTATTAAGAAGAGAGAACAATAAAAGAACAGGAATTAAGACGACAGTGGATAACGATTGACATTGCATTTAAATTTTTGAAGATCAATGTTGAGTGGAAAGCAGGAAGCCGGAAGAGAGTTTCACGAGTGAAAATTGCAAGAGAAGAAACTCTTAGCATAGAACCTACGGTTACATATAGCAATTGCATCTGTAAAATGAGGTGACGTTTTATCTTATTTAATCTTTTATTTGTTTTCGCCTTATATACTCCTTTTCAAGGCACAATGAATTGTCCGTCCCTATCGTTTGGGTTATGAACTAACTAGTGTCTAATGTTATTTACAAACCAAGGTAGACATATAATAACGTAGGATATGACCAGTTTTATTACGTGTTGATGACGTTGTTCTGTTTAATCTGTAGCATTGAGTATCCGATCGAAACTAAAATGGCGGTGCTCAGTGGAAATTCACCGTATTGCGTCATTCTCGTTGTTTATTCTCAGCAAATGTGAAAGTGAAAGTGAAAGTTGTAAAAGGAGAGCCTCTTAATAATTTCACCCGAAGCAAGGCGATGATGTCACTGAGACGCAAAGGGTTACTGATGAGTGAAATAAAATGAGAAGACCTTAGATGGAACCGGAAACACAATTCTAAACAGGACACAAGCTATAAACGTCTACACTTATTCAAAAGACGGGGAAGGCTTGTGAACCGGACAATAAACGACATACTTAGGAAAGACGTTTGACTTATTAAAAAAAGAAAAGTAAAGAATGGGACTAAATCCATTTTTTTTTTATTATTTACAGTGTTCCCTCAGAACGTAGACTTCATGGCTCTCCCTGACATTACACTCTGAAGATCTAAGCAAGTTTTGTCCCCTTACATTCCAGTGTTCTGTTATCCGTTTGAACAATATTTTTAAGTATACTAACTGATGTTTCTATCTATCCTTCTTGCCTACCGTATATCCTGTGAATGTCAAATTCTCCAAGCTTTCTTTCTTCATGATGTGTCCGAGAAATGTTAATTGTCTTTCCGATTCAAAATAGAAGTGTTCTTCTTGTTTCCATTTTCCTAAAAAACGTCGACACTGCTCACATATTCAATTCACGGTATTCTGAGCCTCTTTCCGTAGAGCCACCATTCTGTTGCCTTAAGCCTCTGTGAGGAAGTTGTCCAGCGTTGCCAGCCCTATAAGAAGAGCGATAATGCATAAGAGTTCAGTGTTAGTTTCTTTGTTTCTAATGTAATTTTCCTTTTTCTTAATACCTTGCTTAGCTACTGAAAAGCATTTTTCGCTACTCAGTTTCGCATTTCAGCCTATCTTTGCCATCGCCTGTTATAATGATTCCCAGTCAGTTAAAATCCTGTACTTAAATCATTTTGTCGTCTTCAATTTGTAGCTCGCGTCTTCAGTTGTTCCGTGTGGATAACGGCTATACATTCCGTTTTCAAACAATTAATAGTTAGTCCTTTCTTCACGTTTTCTTTTAATATTTTGTCAGGGAGTTCATGCATCAATACAGTGGCATCTAAAATGGTATGTTGTTAAGATTGTACCAATCAATAATGATTCCGGCCAGGATTATTATAGATAGATAGATAGATAGATAGATAGATAGATAGATAGATAGATAGATCGATAGATAGATAGATAGATATGAACAGATTGAGATAGATAGGTATGAACAGACTGAGATAGATAGATACGAACAAACTGAGATACATAGATATGAACAGACTGATATATATATATATATATATATATATATATATATATATATATATATATATATATATATATATGAACAAACTGAGATAGATAGATAGATAGATAGATATGAATAGACTGATATAGATAGGTAGATAGATAGATAGATAGATAGATAGATAGATAGATAATGGACATACTGAGATAGATAGATAGATAGATAGATATGAATAGACTGCGATAGATAGATAGATATGAATAGACTGATATAGATAGATAGATAGATAGATAGATATGAATAGACTGCGATAGATAGATAGATAGATAGATAGATAGATAGATATGAATAGACTGAGATGGATAGATAGATATGAATAGACTGCGATAGATAGATAGATAGATAGATAGATAGATAGATAGATATGAATAGACTGAGATAGATAGATAGATATGAATAGACTGCGATAAATAGATAGATAGATAGATAGATTGATAGATATGAATAGACTGATATGGATAGATAGATATGAATAGACTGAGATAGATAGATAGATATGAATAGATTGCGATAAATAGATAGATAGATAGATAGATAGATTGATAGATATGAATAGACTGATATAGATAGATAGATATGAATAGACTGAGATAGATAGATAGATATGAATAGACTGCGATAGATAGATAGATAGATATGAATAGACTGATATAGATAGATAGATAGATAGATAGATAGATATGAATAGACTGAGATAGATAGATAGATTGATATATATGAATAGACTCATATATAGATAGATAGATAGATAGATAGATAGAGAGATAGATAGATAGATAGATAGATAGATAGATAGATAGATAGATAGATAGATATGAATAGACTGATATAGATATATACAGTCAACGATGAAATTAGTCGTACATCCATCAATTTTGAATATGTTTGCCCATTTCTCAGAATCTAATACTCGTATGATGCCAGGATTTTTTCTATGCCAATAAGCACAAAAAACAAATATACAACTCAATTTTCAGAACAATAGGTTAAATAAAACCAATTGGACAGGCGAATTATGCAAAATAGGAAAAGAAAATATTCGTACAATACGAAAACTTGAACAATTTTCGCATATTAATAGTCAATAGCATCGTCTCTCATCTTTGAAAAATTGATGCAATCATTTTGTAAAATTTTGCTGAGCTTTGAACAAGTTTTTTCTGGTATTCCATTCTTCAATGTTTATATTTTCTAATTCCTGAAGGTTTTTGGTGACCGACGATTTATTCGCATTTTCAATTCGTGCCATTGATTTTCAATAGAATTCATTGAAGGCCATGGAAAATGTGTAATCCTATTTTTCTGAAGCCACGCAGTCACAGATTTAGACGTATGTTTGGGATCATTATTTGCTGGAAATTAAATCTTCGACCTAGATGAAGATTTTGCACTGGTAGTTGTAGAATTTCCTCCAGAGTTTTGATATAGTCTGCAGATATCATTATTCCTTTTATTGCAATTAATTGTCCAGTCCCCCTTGAGTTAAAACAACGCCAAAACATCATCGAGCCGCCTCCATGTTTTAATGTTGCCACTGCGTTCTTTGGGAGGAAAGCCTCACATTTCTTGCGCCAAATCTTCTGTACATGTCGAAAAAGCTAAATTTTTGTTTCATCACTCCATAGAACTTGTTCCCAAAAGCAATTTTCTTTATCCCATAACGGTTTGGAAAAATTAAACAGAGAAAAATGGTTTGTGAAGATGGGTTCGTTATGGTCAATTTCCATACAATCCATTTATATTTAAACAAAGTAGTCTTGTGCGAGTACTTACGCTGGAACTCATTGTATGCAAACTTTTGGCGATGACTTTCAAAACAACTCTTGGGTTTATAATTACCTCGCGACACAATTTTCTGCAGTTCTCAGTGACAATTTGGGTTTCTTCCACACCCAAGCAAATTCTCTGCCGCGCCAAACTGTGTAAACACCTTTATAACGGATTGTACCGTAGCTCTAGGGTTAGCTAACCGGTTTGAAATAGGGGCGTAACTATTTCCCGGCTTGTGGAAGTTAATATATCTCCGTCTCAAGTCAATACTAAGCTCCTTTGTCTTCCCCGTCGTTTTGCTAGCAAAAGAATAACTATGGTGGCACACTATGCACCACATGATATTCTTTGCTGGAATTAACACAAATATTATACTGAATAAATAGTCTAGAAGGCTTCACCGATAAAATAATTATGTACATTACTTATATATATATATATATATATATATATATATATATATATATATAGAGAGAGAGAGAGAGAGAGAGAGAGAGAGAAAGGGAGAGAGAGGGAGATAGACACAGATATGGACAGACTAAAACAGATAGATAGATATGAACAGACTCAGATAGATATATAAACAGAGCATAAACTAGATAGATATCAACAGACTGATATATATATGTATATATATATATATATATATATATATATATATATATATATATATATATATAGAGAGAGAGAGAGAGGGAGAGAGAAAGAGATAGATAGAAACGGAGAGAGGGAGAGAGACGGATATGGACAGACTGAAACAGATAGATATGAACAGACAGACAGATAGATAGATAGATAGATAGATAGACACATACATATATACGTACATACATGACAGACCATACACTAGATAGACATGAACAGACTGATATATATATATATATATATATATATATATATATATATATATATATATGTATATATACACATATATATATATATATATATATATATATATATATATAACAAGACTGAGATAGATCTAAACAGACTGAGATAGATAGACAGACACATCGATAGATATATATATATATATAGATAGATCATGCAATAGATATATATGAACAGACTGATATAGATATTATATAAACAGTGATAGATATGAACAGACTGAGATAGATAGATAGATAGATAGATATGAACAGGCTCAGATAGATAGATAGACAGATACACGACAGACAGACAGACATATAGGTAGCTAGCTAGCGAGATAGATAGAGTCAAAAACGGGTTAAGATATAAATAATCTTCTAAAAAATGTTACGGGGAGAAATCGATATTTCTCGAGAGTCCATTATTTGATATTGATATTCTCAAGAGAACGTATTAACTTTTGTATGGTTTCGTTGCTACGCCAGACCACACACACACACACACACACACGTACACGCGGGCACGCATACACACACACACACACACATATATATATGGCTTTTTCTATTTGTATTTAGGAAGCATCGTTCTCTATAATTGTCTTGCTAGATCAATGCGCAGTAGGTTCTAGATTCCATGTGGCATCAGGTGATGAATGGCGAATTCTTTTCATTTTCATTCCTTTTGTGTCCGCCTCTCGCGCGCCACTCGCCGTCTTTCTCTATTCCTCTCCAAACCTCTTCACATGTCTCTCCAGACTTCACGTGGACCACTTAAACTACGATTTACATAAACTTGCTTACTCTTACAAATCACCCACTGATGACGACAGAAGCCACAAGCACTCAATGACGCACATAACTTTTCCCCTATCAAATGTCACGTCTGTTGAAAAGCGACCTTTTTTTTTACTTTTTTTTTTTTTTTTCGTAGAGTACAATTAAATTTTTCCGCCATCTTAGTAACTTCCGCTTTCCGTGACTCTTTCCCGCGCTTTTACATTCGAAGAATGGCAGCTTGCAATTTGATTCATTAAATTATTCCAGACGAGAAAACTTCTTATCTGGAGGCAAGAAATTGTCAAAAAGGCTTATAAGGATCTTGGGTAGTCCTCATGGCTTTGTTTGGCACGGGATATTGGGGTGCCGCAGAAGAATGGAGACGTGAAAAACCCGTCGGTGAGTGAATTAATGGCGTGCTTGTAAAGAGAGAAAGCAAATATCTTGGTGTTGTCGACGTTCCTTCATCCACTACAGACATTAGTATATCCACGATATACAGACACCTTAACAAAGCAGAAAGAAGGACTAGAATAAACTCCCAAAATAAGTTAAATCGGAAAACATTTTTATATGACTAGAATAGGTATACCTAACGGCTGTAACAACAAAATTGTCTAAATCGTGTAACAGCAAAATTGTCCATTTTTTAGATTATTCTATGAACAGTTGTAACTTAAATATGATTAAAGATATCTTACTAGAATTCTCCGAGGTTTTTATAATACTATTGGATTACACTTTGATCCATAAGAATGTGTAAATACTCTTTAATCTTAACGGAAGAATCCTGATTAAATCAATCATAAATGAAAATGAGAAGTTCATCAATAATCAATCATAGGTAAGGATTGGAAGCACATGAAAGATTGAAATAAAGTTCATATATATATATATATATATATATATATATATATATATATATATATATATATATATATTCTAGGATCATTTTCCAATTTATTCAAGATGATCTTCGCCCTCTATAACTTTCTGTTCAGGTGCCTCGGAGGTTTCACGCACGATTTCATTTTCAAGTCTTTTTTTATTGCTCTTTGGACTGTCATAGCTGAAAATGTTCTCTCACGTGCCAGGCATCTTATGGATTGAGTTGAATCTTTTCTAATTAATCTCTTTAGCTCTAAGTTGAAACGATGATCCCTCTTCCTGTTGTGACCCCTTAATCAAGATTTCCTCTCTACTGTTCCCTCTTTTTTAAACTTATTCACCGTTCTCTTGATGGTTCTTGAAAAGAATTTGAAGATGGAAGCCAGAATATCAATGTTGGTACAATTACTGAAGGACTGAATAATCTTTTTCCTCGCACCATTGCTCAGCTAGGAAGACATAGTGGGATTGACACAAAACGATTTTAACTCTCTCTCCCTCTTTCTAACTGAAGAACGCAAAGGGTTTTTTCATGATTCTTACGACAAATGGTATCATAATGGTGAAATGTCTTAATCGAAATCATGGAAAAAAGAAACTGAATTAGTTTAGTGTTTTCTTTAGATATCAAACATTTTGTGGTATGGCTGATTAGGCCATATATATATATATATATATATATATATATATATATATATATATATATATATATACCGGGTGTAACAGCAAAATTGTCCAAATTGTGTAACAGTCTAATCAGCCATATATATAATAGATTATAATAAAAACATTTTTACATCGCTACACAAAAGCTTTCATATTTCAATCCTATGATTGTCCTTCTTCAGGCGATGGTAGATAGCTCGTGATAAAAACGATTTATTAGGGAAATTTAAAAACAAATCGTTGCCTCTTTTCTGAAGTTAAAGGGGGGAGCATAAGGTCAGAATTAAAAATATACTTGTGGGTGTGTCTAGATTAACCAATTAAAAGCCAGATCTGCGCTAAACTAGAAGAATAAGGTCATATATATATATATATATATATATATATATATATATATATATATATATATATATATATTCTGTTTATATGTTATTTTTATGGATACAACTTATTTGAATAAATGCTCTGCTTTTTTTTTAAATTAAACAGTATTATTAGGTTGGTGCAAAAATAATGACGTAATAATGTCGTTTTTTTGACGTTAAAAATACGTCAAAAACGACATTATTACGTCATTATTTTTGCACCAACCTAATAATTACATTTAAAAAATATTATGCTTTATTTTCCATAATTTTACTACACGTGTTTCTGGTCTCGTGACCCTCTTCATGTAAAAGGCGGGGATTTCCACATATTAAAAATAATTAAATTTTCCCCTTATGTTCTTCAATGTTAATTATTCTCGATATGAGACATTCTCTGTTTTTGTGTTAGTAATCCGAATGTCTTTCTTATATATATATATATATATATATATATATATATATATATATATATATACATATATATACAGTACAACATCGCTTCCCGAACGTCTTACATGTCGAACAAATCGTTTTTCGAACAGAAAATTCGCAATGAAAATCCCTCGGTTATCGAAGAAAAATTCGGTCCTCGAATAACATTGTCGAACCGAGTTAACCCGAACGGAATCATTTCAGAGGCGACCGCCGTGTTGCATACATTCGTATTCTTTGTCTTACGTTTATTTTCCAATTTTATTCCACAGATTTTTTTTTTCTTTACATTGATTCATATTGGAAAAATAGTTTCGGTTTACGAACATTTCGGGTTACGGACGGCCTTCAGGTACAAATTAAATTCGTAACCCGAGGTTCACCTATATATATATATATATATATATATATATATATATATATATATATATATATATATATATTTAAGTAATTCATCACATCATATATATATATATATATATATATATATATATATAATTCATATATATATATATATATATATATATATATATATATTTAAAGATATTTTTGTAGGTACAAAATTTAATGATCGAAATAAAAGTATAAAACTTAATATTACGAGACATATTAAAAACGGGCGAAGCAACCTGTTTCGCTCCCGCTCTTCAGGCTTCAACGGGAGATTTAAAATCAACACAGAAAAATGTACAAGAAGTTGTGAAAAGAGAAAAAAAAAAGAAAAAAAAAACAATAGCAAAAGGAACTAGAGACAAATGACAACGAGTCCTAACAAACACTCACGTTGTTTACACAAAGAAGGCTTACGGGACCCAATGTAAAGTTATATATATATATATATATATATATATATATATATATATATATATATTATAAATGTATCCACTTAAAAAGTCTGTTTTCAAACTGGGGTCCGTTATGATCCAGACATTGCTAACAACGCAACGCACAGCTATCACAAGCAGCAATCAACATTTCGATAGGTTACTTGGACTTCTGCGAAAACTTGCCATCACCATTTCTTGCTTCACAGGGCATAGTTGATGCCAGTGGTCTTCTGGGAAGTTTTTTTAATGCACATCGTGTGCAGTTCCATCAGCCTCAAAGTTTTATCTGGACGAAAATCTCTTCCATACCACCTTTAAACGTCAACAGTATTTTCGTACCTCCAGTAATATATATATATATATATATATATATATATATATATATATATATATAGGGTGTCTCAAATATATACATACATATATATATTTGTTTTTTGTCTGAATGATTCATGAATTTATAAATTATAATTGCACCTATTAATTGAAATTAAAATAACTGATCCAACGTGCAATTCTCGGATAATAAGTGTGACATTACTGTAATTATTGAACAATATAGTTCATGCCATATTCACGGAAAATCTACAAGTAAAAAAGAATTCTTTCATTGCTATATTTGTACAAAAACGCACAACCTTAAAATTTAAATTCAAACTCAGCATTGCGACCGCACGTTCCAAAACAATAACACATTTCTGATAGCATTTTTTCGGATTACATCTCTATTTTCGTTGTCCTCTTATTACTGAGAAGTAAAAACAAGAACAAAATCTACTTCCATACCTGATGATGTCTGTAGGAACAGACGAAAGCTTGTAAAAAATTAAAAAGACCTTATGCAATTGGAATTTATAAACGGGAACATATCATTCATATACAGGTTCGGGGTTAGTGTATCTTATTTATATTGTTTGCGACGATGTATTCTCGCCATTTAAATCCTTAACCTCTATATTTGTTTTTTGTATGAATGAATCATGAATTTATATATATATATATATATATATATATATATATATATATATACATATGCATAAATAGTTTTTCTATGTATGTATTTATATAATGCTTTCGTTTTCAAAACACGGTCAAGATATTGTGTCCATGTTCATAGTTGATATTATTGAGCATTGTTTTTGTTTTTATTAATAAGGCTGGGCGTTTTCGACTATACAGGCATATATATATATATATATATATATATATATATATATATATATATATATATATATATATATATATATATATATATATATAAAAATGTAGAAATAGATGAATTTTTTTTTAAATCTGTCAGTTTAATAAAATCCAACAGATTTTTATTGCTTAAACTTTGTTTTTAGTGAATACTCGTATTTGAATAGACGCTCCGTTTACTTATTAAACAGTATATTTATTTATTTTCGTCTTAAGGTCTGAGTATTCGAAAAAAGATATTAGAAGAATATAAGCGCTCTCCGGCAGAATTTGAACCTGCGTTCTTCCAGGGGAAACCATCATTTGATCTGAAGTACTTTGACCTCTCGGCTACAAATGGCGTCGATGACCAAGCAATAATGCCTTTAATTTTTTCTCTGACTCTTGAAATAGACATTTCTACTCAGTAAATATAAATTAAAGCAACCAGGTATTGAACTGACAACTCTTTGGGTCAAGTCATGACTTGACCCAAAGAGTGTGATTAATAGCATGCTACTGCAGGAGTGAACAAACACTTGACGTGTTGAGATAAAGGGAGATAACTAAGACATCCGTAAGAGGCATGGTACGTGGATTGAGAACGATCTACCCCGTTGACGAAATAAAGGGTTCAGTTACAATCACCTGAAGAAGACCGAAACATCGTTAATATGGCAATTTTGATGAAGACAGCAGTCTGAAAAATGTAAATAATTACAATGCCACATCACAAAAATACGGGAAGATCCTGAAAAAGGCCGGAGCGTACAAGAGCCGAAACGTCGTTAATATGGCTATAATGATGAGGACAACAGTACAAACAATGTAAATAATTACAATACCTTATCTCAGAAATATAGACATCCTGAAGAAGGTCAGAGAGTACGACAGACAAAACGTCATGAATATGGCAATAATGATGAGGACAACAGTTCGAAAATGAAATAGTGTAAATAATTTTAGTGCCTCATCTCAGAGATACAGACAGATTCTGAAGAAGGCCGGAGTGTGCAACAGTCGAAACGTCGTGAATATGGCAATAATTTTGAGGACGACAGTTCGAACAATGTAAATAATGTAGATTTTACAATACCTCATCTCAGGTAAAGAGTGCAATTTACAAAGAAAGAGATGGATATATTGTTTATTAATCCGTCATATTTTATTACTTTGGCGTTATTTCAATATATTATGTTATATATATATATATATATATATATATATATATATATATATATATATATATCCTTGTGCAGGTATACAGAAAATAGAAAAGAACACGTTGGGTGCATAATCCGGGGTTCCTTAGTATTTTTGTTTTTATTTTTAAGAAGACATTTTAGGAATAAGCTATCTCTCGGTTACACGTAAACCGAGAGATAGCTTATTCCTAAAATTTCGCTTGAAGATGAAACGGGACTAAACCCCACAATCCAACTTAATTTTATTAATTATTTGGATGATTTCGGCTCTCGTTTTTGAAACATGAGAACCCTTATGTAGCGAAGGAATCATATTTTTAAACAAAAAATATTATTATAATATATATATATATATATATATATATATACAGTGTAACCCGGATATAAGAGAGTTGTCGGGACCGGAGAATAAGTCTCTTATATCCGGGTTTCTCTTATATCCGGGTTTGGTCTATTATATATACATTAACACAGGCTCTAATTTGGACCAGATAAAATATCTCTTATATCCGGGTTTCTCTTATATCCGGGATTCTCTTATATCCGGGTTACACTGTATATATATATATATATATATATATCAAAGTGAAGCCAGAACTCAGAGGCGACAGTTTCATGCTCAACGCAATCATAAGGCCACTTGGCGAGAGAGTTTTGTTAATTTGTTAATCATGTACTTTATTTATTTATTTGGATTAATTTATTTTGTTTTTGCTAATTTATTTTTATTTCATTTTTTTTTATTTATTCTTCTCTGTTTTCGATTTTTACGTAAAAATTTGTTTATATATATATATATATATATATATATATATATATATATTGCGTATATTTTTTGTAGCATGTGTTCATTGAGACATATTTCATTGAATAATTTAGACAAGTTTTGTCTACTTATTTTCAGTGAGATCCTCTCATATTCCCAGACAAGCTTTTTGGTGTCATTATTAAGGCAAGAGTGAAAATTACCATGTTGATCCATATTATTTTATTCCATGTACGTCTTCTAATCAAGTTTCAGAAATGTATATTTTATTTTTAAAGATTTGTTTAATAAACAGAATTACATTGTACTGACAGATAATTAAAAATAGCTAAAATGAGCGATTTTTAACGATTAAGAAAAACTACTTTCAATCAATTTAAATTAGCTTTGATATGCAGCAAACTATTTTGCTTGTCGGAAATGTTAAATTTAATGTATTACCTTGAAATTAAAACTAAAATGAAAGCTTTAAGAAACATTTTTCATTTTAAAAATGTATCATGTTTCTATAGAGGTACATGCAAATTGTTATGCTTAAAAGCATTTATCCGTCTGTATGAACACGTATCATTCTTTATTTATATAAAAGAAAGCATGCTGCAAATACAAACATCCTTCGATTAATACACATTCAATTAATGCATTTTTGATTTGTGCGCTAAAATTTTACATACCAAAATTCGGTACATAATACACAAATAGTGCAGTAAAACATTCTTCAGTTTAACCTATAAAAAAGCGATAACTATAGTAAATGTAAGGCCAAATACCTATAGTTCAATATAATATTAGATTATGGAGAATATTTTTCTAAATTTTTGCGTTGTTAAAAATTATCTAAAAAATTTATTACTCAATTAATTTTTACAGATATGTCCACCTTGGATAAAAAATAGATAAACTTCCGTCCGTCAGTCAAACTATCAACCTGCTGCGTTAAAAATGCATGTTTTTCGATATTTAAAACTTAAAGTGAGTAATACTTGTTTCAAATAAGATTAGTTAAACTTTAAATCAGTTAAGATTCTTTAAATAAAAGTTCAGAAAAATACATATTTTATTTTCGAAATATTTTTGAATAAAGAGTTTAGAATAGACATCGTGATAACAGATGGTTAGAAATGGTGCAAAAAATAGCGATTATCAAAGATTCCAAAACACTTTTTAGTAGTCAATTTAAACTAGATTTTCAAAACTAATTCCAGTCAATTTAAATTAGGTAAGCATTTTGCTTATTGGAAATATCAAATTTAATCGATTCACTTGAAATTAAAACTAAAATAAAAGCTTCAAGGAAGATTTTTCAATTTTAAAAAGATTTATTTTAAAGCTAAGGTATCCCAAATTAATAGAGGTACCTATTTGTTATGGTCCGGTTCCTTGTACCACGGTGATAGTCCAAGGTAGAACCAATAAAGCAGAACTCGAACACGGATATGAAATAACACAGATATATTACAAACAGGAATATATACAGAGAAGTAGAAAGTTTTAGTACGAACAATCAGGTTTAGTAGTAATTGTCTGAACACGACTCTGTTTCGGACTGCCTCTGACTCGACTGACTGACTCCTGACGGACCTCACCCCAGACTTCAGACTGAACTCCTTGCTTCCTCTTGAGACGCGGTATTTATTACGTATGGAATAGTCCAGTATGTTATTATGGGTAAGGTCCCAAAACACTATTATGTAATGCACTTGTCAAAAAGTAATCCAAACAACAAGGGTGAGGATAATAGTGGTCCAAAGAACAAGGGTGAGGGGACTAGTGATCAAAACAAGGGTAAGATTACTAGTCATTCAAACAATAAAGGTGAGGATACTAGTGATCCAAAGAATAAGGGTCAGGATACTAGTGATCCAAACAACAAGGGTGAGGATACTAGTGATTCAAATAACAAGGGTGACGAAACTAGTGATTCAAACAACAATGGTGAGGAGACTAGTGATCCAAACAAGGGTAAGGATACTAGTGATTCAAACAACAGGGGTGAGGATACTAGTGATCCAAACAACAAGGGTGAGGATACAACTGATGCAAACAACAACGGTAAGGCAACTATTGATCCAAACAACAAGGGTGAGGATACTAGTGATTCAAACAACAAGAGTGATGATAGCAGTGATACAAATAACAAGCGTGAGGATACTAGTGACCCAAACAACAAGTCTGAGGATACTAGTGATCCAAACAACAAGGGTGAGGAAACTAGTGATTCAAACAACAAGGGTGGGGATACTAGCGATTCAAATAACAAGGGTGACGAAACTAGTGATTCAAACAACAAGGGTGAGGATACTAGTGACCCAAACAACAAGTCTGAGGATACTAGTGATCCAAACAACAAGGGTGAGGAAACTAGTGATTCAAACAACAAGGGTGGGGATACTAGCGATTCAAATAACAAGGGTGACGAAACTAGTGATTCAAACAACAAGGGTGAGGATACTAGTGAACCAAACAACAAGTGTGAGGATAGTAGTGATACAAACAACAAGAGTAGGGGTAATAGTGATTCAAACAACGAGGGTGAGGATATTAGTGATCCAAACAACAAGGGTAAGGCAACTAGTGATCGAAACAACAAGGGCGAGGATACTAGTGATTGAAACAACAGGGGTGATGATAGTAGTGATACAAACAACTAGGGTGATGCTACTAGTAATCCAAACAACAAGGGTGAGGATGCTTGTGATTCAAACAACAAGGATAAGGGTACTAGTGATTCAAACAACAAGGGTGAGGATACTAGTGATTGAAGCAACAAGGGTGAGGATACTAGTGACCCAAACAAGTGTGAGGATAGTGGTGATTCAAACAACAAGGCCTAGGATACTAGTGATTCAAACAATCAGGGTGAGGATACTAGTGATCCAAACGACAAGGGTGAAGATACTAGTGATCCAAACAACAAGGGTGAGGATACTAGTGATTCAAACAACAAGGGTGAGGAGATTAGTGTTCCAAACAACAAGGGTAGGGATACTAGTGATCCAAACAACAAGGGTGATGATACTAGTGATACAAGCAACAAGGGTGAGGTTACTAGTAATCCAAACAATAAGGGCGAGTATACTAGTGATTCAAACAACAAGGGTGATGAGATTAGTGTTCCAAACAACAAGTGTGAGGATAGTAGTGATCCAAACAACAAGTCTGAGGATACTAGTGATCCAAACAACAAGGGTGATGATACTAGTGATACAAGCAACAGCGGTGATGATAGTGATCCAAACAACTAGGGTGAGGTTACTAGTAATCCAAACAAGGGCAAATATACTAGTGATCCAAACAACAAGGGTGAAGAAAACTAGTGATTCAAACAACAAGGGTGAGGATACATCTGATCCAGACAAGATTGTGGATACTAGTGAACCAAACAACAAGGGTGAGGAAACTAGTGATCCAAACAACAAGGGTTAGGATACGTAATCAGAACGATACCCTCGAATATTTATTTTAGTTTTCTTGATACTGCGACGTCACCGACCAAAGGTACTGAACAAATGCATAGTCACGTGATATTTTCTACTTTCCGGATATCCATCTTCCTCTCACCGTTGATCGGGACATTCTCACATGCTTGGCTTCCTTCTTTCAACAGACGTTGCGTACGTAATTTGCCCCAAGGAGAACAAGTATCGACCAAAGGAAACTAAACTGAATTTACCGTTCCCAACTCATCGGTTGCATCCATTATGGAACCATTCTTCCCATAGAGCACACTGGGTTTTAATTGGAACTTTACCAAGTTTTTAGAAATACTGAAAACAATAAATTCCTTTGACTGCGTAGGATGATTTCTGTTCTTTGCCCATAACTACCGGCACTTAGGCACTTCGATGTGCCATAATGGTTAACAGGCTTCTCTTGCTAGAACAATTACAACTGAGTAGTGAGTTCGATCCTCACTGGGTGACCCATACTTTCGACCTTGTGCTACATCTCTATCTGTAAAAGGCAGAATATGTGTGTGTGTGTGTGTGTGTGTGTGTAACGAATGCACGGACGCAATTTTCGACGGATTTGCACCAAAATTTACATGCCCATGCTCCAAGTTAGCGGGACGGCCAAGACCGATTTTGCATTTCCCAACTCCCATCGATAGTGGAAATAATCAATTTTTTCATGCTTCTACGGCAGTTTTCATGTAGTTTGCGGCAATTTTCTACTGGCCAGAGTGAGATCCTATAGCTGGCTGCCACGAATAGGCAGGAAGATTCTATTGATCAGCGTATAATTCCGCAGAACTGGGTTGGGTGTGAAAAAGTATTTGTTGTTAACATTCTTTTTTAATTCGGTTTTTCCACTTACGAGTCCTTTTTTTTTAAACTGATCGTTTTGTGTTCATTTTGTTTAGTTCTTTTTTTCGTAACAGATTTAATGTTTAGTATAGAGCTTAGAAAAAATTTAAAACTTCTTACGTAATTATTAAAATTATTTTCATTGTTCACCAACTTTTACATCAGAGATTATGCCATATCATACATTACATTTATAATATATTTATTTTTATTTTTTATTTTTAATCCTCCTTGGGGATTATAACTTGTTGATTTTTATTATGTAGGATGCTACTGCATCGATGTCTTTAGCGATTTCTTCTTCCTTGAAAAGTTTTACACAGCGGCGTAAACTAAAATATAGCAAGTTCGAATCGGTAAAATATGGCGGGATATCAAAAGAGACGAAGTTTGAACAAACTAAGATAGAAAAAAAGCCAGAAAGGGTTCAAATAAAATCGATACGGAAATGGAGAAAGCAGCCATGAAAAGGAATAGAATGGCGCGAAAAACTAGTCAATAAAATATTTGCAACCATCATAAATAAATAAAATTATATAAGAAAAAAACATATTAAGAGAATACATGAAATTGTTTGCTTTAAATTGGTTCATAAATATTCATGAGGAATATTTTGTCATTTTTTTTCCCTGCCAAAACGTGATTAGCTGAGATAGATTTTCCCTTAGGGATTCAAGATAACTATAACCGCCATTTTCTTTCCGCGATCTTTTCATCATACCTCTCTCTTTCTCTCTCGCTCTTTCTCTCACTCTCTCTCTCTTTTTCTTTCACTCTCTTTCTCGCTCTCGCTCTTCCTCTTTCACTTTCTCCCTTTTTCTTTCTCTCTCTCTCGCTCTGTCGCTCTTTCTCCCCCTCTCTCTCTCTTTTTCCTTTTTTGGGTCTCGCCATACAGCAAAGCATTTTTGTTCATTTTTGTTTGTGTTGGAATGCAAACAGATGAATATAAAGTAAAAAGAAACCCCTCCCCCACCCCACCTCCCAAAAATAAGTATAAAACATCAGCAAAAAATAAAAAAATAAATATATCTGCTTGTTTTATTTTTTTCAAAGATAGGAATGCCGTACTTTGATTGGAGAAGAGAAACGCATCGATGGATTCTGGCTAACGACAAAGATTAGCGATCGACTTGAGTTTGCTATGCGGAAAATAAAGTTTGCTGTTTTAAAATTATCACCTAAACAAGAATTTTTAACAATAAAGGAACACCCTCCCCAGCCCCATCAAAATCTCAAAAGCAACAACAATAACGACAATAATAATAATAATAATAATAATAATAATAATAATAATAATAATAATAATAATAATGACAGTCCCTGCAGACTGTAATCTATCTTTGAAGGTTTTCAAAAAGCTATCAAAATACAAGGGATCTGAAATTTAAAAAATATGGCACATGAGGACATCAGTAATCCCAGTTGTAGTTGGAGCACTCGGATTGATTGAAAAGATTACATTAGACTAACTGAAGGAATCCCTGGTAGCCTATGCCTGAAAGAAATACAAAAAATTTTACTCACATGTACAGTCAGCATCTTACGAAGAGATTTATCTATATAAAATATATGTGATCTTAGATCTTTCTTTTTTTTTTTCTTTTCTTTCCTCAAATATGCTCAGTGGAAAATGTCATGGTGCCAATTCTGACTTTAAGTCTCTGGTTGGAACCTGGAAAGAAATATGTATACAGCAGAAATCAATGAAAATAAAATAATAATCTGCAGAAAATATGATGAAACTATCGATCATATTATACTAATGCACCCACAGACATAGCAAGGTAACTACTTATGTGCACTGGAAGATATTCAAGAAGCACAAAATCGAAACCACTGAGAGATGGTATGACCACCAACCAGACACAGTTACCCAAAATAACGGTGTAACTATCCTCTGGGACATGCCAATTCAAACTAACAGGGAAATAAAAGCCAACAAACCTGATAATATCATAAAAGACTAGAAATTCAGGAAGTGTATGCTTATTGGCATAACATTACCATCTAAGAGAAACATCTCCATAAAAATTATCAAGAAATTGTACGAATACAAGGTCCAGGAGATCGAGATTAACAGGATGTGGGGAATGAAGACTGAGACTGGGCCAATAGTAATCGGAGCACTGGGCCTCGTGAGAAAAGGAATGGACAATTTTACTAACAGTGTCCCAGGTAATATCAACATACAAGTTGCCCAGAAGATAACCCCTTCTAGGAACATCTCATACACTAAGAAAAATGCAATTAAATGACAATTTTCCTATAGGGCCTAAGGACCATAGTTTGGACCCGAATACAAAACAGGAAACATAACATGACCAAATAATAATAATAATAATAATAATAATAGGTTGGTGCAAAAATAATGACGTAATAATGTCGTTTTTTGACGTATTTTTTAACGTCAAAAAACCACATTATTACGTCATTATTTTTGCACCAACATAATAATAATAATAATAATAATAATAATATACAGACAGAACAATAAAAGCTAATCGCCTAGACATCGTAATTAGAGACCCCAAACAAAACAAAAAAAGTGCCTCCTTATTGATATGGCAATCCCTGCAGACAGCAATGTATTGTTGACGATCTTCAAAAAGCTATGAAAATACAAAGGACCTTGAAAACGAAATCTGAAACCAACAAATCCAGTTGTATTAGGTTGGTGCAAAAATAATGTCGTTTTTTTCACGTTCAACTTTATGTGAGAAAACGACATTATTTTTGCACCAACCTAATAGTTGGCGCCCTCGGATTGATTGGAAAATATTCCAATAGACTCATTGAAGGTATTCCTGGCAGCCTATGCCTTAAAGAAATCTAAAAAAAATTGTTCTCACGAGTACATCTCACACCTAACAAAGGGATTTATCTATGTAAATTATGCGTGATTTTGTTATCAAAATTACTCAATGCAAAATGCCATTTCTGACCTTAGGTCTCTGGTTTGAACCCGGAAGGGAATAAATAAAAAAAAAAAACAGAAATCAAAGGAAATAAAATAATAATAAAAAATCACAGTCAGAAACATGAAAGATTTTTGTCGTATTTTTAAACACATCCAGAATAGAAACTGAAGACTAAGAGACCGGACATATTGATGGCGGATAAAATAGAAAAAAGAAGGATAAGTCATTGTTCCATCGCATCCTTTTAATCTGGGGACGAAACGAAGAGAAAGAAGAGAAAGTAATGATTCATTAAATTATAAACTAGCAAGGCTTTGGAAGTTCAAGAAGGTTACCATCATATCAATTGGTTTGGTTTGGTTAACAATATATCAACCTCACTGTGTTATTTAGTATCCGCAAGATTTTTAGGATAGGTACGTATGAATAGAATATGTATTCTTTGGTTTAGTTTGGTTTAGTTTGTTTTACGGCATATTAACCTGAATGGGTTATTTTATGCTGACAATATTTTTTATTGCTGGTAATATTTTCCCCCAAAATGTATTGATCTAATATATTTCCCCCAAAATGTATTGATCTAATATATTTTCCCCAAAATATATTGTTGGTAGTATTTTTTTCAAAAATCTATAGCTGGTAATATTTTACTATTCCAAAAATGTATTGCTGGTAACATTTTTTTTTCCCAAAAATCTATTGTAATATCAAAAATCTATATCTATGAAAAATTTGGTAATATATTTTTCAAAAATGTACCTCTGGAAATAAATTTTCCAAAAAGTTATTGCTGGTATTAAAACTTATTTTTATACTTTCGTAGTGATTTGACCCTTTTTGTGGGGGTTAACTATTTGACCATAGTGCTGCCACCCCGGGTCAGTGTGGACCAGGGAACACCAGCAATTAAGAGGTGGTTCCACGCTGGTCAAAACCTACTGATCAGAGGTCATGCTGTCGGATGTTGTTTATAGTCTTAACCAGGACACGGATGTAGTTTATCGTCTTAACCAGGACACGGAAGTAGTTTATCGTCTTAACCAGAACACGGAAGTAGTTTATCGTCTTAACCAGGACACGGATGTAGTTTATCGTCTTAACCAGGACGAATTATGCCAATTGGTGCACGTAATACGTTGACTGGCAGAATAGGGCCATGGCTAAAGTAAATTAACACTGATTGCCTAGTGGAACTTTCATTGGGGAAACGACCCCCTGAATTAGCATGGCACGAACTTAATAGAAAAGCGGCAAAAAATGAAAAAGTCAGTGAAAAAAAGAATGGAACCAATTATCAAAATTATATTTAGAGAATCGTTTGCAATGAATGCCAAAAATTTGTGCTGCAGTAATCAAGGATAAAGGAGGATATTTTGAAATGAGCAAAATTTAATCATAAAATGCTTTTTTTTCTTTTTGTCATTATGAAATTTCTAATAAAAAATCACGTCTCATTTTTTTTTAACCATGTCTAATAATTTTGTCTTATTTAAAAGACAAAAAAAAAACGACTTTTGGGTCCAATTTTTAAAAATTTCAAGAAGTGCTTTAAACTATTGTACTCTAGTGTACAGCCTGTCTGAAGTTATTATGCAAATCAAATAAACTTCAATAACTCAAAACATTCTGAACCAATATTTGTCAAAAATTAAACTTGTCCATTTCCACCCTTAGTAAAATATCCGACTACATTTTCTGCCATTTTTAATGGTTAGTTTTTGAGATATTTGGAATTTACACGACTGATGTTAGTATGCAGATTAAACTAATATTAGCTTAACACCTCTGAAATCTAATAAAAACTATTATCAAAAGGGAAGGATCTAACAACTGCTGAAAAGCAGAAAATAAAGTTATTGAGAGAGAGGGAATGTCCACATTGGAGATGTCAAAGGAGAGTTTCTGAGATCATCGAACAATAAAGAAGGCTGTGAAAAATATAAGTTGAAAACTTCGAAGCAATTGAAAAGGCTTTAAGAGCTCGCTTCTTCAAGATGAACATAAACTAAAGGGACATTATTTACATTATTCTGACTATTGTCCTCATCTTTGTCGCCATATTTATCACAACGTTTCGGCCGTTGTACGCTCCGGCCTTCTTCAGTATCTGTCTATATTTCTGAGATGAGGTATCATGTACATTATTTACATTATTCGGACTAATGTCCTCATCTTTGTCGCCATATTTATCACAACGCTTCGGCCGTTGTACGTTCCGGCCTTCTTCAGGTGGTTGGAATGTCGAACTGAACCCTTTATTTCGCTCACTGGGGTAGACTGTTCTAGTTCCACGTGCCATGTTTAATGAATGTCAGTTATCAATTATCTCCTGCTAATTTTCCCTCTGAAAGTTCTCCACTGCCGGGTATTGAACTCACACTCTGGGTTCTGTCACTGGATCTGACCAACACCTTTATCCACTGTGCCATGTGTCCTCCTCCTCCTCTTTCGTCTTCTTCTTCTTCTTCTTCTTCTTCTTCTTATTATTATTATTATTATTATTATTATTATTATTATTATTTTCTTTGATTTCTGGCATTTACACATTTCTTTCCGGGTGCCGCCCAGGGACCTAAGTTTAGAAATCATGACACTTTCCACTGACAAAAAAAAAAAAATTACATAGATAAAGCCCTTCATAAAGTGTGGGCTGTACTTGTCGGAACAATTTTTTGTATCTCCTTGAGGCATGGACTTCCAGGAATCCCTTCAATTAGTCTACTGCAATCTTTTCCAACCAGTCCTAGGGCTCCAACTACAACAGGGATTGTTGATGTTCCCATATGCCACATTTTCGAGACCTCTATTTCAAGGTCCTTGTATTTTGACAGCTTTTTGAATATCTTCAAAGATACATTGCAGTCAGCAGGGACTGCCATATCAATAAGGAGGCACCGTTTTTGTTTGTGGTCTTTAATAACAATATCTGGGCGGTTGGCCTTGATTGTTCTGTCTGTGTGTATTGTGTAATCTTATAGAATTGTAACAGGTCCTATCTCCGTAACCGGGTCTGGGTGGTGTTCATACCAGATTCTTTCAGTTTCCTTCCCGTAGAAGTTGCAGATTCTCCAGTGCAGATATTGGTCCACTCTGTCATGTCGGGTTTTATATGCAGTGGGTGCCAATATCGTGCAACCTGACACAAGATGATCAATCGTTTCTGGATATTTATCACTTATTATTATTATTATTATTATTATTATTACTATTATTATTATTATTACTATTACTATTATTATTATTATTATTATTATTATTATTGTGTATCACAAGTATTTTCATTTTTACCGCCTTTTACTCCAAACCTTATTTCATGTACACGTCTAAAGATTAACAATGATTCTATGACATTATTAATCTTATATATATTAGGGTGTATCAAAAGTATTATCATTTTTTACAGCCCTTTACTCCTAAGCTTATACAGAAGCCAAATCAATAACTTCACTATATTATTAAAGGTATTATAATACATTAGGCTATATCAAAAGGCATTTTGGTTTTTATAGGCGCTTATTCCAAAGCTAATGTCGTCTGCTTGTTTTCATATTCTGAAGAGCGGATCGGGCCGAGAACTTTACTGTAGCTTCTTTCAGAAACGCCGGATAAACTAGATATGGAAGAAGAAGTTAATTAGTCAACATTGACTCAAGCGGAGAAAATAACGAGTTTGTACTCGATTCAACTCATCATATGGCGGGAAAATATGGCGAGGAAATATGGCGGGAAAATGTGCGTATTGTGGTACTCTTGGGATTTAGATGGAGATGATTAGAATCAAAGGAATTTATTTTTCGAATTCGTTCTTTTTTCTCTTTCCATGCACAAATGCACACACACACACACACACACACACACACACACACACATATATATATATATATATATATACAGTGGATAGCAAAAGTATTTAACGCATTGGTTTTTCTTACATATCTCAAAAAATAACAGATCAATTTCAACGAAACTTATAGGAAATATTTAAACGAACATTGTCGATCAAAACATAGAAGGAAAGTTTAAAACCACTGTTTTGACAAACATTTATTAACAATAAATAAAATAACCCATATGCAAAAGTATTTAACACACGCGTCAGAAACTAAGAAAATATTTCTGAACGGCTCCATGGCAGTGAATGTCAGGCAATTTACTAACAGATGATGGCATTGCGAACATGAATTCACACACACACACACACACACACACACACACACACACACACACACACACACACACAAAAGAACACAAATCACGGACGCACACATATACTCACACACACGGACACGCACAGACTCACTCACACGGACATAGACTTTCTATCATAGGCAGTCTCTCTCTTTCACACACTCACATACGTACACACTCTCACAAACACGCGCATACACTTGCAAACACACACACTCTCATACATACACAAGTACATACACTCACAGACACACATACACACTGAAATACATACACTCTCACGGGCACACACACACTGAAAAACTCTATTTCACACACGCACACACACGCACACATACACATGGAGACACACTCAATTTCACACACACACGGAAATATACACTCTTTCACACACACACGGAGACACTCTCTTTTACAAAAACACGCATACACAGACAACGCACATATATATATATATATATATATATATATATATATATATATATTTATGTCATATTATTTGCGTGTACATTTCTACTTACTTTTTATTTTTGCACTTGGAATTATGTAAGTCAGTGGATATATGTTTTCTATATGTGCATATTGGTGTATATATTATTTTTTTTAACATTTTTTATATATTTCTTTACTTATTTATTTATTTTTTATTTATTTAGCTTAAAATGCACAGTTCCACTAACCTTATAATACGGTATATATATATATATATATATATATATATATATATATATATATATATATATATATATATATAATTTAATTTTATTTTATTTAATCAACGATCATTATTCAGTCAGCACCTGAAGATTTCGTTGTGCATGAAACTGACAATTGTTATACCGGTGAGGAAAAAAGAACGATTTTTTATAATTAGCATAAATTATAAAATTATAATATTTTATATAATTAATATAAATTAATATTTTATAATTAAAATTAATAAAAAATTATAATTATATAATTAATATAAATTGTAATTATTGCACATCGAACACTATTTTATCGGCACCAGCACCAAATGTGTAAAATTATATATATATATATATATATATATATATATATATATATATATATATATATATATTTAGTTTATGAAAAACTAGGTAAACCGTATGGGTAAACCTAAGGAGGATAAAATCCAGAGAGCTCAATGTAAATCCAGAGCAAATAATTTAAATAAAAACGGACCACTTTAAGTTTCCATGTAATAAATTATTTCACCACAGCTCTTTTAAAAGGACTGCGGATCATCAGACTTTATCTCCACTTACTTCTGGAACCTTAAAGTGGTCTGTTTTTATTTAAATTATATATATATATATATATATATATATATATATATATATATATATGTGTGTGTGTGTGTGTGTGTGTGTGTATATATATAGAGACAGATAGATAGATGGATATATAGATAGATAGATGGATAGATAGATAGATTTAGATATATTATTACTATTATTATAATTATTATTACTATTATTATAATAATTATTATTATTATTATTATTATTATTATTATTATTATTATTATTATTATTATTATTATAGGTTAGAATAAAGATAATACATTGCTCTACTTTGTATCGAACATTTATTTTAAAGAACTTTGGATTGTTTACCTAACGAGTTCTTTCCTATTATCTATATATTTTTACACACACAGACACACACAGACACACACAGACACACACACACACACACACACACACACACACACACACATACACACACACATATATATATATATATATATATATATATATTTATAAAAATATAACATTTCTTTTATCTATGGATGATGAGTGTTTAATATCAGTGTGTGATATGTTATATATATAATTTTACATATTGTTACTGTATATATATCTCATTTGTGTGTTTGTTTATACATACATACACACACACACACACACACACACACACACATATATATATATATATATATATATATATAATATG
Organism: Acanthosepion lycidas; assembly: GCA_963932145.1. NCBI lineage: Eukaryota > Metazoa > Mollusca > Cephalopoda > Sepiida > Sepiidae > Acanthosepion > Acanthosepion lycidas. Next base: position 37,583,179 of record OZ010599.1, read on the forward strand.
CTCTGTATCTATGGATGAAGAGTGTTATATATCTGTATATTAACATATATATATATATATATATATATATATATATATATATATATATATATATATATATATATAATTTATTGTGTGTGTGTGTCTGTATATATATCATTTGTACATTCTCTGGAATATAAATGTATAGAAACTACCATGGACACAAAGTGAGTGATCAGTTTATATATTGATTATATTATAGAATTGATCCCCAATTTTATATCCACATTGTAATTTCTTGTTCGTTTATCAAAATCTGATTCCGTCCTGGTTATGACGATAAACTACATCCGCGTCCTGGGTAAGACCACAAACTACGTCCAACAGCAAAGCCTCTGTTTAGGAGGTTTTGAGGAGCGTGCAACTACCTCTTGATTGCTCGTGTTCTCACGTCCACCCTGACCCCCAAACTGGAGTCAAAACACTATGAAAGAGTAAATATAGATTTTTTTAGTAAATACTTTGTAAAAAAAAATTATTGCCAGCTATACATTTTTTGAAAAAAAATATTACCAGCGGAGGAAAATTATTACCAGAAATAGATTTTTGAAGGAAAAAATACTACCAGTAATAGATTTTTGGAAAAAAATATTACCAACAATGAAATTTTTACCAAAAATGAAAATATTACCAACAATGAAAATTTTACCAACAATACATTCTAGGAAAAACGTTACCAGCAATACACTTTTGGAAAATATTACTTGCAATCGATTTTAAAAGGAAGGATGTTGCTAAAAATAGTTTTTTCAAAAAAAATTTTGTCGGCATTAAATAACCAATTGAGGTTGATATACTGTAAATCTCAATCGATCAATCAATCAAAATCTGATTAGGTCTACCTCTTCTTCCCCAGCTTTGGGTTAAATAGTAAGACTAATCATTATTATCTAATAAATACATTCTAAAAATATTTTCTGGCTTTAAATAACCCGCAAAGGGTTGATAAGCCGTAAAAAACGAATCAATCAATCAATCACTTAAAAACACAACGCTATTCGTTTTATTTTTTGTCATTGTTGTTGTTCTCGGAATAATACCACTTGTATGAAGATATTGGCAATAAAAACCAAAATCATGATCAGCCATCTATATCACCTGTTCAAATGGCGGTCGTATCAGAAACGGGAGAGCTGACAAGGATTTACCAGATGAAATGTGCAACTGTTTCTTTTTATTTCCACCAGAGGCGACCATCCAATCAGCATGGCTGAGTTCATTATTGTCATCATAATAGACGCAACCACGTGCCTAGGAGACGACTATTTCAACAATAACACCGTTGAATGAGCTCGCGGCCGTTACTCGACTAGCCGCAAAAAAAAAAAAAAAAATGGCCCTTGGGTAAACACAGACGCCAAAAAAAAAAAAAAAATAGCGCGTCGGTCTATAATATTCTTTTCCCATTTGACCATCCTGCCCCCGGGCGATAACAACAACAACCGCAACAAGAACAATAAGCGTGCTCATTGAGGAATGGTGAGATGACGGATTTCAATAATATATATATATATATATACGGATTTCAGTAATATATATATATATACGGATTTCAGTAATATATATATATATATATATATATATATATATATATATATATATATATATATATATATATATATATATATATATATTTATACGGATTTCAGTAATATATATATATATATATATATATATATATATATATATATATATGGATTTCAGTAATATATATATATATATATATATATATATATATATATATATATATACGGATTTCAGTAATATATATATATATATACGGATTTCAGTAATATATATATATATATATATATATATACGGATTTCAGTAATATATATATATATATATATATATATATATATATATATATATATATACGGATTTCAGTAATATATATATATATATATATATATACATATTATTCAAATCCGTCATCTAACCAACCCTCAATGAATACATAACAATATATATATATATATATATATATATATATATATATATATATTATTGAAATCCGTCATCTCATCAACCCTCAATGAACACGTTGTTGGGGTTGTTGTTGTTATTATCGCCCTTTTAAATGTTTTCAATATCTGCTAACTCACTCATGTCTTCTCTCTCCCCCCTCACTTCCTCACTTCGTTAATTTACACATGCTTAATACGGCCCGTCAAAAATGTGTAAATTTTCTTTTCATTTTTTGTTTGGAATATAAAGTCTGATGATCCGCAGTCCTTTTAAAAATGCTGTGGTGAAGTAATTTATTACATGGAACCTTAAAGTGGTCTGTTTTTATTTAAATTATTTGCTCTGGATTTACATTGAGCTCTCTGGATTTTATCCTCCTTAGGTTTACCCATCCGGATTACGTAGTTTTTCATAAACTACATATATATATATATATATATATATATATATATATATATATATATATATATATCGAGAAATGACAGTCACATAGGGAGGAAAACGAATTTGCTAGATGGATTTTTACAATCCTTTATTCCGATTTTCGCTTGGGAAACAAAATTATGAGAAATGCGATCACGCGGAAGAAAACAATATTAAAGAGAGAGAGAGAGAGAGAGACTGAGTTTTTGGGAGAGCCTATCTTTCTCTTTCTCTTTCTCTTTTTTTTTTCTATCGTTCTTTCTCATTTCTCTATCTCTTTTTCTCTTTCTTAATCTCTCTTTCTGTCATTTTCTCGCTCTCTTTCTATCTTTTTCCCGCTCTTTTTCTTTTTCGCTTTCTCTTCCCTTTTCTAGTTCTCTCCTCCTCCCTTTTTTGTCTCTTTCTACCTTTTTTTTTTGTCTCTTTCTTTCTCTTTTTTTGCCCTTTTCTTTTCTGTCTCTCCACTTTTCTCTCTTTTTTTCATTGTTTCTTTTTAGCCTCTTTTTTTAATCTTTCTAATTTTCTTTCCTTCTTTCTCTTTATTTTTCTCTTCTCTTTCTCTTTCTTGCTCTTACTTTTCCCCAATCTCTCCCCTTTTTCTCCCTTCTCTTTTGTCTTTCTTTTCTCTCTTTTCCTGTCTCTTTTTCTTTCTTTTTCTCTATTTATTTCTCCCATTATCGTTTTCTGTCTTCTCTTTATTTTTCTCTCTTTTTCCTGTCTTTCTCTCTAAATTATCTCTTTCTTTTCTTTTCAATCTTTTTCTTCTTCCTTTTTCTATTCTCTTTCTCTCTTTTTATCTTTTTATTATCTTTTTCTTTCTCTTTTTCTCTTTGTATGTCTTCCTCTCTTTCTTTCTCGTTCTTTTCTCTCTTTTTCACTCATATTTCACTATTTGTCTCTCTTTTCAGTCTGAATCTATCTCTGTTTTTCTCTCTTCTCTTTGTCGTTCTCTATCTCTCATTTATTTCTCTCACTCATTTTCCTCTCTCTTTTTTTTTCTTTTTTTCCTCTCTAAATTATCTCTTTCTCTCTCTTTTCATTCTTTTTCTTCCTCCTTTTTTTCTCTTCTCTTTTTCTCGTTTCATCTCATTTTTTTAACGTTTTCTCTAATTCTAGCTTTTTCTTCTCTCTCTCTCTCTCTCTCTCCTATTCTTTTTTCTCTCTTTCTCATTCTTTTTTCTCTTTTCCTCACCCTCCGCCTCTGATTACTCTTTGTTTCCCTTTCCATTCTATCTTACTGTATCTTTCCCTCTTCTTTTTGCGGCTCTCGATCTCTCTTTTTCTTTCTTTCTTTTTTTTTTCCTTCTTTCTTTCTATCCTGCCTTGCTTTTTACATTGACCTTTCTTTCTTTCTTTCTTTCTTTCTTTCTGTGCATTCTTTCTTTTCGTTCATTCTTTCTTTTTCTCTCCCTGTCTCTTTCTGTTTTTTTTTGCCCTCTTCCTTTCTCTTGCGCCATACACACTATGGATCAAATCAAACTGGCCCCCGACATACTTTATGGGTATTTTCACACATCATAACACATAGGTCCACGAAGTGCGTTTCTGACACTCCTCTCCCATTTTGAAAAGTGGAAACTCAACTTTCTAGCTCCATGTAAATGTCACCGGAAAGCAAAAAATTACCTCAAACATTGACTGGTCTACAATCAACCTTTTCCTAAAGAAAAACCTCTCTCAGGATTTGTCACATGATTTAATGCTGACCCAACAATGCGATCTCCAATAAATAAAATAAAAATAAAAATTGCGATATCAATTGCTTTATACGGTTCCATTGGCGTTGGACAACGATAATAACTGATTTTAACTCATTATATGTAAATGAATCTCGTTGTGGGCAAAATGAACGAGATTTCAGATGAGAGTTTTACTGTAGGATCTCGTTAGGCTGTAATTCATCTTGCTGATAAAACGCGTTTTTATCACAATTTCGACAGCAAAATTTCTGATGCTCTACAGAATTATACGCCTTTGAAACACCGGTTCTCGTAAGATCATCGAAGTTAAGCAAGGTCGAGCCTGGATGGGTGACCGCTTGGGAGTGCCAGGTGCTGTAAGCGTGGATGAACGGAGTTGCAAATCGGAGAGCCGAGTTCCGATTCCCGCTAGGTTCGTTATATTCGCATACGCGAGGTATGAATTCTCCTCATACACCAACCAGCTACGGGTTAAATAGTAACACTCTTATTACTAAACTATTATTATCGCAAAAAATAATTCTACGAATCAAGAAATATTTTCTGTCATTAAATAACATGCAAAAGCGGGAAGAAACGGATCAATCCATAGAAGTCAAGCAACGTCGAGCCGGGTCAGTACCTAGATGGGTTACCACTTGAAATGCCAGGTGCCGTAAGTTTGAATGTTCAGTTTATAGCGATTCCGGCCATATCAATTACAAGCACCAGTTCCCGTACAATCAGCTAAGTTAAGCAACGTTGAGACTGGTCAGTACCTAGATGGGTGGACGCTAGTTAATACCAAATGCATGTAAATGTATATGAATGTGCAGGAGGCATGGCTTCCGGCCATATCACCTTCAAACACCGGTTTTCGGGCAGTCAGCTAAGTTAAGCAACGTCGTGACTGGTCAGTACCTAGATAGGTGGACGCTAGTTAATACCAAATGCATGTAAATGTATATGAATGTGCAGGAGGCATGGCTTCCGGCCATATCACCGTCAAACACCGGTTTTCGGGCAGTCAGCTAAGTTAAGCAACGTCGTGACTGCTCAGTACCTAGATGGGTGAACGCTTGTTAATACCAAATGCATGTAAATGTATATGAATGTGCAGGAGGCATGGCTTCCGGCCATATCACCTTCAACCACCGGTTTTCGGGCAGTCAGCTAAGTTAAGCAACGTGGTGACTGGTCAGTACCTAGATGGGTGGACGCTTGTTAATACCAAATGCATGTAAATGTATATGAATGTGCAGGAGGCATGGCTTCCGGCCATATCACCTTCAAACACCGGTTTTCGGGCAGTCAGCTAAGTTAAGCAACGTCGTGACTGGTCAGTACCTAGATGGGTGGACGCTTGTTAATACCAAATGCATGTAAATGTATATGAATGTGCAGGAGGCATGGCTTCCGGCCATATCACCTTCAAACACCGGTTTTCGGGCAGTCAGCTAAGTTAAGCAACGTCGTGACTGGTCAGTACCTAGATGGGTGGACGCTTGTTAATACCAAATGCATGTAAATGTATATGAATGTGCAGGAGGCATGGTTTCCGGCCATATCACCTTCAACCACCGGTTTTCGGGCAGTCAGCTAAGTTAAGCAACGTCGTGACTGGTCAGTACCTAGATGGGTGGACGCTAGTTAATACCAAATGCATGTAAATGTATATGAATGTGCAGGAGGCATGGCTTCCGGCCATATCACCTTCAAACACCGGTTTTCGGGCAGTCAGCTAAGTTAAGCAACGTCGAGACTGGTCAGTACCTAGATGGGTGAACGCTTGTTAATACCAAATGCATGTAAATGTATATGAATGTGCAGGAGGCATGGCTTCCGGCCATATCACCTTCAAACACCGGTTTTCGGGCAGTCAGCTAAGTTAAGCAACGTCGAGACTGGTCAGTACCTAGATGGGTGAACGCTTGTTAATACCAAATGCATGTAAATGTATATGAATGTGCAGGAGGCATGGCTTCCGGCCATATCACCTTCAAACACCGGTTTTCGGGCAGTCACCTAAGTTAAGCAACGTCGTGACTGGTCAGTACCTAGATGGGTGGACGCTAGTTAATACCAAATGCATGTAAATGTATATGAATGTGCAGGAGGCATGGCTTCCGGCCATATCACCTTCAAACACCGGTTTTCGGGCAGTCAGCTAAGTTAAGCAACGTCGTGACTGGTCAGTACCTAGATAGGTGGACGCTAGTTAATACCAAATGCATGTAAATGTATATGAATGTGCAGGAGGCATGGCTTCCGGCCATATCACCTTCAAACACCGGTTTTCGGGCAGTCAGCTAAGTTAAGCAACGTCGTGACTGGTCAGTACCTAGATGGGTGAACGCTTGTTAATACCAAATGCATGTAAATGTATATGAATGTGCAGGAGGCATGGTTTCCGGCCATATCACCTTCAACCACCGGTTTTCGGGCAGTCAGCTAAGTTAAGCAACGTCGTGACTGGTCAGTACCTAGATGGGTGGACGCTTGTTAATACCAAATGCATGTAAATGTATATGAATGTGCAGGAGGCATGGCTTCCGGCCATATCACCTTCAAACACCGGTTTTCGGGCAGTCAGCTAAGTTAAGCAACGTCGTGACTGGTCAGTACCTAGATGGGTGGACGCTTGTTAATACCAAATGCATGTAAATGTATATGAATGTGCAGGAGGCATGGCTTCCGGCCATATCACCTTCAAACACCGGTTTTCGGGCAGTCAGCTAAGTTAAGCAACGTCGTGACTGGTCAGTACCTAGATGGGTGGACGCTTGTTAATACCAAATGCATGTAAATGTATATGAATGTGCAGGAGGCATGGTTTCCGGCCATATCACCTTCAACCACCGGTTTTCGGGCAGTCAGCTAAGTTAAGCAACGTCGTGACTGGTCAGTACCTAGATGGGTGGACGCTAGTTAATACCAAATGCATGTAAATGTATATGAATGTGCAGGAGGCATGGCTTCCGGCCATATCACCTTCAAACACCGGTTTTCGGGCAGTCAGCTAAGTTAAGCAACGTCGAGACTGGTCAGTACCTAGATGGGTGAACGCTTGTTAATACCAAATGCATGTAAATGTATATGAATGTGCAGGAGGCATGGCTTCCGGCCATATCACCTTCAAACACCGGTTTTTGGGCAGTCAGCTAAGTTAAGCAACGTCGAGACTGGTCAGTACCTAGATGGGTGAACGCTTGTTAATACCAAATGCATGTAAATGTATATGAATGTGCAGGAGGCATGGCTTCCGGCCATATCACCTTCAAACACCGGTTTTCGGGCAGTCAGCTAAGTTAAGCAACGTCGTGACTGGTCAGTACCTAGATGGGTGAACACTTGTTAATACCAAATGCATGTAAATGTATATGAATGTGCAGGAGGCATGGCTTCCGGCCATATCACCTTCAAACACCGGTTTTCGGGCAGTCAGCTAAGTTAAGCAACGTCGTGACTGGTCAGTACCTAGATGGGTGAACGCTTGTTAATACCAAATGCATGTAAATGTATATGAATGTGCAGGAGGCATGGCTTCCGGCCATATCACCTTCAAACACCGGTTTTCGGGCAGTCAGCTAAGTTAAGCAACGTCGTGACTGGTCAGTACCTAGATGGGTGAACGCTTGTTAATACCAAATGCATGTAAATGTATATGGATGTGCAGGAGGCATGGCTTCCGGCCATATCACCTTCAAACACCGGTTTTCGGGCGGTCAGCTAAGTTAAGCAACGTCGAGACTGGTCAGTACCTAGATGGGTGAACGCTTGTTAATACCAAATGCATGTAAATGTATATGGATGTGCAGGAGGCATGGCTTCCGGCCATATCACCTTCAAACACCGGTTTTCGGGCAGTCAGCTAAGTTAAGCAACGTCGTGACTGGTCAGTACCTAGATGGGTGTACGCTTGTTAATACCAAATGCATGTAAATGTATATGAATGTACAGGAGGCATGGCTTCCGGCCATATCACCTTCAACCACCGGTTTTCGGGCAGTCAGCTAAGTTAAGCAACGTCGAGACTGGTCAGTACCTAGATGGGTGAACGCTTGTTAATACCAAATGCATGTAAATGTATATGAATGTGCAGGAGGCATGGCTTCCGGCCATATCACCTTCAAACACCGGTTTTCGGGCGGTCAGCTAAGTTATGCAACGTCGAGACTGGTCAGTACCTAGATGGGTGAACGCTTGTTAATACCGAATGCATGTAAATGTATATGAATGTGCAGGAGGCATGGCTTCCGGCCATACCACTTTGAAGCACTGGTTCTCGTACAATCAGCTAAGTTAAGCAATATCGAGCCTGGTCATGACTTAGATCGGTGACCGCTTGAGAATACCAGATGCATGTAAATGTATATGAATGTGCAGGTGGTACGCCTTACGGATATATCACGTTGAAACACCGGTTCTCGTATTATCGCCGGATAGAGGGTTGGTTGCAGTGCCTGTGACTAAGGATAGTTAATCGGAAAGCCGTGTTGTATTGCAAGTTGATTCCTTTTTATTTCTTAACATGCAAATGACATTCGAAAAGTACGTATCCGCCTATTCTACTCACACATGTGGGTTAAATAGTAAAACTTGTATCACTAAACCATTATTATCTCAAAAAAAAAAAAAAAGATTCTTAGAATTACTTTGTTTCGCTTTTAGAATGCGACTTTCCCTATTCCAATATGTCTTCGGATTCCAGTGACACATTTCTTGTTTCTCAGTACTTTGTTTAGCTTTTAAAAGGCATCTTTCGCTATTCCGATAAGTCTTCGGATTTCGGTGTGACATTTTCCTGTTTCTCAATACTTTGTTGTTGTTTTTTTTTTTTGCATTTTTTTTTTTTTTTGCTTTTAAAAGGCATATTTCGCTAGTCCAATAAGTCTTCAGATTTCAATTCCACATTTTCCTGGTTCTCAATATTTTGTTTACTTTTTAGAAAGCATCTTTCGCTATTCCAACAAGTCGTCGGATTTCAGTGCCACATTTTCCCTTTACTCAATACTTTGTTTAGCTTTTAGAAGACATCTTTCCCTATTACAACAACTCTTCGGATTTCGCTGTCAAATATTCCTGCTACTCAATACTTTGTTTAGCTTTTCGAAGGCATCTTTCGCTATTCCAACATGTATTTCGGTGTAACATTTTTCCTGTTTCTCAATACGTTTAAAAGGCATCTTTTGCTATTCCAATAAGCTTTCGTATTTCGGGATAACATTTTCCAGTTACTCAATACTTTGTTTAGCATTTAGATGTCATCTTTCGCTATTCCAATAAGTCTTCGGTTTTCGATGACATATTTCCCTTTTTCTTAATACTTTGGTTTTGATTTAAGAAGGCATCATACGCTATTCCAATCAGTCTTCTGATTTTGCTGTCACATTTTCCTGTTTCTCAATAGATTTATTTTGCTTTTAGAAGGGATCTTTCGCTATTCCAACACTTCTTCGGATTTCTTCGTGTGGTTGGAATGTCGAACTGAACCCTTTATTTCGCTCGCTGGGGTAGACTGTTCTAGTTCCACGTGCCATGTCTAATGGATGTCAGTTATCAGTTACCTCCTGTTAATTCACCTCTCCAAGTTCTCCACTGCCTTAACCAGGAATTGAACTCAAAACCCTTTAGGTTTTGTCACGGGATCTAATCAACGACTTTATCCACTGTGCCTCCTAAAGGAGTTGTGTAGGACAATATTCCGAATAGACTCTCTCTCTCCCCCTCCCCCCTCTCTCTCTCTCTCATTTCAAACACAATGTCCCAAACAGTTGTGGAACGAAAAGAAAGCATCTGTAGAGAGAGAGCAGCCATTCTAATTGATATCTTATTTAAGATGTGAGTATTACCTACGTGAGATGGTCACCACCACAAAGAGAACATGCACAAACTCTCTCTCTCTCCCTCTCTCTCTCTCCCTCCCTCCCTCCCTCTGTCTTTCATTTCAAACACAATGTCCCAAACAGTTCCACATGCCATGCCTCTTCTGGATGTCTCAGTTATTTCCCTTTAACTCACTCTCCAAGTTTTTTGGGTTCACCACTGCTGTTGCCTGGTATTGAACTCACAACCCGTTGGGTCTAGTCACTGGATCTAACCAAATTTATACACAGATATCATCAAGGGCACATGACTCAGTAGATAAAATATTGGTTAGATTCAGTAACTAAACCCAGATACCAGGCCACAGCAGTGGTGAACCAAAAACTTGGAGAGTTGAGTTAAAGGAAGAGCCATGTCACGTGGAACTAGAACAATCTAACCCAGTGGACGAAATAAAGGGTTCGGTTTGAAATCCCATTCACCTGAAGAAGGCCAGAGCGTACAACAGCCGAAACGTTGTGAATGTGACATGGACGATGAGGATAACAGTTCGAATAATGAAGATAATGCAATTCTACTATAGATATGCATTGTTAGTAATGAGATAACGATATATACATTTATATAGTGATTTTCTAAGCACGGCTTTGATGTGGTACAAGACCGAAAGTATGGGGCAAGTTACTATTAATATAAAATTAAAAAAGCTAACCTTCCTCGATGTAGCATTAGACTTAATAAAACATATATAACAAACTTGTAAAAACCTAATACCAACCCTTTATATATCCACCGGATATCAAATCATCCCCCATCTATAATACGCAGGTAGCTTCATACGTAGAGAAACGAATAAGTATAAATTTGGCTAAAGAAAGCGTATTCTATGAACACAGTAATTTTTTATAATAAAACTTTAAAGAATAGTGGGAATAATGCCCTGAGATTAATATGAAAAATAATAAAAATAACCGGAGAAGCAATAGAAATAGAGAAATCATTTGATACACACCCCTATTCCCCAAATGGTTAGTAGTAAGTTAGGACATAAATTCTTTGCTTTAAGTGAAAAACATTTTCCTAGAAATAATACGCTTAACAAGATTTTAAATAAAAACGCCCTAAAATCAAGTTATAGTTGTACTGACAATTTGGAAAACTTATTAAAAAAACACAAAAATAAAATTCTAAATAAATACTTAAACCAAAATAAAAAAAGGTGATCCAGAAATAAGAATAAATAATAGTAAAGAAAAATTATGTAACTGTAGGAATCCTATCAATTGTTCATTGAATAATAAATGTCTCACAGAATCTATAGATTACTAATGTACTATCTCATCTATTGAGAAACCTAATATTAAAAAAATTATATTGGTAGCATGAATAATAATTTTAAATTAAGGTGGAGCCAACATCTTTCTTCCTTCAAAAATAATGTGTACGGTAACCAAACAATCTCTATCCAAATATTTTTGGCATTTGAAATAAACAAATAAAACACCCACAGTAAAATGGAAATTATTTAAAAACGAGAACTTGTAAGTCTAAAAATGAGCCATGTTATTTGTGCCTACATGAAAAGTTTGTATTAAGCTTCCAAAAAATAAAGATTTATTAAATCAGAGAAAAGAAATAACTATTTTTATAGACACTGCATTAGGTTTTCTTTAAAACATGATTAATTGAGAAAATTTCATAACTAATTATCTATTATTTGCTCACAAATAAGAAGGTAAGAAAATTCGTAATTAAATTTCAAAATTTTAAATTCTATTTTAACAATACCGTACCTAGTATACTAATAAACTTAATAAATATAGTATTTCATATCTTTATAAATAAAAATATAAATATATAAAATATGTTTTAATCATAATTGAAACTCCTTTAACCAAATACCAAAGTATTTTATAAAAAATAAATAAAAATGCCAATGTATTGTATAGCTTACGTATGCTCCTAAAAACAGACAGAATGACAAGTTCTCATATAAGGAAGCCAGTATTGACAGGCAGAAATTAAAAGCCACACCTAACACTTAACCTATATTTACCCTTTGCCATCTTAAATTAGGCTTAGATCCTGATTCGTCAAAAAAGGCATCACCCGTCTAAGATTTTCCCTCTCCAACTTAAACTATACAATACTATTTACCTTAAAAAAAGAAAATAATTTTTTTCGAAAGTTAATCAACATCTCTTGAGTATGGAACAAAAACTTTAATTTTGATTTTAAAGTTTAGTTTTTAGTTCCGAATACACACATACACACACGCACGCATATATATATATATATATATATATATATATATATATATATATATATATATATATATATACACAAGTAAATTGCTGATGCACCCTGAATACGAAACTAAGGATTCCAGATACTGAAAGAACATTAATCAGTTAAGTGATAAACTTACTTTTACTCACATTTGTCTTATATATATATATATATATATATATATATATATATATATATATATATATATATATATATATATATATATATATATATATATATATATAGGACTAATGTGAGTAAAAGTAAATATATATGTAAATATATATATATATATATATATGTATATATATATATATATATACAGGGTACCAGTGCTATTTGAGGACATATTGTTTTAAGTTCACTACACACTCAAAGCATTTATAATATTTTTTATTTTATTTCAGATAACCCAGTCAGAGGGAGATTTTAACCCAAGAAATGAAAAGACATGCAGTCATTGTTGCTTTAGTTGCAAAACATAGTGATTTAAAAATCAGTAACGTTTTACATGTTGCCAGAACATTTGTTCATAAAGTTCGGTTGGAGCTAGAGGGATGTGATGCCAATATTTCCCCTGCTGCAAAAAGAAAAAAAGCATTCACAGCGCTCTGATACCGTGAGAACACCAGAATTTATACGGAATACTCAAAACATCATCGTTGAGGACCCCGAAAAATCAATGAGGTCCATCGCCAAAGAACCTCAGGTATCAGTGGACTATCTTGAACCGTGGTACATCAACACATTCGATATAAGTCATATATAATGATGAAAAGGCCAATTGATATCGGCGAAAACACAGGAAAACCGTCTCATGTGTTCAAAACGGTTGCTGAACAAAGTGAAAAATCCCCACGAACATAGAAAGTTAACAAACAGACGGAATGACAGGTGGCTATGTGCATCTCCTTTTGAAGTACCCAGGGTGATGCACACCAAATATCCGGCTACTGTGATGGTTTTAGGAGTTTTGAGCAGTGAAGGTCATGCCATGTCACCTTACATTTTCTCACAAGGTCTTAGGGTCAATGCTGCTGGATACATTAATGTTCTTAAAACGGTTGTTAAGACCTGGATAAATAAAGTATGCAATGGAAGGCCATAAGTCTTTCAACAAGACTCTGCACCTTCCCACAAAGTCATTGTAACCCATGATTGGTTATCAGAGAATTTTTACGATCATGTGACCCACAACATGCGGAACCCTTACTCACCAGATTTAAATCCTCTGGAATATTACGCGTAGACCGTCGTGGAAAGGGAGACTAATCGATATCCTCATAGTACCATAGCTATACTGAAGGCCGCCATTGTCCAGGTGATGTCCATAATAAATAGAGACCACTTAGATTGTGGACGGTTTCAATCCCGAATAGAAGCAGTCATTGAAGCCAAAGGTGGTTTCATAGACTAATTAGATAAAGAAGTATCATGAGGGTTATTTGTGTCAATTTGAATGAAATATATACATTGTTTTTCTAATATATTGCTGTTATTTTAACATACTAAAAATGTCCTCAAATAGCACTTGCATCCTCTGTGTATATATATATATATATATATATATATATATATATATATATATATATATATATATATATATATATATATATATTAGGTTGGTGCAAAAATAATGACGTAATTATGTCGTTTTTTGACCTTAAAAAATACGTCAAAAAACGATATGATTACGTCATTATTTTTGCACCAACATAATATATATATATATATATATATATATATATATATATATATATATATGTATGTATATATATATATAGTTTTAAGGTATGCTATATGTATAGGTTAATGAGCTCAATATCAGGGATAGCGCTAATGTACATATAAAAGTGGACATTGTTTCTCATTTGCACTTCATCTTTCCTCTTTCAAATTCTTTCCTTGTCACTCCCTTCTCTTTACGTCCATTTGCCTTTCTTTCTCTTTTGATCTCCATCTTTCTTTCTTTTCCACCTGGTTTCCTATCACTCTACTATCTTTATATCTATTTCTGCTTCTCATCCTCCATATTCCTCTCCCTCCTTTCTCTCTCATTTTCGCTCCCCGACTTTCTGTTTCTTTCTCTTTTTCCTGTATTCTCTTTTATCATTTCATTTCTTCCATCCATCTTCCTTTTTCCCTTCTTTCTTTGTACCTTTCCTTTTTTTTTCCTTCTCTCTATTTGTCTTTCTATCAACCTCTATCACGTTTCCTTTTTTCATTTGTCTCTCCCTTTCTCCTATCACTCCTTTTTAATCTCTCTCTCTCTCTCTCTCTATCTATCTATCTATCTTTCTATATCTCCCTCTCTACTAAATTGTTCATAATGTCCAAATCGCTCTTGGCTTTCCTTCCCGATCGTTTATATTCGATCAGACTCACATGAATCTATTTGTTCCTCTAATTCTTCCTCGTCATCCAACTCCATTGTCTCTCAATGCACACATCCGCGCACCCTGACCCCACAGACAGACGCACATACACTATCCTAGCCACCAACGTGAATACCCTCTCCCAATGCGCAGACAACGTCCTTCTTGAAAACTTTTCCTCCCGCCCACGTCCCAATCAATTTACCATTCCCTTCTTTCCACTAAAATTCATGCTTCCTTTTTCAGTCTGCAAGTTGGGTCAATGATCCCGCCAGACAAAGAAAAACGCCCCCGCACAGACCTCACACCCCAACCCTGTATTATGTTCACAAACACAAGTGCGAACGCAGAACCAAACACAGATACGACCCGAGACGCGTTCATAGGCTCATTTAACGACATATACGCTTCCACCACTCTATCGCCCTTACTTTCGGCCTTGTGCCACATCCAAACTACGCTTGGGAAATCACTATACACTTCCACCAAAATCGCGTCTATCACACGATAACTTTTACAAGCATATTGCATCGAAATAGCAACAAAATAGTTTATCCTGACATATTGAAAGAATCAGCCATGTTTTTTATTCCAAAACAAATATTGATCTTTTTCGTCGTCTATGCGTCATGACCATCCAGGACTTTGATGATCATGGCTCTCCACAATTTCCTGTCCTTTGTACTTCTTAATAAATTTTGTCTTTTTGTTATCTCTCCTAAATCTTGTTCTGCTATCCTTGTCTTACACTGCTCATTATTTTATGGATATTACATAAGAGTTCAGCACTCTTTCCGTTCTCTGTTACAAAAATTCCCAGGTATTTAAACAGTCTGAGAGAATTAGAATTAGACTGTCCGTCTTCTTCTATGTCACTTCAGGACGTTGGTGATCACGGCTCTCCACAATTTCCCGTCCTTTGTAGCTCTTAATAAATTGTCTTTTTGTTATCTCTCCTAAAACTTGTTCCGCTATCAATTTACACAAACTCGTCCTTTTTCTTCTATATCCTTTCACGACGTTATCGATCATGGCCCTCCACAATTTCCTCTCCTTTGTAGCGCTTAATAAATTTTGCCTTTTTGTTATCTCTCGTAAACCTAGTACCGCTATCCATTTTACAAAAGCGTGTCCTTCTTCTTTTATGTCCCTTCAGGATGTTGAGGTCACGGCTCTCCACAATTTCCTGTCCTTTGTACTTCTTAATAAATTTTGTCGTTTTGTTATCTCTCCTAAATCTTGTTCTGCTATCCTTGTCTTACACTGCTCATTATTTTATGGATATTACATAAGAGTTCAGCACTCTTTCCGTTCTCTGTTACAAAAATTCCCAGGTATTTAAACAGTCTGAGAGAATTAGAATTAGACTGTCCGTCTTCTTCTATGTCACTTCAGGACGTTGGTGATCACGGCTCTCCACAATTTCCCGTCCTTTGTAGCTCTTAATAAATTGTCTTTTTGTTATCTCTCCTAAACCTTGTTCCGCTATCAATTTACACAAACTCGTCCTTTTTCTTCTATATCCTTTCACGACGTTATCGATCATGGCCCGCCACAATCTCCTCTCCTTTGTAGCGCTTAATAAATTTTGCCCTTTTGTTATCTCTCGTAAACCTTGTTCCACTATCCATTTACTCAAGCCAAGTTCGTTAAGCGTTTCGTTCCTCTGTCTCTCTTGCCATCAATCCATCCTGTGAGTATCGGATTTTCCAAACCCTCTTTCCTCATTATGTGCAAGTGTAAGTGTTTGGTTCCATTTTCTCTAAATCTTCGTCGTTGCTCAAATGATAAGTCCAAGATATTCTCAGCATCCTTCTGTAGAACCAAATTTCTTTTGCTTCAAGTTTCGTCTTCATCTGCGCAAAGATTGCCCAGCATCCACTTCCTTATTGTAGGACTAATATTACCTAACAGTTCAGTACTCTTTTCTTTCTTTCTAACAGAAATTCTCAGTTTTGGAAGGCATCTTTCGATATGCCAGTGCGCATTCGTATTTCAGTATCGCACTTTCCGTAATCTGTTAAAACACTTCCCAGTTATTTTACTGTTTCTTAATACTTTGCTTAGCTTTTGGAAGGCATCATTTGATATGCCAGTGAGCCTTCCTATTTCAGTATCGCACTTTCCGTACTCTGTTAAAACACTTCCCAGTTATTTTACTGTTTCTTAATACTTTGCTTAGCTATTGAAAGGCATCTTTTGATATGCCAGTGAGCCTTCGTATTTCAGTTTTGCACTTTCCGTACTCTGTTAAAATATTTCCCAGTTATTTTACAGTTTCTGAATACTATGCTTAGCTTTTGGAAGGCATCTTTTGATATGCAAGTGAACCTTCCTATTTCAGTATCGCACTTTCCATACTCTGTTAAAACACTTCCCAGTTATTTTACTGTTTCTTAATACTTTCCTTAGCTTTTGGAAGGCATCTTTTGATATGCCAGTGAGCCTTCGTATTTCAGTATCGCACTTTCCATACTCTGTTAAAACACTTCCCAGTTATTTTACTGTTTCTTAATACTTTGCTTAGCTTTTGGAAGGCATCATTTGATATGCCAGTGAGCCTTCCTATTTCAGTATCGCACTTTCCGTACTCTGTTAAAACACTTCCCAGTTATTTTACTGTTTCTTAATACTTTGCTTAGCTTTTGGAAGGCATCTTTTGATATGCCAGTGAGCCTTCCTATTTCAGTATCGCACTTTCCGTACTCTGTTAAAACACTTCCCAGTTATTTTACTGTTTCTTAATACTTTGCTTAGCTTTTGGAAGGCATCTTTTGATATGCAAGTGAGCCTTCCTATTTCAGTATCGCACTTTCCATACTCTGTTAAAACACTTCCCAGTTATTTTACTGTTTCTTAATACTTTGCTTAGCTTTTGGAAGGCATCTTTTGATATGCCAGTGAGCCTTCGTATTTCAGTATCGCACTTTCCATACTCTGTTAAAACACTTCCCAGTTATTTTACTGTTTCTTAATACTTTGCTTAGCTTTTGGAAGGCATCATTTGATATGCCAGTGAGCCTTCGTATTTCAGTATCGCACTTTCCGTATTCTGTTAAAACACTTCCCAGTTATTTTACTGTTTCTTAATACTTTGCTTAGCTTTTGGAAGGCATCATTTGATATGCCAGTGAGCCTTCGTATTTCAGTATCGCACTTTCCGTATTCTGTTAAAACACTTCCCAGTTATTTTACTGTTTCTTAATACTTTCCTTAGCTTTTGGAAGGCATCTTTTGATATGCCAGTGAGCCTTCGTATTTCAGTATCGCACTTTCCGTATTCTGTTAAAACACTTCCCAGTTATTTTACTGTTTCTTAATACTTTGCTTAGCTTTTGGAAGGCATCATTTGATATGCCAGTGAGCCTTCGTATTTCAGTATCGCACTTTCCGTATTCTGTTAAAACACTTCCCAGTTATTTTACTGTTTCTTAATACTTTCCTTAGCTTTTGGAAGGCATCTTTTGATATGCCAGTGAGCCTTCGTATTTCAGTATCGCACTTTCCGTATTCTGTTAAAACACTTCCCAGTTATTTTACTGTTTCTTAATACTTTGCTTAGCTTTTGGAAGGCATCATTTGATATGCCAGTGAGCCTTCCTATTTCAGTATCGCACTTTCCGTACTCTGTTAAAACACTTCCCAGTTATTTTACTGTTTCTTAATACTTTGCTTAGCTTTTGGAAGGCATCTTTTGATATGCCAGTGAGCCTTCCTATTTCAGTATCGCACTTTCCGTACTCTGTTAAAACACTTCCCAGTTATTTTACTGTTTCTTAATACTTTGCTTAGCTTTTGGAAGGCATCTTTTGATATGCAAGTGAGCCTTCCTATTTCAGTATCGCACTTTCCATACTCTGTTAAAACACTTCCCAGTTATTTTACTGTTTCTTAATACTTTGCTTAGCTTTTGGAAGGCATCTTTTGATATGCCAGTGAGACTTCGTATTTCAGTATCGCACTTTCCATACTCTGTTAAAACACTTCCCAGTTATTTTACTGTTTCTTAATACTTTGCTTAGCTTTTGGAAGGCGTCTTTTGATATGCCAGTGAGCCTTCGTATTTCAGTATCGCACTCTCCATAATCTGTTAAAACACTAACCAGATATTTTACTGTTTCTTAATACTTTGCTTAGCTTTTGGAAGACATCTTTCATTATGCCAGTGAGACTTCGTATTTCAGTATCGCACTTTCCGTACTCTGCTAAAACACTTCCCAGTTATTTTACTGTTTCTTAATACTTTGCTTAGCTTTTGGAAGGCATCTTTTGATATGCCAGTGAGCCTTCGTATTTCAGTATCGCACTTTCCATACTCTGTTAAAACACTTCCCAGTTATTTTACTGTTTCTTAATACTTTGCTTAGCTTTTGGAAGGCATCTTTTGATATGCCAGTGAGCCTTCGTATTTCAGTATCGCACTCTCCATAATCTGTTAAAACACTAACCAGATATTTTACTGTTTCTTCATACTTTGCTTAGCTTTTGGAAGATATCTTTCATTATGCCAGTGAGACTTCGTATTTCAGTATCGCACTTTCCATACTCTGTTAAAACACTTCCCAGTTATTTTACTGTTTCTTAATACTTTGCTTAGCTTTTGGAAGGTATCATTTGATATGTCAGTGAGCCTTCCTATTTCAGTATCGCACTTTCCGTACTCTGTTAAAACACTTCCCAGTTATTATACTGTTTCTTAATACTTTGCTTAGCTTTTGGAAGGCATCTTTTGATATGGCAGAGACCCTTCCTATTTCAGTATCGCACTTTCCGTACTCTGTTAAAACACTTCCCAGTTATTTTACTGTTTCTTAATACTTTGCTTAGCTTTTGAAAGGCATCTTTCATTATGCCAGTGCGCATTCGTATTTCAGTATCGCACTTTCCGTACTCTGTTAAAACACTTCCCAGTTATTTTACTGTTTCTTAATACTTTGCTTAGCTTTTGGAAGGCATCTTTTGATATGCAAGTGAGCCTTCCTATTTCAGTATCGCACTTTCCGTACTCTGTTAAAACACTTCCCAGTTATTTTACTGTTTCTTAATACTTTGCTTAGCTTTTGGAAGGCATATTTTGATATGCCAGTGATCCTTCGTATTTCAGTATCGCACTTTCCATACTCTGTTAAAAAATTTCCCAGTTATTTTACTGTTTCTTAATACTTTGCTTAGCTTTTGGAAGGCATCTTTTGATATGCCAGTGAGCCTTCGTATTTCAGTTTTGCACTTTCCGTACTCTGTTAAAACATTTCCGAGTTATTTTACAGTTTCTGAATACTTTGCTTAGCTTTTGGAAGGCATCTTTTGATATGCCAGTGAGCCTTCCTATTTCAGTATCGCACTTTCCGTACTCTGTTAAAACACTTCTCAGTTATTTTACTGTTTTTTAATACTTTGCTTAGATTTTGGAAGGCATCTTTCATTATGCCAGTGAGCCTTCGTATTTCAGTATCGCACTTTCCGTGCTCTGTTAAAACACTTCCCAGTTATTTTACTGTTTCTTAATACTTTGCTTAGCTTTTGGAAGGCATCTTTTGATATGCAAGTGAGCCTTCCTATTTCAGTATCGCACTTTTCGTACTCTGTTAAAACACTTCCCAGTTATTTTACTGTTTCTTAATACTTTGCTTAGCTTTTGGAAGGCATCTTTTGATATGCAAGTGAGCCTTCCTATTTCAGTATCGCACTTTCCGTACTCTGTTAAAACACTTCCCAGTTATTTTACTGTTTCTTAATACTTTGCTTAGCTTTTGGAAGGCATCTTTTGATATGCAAGTGAGCCTTCCTATTTCAGTATCGCACTTTTCGTACTCTGTTAAAACACTTCCCAGTTATTTTACTGTTTCTTAATACTTTGCTTAGCTTTTGGAAGGCATCTTTTGATATGCCAGTGAGCCTTCGTATTTCAGTTTCGCACTTTCCGTACTCTGTTAAAACATTTCCGAGTTATTTTACAGTTTCTGAATACTTTGCTTAGCTTTTGGAAGGCATCTTTTGATATGCCAGTGAGCCTTCCTATTTCAGTATCGCACTTTCCGTACTCTGTTAAAACACTTCTCAGTTATTTTACTGTTTTTTAATACTTTGCTTAGATTTTGGAAGGCATCTTTCATTATGCCAGTGAGCCTTCGTATTTCAGTATCGCACTTTCCGTGCTCTGTTAAAACACTTCCCAGTTATTTTACTGTTTCTTAATACTTTGCTTAGCTTTTGGAAGGCATCTTTTGATATGCAAGTGAGCCTTCCTATTTCAGTATCGCACTTTTCGTACTCTGTTAAAACACTTCCCAGTTATTTTACTGTTTCTTAATACTTTGCTTAGCTTTTGGAAGGCATCTTTTGATATGCAAGTGACCCTTCCTATTTCAGTATCGCACTTTCCGTACTCTGTTAAAACACTTCCCAGTTATTTTACTGTTTCTTAATACTTTGCTTAGCTTTTGGAAGGCATCTTTTGATATGCAAGTGAGCCTTCCTATTTCAGTATCGCACTTTTCGTACTCTGTTAAAACACTTCCCAGTTATTTTACTGTTTCTTAATACTTTGCTTAGCTTTTGGAAGGCATCTTTTGATATGCCAGTGAGCCTTCCTATTTCAGTATCGCACTTTCCGTACTCTGTTAAAACACTTCCCAGTTATTTTACTGTTTCTTAATACTTTGCTTAGCTTTTGGAAGGCATCTTTTGATATGCAAGTGAGCCTTCCTATTTCAGTATCGCACTTTTCGTACTCTGTTAAAACACTTCCCAGTTATTTTACTGTTTCTTAATACTTAGCTTAGCTTTTGGAAGGCATCTTTTGATATGCCAGTGAGCCTTCGTATTTCAGTTTCGCACTTTCCGTACTCTGTTAAAACATTTCCGAGTTATTTTACAGTTTCTGAATACTTTGCTTAGCTTTTGGAAGGCATCTTTTGATATGCCAGTGAGCCTTCCTATTTCAGTATCGCACTTTCCGTACTCTGTTAAAACACTTCCCAGTTATTTTACTGTTTCTTAATACTTTGCTTAGCTTTTGGAAGGCATCTTTGATATGCAAGTGAGCCTTCCTATTTCAGTAACGCACTTTTCGTACTCTGTTAAAACACTTCCCAGTTATTTTACTGTTTCTTAATATTTTGCTTAGCTTTTGGAAGGCATCTTTTGATATGCCAGTGAGCCTTCCTATTTCAGTATCGCACTTTCCGTACTCTGTTAAAACACTTCCCAGTTATTTTACTGTTTCTTAATACTTTGCTTAGCTTTTGGAAGGCATCTTTTGATATGCAAGTGAGCCTTCCTATTTCAGTATCGCACTTTTCGTACTCTGTTAAAACACTTCCCAGTTATTTTACTGTTTCTTAATACTTAGCTTAGCTTTTGGAAGGCATCTTTTGATATGCCAGTGAGCCTTCGTATTTCAGTATCGCACTTTCCATACTCTGTTAAAACACTTCCCAGTTATTTTACTGTTTCTTAATACTTAGCTTAGCTTTTGGAAGGCATCTTTTGATATGACAGTGATCCTTCGTATTTCAGTATCGCACTTTCCGTCCTCTGTTAAAACACTTCCCAGTTATTTTACTGTTTCTTAATACTTTGCTTAGCTTTTGGAAGGCATCTTTTGATATGCCAGTGAGCCTTCCTATTTCAGTATCGCACTTTCCGCACTCTGTTAAAACACTTCCCCGTTATTTTACTGTTTCTTAATACTTTGCTTAGCTTTTGGAAGGCATCTTTTGATATGAAAGTGAGCCTTCCTATTTCAGTATCGCACTTTTCGTACTCTGTTAAAACACTTCCCAGTTATTTTACTGTTTCTTAATACTTAGCTTAGCTTTTGGAAGGCATCTTTTGATATGCCAGTGAGCCTTCGTATTTCAGTATCGCACTTTCCATACTCTGTTAAAACACTTCCCAGTTATTTTACTGTTTCTTAATACTTAGCTTAGCTTTTGGAAGGCATCTTTTGATATGACAGTGATCCTTCGTATTTCAGTATCGCACTTTCCGTCCTCTGTTAAAACACTTCCCAGATATTTTACTGTTTCTTAATACTTTGCTTAGCTTTTGGAAGGCATCTTTTGATATGCCAGTGAGCCTTCCTATTTCAGTATCGCACTTTCCATACTCTGTTAAATTACTTCCCAGATATTTTACTGTTTCTTAATACTTTGCTTAGCTTTTGGAAGGCATCTTTTGATATGCAAGTGAGCCTTCGTATTTCAGTATCGCACTTTCCATACTCTGTTAAATTACTTCCCAGATATTTTACTGTTTCTTAATACTTTGCTTAGCTTTTGGAAGGCATCTTTTGATATGCAAGTGAGCCTTCCTATTTCAGTATCGCACTTTTCGTACTCTGTTAAAACACTTCCCAGTTATTTTACTGTTCCTTAATACTTAGCTTAGCTTTTGGAAGGCATCTTTTGATATGCCAGTGAGCCTTCGTATTTCAGTATCGCACTTTCCATACTCTGTTAAATTACTTCCCAGATATTTTACTGTTTCTTAATACTTTGCTTAGCTTTTGGAAGGCATCTTTTGATATGCAAGTGAGCCTTCGTATTTCAGTATCGCACTTTCCGTACTCTGTTAAATTACTTCCCAGATATTTTACTGTTTCTTAATACTTTGCTTAGCTTTTGGAAGGCGTCTTTTGATATGCCAGTGAGCCTTCGTATTTCAGTATCGCACTTTCCATACTCTGTTAAATTACTTCCCAGATATTTTACTGTTTCTTAATACTTTGCTTAGCTTTTGGAAGGCATCTTTTGATATGCAAGTGAGCCTTCCTATTTCAGTATCGCACTTTTCGTACTCTGTTAAAACACTTCCCAGTTATTTTACTGTTTCTTAATACTTAGCTTAGCTTTTGGAAGGCATCTTTTGATATGCCAGTGAGCCTTCGTATTTCAGTATCGCACTTTCCATACTCTGTTAAATTACTTCCCAGATATTTTACTGTTTCTTAATACTTTGCTTAGCTTTTGGAAGGCATCTTTTGATATGCAAGTGAGCCTTCCTATTTCAGTATCGCACTTTTCGTACTCTGTTAAAACACTTCCCAGTTATTTTACTGTTTCTTAATACTTAGCTTAGCTTTTGGAAGGCATCTTTTGATATGCCAGTGAGCCTTCGTATTTCAGTATCGCACTTTCCATACTCTGTTAAATTACTTCCCAGATATTTTACTGTTTCTTAATACTTTGCTTAGCTTTTGGAAGGCATCTTTTGATATGCAAGTGAGCCTTCCTATTTCAGTATCGCACTTTTCGTACTCTGTTAAAACACTTCCCAGTTATTTTACTGTTTCTTAATACTTAGCTTAGCTTTTGGAAGGCATCTTTTGATATGCCAGTGAGCCTTCGTATTTCAGTATCGCACTTTCCGTACTCTGTTAAAACACTTCCCAGTTATTTTACTGTTTCTTAATACTTTGCTTAGCTTTTGGAAGGCATCTTTTGATATGCAAGTGAGCCTTCCTATTTCAGTATCGCACTTTCCATACTCTGTTAAATTACTTCCCAGATATTTTACTGTTTCTTAATACTTTGCTTAGCTTTTGGAAGGCATCTTTTGATATGCCAGTGAGCCTTCCTATTTCAGTATCGCACTTTCCGTACTCTGTTAAAACACTTCCCAGTTATTTTACTGTTTCTTAATACTTAGCTTAGCTTTTGGAAGGCATCTTTTGATATGCAAGTGAGCCTTCCTATTTCAGTATCGCACTTTTCGTACTCTGTTAAAACACTTCCCAGTTATTTTACTGTTTCTTAATACTTAGCTTAGCTTTTGGAAGGCATCTTTTGATATGCCAGTGAGCCTTCCTATTTCAGTATCGCACTTTCCATACTCTGTTAAATTACTTCCCAGATATTTTACTGTTTCTTAATACTTTGCTTAGCTTTTGGAAGGCGTCTTTTGATATGCCAGTGAGCCTTCGTATTTCAGTATCGCACTTTCCATACTCTGTTAAATTACTTCCCAGATATTTTACTGTTTCTTAATACTTTGCTTAGCTTTTGGAAGGCATCTTTTGATATGCCAGTGAGCCTTCGTATTTCAGTATCGCACTTTCCATACTCTGTTAAATTACTTCCCAGATATTTTACTGTTTCTTAATACTTAGCTTAGCTTTTGGAAGGCATCTTTTGATATGCCAGTGAGCCTTCGTATTTCAGTATCGCACTTTCCATACTCTGTTAAATTACTTCCCAGATATTTTACTGTTTCTTAATACTTTGCTTAGCTTTTGGAAGGCATCTTTTGATATGCAAGTGAGCCTTCCTATTTCAGTATCGCACTTTTCGTACTCTGTTAAAACACTTCCCAGTTATTTTACTGTTTCTTAATACTTTGCTTAGCTTTTGGAAGGCATCTTTTGATATGCCAGTGAGCCTTCCTATTTCAGTATCGCACTTTCCATACTCTGTTAAATTACTTCCCAGATATTTTACTGTTTCTTAATACTTTGCTTAGCTTTTGGAAGGCATCTTTTGATATGCCAGTGAGCCTTCCTATTTCAGTATCGCACTTTCCGTACTCTGTTAAAACACTTCCCAGTTATTTTACTGTTTCTTAATATTTTGCTTAGCTTTTGGAAGGCATCTTTTGATATGCCAGTGAGCCTTCCTATTTCAGTATCGCACTTTCCATACTCTGTTAAATTACTTCCCAGTTATTTTACTGTTTCTTAATACTTTGCTTAGCTTTTGGAAGGCATCTTTTGATATGCCAGTGAGCCTTCGTATTTCAGTATCGCACTTTCCATACTCTGTTAAAACACTTCCCAGTTATTTTACTGTTTCTTAATACTTAGCTTAGCTTTTGGAAGGCATCTTTTGATATGACAGTGATCCTTCGTATTTCAGTATCGGACTTTCCGTCCTCTGTTAAAACACTTCCCAGTTATTTTACTGTTTCTTAATACTTTGCTTAGCTTTTGGAAGGCATCTTTTGATATGCCAGTGAGCCTTCCTATTTCAGTATCGCACTTTCCGCACTCTGTTAAAACACTTCCCAGTTATTTTACTGTTTCTTAATACTTTGCTTAGCTTTTGGAAGGCATCTTTTGATATGCAAGTGAGCCTTCCTATTTCAGTATCGCACTTTTCGTACTCGGTTAAAACACTTCCCAGTTATTTTACTGTTTCTTAATACTTAGCTTAGCTTTTGGAAGGCATCTTTTGATATGCCAGTGAGCCTTCGTATTTCAGTATCGCACTTTCCATACTCTGTTAAAACACTTCCCAGTTATTTTACTGTTTCTTAATACTTAGCTTAGCTTTTGGAAGGCATCTTTTGATATGACAGTGATCCTTCGTATTTCAGTATCGCACTTTCCGTCCTCTGTTAAAACACTTCCCAGTTATTTTACTGTTTCTTAATACTTTCCTTAGCTTTTGAAAGGCATCTTTCATTATGCCAGTGCGCATTCGTATTTCAGTATCGCACTTTCCGTACTCTGTTAAAACACTTCCCAGTTATTTTACTGTTTCTTAATACTTTGCTTAGCTTTTGGAAGGCATCTTTTGATATGCCAGTGAGCCTTCCTATTTCAGTATCGCACTTTCCGTACTCTGTTAAAACATTTCCGAGTTATTTTACAGTTTCTGAATACTTTGCTTAGCTTTTGGAAGGCATCTTTTGATATGCCAGTGAGCCTTCCTATTTCAGTATCGCACTTTCCGTACTCTGTTAAAACACTTCCCAGTTATTTTACTGTTTTTTAATACTTTGCTTAGATTTTGGAAGGCACCTTTCATTATGCCAGTGAGCCTTCGTATTTCAGTATCGCACTTTCCGTGCTGTGTTAAAACACTTCCCAGTTATTTTACTGTTTCTTAATACTTTTCTTAGCTTTTGGAAGGCATCTTTTGATATGCAAGTGAGCCGTCCTATTTCAGTATCGCACTTTTCGTACTCTGTTAAAACACTTCCCAGTTATTTTACTGTTTCTTAATACTTTGCTTAGCTTTTGGAAGGCATCTTTTGATATGCCAGTGAGCCTTCCTATTTCAGTATCGCACTTTCCGTACTCTGTTAAAACACTTCCCAGTTATTTTACTGTTTCTTAATATTTTGCTTAGCTTTTGGAAGGCATCTTTTGATATGCCAGTGAGCCTTCCTATTTCAGTATCGCACTTTCCGCACTCTGTTAAAACACTTCCCAGTTATTTTATTGTTTCTTAATATTTTGCTTAGCTTTTGGAAGGCATCTTTTGATATGCAAGTGAGCCTTCCTATTTCAGTATCGCACTTTTCGTACTCTGTTAAAACACTTCCCAGTTATTTTACTGTTTCTTAATACTTAGCTTAGCTTTTGGAAGGCATCTCTTGATATGCCAGTGAGCCTTCGTATTTCAGTATCGCACTTTCCATACTCTGTTAAAACACTTCCCAGTTATTTTACTGTTTCTTAATACTTAGCTTAGCTTTTGGAAGGCATCTTTTGATATGACAGTGATCCTTCGTATTTCAGTATCGCACTTTCCGTCCTCTGTTAAAACACTTCCCAGTTATTTTACTGTTTCTTAATACTTTGCTTAGCTTTTGGAAGTCATCTTTTGATATGCCAGTGAGCCTTCGTATTTCAGTATCGCACTTTCCATACTCTGTTAAAACACTTCTCAGTTATTTTACTGTTTTTTAATACTTTGCTTAGATTTTGGAAGGCATCTTTCATTATGCCAGTGAGCATTCGTATTTCAGTATCGCACTTTCCGTGCTCTGTTAAAACACTTCCCAGTTATTTTACTGTTTCTTAATACTTTTCTTAGCTTTTGGAAGGCATCTTTTGATATGCAAGTGAGCCTTCCTATTTCAGTATCGCACTTTTCGTACTCTGTTAAAACACTTCAAAGTTATTTTACTGTTTCTTAATACTTTTCTTAGCTTTTGGAAGGCATCTTTTGATATGCAAGTGAGCCTTCCTATTTCAGTATCGCACTTTCCGTACTCTGTTAAAACACTTCCCAGTTATTTTACTGTTTCTTAATACTTTGCTTAGCTTTTGGAAGGCATCTTTTGATATGCAAGTGAGCCTTCCTATTTCAGTATCGCACTTTTCGTACTCTGTTAAAACACTTCCCAGTTATTTTACTGTTTCTTAATACTTTGCTTAGCTTTTGGAAGGCATCTTTTGATATGCCAGTGAGCCTTCCTATTTCAGTATCGCACTTTCCGTACTCTGTTAAAACATTTCCCAGTTATTTTACTGTTTCTTAATACTTAGCTTAGCTTTTGGAAGGCATCTTTTGATATGCCAGTGAGCCTTCGTATTTCAGTATCGCACTTTTCATACTCTGTTAAAACACTTCCCAGTTATTTTACTGTTTCTTAATACTTAGCTTAGCTTTTGGAAGGCATCTTTTGATATGACAGTGATCCTTCGTATTTCAGTATCGCACTTTCCGTCCTCTGTTAAAACACTTCCCAGTTATTTTACTGTTTCTTAATACTTTGCTTAGCTTTTGGAAGGCATCTTTTGATATGCCAGTGAGCCTTCCTATTTCAGTATCGCACTTTCCGCACTCTGTTAAAACACTTCCCAGTTATTTTACTGTTTCTTAATACTTTGCTTAGCTTTTGGAAGGCATCTTTTGATATGCCAGTGAGCCTTCCTATTTCAGTATCGCACTTTCCGTACTCTGTTAAAACACTTCCCAGTTATTTTACTGTTTCTTAATACTTTGCTTAGCTTTTGGAAGGCATCTTTTGATATGCAAGTGAGCCTTCCTATTTCAGTATCGCACTTTTCGTACTCTGTTAAAACACTTCCCAGTTATTTTACTGTTTCTTAATACTTAGCTTAGCTTTTGGAAGGCATCTTTTGATATGCCAGTGAGCCTTCGTATTTCAGTATCGCACTTTCCATACTCTGTTAAATTACTTCCCAGTTATTTTACTGTTTCTTAATACTTAGCTTAGCTTTTGGAAGGCATCTTTTGATATGACAGTGATCCTTCGTATTTCAGTATCGCACTTTCCGTCCTCTGTTAAAACACTTCCCAGTTATTTTACTGTTTCTTAATACTTTGCTTAGCTTTTGGAAGGCATCTTTTGATATGCCAGTGAGCCTTCCTATTTCAGTATCGCACTTTCCGTACTCTGTTAAAAGACTTCCCAGTTATTTTACTGTTTCTGAATACTTTGCTTAGCTTTTGGAAGGCATCTTTTGATATGCAAGTGAGCCTTCCTATTTCAGTATCGCACTTTCCGTACTCTGTTAAAACACTTCCCAGTTATTTTACTGTTTCTTAATACTTTGCTTAGCTTTTGGAAGGCATCTTTTGATATGCAAGTGAGCCTTCCTATTTCAGCATCGCACTTTCTGTGCTCTGTTAAAACACTTCCCAGTTATTTTACTGTTTCTTAATACTTTGCTTAGCTTTTTGAAGGCATCTTTTGATATGCCAGTGAGCCTTCCTATTTCAGTATCGCACTTTCCATACTCTGTTAAAACACTTCCCATTTATTTTACTGTTTCTTAATACTTTGCTTAGCTTTTGGAAGGCATCTTTTGATATGTCAGTGAAACTTCCTATTTCATTATCGCACTTCCGTCCTCTGTTAAAACACTTCCCAGTTATTTTACTGTTTCTTAATACTTTGCTTAGTTTTTGGAAGCATCTTTTGATATGCCAGTGATCGTTCGTATTTCAGTATCGCACTTTCCGTCCTCTGTTAAAACACTTCCCATTTATTTTACGGTTTCTTAATACTTTGCTTAGCTTTTGGAAGGCATCTTTTGATATGTCAGTGAGCCTTCCTATTTCAGTATCGCACTTTCCGTTCTCTGTTAAAACACTTCCCAGTTATTTTACTGTTTCTTAATACTTTGCTTAGCTTTTGGAAGGCATCTTTTGATATGTCAGTGAAACTTCCTATTTCATTATCGCACTTCCGTCCTCTGTTAAAACACTTCCCAGTTATTTTACTGTTTCTTAATACTTTGCTTAGCTTTTGGAAGGCATCTTTTGATATGGCAGCGACCCTTCCTATTTCAGTATCGCACTTTCCGTACTCTGTTAAAATACTTCCGAGTTATTTTACTGTTTCTTAATACTTTGCTTAGCTTTTGGAAGGCATCTTTCGATATGCCAGTGAGCCTTCCTATTTCAGTATCGCACTTTCCGTTCTCTGTTAAAACACTTGCCAGTTATTTTACTGTTTCTTAATACATTGCTTAGCTTTTGGAAGGCATCTTTTGATATGCAAGTGAGCCTTCCTATTTCAGTATCGCACTTTCCGTACTCTGTTAAAACACTTCCCAGTTATTTTACTGTTTCTTAATACTTTCCTTAGCTTTTGAAAGGCATCTTTCATTATGCCAGTGCGCATTCGTATTTCAGTATCGCACTTTCCGTACTCTGTTAAAACACTTCCCAGTTATTTTACTGTTTCTTAATACTTTGCTTAGCTTTTGGAAGGCATCTTTTGATATGCCAGTGAGCCTTCCTATTTCAGTATCGCACTTTCCGTACTCTGTTAAAACATTTCCGAGTTATTTTACAGTTTCTGAATACTTTGCTTAGCTTTTGGAAGGCATCTTTTGATATGCCAGTGAGCCTTCCTATTTCAGTATCGCACTTTCCGTACTCTGTTAAAACACTTCCCAGTTATTTTACTGTTTTTTAATACTTTGCTTAGATTTTGGAAGGCACCTTTCATTATGCCAGTGAGCCTTCGTATTTCAGTATCGCACTTTCCGTGCTGTGTTAAAACACTTCCCAGTTATTTTACTGTTTCTTAATACTTTTCTTAGCTTTTGGAAGGCATCTTTTGATATGCAAGTGAGCCGTCCTATTTCAGTATCGCACTTTTCGTACTCTGTTAAAACACTTCCCAGTTATTTTACTGTTTCTTAATACTTTGCTTAGCTTTTGGAAGGCATCTTTTGATATGCCAGTGAGCCTTCCTATTTCAGTATCGCACTTTCCGTACTCTGTTAAAACACTTCCCAGTTATTTTACTGTTTCTTAATATTTTGCTTAGCTTTTGGAAGGCATCTTTTGATATGCCAGTGAGCCTTCCTATTTCAGTATCGCACTTTCCGCACTCTGTTAAAACACTTCCCAGTTATTTTACTGTTTCTTAATATTTTGCTTAGCTTTTGGAAGGCATCTTTTGATATGCAAGTGAGCCTTCCTATTTCAGTATCGCACTTTTCGTACTCTGTTAAAACACTTCCCAGTTATTTTACTGTTTCTTAATACTTAGCTTAGCTTTTGGAAGGCATCTCTTGATATGCCAGTGAGCCTTCGTATTTCAGTATCGCACTTTCCATACTCTGTTAAAACACTTCCCAGTTATTTTACTGTTTCTTAATACTTAGCTTAGCTTTTGGAAGGCATCTTTTGATATGACAGTGATCCTTCGTATTTCAGTATCGCACTTTCCGTCCTCTGTTAAAACACTTCCCAGTTATTTTACTGTTTCTTAATACTTTGCTTAGCTTTTGGAAGGCATCTTTTGATATGCCAGTGAGCCTTCGTATTTCAGTATCGCACTTTCCATACTCTGTTAAAACACTTCTCAGTTATTTTACTGTTTTTTAATACTTTGCTTAGATTTTGGAAGGCATCTTTCATTATGCCAGTGAGCATTCGTATTTCAGTATCGCACTTTCCGTGCTCTGTTAAAACACTTCCCAGTTATTTTACTGTTTCTTAATACTTTTCTTAGCTTTTGGAAGGCATCTTTTGATATGCAAGTGAGCCTTCCTATTTCAGTATCGCACTTTTCGTACTCTGTTAAAACACTTCAAAGTTATTTTACTGTTTCTTAATACTTTTCTTAGCTTTTGGAAGGCATCTTTTGATATGCAAGTGAGCCTTCCTATTTCAGTATCGCACTTTCCGTACTCTGTTAAAACACTTCCCAGTTATTTTACTGTTTCTTAATACTTTGCTTAGCTTTTGGAAGGCATCTTTTGATATGCAAGTGAGCCTTCCTATTTCAGTATCGCACTTTTCGTACTCTGTTAAAACACTTCCCAGTTATTTTACTGTTTCTTAATACTTTGCTTAGCTTTTGGAAGGCATCTTTTGATATGCCAGTGAGCCTTCCTATTTCAGTATCGCACTTTCCGTACTCTGTTAAAACATTTCCCAGTTATTTTACTGTTTCTTAATACTTAGCTTAGCTTTTGGAAGGCATCTTTTGATATGCCAGTGAGCCTTCGTATTTCAGTATCGCACTTTTCATACTCTGTTAAAACACTTCCCAGTTATTTTACTGTTTCTTAATACTTAGCTTAGCTTTTGGAAGGCATCTTTTGATATGACAGTGATCCTTCGTATTTCAGTATCGCACTTTCCGTCCTCTGTTAAAACACTTCCCAGTTATTTTACTGTTTCTTAATACTTTGCTTAGCTTTTGGAAGGCATCTTTTGATATGCCAGTGAGCCTTCCTATTTCAGTATCGCACTTTCCGCACTCTGTTAAAACACTTCCCAGTTATTTTACTGTTTCTTAATACTTTGCTTAGCTTTTGGAAGGCATCTTTTGATATGCCAGTGAGCCTTCCTATTTCAGTATCGCACTTTCCGTACTCTGTTAAAACACTTCCCAGTTATTTTACTGTTTCTTAATACTTTGCTTAGCTTTTGGAAGGCATCTTTTGATATGCAAGTGAGCCTTCCTATTTCAGTATCGCACTTTTCGTACTCTGTTAAAACACTTCCCAGTTATTTTACTGTTTCTTAATACTTAGCTTAGCTTTTGGAAGGCATCTTTTGATATGCCAGTGAGCCTTCGTATTTCAGTATCGCACTTTCCATACTCTGTTAAATTACTTCCCAGTTATTTTACTGTTTCTTAATACTTAGCTTAGCTTTTGGAAGGCATCTTTTGATATGACAGTGATCCTTCGTATTTCAGTATCGCACTTTCCGTCCTCTGTTAAAACACTTCCCAGTTATTTTACTGTTTCTTAATACTTTGCTTAGCTTTTGGAAGGCATCTTTTGATATGCCAGTGAGCCTTCCTATTTCAGTATCGCACTTTCCGTACTCTGTTAAAAGACTTCCCAGTTATTTTACTGTTTCTGAATACTTTGCTTAGCTTTTGGAAGGCATCTTTTGATATGCAAGTGAGCCTTCCTATTTCAGTATCGCACTTTCCGTACTCTGTTAAAACACTTCCCAGTTATTTTACTGTTTCTTAATACTTTGCTTAGCTTTTGGAAGGCATCTTTTGATATGCAAGTGAGCCTTCCTATTTCAGCATCGCACTTTCTGTGCTCTGTTAAAACACTTCCCAGTTATTTTACTGTTTCTTAATACTTTGCTTAGCTTTTGGAAGGCATCTTTTGATATGCCAGTGAGCCTTCCTATTTCAGTATCGCACTTTCCATACTCTGTTAAAACACTTCCCATTTATTTTACTGTTTCTTAATACTTTGCTTAGCTTTTGGAAGGCATCTTTTGATATGTCAGTGAAACTTCCTATTTCATTATCGCACTTCCGTCCTCTGTTAAAACACTTCCCAGTTATTTTACTGTTTCTTAATACTTTGCTTAGTTTTTGGAAGCATCTTTTGATATGCCAGTGATCGTTCGTATTTCAGTATCGCACTTTCCGTCCTCTGTTAAAACACTTCCCATTTATTTTACGGTTTCTTAATACTTTGCTTAGCTTTTGGAAGGCATCTTTTGATATGTCAGTGAGCCTTCCTATTTCAGTATCGCACTTTCCGTTCTCTGTTAAAACACTTCCCAGTTATTTTACTGTTTCTTAATACTTTGCTTAGCTTTTGGAAGGCATCTTTTGATATGTCAGTGAAACTTCCTATTTCATTATCGCACTTCCGTCCTCTGTTAAAACACTTCCCAGTTATTTTACTGTTTCTTAATACTTTGCTTAGCTTTTGGAAGGCATCTTTTGATATGGCAGCGACCCTTCCTATTTCAGTATCGCACTTTCCGTACTCTGTTAAAATACTTCCGAGTTATTTTACTGTTTCTTAATACTTTGCTTAGCTTTTGGAAGGCATCTTTCGATATGCCAGTGAGCCTTCCTATTTCAGTATCGCACTTTCCGTTCTCTGTTAAAACACTTGCCAGTTATTTTACTGTTTCTTAATACATTGCTTAGCTTTTGGAAGGCATCTTTTGATATGCAAGTGAGCCTTCCTATTTCAGTATCGCACTTTCCGTACTCTGTTAAAACACTTCCCAGTTATTTTACTGTTTCTTAATACTTTCCTTAGCTTTTGAAAGGCATCTTTCATTATGCCAGTGCGCATTCGTATTTCAGTATCGCACTTTCCGTGCTTTGTTAAAACACTTCCCAGTTATTTTACTGTTGCTTAATACTTTGCTTCGCTTTTGGAAGGCATCATTTGATATGACAGTGATCCTTCCTATTTCAGTATCGCACTTTCCATACTCTGTTAAAACACTTCCCAGTTATTTTACTGTTGCTTAATACTTTGCTTAGCTTTTGGAAGGCATCTTTTGATATGCCAGTGAGCCTTCCTATTTGAGTATCGCACTTTCCGTACTCTGTTAAAACACTTCTCAGTTATTTTACTGTTTCTTAATACTTTGCTTAGCTTTTGGAAGGCATCTTTTGATATGGCAGTGACCCTTCCTATTTCAGTATCGCACTTTCCGTGCTCTGTTAAAACACTTCCCAGTTATTTTACTGTTTCTTAATACTTTGCTTAGCTTTTGGAAGGCATCATTTGATATGCCAGTGAGCCTACGTATTTCAGTATCGCACTTTCCATACTCTGTTAAAACACTTCCCAGTTATTTTACTGTTTCTTAATACTTTGCTTAGCTTTTGGAAGGCATCATTTGATATGCCAGTGAGCCTTCGTATTTCAGTATCGCACTTTCTATACTCTGTTAAATTACTTCCCAGATATTTTACTGTTTCTTAATACTTTGCTTAGCTTTTGGTAGGCATCTTTTGATATGCCAGTGATCGTTCGTATTTCAGTATCGCACTTTCCGTCCTCTGTTAAAACACATCCCTGTTATTTTACTGTTTCTGAATACTTTGCTTAGCTTTCGGAAGGCATCTTTTGATATGCCAGTGAGCCTTCCTATTTCAGTATCGCACTTTCCGTTCTCTGTTAAAACACTTCCCAGTTATTTTACTGTTTCTTAATACTTTGCTTAGCTTTTGGAAGGCATCTTTTGATATGACAGTGATCCTTCGTATTTCAGTATCGCACTTTCCATACTCTGTTAAAACACTTGCCAGTTATTTTACTGTTTCTTAATACTTTGCTTAGCTTTTGGAAGGCATCTTTTGATATGCCAGTGAGCCTTCCTATTTCAGTATCGCACTTTCCGTTCTCTGGTAAAAAATTCCCAGTTATTTTACTGTTTCTTAATACTTTGCTTAGCTTTTGGAAGGCATCTGTCATTATGCCAGTGCGCATTCGTATTTCAGTATCGCACTTTCAGTACTCTGTTAAAACACTTCCCAGTTATTTTACTGTTTCTTAATACTTTGCTTAGCTTTTGGAAGGCATCTTTTGATATGACAGTGATCCTTCGTATTTCAGTATCGCACTTTCCATACTCTGTTAAAACACTTGCCAGTTATTTTACTGTTTCTTAATACTTTGCTTAGCTTTTGGAAGGCTTCTTTTGATATGCCAGTGAGCCTTCCTATTTCAGTATCGCACTTTCCGTTCTCTGTTAAAACACTTCCCAGTTGATTTACTGTTTCTTAATACTTTCCTTAGCTTTTGAAAGGCATCTTTTATTATGCCAGTGCGCATTCGTATTTCAGTATCGCACTTTCCGTGCTTTGTTAAAACACTTCCCAGTTATTTTACTGTTGCTTAATACTTTGCTTCGCTTTTGGAAGGCATCTTTTGATATGACAGTGATCCTTCGTATTTCAGTATCGCTCTTTCCATACTCTGTTAAAACGCTTCCCATTTATTTTACTGTTGCTTAATATTTTGCTTAGCTTTTGGAAGGCATCTTTTGATATGCCAGTGAGCCTTCCTATTTCAGTATCGCACTTTCCGTACTCTGTTAAAACACTTCTCAGTTATTTTACTGTTTCTTAATACTTTGCTTAGCTTTTGGAAGGCATCTTTTGATATGCCAGTGAGCCTTCGTATTTCAGTATCGCACTTTCCATACTCTGTTAAAACACTTCCCAGTTATTTTACTGTTTCTTAATACTTTGCTTAGCTTTTGGAAGGCATCTTTTGATATGGCAGTGACCCTTCCTATTTCAGTATCGCACTTTCCATACTCTGTTAAATTACTTCCCAGATATTTTACTGTTTCTTAATACTTTGCTTAGCTTTTGGAAGGCATCTTTTGATATGCCAGTGAGCCTTCGTATTTCAGTATCGCACTTTCCATACTCTGTTAAAACACTTCCCAGTTATTTTACTGTTTCTTAATACTTTGCTTAGCTTTTGGAAGGCATCTTTTGATATGGCAGTGACCCTTCCTATTTCAGTATCGCACTTTCCATACTCTGTTAAATTACTTCCCAGATATTTTACTGTTTCTTAATACTTTGCTTAGCTTTTGGAAGGCATCTTTTGATATGCCAGTGAGCCTTCGTATTTCAGTATCGCACTTTCCATACTCTGTTAAAACACTTCCCAGTTATTTTACTGTTTCTTAATACTTTGCTTAGTTTTTGGAAGGCATCTTTTGATATGCCAGTGAGCCTTCCTATTTCATTATCGCACTTCCGTCCTCTGTTAAAACACTTCCCTGTTATTTTACTGTTTCTGAATACTTTGCTTAGCTTTTGGAAGGCATCTTTTGATATGACAGTGATCCTTCGTATTTCAGTATCGCACTTTCCATACTCTGTTAAAACACTTCCCAGTTATTTTACTGTTTCTTAATACTTTGCTTAGCTTTTGTAAGGCATCTTTTGATATGCCAGTGATCCTTCGTATTTCAGTATCGCACTTTCCATATTCTGTTAAAACACTTCCCAGTTATTTTACTGTTTCTTAATACTTTGCTTAGCTTTTGTAAGGCATCTTTTGATATGCCAGTGATCCTTTGTATTTCAGTATCGCACTTTCCATACTCTGTTAAAACACTTCCCTGTTATTTTACTGTTTCTTAATACTTTGCTTAGCTTTTGTAAGGCATCTTTTGATATGCCAGTGATCCTTCCTATTTCAGTATCGCACTTTCCGTACTCTGTTAAAACACTTCCCAGTTATTTTACTGTTTCTTAATTCTTTGCTTATCTTTTGGAAGGCATCTTTTGATATGTCAGTGCGCATTCGTATTTCAGTATCGCACTTTCCGTGCTCTGTTAAAACACTTCCCAGTTATTTTACTGTTTCTGAATACTTTGCTTAGCTTTTGGAAGGCATCTTTTGATATGCCAGTGAGCCTTCGTATTTCAGTTTCGCACTTTCCGTACTCTGTTAAAACATTTCCGAGTTATTTTACAGTTTCTGAATACTTTGCTTAGCTTTTGGAAGGCATCTTTTGATATGCCAGTGTGCCTTCCTATTTCAGTATCGCACTTTCCGTACTCTGTTAAAACACTTCCCAGTTATTTTACTGTTTCTGAATACTTTGCTTAGCTTTTGGAAGGCATCTTTTGATATGCCAGTGAGCCTTCCTATTTCAGTATCGCACTTTCCATACTCTGTTAAAACACTTCCGAGTTATTTTACTGTTTCTTAATACTTTGCTTAGCTTTTGGAAGGCATCTTTTGATATGGCAGTGACCCTTCGTATTTCAGTATCGCACTTTCCATACTCTGTTAAAACACTTCCCAGATATTTTACTGTTTCTTAATACTTTGCTTAGCTTTTGGAAGGCATCTTTTGATATGCAAGTGAGCCTTCCTATTTCAGTATCGCACTTTCCGTACTCTGTTAAAACACTTCCGAGTTATTTTACTGTTTCTTAATACTTTGCTTAGCTTTTGGAAGGCACCTTTTGATATGCCAGTGAGCCTTCGTATTTCAGTATCGCACTTTCCATACTCTGTTAAAACACTTCCGAGTTATTTTACTGTTTCTTAATACTTTGCTTAGCTTTTGGAAGGCGTCTTTTGATATGCCAGTGAGCCTTCGTATTTCAGTATCGCACTTTCCGTATTCTGTTAAAACACTTCCCAGTTATTTTACTGTTGCTTAATACTTTGCTTAGCTTTTGGAAGGCGACTTTTGATATGCCAGTGAGCCTTCGTATTTCAGTATCGCACTTTCCGTATTCTGTTAAAACACTTCCCAGTTATTTTACTGTTGCTTAATACTTTGCTTAGCTTTTGGAAGGCGTCTTTTGATATGCCAGTGAGCCTTCGTATTTCAGTATCGCACTTTCCGTATTCTGTTAAAACACTTCCCAGTTATTTTACTGTTGCTTAATACTTTGCTTAGCTTTTGGAAGGCGTCTTTTGATATGCCAGTGAGCCTTCCTATTTCAGTATCGCACTTTCCGTACTCTGTTAAAACACTTCCCAGTTATTTTACTGTTTCTTAATACTTTGCTTAGCTTTTGGAAGGCGTCTTTTGATATGCCAGTGAGCCTTCGTATTTCAGTATCGCACTTTCCGTATTCTGTTAAAACACTTCCCAGTTATTTTACTGTTGCTTAATACTTTGCTTAGCTTTTGGAAGGCGACTTTTGATATGCCAGTGAGCCTTCGTATTTCAGTATCGCACTTTCCATACTCTCTTAAAACACTTCCGAGTTATTTTACTGTTTCTTAATACTTTGCTTAGCTTTTGGAAGGCGTCTTTTGATATGCCAGTGAGCCTTCGTATTTCAGTATCGCACTTTCCGTATTCTGTTAAAGCACTTCCCAGTTATTTTACTGTTTCTTAATACTTTGCTTAGCTTTTGGAAGGCATCTTTTGATATGCCAGTGAGCCTTCGTATTTCAGTATCGCACTTTCCATACTCTGTTAAAACACTTCCCATTTATTTTACTGTTTCTTAATACTTTGCTTAGCTTTTGGAAGGCACCTTTTGATATGCCAGTGAGCCTTCGTATTTCAGTATCGCACTTTCCATACTCTGTTAAAACACTTCCGAGTTATTTTACTGTTTCTTAATACTTTGCTTAGCTTTTGGAAGGCATCTTTTGATATGCCAGTGAGCCTTCGTATTTCAGTATCGCACTTTCCATACTCTGTTAAAACACTTCCCAGTTATTTTACTGTTTCTTAATACTTTGCTTAGCTTTTGGAAGGCATCTTTTGATATGCCAGTGAGCCTTCGTATTTCAGTATCGCACTTTCCGTATTCTGTTAAAACACTTCCCAGTTATTTTACTGTTTCTTAATACTTTGCTTAGCTTTTGGAAGGCATCTTTCATTATGCCAGTGCGCATTCGTATTTCAGTATCGCACTTTCCGTGCTCTGTTAAAACACTTCCCAGTTATTTAAATTGTTGTAGTTGTTTGTTTTTGGTATCCCCAATTTGTAATTTGCATGTTTGGCTGTTCCTTTTGCTAACAGCCATTCATTCCGTCTTCTTGCAAATTATGTTTTGTGTTTCTGGCCGATTTCCTTCATTATCAGCAATGTGTCATCTGCATATCTTCTGTTGTTAAATCTGTGACCGCGAAGAATGGATTCTGGTAAGATTTCTAATTCTCTCAGACTGGTTAAATAAGTCGAGAAGACCTACCCTTGTATTACACTGCTCACTATTTTTGTACATTTAATGAATTCATTTTCTATGTGGATGCAGGTGGTTTGCTGCGAGTATAGTTTCTGCATTATTTTCTAATATTCCTCCCCAATATTTAAAAATTACATAACAGTTCCATCAGTTCACAGGAACTTGTTTTATCTCGAGTTTTCAAGATAGCAGAGGAAAATATATACGGAATACGAACTCAGTATTTGTCTATATTTCTGAGATGAAGTATTTTGTACACTATTTACATTATTCGGACTATTGTCCTCATCTTTGTTGCCATATTTATTACAACGTTTCGGCCTTCAGTATCTGTCTATATTTCTGAGATGAGGTATTATGTACTATTTACATTATTCGGACTATTGTCCTCATCTTTGTCGCCATATTTATTACAACGTTTCGGCCTTTCAATATCTGTCTATATTTCTGAGATGAGGTATTATGTACACTATTTACATTATTCGGACTATTGTCTTCATCTTTGTCGCCATATTTATTACAACGTTTCGGCCTTTCAGTATCTATCTATATTTCTGAGATGAGGTATTATGTAAACTATTTACATTATTCCGACTATTGTCCTCATTTTTGTTGCCATATTTATCACAACGTTTCGACCGATGTACGCTCCGGCCTTCTTCAGGTTGTTGGAATATTGAACTGACTTTATTTCGCTCGCTGGGGTAGACTGTTCTAGTTCCACGTGCCATGTCTAATGGATGTCAGTTATCAGTTATCTCTTGTCAATTTCCTTTATTCACTATGGCACAGCTTATATCCAGTGACAGGACCCAATGCATTGTGAGTTCAATACCTGGTTGAGGCAGTGGAGAACTTGAAGAGGGGAATTTATGTATTATTGGCCATTTTACTATAAATAGGTATGGCTGGGGCGTTTTTTATACAAAAAGATTACAGCCACCTCTACAATAAAATGTATTTTATACTTCCATAGTGTTTTGTTTGGTGATTCACTATTTACGCATATCCGGGACACCAACTGGTGTTACCACCCCGGGTCAGGATGGACCTAGGAAAAACAACAATTTAGAAATGTCTTGATAGGAAACTGTCCAAATTGAACATATTCCTTACTAATGGAATACAAAAGGCATTAGGATGATTTACTCTGTGTACGTGTCATTGCGCGTCTTAGCTACGAAAGTCCGCACTGGCGGAACTAAAAGACCTAGCTTTTCAGAACATTTGCCATGGAAATAGCTATAGAATATTGAGTGGGTTGTGAAGAGTTTTTACTCACAAGATATATATATATATATATATATATATATATATATATATATATATATATATATATCGTCGTCGGCAGCGATGGAGTAGCGCGGTGCGCTACGAGCCTTGGCGAGATATATGGAGAACTAGGGCAGCCCAGACGTCTAGTTCCCCACTCTCGGCCTTGCTAGCAGAGTCCAAAGAAGAGGATAAACCAATACAGTTTGGTACCAGCGCGGCTGCGGGTGTTGTCGGAAGGTAGCACAAAATGCCGTCGATCCGCCTTCGGGGATCCACTCCGGGTTTTGAATTCAGAGTTGTCCTTCTCCTAAACCAATTGACATCAAAGGCTATAGAACCCAGTCTGTCCTTCTATTTACCCATATATATATATATATATATATATATATATATATATATATATATATATATAAAGAGAGAGAGAGAGAGAGAGAGAGAGAGAGAGAGATAGATAGTGCGAGAGAGAGAGATAAGGTCGGTAAATTGTCGCCATTCTATATTTTAATTGCGCGCATGCGCGTTGTTTGTTTTTGATTTTGTCGACTGCACAGTATAGTAGGGTCAGCTGGGCACCCCAATTCACAGCGCTAGAAATCTGGAAACATCATGCTGTACTACTTGTCACTCGCCCCAGAAGCTTCAATACGAACATTTCAGAATGTTTTGTTGTCAATCTGACGACAGTCTAGAGTTGAACGATGTATCCAGTTAACATCATGCTATTTGGAGTGGTCACTAGTAATGGCAACGTTATGTTACGCTTCATCTTCCCAATGTGCCTTGAGGAGGTAGTGCTGCCCTGGGTCAAGAGGCTGGACACTGGAAGACCCTATGTCTGGCAAAAGGACTCTGCGCCATGTCACACAAGCAGAAGAACCCAGTCATGGCTGTCAGACTATTTCTGCGACCACATCACCCCTTATATCTGGTCACCTAACTCCTGCAGATTGCAACTCCCTTGATTATTATGTGTGGGGCACAGATGAGCGAGAAACCAACAAAAAACACCGAAGATCAATTGAAGGCAAGGGTTATGGCAGCATTCACCAACTTAAGCAAAGAGACCATCCAGAAGAGGTGCAGAAGATTCTGGAGTTGTCTGGAGACAGTGGTTGAAGTCAATGGCGATTTTATTGAATAAATTTACTCTTTAGTATTTCAAGATATTTTTGTGTAATTTTGGTAAATATATCTGTTAAAATGAGATGTCAGTGTTATTTTCAGTTTGGCGGCATTTACACAACAATTTATCCATCGCACCCTGTATATCTGTTAAAATGAGATGTCAGTGTTATTTTCAGTTTGGAGTCATTTAGAGGACAATTTATCCATCGCACCCTGCATATGTTAAAATGAGATGTCAGTGTTATTTTCAGTTTGGAGTCATTTAGACGACAATTTATCCATCGCACCCTCTCATATCTGTTAAAATGAGATGTCAGTGTAATTTACAGTCTGGCGTCATTTAGACGAGAATTTATCTATTACACGCTGTATAAATATAAATAGGCTCCTCTTCGCTGGTTATCGTCACTCGTCGGTCACGTAACAAGTGCTAATAAATCTCTCTACATATTTACTGTTGTTCTACGAAGACTTTATCTGTTAAAATATAATTTAAGAAAATGACGAGTGAGCGCTTTGTTTATATAATTTTTAAGTACTCAGTAATCTTAAAATGATGAAAAATATTATCTGTAATCTAATTTTAGGAATGCAGAGTTTTAATTTACTATCGTCATTGTTTTTATTTTCTAATATCTAATATCGTGCGTGGTCGACCATGCTTTCAGACAGTTACACGTTACATAATATTTTATATATATAAAGAAAATTAAAAATTATTTTAATAAACTTATTGCCAAATACTTTGTATTAAGCTTTTCAGTTTTTGATTAGTAAATAAAGTTATCATTTAATAACAATTTAACCTAGCCGGATAATGCAGAATTTTAATAGATTTATATATTATAAATTATTATAATTAAAATGAACAAAAAATTAAAACAATTCTTTTAAAAACTTCATTATTCGTACTGTTGTCCTCGTAGCCATATTTATTACAACGTTTCGGCCATTGTACGCCCCAGCCTTCGCCAGGTGGCTGGAATGTCGAACTGAACCCTTTATTTCGCTCACTCGGGTAGACTGTTCTAGTTCCACGTGCCATGTTTAATGGATGTCGGTTATCAGTTATCTCCTGTTAATTTCCCTTAACCAGGTATTGAACTCACACTCTTTGGGTTCTGTCACTGGATCTAACCAACGACTTTTTCCACTGTGCCATATGTCTCTGTATAAATTCCTGGGAATTATGAACCTAATGTCTGTATACTCATTTCTTTCCGATTCCCAACTAGAGACCTAAATTCATGACATTTTCCACTGAGCAGTTTTGAAAAAAAAAATGCACATATTTTACATAGATAAAGCTCTTTGTAAAGTATGGGTGTTAGTTGTGTGAACAATTTTTTTTTTATTTCTTTAAGGCATGGGCTGTCAGGGATTCCTTCAGTGCGTCTATTAGAATCTTGTCCAATCAATCTGAGGACTCCAACTACAACTGGAATTGTTAATGTCCTCATACGGCACATTTTTGCCATTTCGATTTCGAAGACCTTGTAT
Organism: Acanthosepion lycidas; assembly: GCA_963932145.1. Lineage (NCBI taxonomy): Eukaryota > Metazoa > Mollusca > Cephalopoda > Sepiida > Sepiidae > Acanthosepion > Acanthosepion lycidas. The sequence goes on from OZ010599.1 coordinate 37,626,244, forward strand.
TTTTATAGTTTTTTGAGAATCTTCAAAGATACATTGCAGCCTGCAGGGATTGCCATGTATATAAGGAGGCACATTTTATCTTTGCAGTCTCTAATCACGATATGAGGACGATTTGCTTTGATTGTTCTGTCTGGGTGTATTGTGTTGTCCCATAAAATTGTAACATGTTCTATTTCCGTAACCGACTTTCGATTGTGTGGATACCAATTTCTTTCAGTTTCCTTTCCGTAGAAGTTGCAGATTTTCCAGTGCAGACATTGGCCCACTCTGTCAGACCAGGTTTTATATTCAGTGGGTGCCAATACCGTGCAAACTGATACAATATGGTTAATTATTTCTGGATATTTATCACAGAATCTGCATTTTCAACTAACAAAATTTCAGTATGTGTACTTAGTATTTTCTAGTTAGCAAGCATTGGTCCTGTACAAGAATAAACACTTTGGTTTCAGCTTTTCACCAGAAGGTCTTATTCTTGCTGCACTGGACCAATATTATTATTATTATTATTATTATTATTATTATTATTATTATTATTATTATTATCGTCATTATTATTATTATCGTCATTATTATTATTGTTATTATTATCGTCATTATTGTTATTATTATTATCGCCATTATTATTATTATTGTTATTATTATTATCGTCATAATTATTATTATTTTTATCGTCATAATTATTATTATTATTATCGTCATAATTATTATTATTATCGTCATAATTATTATTATTATTATAGTCATTATTATTATTATTATCGTCATAATTATTATTATTATTATTATTATCGTCATTATTATTATTATCGTCATTATTATTATTATTATTAGTAGTAGTAGTAGTAGTAGTAGTAGCAGTAGTAGTAGTAGTAGTAGTAAAATTACAACATTTAAAGAAGAGCGCAGTTTAAGAAAAGAAAAAGAAAAGACAGGGTTTAACAATATTTCTATAGTATGTCTCTTCTACAAATTATGATTAGAAATCGCGCACAAGTATTAAATAGATTACAAGTCTTTGTACTGACGACGCTAGTAATGACAAGACGGCTGTACTGATTGTAATGAAATTGTAATGATGTGTAGGCTTTAAGAAAGCTTTATTCAACAGAGAATACAAGGTTCGGGTATAGTTTCCTTTTATAGTCCCAGTAAACAGAAATCACCCTGTCAAAGAGGAGAGTAACAAAACAAGGGGAGACCATTGTTGATTCTTTATAACTTTGTCCCTTATTTCGTTTTAACCGTGTGCGACGAATCCATTCAATTTTGCCGGCGTTCTGCTGGAACGTCTTGGTAAGTCAGCATTCTGGTTTTCTGGGTCCGAAGATTCGTTGTGTCCGGATTTCTCCCTTCGTCCTGTGTTGAAAAAAAAGAAAAAGAGACACGTCTCCTGCGTGCGAGCTGCTGTGATTCTGATTCTGGATCAGTTTGGGGATGGGCTCGCATCTGAGCTATCGAGCGATCATCCACTACTGGCTCCCAGTGGGCACTCTGGGACTCCCGAGACGATACAGACTCAGTATCCGATACATGCAGTGAGTAGGTTGATGAGTTCCACGGCACAATGCTGCCAGGCTGACCTTCAACTGTAGTGGAAGGGTCTCGATATTTAAGTCTCTCCTCGCAAAATATACCATGTTCTTCGTTAAACCGATGTAGATGCATTAATTGTTCCATATTGGAGAGATTCCGAGTTAAATAAATTGTAATGACAAGTACGCAGGTGTAGGCTTTAAGAAAGTTTTATTCAACTGAGAATACAAGGTTGCGTATAGTGTCCTTTTTTAGTCCCAGTAAACAGAAATAGCCCTTTGTAAGAGGTGAGTAACAAAACAAGGGCAGACCACTCTTGATTATTCATAACACTGATTATTATTATTATCATTATTATTAAACAAAATGAATGAAGTAACACTTCCAAAATTTTTCAATACTTAGAGAAAAGCGCGATTTAAAAGAGGGAAAGACAAAAGAAAATACAATCTTTAATAATGTTTAAAAATATTTTCACTGTCTTTTACCATCATGTTATTTTTTAAAAATTTCAGACAAGTATAAAGATATAAAAATATAGAAGTTTTCTTACAAACGCGACAAAACGAATGAAACGGCGCCCTCGTGGATAAAATGCAACCGAAACGTGAGTAACATAATAGGGTATGTAATCATCTTGAGATTTTCCGTTAGTTGATTAATTAATAAGAACAATTAATCAAATACTTTAGTACAAATCTTATGGACCTCTCCTGTATTTTAGTTCATCGACCCTGGGTGGCACATTAGGAGTTTGCATATCTAATTATATTCATGCATTTTAAGGGTTGAAAAAGTAGGTGGATTCTGGATATTTATTAAGCAAACTAACGTTGTAAAAAGACGTGTTTTCTTATATTTTTATACGTCTATGCAATTTTTAAGCGTAACTTGAAGACAGATTTACTGTCGAAATATTGACAATTATTGCAAAAACTGTCAATTAATTTTCTTTTCTTAAATTTCATTCTTCTTCTTCTTCTTCTTCTTCTTCTTCTTATTATTATTATTATTATTATTATTATTATTATTATTATTATTATTACCAGATTTGGAGAAGAACGCTATTTAAGAAAAAATATAAAACTAAGACTGTTTAACAATATGGAACAATAATTTGACATTATGTCTGTTTTCCTCAAATTATGTTTAAAAATTGTATACAAGTATAAAAATATCAAATATTATAAACGTCGATTGTCTGAAGAAAAGCGGCTGTACTCAACGTGACGAAACGAATAAAACACAGCCAACGTGAATGCAATGCATCTAAAACGTGATTCGCATAATAGGGACTTACTTGATTAGTTAGTAAGAGAATTAATCAAATACTTTAGTACAAATCTTATGGACCTCTCCTGTCATTTAGTTCATCCACCCGGGGTGGGACGTTAGGAGGTTGCATATGTAATTATATTCATGCGTTTTAAGGGTTGAAAAGTTCGTTGGATTTTGGAAATTTTTTCAGAATGTGAACCTTAAAATGTTCGTCGAAATTAAAGTCGTTTGGAATAAAAAGTTCCCTAAGTTCCGTTGAGGTAGTAATGCTGTGTCTGGCATCGGGTCCCGTGGCGATGAAATCTTTTCTTTATTTTTTCCCCATTGAAATCAAATACATTATTTTTTCCCCATTGAAATCAAATACATTAGGCAGCGTGTATCAAACGGGAATTACTACAATTACCACGTTTTGAAGAAATCTTGAGGTTTCTCTTTGAATTTGTGATGGAATTGGTGACACATATCGTTGCATAACGAACAGAGATTTCGCCTTTTAGGACTGCTTTTTGGAGTACCGCGACCGAAAACTTCAATGGACTTTTGGGTGTGGTCTTTTGTATTCGTTAAAATTTGTCTAAATTTCTTCTTCTTTGGATTACTGTTATATGCACTTTTCCTTCCGGGTCCCAACCAGACACCTATGGTCGGAAATGGCTTCATGATATTTTCCACTGATCATTTTTATAAAAAAAAAACTGAGATCACACATATTTTTTTATAGCTAAAGCCATTATTATTATTATTATTATTTTGATTTCTGGCGAGTAATCATTTCTTTCCGAGTCCCGACCAGAGATCTCAGCTCAGAAATGGCATTATTATATTTTCCATTGAGTAATTTAAAAAAAAAAATCACACATATTTTACTTAGATAAAGCCCTTCGTTGACGTTGAGCTGTACTCGTGAAAATAATTTATTATTATTATTATTATTAGTAGTAGTAGTAGTAGTAGTAGTAGTAGTAGTAGCATATAATTTATTATTATTATTATTATTATTATTATTATTATTATTATTATAATTATTATTATTATTATTATTATTATTATTATTATTATTATTATTTCCGTTGATTTCTGTTGTATGTTCTGTGTCATTTTTCCCGGTCCCAACCAGAGACATAAGGCAAAAAATGACTACATGACATTTTCCACTGATCATTTTTAGTAAAAAAAATACAAAAATAAACAAAAAACAAACCCTACGATCACACATATTTTATCTAGATAAAGCTCTTCGTAATGTGTGAGCTGTACTTGTAAGTACAATTTTTTAGTATTTCTTTAAGGTATGGGCTACCAGGAATGCCCTCAAAGAGTCTATTGGAACATTTCAACAGAATTTCTCTATTCTTTAAATTGATAAAGCTCTTCGTAATGTGTGAGCTGTACTTGTAAGTACAATTTTTTAGTATTTCTTTAAGGTATGGGCTACCAGGAATGCCCTCAAAGAGTCTATTGGAACATTTCAACAGAATTTCTCTATTCTTTAAATTGATAAAGCTCTTCGTAATGTGTGAGCTGTACTTGTAAGTACAATTTTTTAGTATTTCTTTAAGGTATGGGCTACCAGGAATGCCCTCAAAGAGTCTATTGGAACATTTCAACAGAATTTCTCTATTCTTTAAATTGATAAAGCTCTTCGTAATGTGTGAGCTGTACTTGTAAGTACAATTTTTTAGTATTTCTTTAAGGTATGGGCTACCAGGAATGCCCTCAAAGAGTCTATTGGAACATTTCAACAGAATTTCTCTATTCTTTAAATTGATAAAGCTCTTCGTAATGTGTGAGCTGTACTTGTGAGTACAATACTTTTGTATTTCTTTAAGGTATGGGCAACCAGGAATGACCTCAAAGAGTCTATTGGAACATTTCAACAGAATTTCTGTATTCTTTAAATTGATAAAGCTCTTCGTAATGTGTGAGCTGTACTTGTGAGTACAATACTTTTGTATTTCTTTAAGGTATGGGCTACCAGGAATGCCCTCAAAGAGTCTATTGGAACATTTCAACAGAATTTCTCTATTCTTTAAATTGATAAAGCTCTTCGTAATGTGTGAGCTGTACTTGTGAGTACAATACTTTTGTATTTCTTTAAGGTATGGGCAACCAGGAATGACCTCAAAGAGTCTATTGGAACATTTCAACAGAATTTCTGTATTCTTTAAATTGATAAAGCTCTTCGTAATGTGTGAGCTGTACTTGTGAGTACAATACTTTTGTATTTCTTTAAGGTATGGGCTACCAGGAATGCCCTCAAAGAGTCTATTGGAACATTTCAACAGAATTTCTCTATTCTTTAAATTGATAAAGCTCTTCGTAATGTGTGAGCTGTACTTGTGAGTACAATACTTTTGTATTTCTTTAAGGTATGGGCTACCAGGAATGCCCTCAAAGAGTCTATTGGAACATTTCAACAGAATTTCTCTATTCTTTAAATTGATAAAGCTCTTCGTAATGTGTGAGCTGTACTTGTGAGTACAATTTTTTTGTATTTCATTAAGGTATGGGCTACCAGGAATGCCCTCAAAGAGTCTATTGGAACATTTCAACAGAATTTCTGTATTCTTTAAATTGATAAAGCTCTTCGTAATGTGTGAGCTGTACTTGTGAGTACAATTTATTTTGTATTTCTTTAAGGTATGGGCTACCAGGAATGACCTCAAAGAGTCTATTGGAACATTTCAACAGAATTTCTGTATTATTTAAATTGACAAAGCTCTTCGTAATATGTTAGCTGTAATTGTGAGTACAATTCTTTAGTATTTCTTTAAGGTATGGGCTGCCAGGAATGCCCTCAAAGAGTCTATTGGAACATTTCAACAGAATTTCTGTATTCTTTAAATTGATAAAGCTCTTCGTAATGTGTGAGCTGTACTTGTGAGTACAATTTTTTTGTATTTAATTAAGGTATGGGCTACCAGGAATGCCATCAAAGAGTCTATTGGAACATTTCAACAGAATTTCTGTATTATTTAAATTGATAAAGCTCTTCGTAATGTATGAGCTGTACTTGTGAGTACAATTTTTTTGTATTTCTTTAAGGTATGGGCTACCAGGAATGCCCTCAAAGAGTCTGTTGGAACATTTCAACAGAAATTCTGAATTCTTTAAATTGATAAAGCTCTGCGTAATGTGTGAGCTGTACTTGTGAGTACAATTTTTTTGTATTTCTTTAAGGTATGGGCTTCCAGGAATGCCCTCAATTCGTCTATTGGAACATTTCAACAGAATTTCTGTATTTTGTAAATTGATAAAGCTCTTCGTAATGTGTGAGCTGTACTTGTGAGTACAATTTTTTTGTATTTCTTTAAGGTATGGGCTACCAGGAATGCCCTCAAAGAGTCTATTGGAACATTTCAACAGAATTTCTGAATTCTTTAAATTGATAAAGCTCTGCGTAATGTGTGAGCTGTACTTGTCAGTACAATTTTTTTGTATTTCTTTAAGGTATGGGCTTCCAGGAATGCCCTCAATGAGTCTATTGGAACATTTCAACAGAATTTCTGTATTTTGTAAATTCATAAATCTCTTCGTAATGTGTGAGCTGTACTTGTGAGTACAATACTTTTGTATTTCTTTAAGGTATGGGCTACCAGGAATGCCCTCAAAGAGTCTATTGGAACATTTCAACAGAATTTCTCTATTCTTTAAATTGATAAAGCTCTTCGTAATGTGTGAGCTGTACTTGTGAGTACAATTCGTTGTATTTCTTTAAGGTATGGGCTACCAGGAATGCCCTCAAAGAGTCTATTGGAACATTTCAACAGAATTTCTGTATTCTTTAAATTGATAAAGCTCTTCGTAATGTGTGAGCTGTACTTGTGAGTACAATACTTTTGTATTTCTTTAAGGTATGGGCTACCAGGAATGCCCTCAAAGAGTCTATTGGAACATTTCAACAGAATTTCTGTATTCTTTAAATTGATAAAGCTCTTCGTAATGTGTGAGCGGTAATTATGAGTACAATACTTTTGTATTTCTTTAAGGTATGGGCTACCAGGAATGCCCTCAAAGAGTCTATTGGAACATTTCAACAGAATTTCTCTATTCTTTAAATTGATAAAGCTCTTCGTAATGTGTGAGCTGTACTTGTGAGTACAATACTTTTGTATTTCTTTAAGGTATGGGCTACGAGGAATGACCTCAAAGAGTCAATTGGAACATTTCAACAGAATTTCTGTATTCTTTAAATTGATAAAGCTCTTCGTAATGTGTGAGCTGTACTTGTGAGTACAATACTTTTGTATTTCTTTAAGGTATGGGCTACCAGGAATGCCCTCAAAGAGTCTATTGGAACATTTCAACAGAATTTCTCAATTCTTTAAATTGATAAAGCTCTGCGTAATGTGTGAGCTGTACTTGTGAGTACAATTTTTTTGTATTTCTTTAAGGTATGGGCTTCCGGGAATGCCCTCAAAGAGTCTATTGGAACATTTCAACAGAATTTCTGTATTCTTTAAATTGATAAAGCTCTTCGTAATGTATGAGCTGTACTTGTGAGTACAATACTTTTGTATTTCTTTAAGGTATGGGCTACCAGGAATGCCCTCAAAGAGTCTATTGGAACATTTCAACAGAATTTCTGTATTCTTTAAATTGATAAAGCTCTTCGTAATGTGTGAGCTGTACTTGTGAGTACAATACTTTTGTATTTCTTTAAGGTATGGGCTACCAGGAATGACCTCAAAGAGTCTATTGGAACATTTCAACAGAATTTCTGTATTCTTTAAATTGATAAAGCTCTTCGTAATGTGTGAGCTGTACTTGTGAGTACAATACTTTTGTATTTCTTTAAGGTATGGGCTACCAGGAATGCCCTCAAAGAGTCTATTGGAACATTTCAACAGAATTTCTGTATTCTTTAAATTGATAAAGCTCTTCGTAATGTGTGAGCTGTACTTGTGAGTACAATACTTTTGTATTTCTTTAAGGTATGGGCTACCAGGAATGCCCTCAAAGAGTCTATTGGAACATTTCAACAGAATTTCTCTATTCTTTAAATTGATAAAGCTCTTCGTAATGTGTGAGCTGTACTTGTGAGTACAATTTTTTTGTATTTCATTAAGGTATGGGCTACCAGGAATGCCCTCAAAGAGTCTATTGGAACATTTCAACAGAATTTCTCTATTCTTTAAATTGATAAAGCTCTTCGTAATGTGTGAGCTGTACTTGTGAGTACAATACTTTTGTATTTCTTTAAGGTATGGGCTACCAGGAATGACCTCAAAGAGTCTATTGGAACATTTCAACAGAATTTCTGTATTCTTTAAATTGATAAAGCTCTTCGTAATGTGTGAGCTGTATTTGTGAGTACAATTTTTTTGTATTTCATTAAGGTATGGGCTACCAGGAATGCCCTCAAAGAGTCTATTGGAACATTTCAACAGAATTTCTGTATTCTTTAAATTGATAAAGCTCTTCGTAATGTGTGAGCTGTACTTGTGAGTACAATTTATTTTGTATTTCTTTAAGGTATGGGCTACCAGGAATGACCTCAAAGAGTCTATTGGAACATTTCAACAGAATTTCTCTATTCTTTAAATTGATAAAGCTCTTCGTAATGTGTGAGCTGTACTTGTGAGTACAATTTTTTTGTATTTCTTTAAGGTATGGGCTACCAGGAATGCCCTCAAAGAGTCTATTGGAACATTTCAACAGAATTTCTGTATTCTTTAAATTGATAAAGCTCTTTGTAATGTGTGAGCTGTATTTGTAAGTACAATTCTTTTGTATTTCTTTAAGGTGTGGGCTACCAGGAATGCCCACAAAGTGTCTATTAGAATATTTCAACAGAATTTCTGTATTATTTAAATTGATAAAGCTCTTCATAATGTGTGAGCTGTACTTATGAGTACAATACTTTTGTATTTCTTTAAGGTATGGGCTACCAGGAATGCCCTCAAAGAGTCTATTGGAACATTTCAACAGAATTTCTGTATTCTTTAATCGATAAAGCTCTTCGTAATGTGTAAGCTGTACTTGTGAGTGCAATACTTTTGTATTTCTTTAAGGTATGGGCTACCAGGAATGCCCTCAAAGAGTATATTGGAACATTTCAACAGAATTTCTGTATTCTTTAAATTGATAAAGCTCTTCGTAATGTGTGAGCTGTACTTGTGTGTACAATTTATTTTGTATTTCTTTAAGGTATGGGCTACCAGGAATGCCCTCAAAGAGTCTATTGGAACATTTCAACAGAATTTCTGAATTCTTTAAATTGATAAAGCTCTGCGTAATGTGTGAGCTGTACTTGTGAGTACAATTTTTTTTGTATTTCTTTAAGGTATGGGCTTCCAGGAATGCACTCAATGAGTCTATTGGAACATTTCAACAGAATTTCTGTATTTTGTAAATTGATAAAGCTCTTCGTAATGTGTGAGCTGTACTTGTGAGTACAATTTTTTTGTATTTCTTTAAGGTATGGGCTACCAGGAATGCCCTCAAAGAGTCTATTGGAACATTTCAACAGAATTTCTGAATTCTTTAAATTGATAAAGCTCTGCGTAATGTGTGAGCTGTACTTGTGTGTACAATTTTTTTGTATTTCTTTAAGGTATGGGCTTCCAGGAATGCCCTCAATGAGTCTATTGGAACATTTCAACAGAATTTCTGTATTTTGTAAATTGATAAAGCTCTTCGTAATGTGTGAGCTGCACTTGTGAGTACAATTTTTTTGTATTTCTTTAAGGTATGGGCTACCAGGAATGCCCTCAAAGAGTCTATTGGAACATTTCAACAGAATTTCTGTATTCTTTAAATTGATAAAGCTCTTTGTAATGTGTGAGCTGTACTTGTGAGTACAATACTTTTGTATTTCTTTAAGGTATGGGCTACCAGGAATGCCCTCAAAGAGTCTATTGGAACATTTCAACAGAATTTCTGTATTCTTTAAATTGATAAAGCTCTTCGTAATGTGTGAGCTGTACTTGTGAGTACAATACTTTTGTATTTCTTTAAGGTATGGGCTACCAGGAATGCCCTCAAAGAGTCTATTGGAACATTTCAACAGAATTTCTCTATTCTTTAAATTGATAAAGCTCTTCGTAATGTGTGAGCTGTACTTCTAGTACAATTCTTTTGTATTTCTTTAAAGTATGGGCTACCAGGAATGACCTCAAAGAGTCTATTGGAACATTTAGACAGAATTTCTGTATTCTTTAAATTGATAAAGCTCTTCGTAATGTGTGAGCTGTACTTGTGAGTACAATTTTTTTGTATTTCATTAAGGTATGGGCTACCAGGAATGCCCTCAAAGAGTCTATTGGAACATTTCAACATAATTTCTCTATTCTTTAAATTGATAAAGCTCTTCGTAATGTGTGAGCTGTACTTGTGAGTACAATACTTTTGTATTTCTTTAAGGTATGGGCTACCAGGAATGACCTCAAAGAGTCTATTGGAACATTTCAACAGAATTTCTGTATTCTTTAAATTGATAAAGCTCTTCGTAATGTGTGAGCTGTACTTGTGAGTACAATTCTTTTGTATTTCTTTAAGGTATGGGCTACCAGGAATGCCCTCAAAGAGTCTATTGGAATATTTCAACAGAATTTCTCTATTCTTTAAATTGATAATGCTCTTCGTAATGTGTGAGCTGTACTTGTGAGTGCAATTTTTTTGTATTTCTTTAAGGTATGGGCTACCAGGAATGCCCTCAAAGAGTCTATTGGAACATTTCAACAGAATTTCTGTATTCTTTAAATTGATTAAGCTCTTCGTAATGTGTGAGCTGTACTTGTGAGTGCAATACTTTTGTATTTCTTTAAGATATGGGCTACCAGGAATGCCCTCAAAGAGTCTATTGGAACATTTCAACAGAATTTCTGTATTCTTTAAATTGATAAAACTCTTCGTAATTTGTGAGCTGTACTTGTGAGTACATTTTTTTTGTATTTCTTTAAGGTATGGGCTACCAGGAATGCCCTCAAAGAGTCTATTGGAACATTTCAACAGAATTTCTCTATTCTTTAAATTGATAAAGCTCTTCGTAATGTGTGAGCTGTACTTGTGAGTACAATAGTTTTGTATTTCTTTAAGGTATGGGCTACCAGGAATGACCTCAAAGAGTCTATTGGAACATTTCAACAGAATTTCTGTATTCTTTAAATTGATAAAGCTCTTCGTAATGTGTGAGCTGTACTTGTGAGTACAATTTTTTTGTATTTCATTAAGGTATGGGCTACCAGGAATGCCCTCAAAGAGTCTATTGGAACATTTCAACATAATTTCTCTATTCTTTAAATTGATAAAGCTCTTCGTAATGTGTGAGCTGTACTTGTGAGTACAATACTTTTGTATTTCTTTAAGGTATGGGCTACCAGGAATGACCTCAAAGAGTCTATTGGAACATTTCAACAGAATTTCTGTATTCTTTAAATTGATAAAGCTCTTCGTAATGTGTGAGCTGTACTTGTGAGTACAATTTCTTTGTATTTCTTTAAGGTATGGGCTACCAGGAATGCCCTCAAAGAGTCTATTGGAACATTTCAACAGAATTTCTCTATTCTTTAAATTGATAAAGCTCTTCGTAATGTGTGAGCTGTACTTGTGAGTACAATACTTTTGTATTTCTTTAAGGTATGGGCTACCAGGAATGCCCTCAAAGAGTCTATTGGAACATTTCAACAGAATTTCTGTATTCTTTAAATTGATAAAGCTCTTCGTAATGTGTGAGCTGTACTTGTGAGTACAATTCTTTTGTATTTCTTTAAGGTATGGGCTACCAGGAATGCCCTCAAAGAGTCTATTGGAATATTTCAACAGAATTTCTCTATTCTTTAAATTGATAATGCTCTTCGTAATGTGTGAGCTGTACTTGTGAGTACAATTTTTTTGTATTTCTTTAAGGTATGGGCTACCAGGAATGCCCTCAAAGAGTCTATTGGAACATTTCAACAGAATTTCTGTATTCTTTAAATTGATTAAGCTCGTCGTAATGTGTGAGCTGTACTTGTGAGTGCAATACTTTTGTATTTCTTTAAGATATGGGCTACCAGGAATGCCCTCAAAGAGTCTATTGGAACATTTCAACAGAATTTCTGTATTCTTTAAATTGATAAAACTCTTCGTAATTTGTGAGCTGTACTTGTGAGTACAATTTATTTTGTATTTCTTTAAGGTATGGGCTTCCAGGAATGCCCTCAAAGAGTCTATTGGAACATTTCAACAGAATTTCTGTATTCTTTAAATTGATAAAGCTCTTCGTAATGTGTGAGCTGTACTTGTGAGTACAATACTTTTGTATTTCTTTAAGGTATGGGCTACCAGGAATGCCCTCATTGAGTCTATTGGAACATTTCAACAGAATTTCTGTATGTTGTAAATTGATAAAGCTCTTCGTCATGTGTGAGCTGTACTTGTGAGTACAATTTTTTTGTATTTCTTTAAGGTATGGGCTACCAGGAATGCCCTCAAAGAGTCTATTGGAACATTTCAACAGAATTTCTGAATTCTTTAAATTGATAAAGCTCTGCGTAATGTGTGAGCTGTACTTGTGAGTACAATTTTTTTGTATTTCTTTAAGGTATGGGCTTCCAGGAATGCCCTCAAAGAGTCTATTGGAACATTTCAACAGAATTTCTGGATTCTTTAAATTGATAAAGCTCTTCGTAATGTGTGAGCTGTACTTGTGAGTACAATACTTTTGTATTTCTTTAAGGTATGGGCTACCAGGAATGCCCTCAAAGAGTCTATTGGAACATTTCAACAGAATTTCTGTATTCTTTAAATTGATAAAGCTCTTCGTAATGTGTGAGCTGTACTTGTGAGTACAATACTTTTGTATTTCTTTAAGGTATGGGCTACCAGGAATGACCTCAAAGAGTCTATTGGAACATTTCAACAGAATTTCTGTATTCTTTAAATTGATAAAGCTCTTCGTAATGTGTGAGCTGTACTTGTGAGTACAATACTTTTGTATTTCTTTAAGGTATGGGCTACCAGGAATGCCCTCAAAGAGTCTATTGGAACATTTCAACAGAATTTCTGTATTCTTTAAATTGATAAGGCTCTTCGTAATGTGTGAGCTGTACTTGTGAGTACAATACTTTTGTATTTCTTTAAGGTATGGGCTACCAGGAATGCCCTCAAAGAGTCTATTGGAACATTTCAACAGAATTTCTCTATTCTTTAAATTGATAAAGCTCTTCGTAATGTGTGAGCTGTACTTGTGAGTACAATACTTTTGTATTTCTTTAAGGTATGGGCTACCAGGAATGACCTCAAAGAGTCTATTGGTACATTTCAACAGAATTTCTGTATTCTTTAAATTGATAAAGCTCTTCGTAATGTGTGAGCTGTACTTGTGAGTACAATACTTTTGTATTTCTTTAAGGTATGGGCTACCAGGAATGCCCTCAAAGAGTCTATTGGAACATTTCAACAGAATTTCTGTATTCTTTAAATTGATAAAGCTCTTCGTAATGTGTGAGCTGTTCTTGTGAGTACAATACTTTTGTATTTCTTTAAGGTATGGGCTACCAGGAATGCCCTCAAAGAGTCTATTGGAACATTTCAACAGCATTTCTGTATTCTTTAAATTGATAAAGCTCTTCGTAATGTGTGAGCTGTACTTGTGAGTACAATACTTTTGTATTTCTTTAAGGTATGGGCAACCAGGAATGACCTCAAAGAGTCTATTGGAACATTTCAACAGAATTTCTGTATTCTTTAAATTGATAAAGCTCTTCGTAATGTGTGAGCTGTACTTGTGAGTACAATTTATTTTGTATTTCTTTAAGGTATGGGCTACCAGGAATGACCTCAAAGAGTCTATTGGAACATTTCAACAGAATTTCTCTATTCTTTAAATTGATAAAGCTCTTCGTAATGTGTGAGCTGTACTTGTGAGTACAATTTTTTTGTATTTCTTTAAGGTATGGGCTACCAGGAATGCCCTCAAAGAGTCTATTGGAACATTTCAACAGAATTTCTGTATTCTTTAAATTGATAAAGCTCTTTGTAATGTGTGAGCTGTATTTGTAAGTACAATTCTTTTGTATTTCTTTAAGGTGTGGGCTACCAGGAATGCCCACAAAGTGTCTATTAGAATATTTCAACAGAATTTCTGTATTATTTAAATAGATAAAGCTCTTCATAATGTGTGAGCTGTACTTATGAGTACAATACTTTTGTATTTCTTTAAGGTATGGGCTACCAGGAATGCCCTCAAAGAGTCTATTGGAACATTTCAACAGAATTTCTGTATTCTTTAATTGATAAAGCTCTTCGTAATGTGTAAGCTGTACTTGTGAGTGCAATACTTTTGTATTTCTTTAAGGTATGGGCTACCAGGAATGCCCTCAAAGAGTATATTGGAACATTTCAACAGAATTTCTGTATTCTTTAAATTGATAAAGCTCTTCGTAATGTGTGAGCTGTACTTGTGTGTACAATTTATTTTGTATTTCTTTAAGGTATGGGCTTCCAGGAATGTCCTCAAAGAGTCTATTGGAACATTTCAACAGAATTTCTGTATACATTAAATTGATAAAGCTCTTCGTAATGTATGAGCTGTACTTGTGAGTACAATTTTTTTGTATTTCTTTAAGGTATGGCCTACCAGGAATGCCCTCAAAGAGTCTATTGGAACATTTCAACAGAATTTCTGAATTCTTTAAATTGATAAAGCTCTGCGTAATGTGTGAGCTGTACTTGTGAGTACAATTTTTTTTGTATTTCTTTAAGGTATGGGCTTCCAGGAATGCACTCAATGAGTCTATTGGAACATTTCAACAGAATTTCTGTATTTTGTAAATTGATAAAGCTCTTCGTAATGTGTGAGCTGTACTTGTGAGTACAATTTTTTTGTATTTCTTTAAGGTATGGGCTACCAGGAATGCCCTCAAAGAGTCTATTGGAACATTTCAACAGAATTTCTGAATTCTTTAAATTGATAAAGCTCTGCGTAATGTGTGAGCTGTACTTGTGTGTACAATTTTTTTGTATTTCTTTAAGGTATGGGCTTCCAGGAATGCCCTCAATGAGTCTATTGGAACATTTCAACAGAATTTCTGTATTTTGTAAATTGATAAATCTCTTCGTAATGTGTGAGCTGCACTTGTGAGTACAATTTTTTTGTATTTCTTTAAGGTATGGGCTACCAGGAATGACCTCAAAGAGTCTATTGGAACATTTCAACAGAATTTCTCTATTCTTTAAATTGATAAAGCTCTTCGTAATGTGTGAGCTGTACTTCTAGTACAATTCTTTTGTATTTCTTTAAAGTATGGGCTACCAGGAATGACCTCAAAGAGTCTATTGGAACATTTAGACAGAATTTCTGTATTCTTTAAATTGATAAAGCTCTTCGTAATGTGTGAGCTGTACTTGTGAGTACAATTTTTTTGTATTTCATTAAGGTATGGGCTACCAGGAATGCCCTCAAAGAGTCTATTGGAACATTTCAACATAATTTCTCTATTCTTTAAATTGATAAAGCTCTTCGTAATGTGTGAGCTGTACTTGTGAGTACAATACTTTTGTATTTCTTTAAGGTATGGGCTACCAGGAATGACCTCAAAGAGTCTATTGGAACGTTTCAACAGAATTTCTGTATTCTTTAAATTGATAAAGCTCTTCGTAATGTGTGAGCTGTACTTGTGAGTACAATTTTTTTGTATTTCTTTAAGGTATGGGCTACCAGGAATGCCCTCAAAGAGTCTATTGGAACATTTCAACAGAATTTCTCTATTCTTTAAATTGATAAAGCTCTTCGTAATGTGTGAGCTGTACT
Organism: Acanthosepion lycidas; assembly: GCA_963932145.1. Taxonomy (NCBI): domain Eukaryota; kingdom Metazoa; phylum Mollusca; class Cephalopoda; order Sepiida; family Sepiidae; genus Acanthosepion; species Acanthosepion lycidas. The sequence goes on from OZ010599.1 coordinate 37,641,797, forward strand.
TGTGAGTACAATACTTTTGTATTTCTTTAAGGTATGGGCTACCAGGAATGACCTCAAAGAGTCTATTGGAACATTTCAACAGAATTTCTGTATTCTTTAAATTGATAAAGCTCTTCGTAATGTGTGAGCTGTACTTGTGAGTACAATTTTTTTGTATTTCATTAAGGTATGGGCTACCAGGAATGCCCTCAAAGAGTCTATTGGAACATTTCAACATAATTTCTCTATTCTTTAAATTGATAAAGCTCTTCGTAATGTGTGAGCTGTACTTGTGAGTACAATACTTTTGTATTTCTTTAAGGTATGGGCTACCAGGAATGACCTCAAAGAGTCTATTGGAACATTTCAACAGAATTTCTGTATTCTTTAAATTGATAAAGCTCTTCGTAATGTGTGAGCTGTACTTGTGAGTACAATTTCTTTGTATTTCTTTAAGGTATGGGCTACCAGGAATGCCCTCAAAGAGTCTATTGGAACATTTCAACAGAATTTCTCTATTCTTTAAATTGATAAAGCTCTTCGTAATGTGTGAGCTGTACTTGTGAGTACAATACTTTTGTATTTCTTTAAGGTATGGGCTACCAGGAATGCCCTCAAAGAGTCTATTGGAACATTTCAACAGAATTTCTGTATTCTTTAAATTGATAAAGCTCTTCGTAATGTGTGAGCTGTACTTGTGAGTACAATTCTTTTGTATTTCTTTAAGGTATGGGCTACCAGGAATGCCCTCAAAGAGTCTATTGGAATATTTCAACAGAATTTCTCTATTCTTTAAATTGATAATGCTCTTCGTAATGTGTGAGCTGTACTTGTGAGTACAATTTTTTTGTATTTCTTTAAGGTATGGGCTACCAGGAATGCCCTCAAAGAGTCTATTGGAACATTTCAACAGAATTTCTGTATTCTTTAAATTGATTAAGCTCTTCGTAATGTGTGAGCTGTACTTGTGAGTGCAATACTTTTGTATTTCTTTAAGATATGGGCTACCAGGAATGCCCTCAAAGAGTCTATTGGAACATTTCAACAGAATTTCTGTATTCTTTAAATTGATAAAACTCTTCGTAATTTGTGAGCTGTACTTGTGAGTACAATTTATTTTGTATTTCTTTAAGGTATGGGCTTCCAGGAATGCCCTCAAAGAGTCTATTGGAACATTTCAACAGAATTTCTGTATTATTTAAATTGATAAAACTCTTCGTAATGTGTGAGCTGTACTTGTGAGTACAATTTTTTTGTATTTCTTTAAGGTATGGGCTACCAGGAATGCCCTCAAAGAGTCTATTGGTACATTTCAACAGAATTTCTGTATTCTTTAAATTGATAAATCTCTTCGTAATGTGTGAGCTGTACTTGTGAGTACAATTTTTTTGTATTTCTTTAAGGTATGGGCTTCCAGGAATGCCCTCAAAGAGTCTGTTAGAACATTTCAACAGAATTTCTGTATTATTTAAATTGATAAAGCTCTTCGTAATGTGTGAGCTGTAGTTGTGAGTTCAATTCTTTAGTATTTCTTTAAGGTATGGGCTTCCAGGAATGCCCTCAAAGAGTCTATTGGAACATTTAAACAGAATTTCTGTATTCTTTAAATTGATAAATCTCTTCGTAATGTGTGAGCTGTACTTGTGAGTACAATTTCTTTGTATTTAATTAAGGTATGGGCTACCAGGAATGCCCTCAAAGAGTCTATTGGAACATTTCAACAGAATTTCTGAATTCTTTAAATTGATAAAGCTCTTCGTAATGTGTGAGCTGTACTTGTGAGTACAATTTTTTTGTATTTCTTTAAGATATGGGCTTCCAGGAATGCCCTCAATGAGTCTATTGGAACATTTCAACAGAATTTCTCTATTTTGTAAATTGATAAAGCTCTTCGAAATGTGTGAGCTATACTTGTGAGTACAATTTCTTTGCATTTCTTTAAGTTATGGGCTACCAGGAATGCCCTTAATGAGTCTATTGGAACATTTCAACAGAATTTCTGTATTTTGTAAATTGATAAAGCTCTTCGTAATGTGTGAGCTGTACTTGTGAGTACAATTTTTTTGTATTTCTTGAAGGTATGGGCTACCAGGAATGACCTCAAAGAGTTTATTGGAACATTTCAACAGAATTTCTGTATTCTTTAAATTGATAAAGCTCTTCGTAATGTGTGAGCTGAACTTGTGAGTACAATTTATTTTGTATTTCTTTAAGTTATGGGCTACCAGAATGCCCTCAAAGCGTCTATTGGAACATTTCAACAGAATTTCTGTATTCTTTAAATTGATAAAGCTATTCGTCATGTGTGAGCTGTACTTGTGAATACAATACTTTTGTATTTCTTTAAGGTATGGGCTACCAGGAATGCCCTCAAAGAGTCTACTGGAACATTTCAACAGAATTTCTGTATTTTTAATTTGATAAAGCTCTTCGTAATGTGTGAGCTGTACTTGTGAGTACAATTTTTTTGTATTTCTTTAAGGTATGGGCTACTAGGAATGCCCTCAAAGAGTCTATTGGAACATTTCAACAGAATTTCTGTATTCTTTAAATTGATAAAGCTCTTCGTAATGTGTGAGCTGTACTTGGAAGTACAATTCTTTTGTATTTCTTTAAGGTATGGGCTACCAGGAATGCCCTCAAAGAGTCTATTGGAACATTTCAACAGAATTTCTGTATTCTTTAAATTGATAAAGCTCTTCGTAATGTGTGAGCTGTACTCGTGAGTACAATTTTTTTGTATTTCTTTAAGGTATGGGCTACCAGGAATGCCCTCAAAGTGTCTATTGGAACATTTCAACAGAATTTCTGTATTCTTTAAATTGATAAAGCTCTTCGTAATGTGTGAGCTGTACTTGTAAGTACAATTCTTTTGTATTTGTTTAAGGTATGGGCTACCAGGAATGCCCTCAAAGAGTCTATTGGAACATTTCAACAGAATTTCTGTATTCTTTAAATTGATAAAGGTCTTCGTAATGTGTGAGCTGTACTTGTAAGTACAATTCTTTTGTATTTCTTTAAGGTATGGGCTACCAGGAATGACCTCAAAGAGTTTATTGGAACATTTCAACAGAATTTCTGTATTCTTTAAATTGATAAAGCTCTTCGTAATGTGTGAGCTGTACTTGTGAGTACAATTCTTTTGTATTTCTTTAAGGCATGGCCTACCAGGAATCTCTTTAATGAGTTTATCGGAACCTTTTCCAAACAATCCGAGGGCTCCAACTACAACCGGGATTATTGATATCCTCATGTGTTTATATTTTTGAGATTTCGATTTCATTATTATTATTATTATTATTATTATTATTATTATTATTATTATTATTTCCTTGGATTTCTGTTGTATACATATTTCCTTCCGGTCCCAACAAGAGACCTATGATCAAAAAATGGCTTCATGGCATTTCCTACTGACCAAAAAACCACAGAAAACCTAAGATCGCTTAATTTATATAGATAAAGTTCTTTGTAATGCGTGAGCTGCACTTATGAGTACAATGTTTTGATTGTCTTTAAGGTATGGGCTACCAGTAATCCCTTCAATAAGTCTATTGAAACATTTTCCAATCAATCCGAGGCCTCCAACTATAACTGGAATTAGTGATATCCTCATGTGCCACATTTTTTAAATTTCCACTTCAAGATCCTTATATTTTGCTCGTTTCTTTGGAGATCTTCAAAATACCTTAACATCTGCAGGGATTTGTCATTTTAATAAGAAAACACACTCAGTTCTTTATTTATTATTATTATTATTATTATTATATTTATTTTTCTGCTATGGTCACACTATCTACCAAGTCTGCGATGATGTTTTGTTATGGTTACATCTAACTCCCATAACATCACTAGCGTTACATGGACAAAGTTCTTCTTAGTGTATCGTCTGTACAATCTTTTGTATTTCTCTTAAGCTGGGATTTCCAGAGATTTTTTCAATGTGCTGTTGTGTTACTTTTTTATCATTCCAAGCGCACCTATTATGACTGATACTATTCTTGTTTGCAATTTTCAATTTTTTCTATTTAGATTTCCAGTATAGTTTTTCAAATTCCCTGGTCGATATATTGCAGTCCGCTAGACAAGTCTTATTAATTAGTAGGCAGGTTTTTCTTTTCGGTTTGTGGCAATTATGTCCGGCCTGTTTGCTTCAATCTTTAGGTCAGTAAAGATCGTGTAATCCCATAGAATTGTGATGTCGTCTATTTCTGTAACCGGTGCTGGGTGATGTTCATACAGGATTTGTTATCATCTTTTCCAATGTGTTTGCACATTGTTCAGTGCAAGTATTGCTCCACTTTATCGTAACGAAAAGTCTGTAGTCTTGCGCTGCAAGAATAAAGCTTTCCGTTTCAGCCTTTAATCCAGATGCCCGTAACCATCGATGAGTGTTAACTTTATCAATATTGGCTTTATTAGCCTCGTTCTGGATATTAGCCATGCAGAGATTTGTCTTGCCAGCATTGTTTCATCTTTTCAAGAGCCCTTGGCTTACTTTTTCATATTTTTTGCTGCAACAGTTGGTTCTTGGGTTCTGCTTTTGTTTTCTACAGAATCTACTAAATGTAAATCTTCTTTCATGTTGTTTGCGTAATTGTATCATCCAGTCCTTTTTTGTATCCATGTATGTTAATAAGTCAACAGTTGTCTTGTATGACAATTCTAAATGAATAACAATTCTTCCACCTTCTTTTGGGGGTATCCATAGACGGTTTTTATCAGCCATTGGTTGATGCATATTATTCTTAGAAAGAAGCTTTCTTGCCTTAGAATCCATTCGTCTGATGTCATTTAGAGTCCAGTTCAAGATGTCGAAACTATATTGAACCAGTGAGATGACAAAACTATTAATGGCCATAATATCCCACTCTTCTATTAAACTCTTTTCACCCTATTTCTTTCAATTTTTCATGATGAATTCTTTCACCATCATATACACCGAGGTATATATAAGCTTCTTCTTACTCTAAATCTTTGACTGTTACCCCAGTATCTAAGCCAATAGAGGAGGTCTGTTGTAGTGATCCTAGTAAAATCGTGGCCTTAGCACATTTATCCAAACCAAATTCCATTCCAATATCATCACTGAAACATTTTACTGTTTTCAAGAGACCTTCCAGCTCACTGTCATTCTTAGAATACAACTTTAAGTCATCTATGTAAAACAGATGGCTTTTCGTTTGAGATATAGCCATATTCCGCCCTGTTAAGTTCGCTGGTTAATGCTATTAGGGATATACAAAATAGAAATGGTGACAAAGAGTCATCTTGAAATATTCCTCTGTTGATGTTCATTCCACCAGACTTACAGATTCCATTTATATGATTGGGGTAAAGTGTTGTTTTCTATATCAACACTCTTTGTCTGAGGAAATTGATGACGACGACTTTGTCTGTATTTAAAGGCGCTAAGATCCAGTAATAGGGAACACTATGGAATGTCTTACGGTAATTTATCCATACAGTACTGAGATTTGTTTTATATTGAAGCATTTTTACAAGATCATCCTAGTAATAAATAATTGGTCTTTACATCCGTAAGAGCCACGTTTGAACCCTTTTTCTTCAAGACGTAGTATGTCATTTTTTCTAAGGGGGAGTATGTCTGTTTTGTCAGAATAGATGTTAACAGTTTGTAAGTAATGGGAAGACATGTAATTGGTCTGTAGTTTTTGTAATATTTGTGTCACCATTCTTGGGTAGAAGGAAGCTAATTCCTTTGGTTACCCATGCAGGAATTTTAGTAGGACCATTGATCATTTCTTGAAGTTCTTTGGCTAATTTGTTTTGTGCTGTATTTAGATAATAAAGGCATAACTTAGGAATTTTATTTATTCCTGGTGATTTCAAGTTGTGTGCTTTTTTCCAGTGCACATTCAATATCTTCTGTGATTCCCGCCCATGTTTATTCTGCTTTATTTTTCTACCTGTTGCGTGATCTGATTCTTTGTTATGTTCTTTAGAGCAAGCCTATATTTTTTTCCAGAACTGTATAACCTCTTCCATTGTTGGTGGAGGGTGATGCTGACGCTTCAGTTTTTTCCCTGCCTACTTCTCTGTAAGAGATCTTCGTATCGGTTTGAAAGATCTTGTTCTTTCTGCAGAATTTTGATCTTTTTACATAGCGTCTGATGCTTTGAGCCTTCAGTTGTATAGTTTAATTTATTTTTCCTTTATCTGACAGGACTTCATTTTTATTCATAAATGTTATCTTTTCTTTAGACTCTTCTGCATTTTTTAGCCATTAGATTTATTCCTCTTGCCACTTCATCGAGTCCTGATAATTCACTTGTAAGTTCAATTTCTTTCTATATTATTCTTTTTCGAGGTGGATCTTCATGTCTGTGAGACTGCCTTTTTTTACATAGATGTTTATTTTGTTTAGTTGATGCTATTGCTCATATATATATATATATATATATATATATATATATATATATATATATATATATAATTAAGTTATGAAAAACTTATGGGTAATCCCAAGGAGGGTGAAATCCTGAGAGCTCAATGTAAATCCAGAGCTAATATTTTAAAGAAAAACAGACGAATTTAAGGTTCCATTATAATAATTTATTTCACCAGAGCCCATTTAAATAACGCCGGATCATCAAATAGCCCTTCCAAAAAAGTGCTACCTGATGATCCGACGTCCTTTGAAAGAGCTCTGGTAAAATAAATTATTATAATAGAACCATGCTCTGTTTTTCTTTCATATATATATATATATATATATATATATATATATATATATAATTATTTATTTAAAAATATGATTCCAACGAGCTACATAAGAGTTCTCATGTTTCAAAACAAGAGCCGAAAACTTCAATATAATAATTTGAATTAAATTGAATTAAAGTACTAAGCTCTGTTCCATCTTCAAGCGAAATTTTTTGGGGAATAACTTATTTCTGAACTTTACGTATTTTAATAGCATATTCATTATTGAAATCAAAATTTCTATGGTAACGGCTAGAGCAATTGTTTAAATAAAAATTTCGCATTTTTGCGCCCATTTGAAGCTCCATTTTGAATTTGTTGGCTTCCTTTATTATTATTATTATTATTATTATTATTATTATTATTATTATTATTATTATTATTATTGTTGTTGTTATTATCATCTTTATTTTATTTCCTTTGATTTCTGGTGTGTACACATTTCTTTCCGGGTCCTACCCAGGGACCTAAGGTTAAAAATGGCATCATGACATTTTCATTTTTCTGAAAAAAAAAATACGTATAGAAAGCCCTTCGTAAAGTGTGGGCTGTACTCGTAAGACCAATTTTTTTGTATTTCTTTAGGGCATGGCGTTCCAGGAATCCCTTTCAATTAGTTTACTGGAATCTTTTCCAACCAATCCGAGGGCTCCAACTACAACGAGGATTGTTGATGTTCCCATTTGCCACATTTTTGAGAGTTCGATTTCGAGTTCAGGGTCCTTGTATTTTTGATAGCTTTATTATTATTATTATTATTATTATTATTATTATTATTTTGCGTTTGCTTTGAGTAGTACGATTTGCCCTCAAGTCTCCACGAGAGACAACAAATACTTTTGCATATCAAGATGCAAACAGAACAGGTTCGATGCAATCAAGGAGATAAAATAATGTAATTGTGTCACAGTATGGAGTTCGATATATTTGGTAAAGATATAAGAATAATCCAAAACCTGCACTGGCAGCAAACCACCAACATAGGTATAAAAATACGAATTCAGTAAATATACAAAAATATATAGAGTTGTAAGACAAGGATGTGTCTTCTCACCGGACTTATTCAACCTACAGAAATGGAAATCCTCTCAGGATTCATTATTGGCGACCAAAATCTTAACAACATAAGACATACAGGTGACAAGGTGTTGATAACAGACACTGGATGGAATCTGCAAGAACCTTTATAGAAAGTATTGAAGAAAACAGAGAAGAAAGGACTAAACATCAATTTCAAAGAGACGCAACGGCGTAACATACAAAAAATTTGTTAATTTCAAATTTTCAATTTTCAAATTTTCAAATTTTTCAAATTTTCAGATTTTCAAATTTCAGTATTCAAATTTCAATTTTCAAATTTCAGTTTTCCAATTGTCAAATTTTCAGTTTTCAAATTTTCAAATTTTTAATTTTCAAACTGTCAATTTTCAAATTTTCAATTTTCAAATTTCAAAAAGACAGAACTTCGTAACATGCAAAAAAGTTGCCAATTTTAAATCTTTTCATTTGTATCCCCTTACTTCTTAAAGTAACGACCAGCATTCATATTTACAATTGTTATTGCAATATTTTGCTAAAGTTGTTAAGCTCAAAGATTCAACGATGCGATCGGGGAATTTCTACAGATATTTATTTTTATTATATTTTTTTCTTCCTTTAATAGCTATAAATAGATTCACCTATCATCTGGTTCACAATCTTTCCCTGTCAGTTGAGCAGGAGTAGAGGTTTATCATATGAACTGATTTTTAAAAAAAATCCCCAACCGACAAGTTAAAGCCACTTTAATATAAAATTAATATTTTTCTAATAAAGGGTTTTAAATAGATAAACAATATATATTTTAACTTTTATCATCTTGCTCGAATTAGTATAAAATAAATATTGATTGGAAGCATCATAAAATAATTTTGCTTTTTCCGGCTTTTTATTTGTTCCCTGGTTTGCATGACGTTTGCGATCGGTCTATATCCCATAAAAATAACGGAATGTTCCGTGTTGATTGCGTGGAAAGAGAGGAAAAGACACTACTTGGTTTCAGTGAGAAAATGAAAGAAAGAAAGAAAGAAAGAAAGAAAGAAAGAAAGAAAGAAAGAAAGAAGTGAATACAGAATATGTTTCAGTGAAATGGAAGGAGTTGTCAATTTCGAATCTTTTCATTTGTACCCCGTTACTTCTTAAAATAACTACCAGCATTCATGTGTATGATTGTTATTACAATATTTTGTTAAAGTTGTTCAGCTCAAATATTTAACGATACAATAGGAGGACTTTCTACGGATATTTTATTCACGTAGAACTCGTCATGGGGTTATTCAATCATTAAATTATGAATAATCAGAAACTTGAAATTGGACAACCGTGATATTTTCACGGGTTAAGGCAAGCAAATTCTTGTCTTCTTAATTCAATAAAATGAATGAACTCTGAAACGGGATGATCCTTAGTAAAATAATTTTTTTCTTCGCATATATTATTTTATAAATAATTCAGCAACATAAACATTATCAATAACATAAACATTATCAAAAAAAAAAAACATTATCAAAAAAACATTATCAAAAAAAAAACATTATCAAAAAAAAAAACATTATCAAAAAGAAAAATTTTTTTTCAAAAAAACATTATCAAAAAAAAAAAAAAAAAATGGTCGGCTCCTTGTATCGCTCCAGAAAGTATCTGACACTTCCTACCCAATCTTTGCTTTAATTTTGTATTCCATTAATAAGGAGGAAGTTCTATTCGGTCAGCTTCTTTCCAAGAACCACTATTTCGAAGTTAATCGTTTACTGATAGAATTCTTACTAATTAACCCATTGCTGGTGGGATAAGAGATGGATACATACCTTTCCCAAGAGTATTTACGCCTAACAGAATATAACGAACCCGACTGGAATTTGAACGTGGCTCTCCGATTAACAATTCCGAACCATTATCAATTACACCAACCTCACATCCAAGCTTACAGCGCTTGGTATTCCCTAGTGGTCAATCATCTACGTACTGACCAAGGTCGATGTTGCTTAACTTCGGCGATCGTCCAGTGTTTCAACGTGATGTGGCCGTAAACCCTGTTTATAAAGTAAATATGCTTATATTATACCCCACAAAGGCAGTCACATGCATTAATAGCTGTATAACCAAAAATTGTGTACCCCCAATGAGGATGCTTTCCTTGAACGCCCATTGGAACTCAAGTCCACCCCAGACATCGCGTAGAACTCGTATATATGGTCCATCACAAAAGATGCTGGGAAAATGGTCAGCTCCCTGTACCACTCAAGAAAGCATCTGACTCCTCCAGGCTTGCTCTAACTTTAAGAGGGATCAGATGAAAAATATACAGTATAACTGCCATATCTGGGCTGGAGCTGTACAGTCCCCGCTTTCCAGCGGTCTTGTGCGCGATGAATTATTTCCCAACATACAACCTCTTTCCCCACAGACGCAACGTTGCATACCTATCCTTATCTATCGCTATTTCCATGGCAAATGTTCAAATGAGCTATATTCATTTGTTCCATCAGTTCAGAATTTCACAGTTAAGACCAGCCATGCCCCTTACACAGGACTGAATCATTATCATTCCATTCCTAAGAAGAAAGTTACACACAGAGAGCTTCTTCCCGAGACCCGCACTTTCTGAAACAGACACCCGCGTGGGTGCTTTCCCGATCGCTACAATCCTCACCTCTTCAAATATATTGGCAATCCCTGAGAGCTATAATCTCCAGCTATTCAAGTGTAATGTCAATCGACATCTCCAGTTGCCTTGATCTATCCACTACCCTCCTCCTCATCCTTTCTTCTATCACTCCTATCTGATCTTGCTCTAAATTTTCTGTAACCCCTTGCGTCCTAGTGGCTTCCCGCCTTGCCTGGGATGAAATGCTTAAAAAATATCGTTATTTATCCTACCTATCTTCATAACCAGCACTTACCTCTTTCTCTTACGTCCGTAAAACAACTTATTCAGTAACCGTCTACCTCGAGTAACTCTTGGATCTTGTATTACGGGGAGATTTTGTAAAAATGATTTCCCCAAACAAACTTAACAAAACTATTTTCTCAAATACCTTCCGCCATGCTCTATTTTTACAAAAATCAGATAAGAGTATAGAAGATGTATCTAGTCTGGAGCTATGCAATCTTCCCTTTCCAGCCCGTACAGATTTCAAAAACGTTTACGCGGCCTTGTGGGTGATTAATTATTTTCAGCTTTATAGCCCTTTTCCCATAGATGAAATGTCGCATCCATATCGTTACTCTATCGCTATTTCCAGGGCAAATGTTCAGACGCGGTCCATTCATTAATTCCACCAGTTCAGACCTTTACAGCTAAGACCCACCATGCCACGTACACAGGTTCAAATCATCTGTATTCCTTTCGTATTCCATTAGTAAGGAGGAAGTTTCACAGAGAGAGAGAGAGAGAGAGAGAGAGAGAGAGGGCACGCTTCTTCCCGAAATCGCTGCTTTCTGGAACAAACTTTATGCCTTTAGAACGGAGTCATTTAGTGGCATAGTTTGTCATATAGACCAACTTCCTCCAAGTAGACTAAGGATGTCTCTACTTTTATCTTTCTGAAAAGTCTCTCTAGAATAGTTACATCATAAGATCGTTGTATAAGGTCACTACAGTCGGTTAGAATATTTTTACAGTATATACTATCTGCTATATTGTGCATTCAGGTGGTTGTTGGTTTTTTAAGGAGAAAAAAGTGAGTGATATAGTTGTTTCCTACACTCTTTCTTGATAGTCGAACTTCCTTCCGAGAATGTCTGATACCATGATGCCATTCTCCTGGAATGGGTTTAGGTTTGTAAAGTTTATTATTTGGGTGGTGGTTCCATAAATCTAGCCACTTGTTTAGAATTTATGAATTTATAGTTGCTTTGGAGTCTGTTTAGAGGATTTTCAAATTGGAAAGATTTTTTGTTTTAAATATATGGCTTGTAAACAATTCTTTGAGTCATTGGTTCCGCCAATCTTCAATTACGCTTTTAGATTGGAGTTTATTAATTCTATAATTTGTGGTTTAGACCAGTCTCCTTCTAGTAGGCTACGATAGTCTGTGTTAAATGTATCATCTGAAGTAGTTCTTTGCCCATATAGTGATGCGGCTGCACGCCCTATCTCCGCACTACTTGGTATCACTAAGCGGCAGCATGTCATGTGACCTGTTTTAACCACCTAAATTGATGCATAATTTGATTTCTTTTTGTACATTCTACTAGGCTATGATAGTACATTATCTTTTTTGAAAAGTCCTCTAAATTAGCCACGTCATTAAATCGTTGACGTATAGGGACAAGGGACATTTGGTTAGAGTGTTTTACGGTCTATGCCTCCTGATATACTGTGCATTCAGGAGGATGTTGATTTTTTAGAAGAAATAATTGAGTATTATAGGTGTTTCCTATTCCGGTTTTTGATAGGCCGACTTCTTCCTTCCGAAAAAGTCTGAGACCATGATGCCATTCTGATAGAATGGGTTTAATTTGGTAATATTTATTAATAATAATAATAATTAAATAATATTTTCATAAACTCAAATCATAATAGAGTTCCATTTATACGGGGTATATTAAAAATTACAAACTCTAGGGTCGAGTTTTCTCACACCAAAAGAAGGACAAAAGTCCACAAAATCATATGTCCGCAAATCCTTCGTTTTGGGGTTATTAAGTCTAAATAAAGTTTACGATAGACGACGCTATGTACCCATTAGGACTGGGTTACATTTGTCATTCATGTAAATTTGTGTCTACTCTGTTGTCTTCAAATTGTCTAGTAGTGAGTTAACTAAGAAGTGTTTCATTTAACATTGACAAGATATTCATATCGTGAGCAGGCAGATATGATTTTTACATACGGTCGCGCGAATGGTAATGGACGCGAGGCGGTACGGCTGTATTAGATTGCGTTTGGAAACCGAAGGCAGCCGAGTCACCCAACCTTTGCTACTGCTTATCGTCACGTTTCCGAGACAGGATTCATGGCACCACAGAGTAAGGATCATGGAAGATCGATTTTATATTTAACAGCGTCTACCGTAAACTTTAAACATAAAAACGAAGGATTTGTGGACATATGATTATATGGACTTGTTTTGTTGTCAGGACCAGGGGATGTAGTTCGTCCAAGCACTTTCCGTAGAAGCAGCGGTAGAGTGGCTTGCTACATCCAGCCTGAGGTCGAGAGGTTGGAGGGTGGAAAATAATTCGTCGCCCACAAGGGCTGGCAGACGCTTTTTTGCCCTATCAAGCCTGGAGAGTGACCTCTGGGCAACACTGGCTCTTTTAAAGGTAAAGGATAGCAAGGTACTTACAATGGATCGTATGTATGAGACTCTTGAAATCGGGTGTGAGTTTGAGGCCCAACAGTTTTTCGAGGCACGGTGCTTCCCCGAGAGGACCTCCGTTTATCCTGATTGGTGGTAGTTCGGGGTCAGATTGGCGATGAAACTAACTTTGCCTACTTAAGCGGAGAGTGATGAGAACAACGGACTAAAAGATTGTTTTAAGGTCCTATATTTAAAAACATTATTCCCACAGACACTGGTGTCCTCAAGGACACATACCCAGTGGATAAAAGAGTTGACCCAGAGAGATGTCAGTTCAATACCTGACTGCAGCAGAGGTGAACAAAAACCTGAAGAGCTGAGTTAAAGGGAGACAGCTGATACTGAGAAATCCGAAATAGGTATGGCACGTGGAAGTAGAACCATGTATCCTGATGGATGAAATAAAAGGTCCTGTTCGAAATTCGAATCACCTGAAGAAGGCCGGATCGTACCACGGTCGAAACGTCGTGAATATGGCAACACTGCGAAGAATGTGAAAAATGGAATGAGCCTCCCACTGCTTTATCGCTATCAAGATGGAAAGTACTCGCATGAACTACATCCCTTGGTTCCGTCAGGTTTCACCTTCATGGTTAGGACCCACCATGCCACTTACATATTAACAAACCACCCACATTTCCCCCATATTCCATCGGTGAGAAGTAAGTTCTATTCGAACAGCTTCTTATCACGAACCACTTCCCTGTGGAACCCCCATCCAACAGAATGTTTCCCTGATCACTACAATCTTAACCCGTTCAAGGTTAGGCTTCACCGTTATCTTTTACTCTTATAAACACAAAATCCCCACCAAAAAACGTAACTCTCTACCTCGAGTGACCCCTGTACTTCATAAAGGGTGAACCTCGCTGTAAAACAACAAAAACAAAACTAAAAGAAAAAAACTTGTATCTTCTGGAAAAGGAGCAGAAGCAGTAGAAACGAAAAGCATGGTGGATGCAAGCAGGTGTGACAAGCAACTGAAACTTCGGCAGGAGGAGTGTCACCCGCAGGTAACTTAGGTTTATGACTCCAAGTGCTGGAATCAGAATTGTCCCGCAGAACAATAGCGCTGCTTCCTGAATTCGATGAATTGTGAGCTCAGTCCCTGTTCCTGTTAGGGTAGACAGTTGGGAAACAGGGCGAGCAATAAATGTAGAGATGAAGTGTGGAACAAGGACAATGTACACCCGTAGAAATTCTATGAAAGTTACCCAGTTTGACAAGTACCTGTTGAAGGACAGATGGCACACGAATAACAGCAAAGTTGACGACAATAATAAACACTAAATAAATTAGTATCTCAAATTCTGCGCTATGCAAAAACCATATTTATGAATCCTGATCTCCATTGGTACATTGCATTATTAATGACGATAGTTAAAAACATTAAAATTCTTACATTGGTCAAAGAAGTACTACGCTTTCTCGCAGAATAACTTGTTACATCCAAACTTATCAATCACTGCATCACGTGTACAGTGGAATAAGAACAATGTACTTCTTTAGAAAATCTCTGATATTTATCCGAATTGACAATCACCTGATGAAGGGTGGATGGCACGCGAATAGCAACAAAGATGAAGACAATAATTAATAATGTAAATAAATAGGGATTTAAATTCTGTCCTATGTAAAAACCATATTTATAAATGCTGGTAGATGGCATTATTAATACTGGTTGTTAAAAACATTAAAATTCTTACATTGGTCAAAGAAGTACTACGCTCTCTCGCTGTTTAACTTGTTTATATTGCAGCATTCCTAAATTTAAAAAAGGAGACCGTCCAGAAGAGTTGCGGGAAATTCCGGTGTCGTCTGTACGCCGTGGTTAAAGCCAATGGCGATTTTATTGAATAAATTTACTCTTTAGCATTTCAAAATGTTTGTGTAATATTGGCAAATATATCTGTTAAAATGAAATATCAGCGTTATTTTTATTTTTGCGCAATTTTGACGATAATTTATCCATTGCATCCCGTATATCCATATATATATATCTTTATATATATATTTATATATATATATATATATATATATATATATATATATATATATATATATATATATATATATATATATATATATATATACACACACACACACACACACACATATATATATATATATATATTATGGCATTAAAGGCAAGAGCATATTAATTCCGTTATTTATTATTTTAAATGTAGTTGTGGACTCGACTACATAGGTAGAACGACATAGCGTTTGGTGATACCATTCGAAATACATACGGGTCTTCTATAGCGGATCACTTAATAAATAATCTGACCTGTGCTATGGATTTTAGTGTGAGCTGGTTCTCTGTTCTGGCCAGATCACACTCGTTATTCCATCTGAAGGTGTTGGAGACACTGTTCATCAGGTCCAAGGGACCCACTCTTTGTAAACAAAGAGATTGTTTGCTTCGGCTTGCCGTGTCTCTAGCATCTTTGGTGTTATAACTTTTATTATTCTATATTTTTTCCCTGTCCATTCATTCACGTCATCGACGACAGACTTTCTTTTCATAATTTGTTTCCTCGTTTACAGTTCTGACGAGAGGGGACGAAACCGGTTGATTTGTGTTCGTGTTTTTGGCTTAAAATCATGGCTTATAGTAAAAAAAATTCTTGCCTTTAATGCCATAATACGTTTTTGTACTGTTAAAAACATATATATATATATATATATATATATATATATATATATATATATATATATATATATATATATATATATGAATAATAGGACTATTGGAAACTTATCTTAGTCGACGCGTTTCGTCGGCTAATATAAGTTTTCCTTTTGTCATTATTCATTTTATCCTTTTAGGGATACACTTTATCAGAAATTTTACACATATATATATATAATATACGTGCTTGCGCGCGCGTGTGTGAGCATCTCTCTCTATCACTCTCTCTCTTTCTCTCTCTCTCTCTCTCTCTCTCTCTATATATATATATATATATATATATATATATATATATATATATATATATATACGAAGATAATAGCTTCTCCAAATAGTAAAGTGTACATAATTACTCTTTTACAAAAGCATATATTTGCTCACGTTTGCACACAGACGCCATTTAAAAGGTAACTGGGAGGGATAGGAATTGATTTTACATCCTGGCACCTGACAAAGCTGGTGGGACAGGGGCAGACGTTGTGGGGGCATGGCAAGCAAGTTGAAGTGCATCCGTTTACGGCCGACTGCGTTTCTATTGGGGAAATTGCAGAAAACATTAAAACCCGGAATCGGTACCAAGGCTTACCTAACGCACTTCAACACCATTGCCAAACCCTCACATGCCCCCACCGCATTTGCACCCCCACCTTCTAACACCAGCACCCTCCCACGCGCAAATTCTCTGCAGCCAACGCTAACCATAGCATCAGAAATCTTTCTCTTCTCATCTACGCCGACCGGCTGGCGTGCGTATTATCCCTCTATCTTCATCTTGAATCCCACCCCTGATTATCCCCCATTCATCGACCATCAGCCTCCCCCCTTCAAATCCCTAGTGCCCTTCCTCGAACTCGTCACCGACCAACCCCGGACCGAAGGAGTGTGTGGTGGGTGGGAAGCCTTTAGGGCGGTTGGCGAATAAATGGCATTTTTCTTTTCGTCTTCTTTCTGACAATCAACTATATTTCTGCTCCCCATACCTGACTCAGCAATCATTTCTGTATCCCTGCCCCAGCCACTTCGCTTGCCTTACTCTCCCGTCACGTGTTTATCTTTCCCCAACACCTACACCCCGACCTGTCTTGAACACTTTGTGTATCTCGACGTTTTCCTCGTGAAAAATATTTCTCGTCTTCTTATTTTAAAAG
Source organism: Acanthosepion lycidas (assembly GCA_963932145.1). Classification (NCBI taxonomy): domain Eukaryota; kingdom Metazoa; phylum Mollusca; class Cephalopoda; order Sepiida; family Sepiidae; genus Acanthosepion; species Acanthosepion lycidas. The sequence continues at coordinate 37,658,692 of OZ010599.1, forward strand.
CTTTTACCTTTCCTTTTTTTTTTTTTTTTTTTTCATTCCTTTGTTTTTCGTTTACATTAATTCTTTCCTTTTATTTTTTCTATGTATTAGCTTGGTGCAAAAATAATGACGTAATAATGTCGTTTTTTGACGTAAAAAAATACGTCAAAAAACGACATTATTACGTCGTTATTTTTGCACCAACCTAATATTTCATTCTTTTTCTTATTCCTTGTTTCTTCTCGACTTTTTCGTTCAATACATATAACATTTTACCTTCTGCTTTTAATTTCTTTTTCACCCTCTTTTTCCTTCACTCTCTTTCTCTCTCCCCCCATCTCTCTCCCTCTCTCTCTCTCTCCACACGTTGCAATCCTTACTGTTTTATCTCTCTTCTTTCCATTCATTATTTGTCTTTCTTTCTTTCTTTCTTTCTTTCTTTCTTTCTTTCTTTCTCCCATCTTTGCTTCTTTCCCTTTTTCTTTATTTCTTTTCTTCTCTTTTACGCTCTTAATCTCACATTACATCTTTCTTTCTTTTTTTTTTTTTATCACTTCCTTCAATTTTTACCCTCTTACTCTACTTCATTTTATATCTACCTCCTTTTTCCAATCATTTTTGTAGCTTTTCTTTTTTTCTTTTTTTTTTTCTACTTTCACTTTCGGTTTCGTTTTCGCGACAACTGCAGATAATGTAGCCAATCGATATCCTAACAAGACAATAGACACACGAACAGGCCAAAACGTTAATATTATTTCTATTACCGCTGATTCCAAACTCCCATCCCCGACCTCATCTTTAATCTTCTCTCCCTATCTTTTTATTATTATTATTATTATTATTATTATTATTATTATTATTATTATTATTATTATCCTCCCTCACTTTCTCTTGCGGTCTTTCTCTTCTCTCTTCTATGCCTGACTGTATTGTTAGACTGGCCATAAAATCTCAACAACCTTGTACAATATTAAATCAATTTGATGAAATAAAATATACAGACAGCGATGCATTGAATGATCCCAAAATCTCATGTCTGACTCGATAAGGAATTTGATAATTAGAAGCGCATTAATGACACTAATTTTGATAACAATAATGCAGAACAAATAGGACAGGCGAAATGACTGCTTATGTCAAACGAAAAATCTTGCTGACAGGGAAGCATGGATATCATTAACTAAACATTAGTTGTAAATACGACAATGCTGCACAGATTAAGGCAATGAGTCCGCAGGAAAAGCAACAATTATCGACATAATTCTGACTCTATTATATCAAATGATTAAACCATCACCGAAATTAATTATCACTGCTTAATTAGACACATACCCATCTCTTCTTCCCCACCAGCTAGAGGTTAAATAGCAAAGCTGATTGAGCACTCTTACCTTGAGTCTAGGAGAAGGAAAACTCTGAAATCAAAACCATTCTAAAGAGGGATGGGCTCCGTCAGGTTATCTTGCTCTGAACACGCCACTGCGGCTACGGTCGCATTACATGTGGGGCGAAGACCATGCGTCTTCGAATCTTCTGGACTGGCGCTACAGAATCACAACGAACTACACCAGATATCAGAAATCACATAGCTGTGAAAGTCAAGGTAAACTATGGAGGATGCTAAGTGATGCAATTTAATGCTTCATCGCACCTTGTGGATTGACGCTATAGAATCTCAAACGAAGAATTGTACCAAATAACAGAAGCCAGATCACTTAAGGACTACCAACAACTAAAATAGATAGCACATGTAACTCGAATAGAAAATAATGCCATAATCAAGACGTTGACATTCCACACTACTTCAAACAAAAGGTTAGGAAGGAAACTGCCATCAATACTGGAAAGAGCGATCGCAACTACTGCAGTTGAGACACCTATTTAACTCGAATATTATTTGAAGAGAAATATTTTATATATTTAACTGCTCGCTCAATATCTGCTAATTTTTCCTTATAAGGAAACGGCTAATATTAACAATCACATTACCATTAACAAACTAGTAGATTTGGTAGAATTCTTGGATACAGTATGAGATAATTTATTTACTTACTCGTTTGGCTTAATTTTAGATTTTTCTTTTTTTACCCTCTTTTTTGTGGCTTAAATTTACTTAAGAAACACGGACGTCATTAGTCGAGTTGCATCCCTTTGGACTTGAGGAACCTATTTTTCTGAAAAAATTGTTTGAAGAGAATGATTTTTAGAAATTTCAGCCAACAGCAGTACGAGCTCCTCGGTCAATAAATATGGAATATTTCCTTATAAGGAAAAGGCTAATATTACCACTGCAATTAGAGATGAGGAGAACAGATACTACATTTTGATCACTGCCCGATATCCAGGCAGTGAAGAAAAGCGTAACTCGTGTAGTTCTGGCTGCTTGGTCAATGAATGCCTAATATTTCCTCATGAGGAAATGGATAATATTACCATTGCAATTAGAGATGAGGAGAACAGATACTACACTTAAATCACAGCCCGAAATCCACGGAGTGAAGAAAAGCGTAACTTTCGTGTAGTACTGGCTGCTCGGTCAATGAATGCCGAATATTTCTTTGTAAAGTAACTAGTAATATAACCATTACCATCAGAGATGAGGAGAACATATACTACACTTTGATCCCAGCGCGTGACGAAAGCGTAAGTCGTGTAGCTCTAGTTGCTAGGTCAATTAATGCTAAATGTTTCCTTGCGAGGAAACGGTTAATATTACCTTTACCGCTAAAGATAAGGAGACCACATACTACATTTTGATCACATCCCGATGGCCAGGGAGTGAAGAAAAGCGTAACTTTCGAGTAGCACCGGCTGCTTGATTAATGAATGTTTCGTTATAGGGTTGTTGGTTGGTTGTTTGGGGTTTTATGGCATATCAACCACAATGGGTTATTTAATGCCAAATCCAGTTTGCACATATATATTAGATATATATACTTTGTGAACATAATTTGAGGATAACATCCTTAAACCACAGCCTATGGTTTCAAATGTTTCTATCTGGCATGTGTTCGTTATTTATATTAAATAAACTAATTCATTTGTATTGCCAATTGATGTAATTTTTCACTCAACATTATTTTTTCAAAAACGTATAGCTGGCAACATCATTTTTTCAAAAATATAGCTGGCAGCATTATTTTTCAAAAACGTATAGCTGTCAACATTATTTTTTCAAAAATATAGCTGGCAACATTATTTTTCAAAAACGTATTGCTGGCAACATTATTTTTTCAAAAACGTATAGCTGGCCACATTATGTTTTCCAAAAATCTGGCAACATAATTTTTTCAAAAACATAGCTGGCAACATAATTGTTTCAAAAACGTATAGGTGGCAACATATTTTTTTCAAAAACGTATAGCTGGCAACATTATTTTTTCAAAAATATCCCTGGCAACATTATTTTTCAAAAACGTATAGCTGGCAACATTATTTTTTCAAAACCATATAGCTGGCAACATTATTTTTTCAAAAATATAGCTGGCAACATTATTTTTTAAAAACGTATAGCTGGCAACATTATTTTTTCAATAATGTATAGCTGGCAACATTATATTTTCAAAAACGTATAGCTGGCAACATTATTTTTCCGAAAACATTATCTGAGGTCTTGCTGTTGGACGTAGTTTATCGTTATACCTTGGACGTTCGTTATAGGGAAACGCCAAATAATACCATTGCAATTACTGTATGAACGTAATCGGTCAGGGAACCCGTGACATGGATTAGCCATATGAACAATTGGAAAACTAGTGGCAACGATAAAATGTGACATCTAATTAGCCAGGAAGGACCTCCTGCTCAAACAATGCCCGAATAGTGCTTTTGAACATAGATTTTTTCCGATTCTTGAAATATATATCGCGGCTCACTTTCGTATCATAATGTAAACAAAGCAGTTTTAGGAATGGATTTTTTATTTATTAGTGCGATATATTTTAATTTATTGCTTAAACGTTATTTTTTAATGGATACAAATATTTGAGTATATGCTCTGTTATTTATTTTTTAAACAGGATATTTATTTCCATCCGCTGTTGCATTGTCGTTGCCTGTCTGTGCTGGCCTATCTTTGAGAAAATAAGAAATTGATAATTATGGAAAAAAAAAATGTCCATAAAGTCACTGAGAATTTTTTCTTCTCATTAGCCTCGCCATTTTGGTTTCGGTCAGATACTGAGCCGTACAGACTAAGTTAAATAATATCCCTAACACTATATAATAAAAATAAATGACAAAATAGGTCATATTGTATGCTAATATACGTTTGCAATGGTGTGGAAAAAGTATTAGTTAGTCATATGCCGAAAATTCCTTCGACTCAAAGTCGGTCCGGCAGTGATTGAAAAACACGTCTAGTCTCGCGACCCAATTTTAAACAGGAATCTAAAGACAAGAGTATGCAAAACGACTCGTTCGCGTAATGTCTTTCTTAAAAAATAAAGATAGGTGATAGGAAGGGAAGGTAGATCTTAAATAATAAAGAGAAGACCTGCGCATCTCACCCTTCCGGTAACAAAAGAAAACAAAATCAGTGACCAGGAGCAGCCTCGCTTTGATAAACTAGAATCCACCAAACACTCAGTTTCTACATCTGACGGCCGTCCCATAAGTTCAGGTAATTTCACTTATTTTTTCACGCAGATGGGTAGATGATTGGTTTTTATTGATTTATTAAGCAGTATATTTATTTATTTTTATCTACGGGCTAAAACCATTTGATATATCTTGTTAGAAAAATGTGCACCTTCCAACAGGATTCGAACCTCTTTCACTTCAGGGAAACAATCAAAGATCTGATATACCTCCTTATCCTCTCGGCCACAAATAAAAACCTACTCACGCCAAGTCCGAATAATGCTTTTGAAAACAAACTTTTCTCCATTCTCAAAATATACATCTCTACTCAGTTTGTATCATCCTAACATAAACAATTTTTAGGAATTGATTTTTCATTAATTCATCTGATTTTTTAAATTTATTCCTTAAATTTTATTTTTAATGACTACCCCTATTTGAGTAGATGCTCTTTTATTTATTTATTTATTAAACATTAAAGAGAACCGTCTGCGTGACCGAGAGGTACAGGCACGCTAGATCTAATGACTGTTTCCCCTAGGTGACGCAGGTTCGAGGGCGCATATTTTTCTAACAAGATTTCTTGAGAAAAAAACCTCGCCTGTGGAACTCCCTTCCCTATTCCAGTTTCCCTGATAGCTATAATCACTAGCTATTCAAATGTAATGTCAATCGACATCTCCAGTTGTCTTGATCTATCCACTATTCTTCTCCTCATCCTTTCCTCTATCACTCCTATCTGATCTTGCTCCAAATCTTCTGTAACCCTTGCGTCCTAGTGGCTTCTCGCCCTTCTTGGGGTGAAACGCTTAAAAAAAAAAAAAAAAAAAAAAATGGAAATTAGTAAATACAGTGGAACCTCGCTTCACGAATTTAATTCGTTTATGAAGGCCTTTCGTAACCCGAAATGTTCGTAAACCGAAACTAATTTTCCAATAGGAATCAATGTAGAAAAAAAAAGTCACACTATAATAAATTTGGGGAAAAAAAAAGCACAACACAACATACGAATGTATACAACACGGCGGTCGACTCAGCAATTATTCCGTTAGGGTTAAATCGATTCGCCAATGTTGTTCGAGAACCGAAATATTGTTCGATAACCGAGCCATTTTCATCTCGAATTTTCTGTTCGAAAACCGATTTGTTCGACATGTGAGACGATCGAGAACAGAGGTGGCACTGTATATTGTTTGATAAATCAATAAAAACAGAGCATCTACTCAAATACGTTGAAGCAATAAATTCAAATATGTCGGATTAGTAAATGAAAAGTCTATTTCTAAAAAGTGTCTTTGTTTACGTTAAATTACACTTCAAAAATGGTTCGAACCGCAGAAAAAATATTTCTTTTTTAAATTTTTAAACAAAGAGGTTTTGTTGGTTGATTTCGTGGCTTTTAATGTCACGTTTATTTTTTTGGCATGGTGCACTCAGTGAAGATCGAAGTCACGAACTCATAAATACTTCTCAACAAGACAAGCCTTGTTTACCATTTCGGCACGTTAAGGTTCCGAATTTCAATTCTTTACATCTAATAAGTGCATATATTTTTGTTATATTTGTGTATGCATATGCGTGCAGTTGATTTTTGATTTTTTTTTTTTTTTGTCATTTATCCTATATTAATGTTTAACCAGTAAAAGGCCCTAAGAATTGTTCAACTTAGAGGGGAAATGTTAGTAGGGGTTGTTGTTGTAAAGAAATAAGTACAGTTTATGAGGATATATAGAATAGATAACGTTTGACCCTTGATTTGAAGAGGTTAACATGGTAGTGATTGGGGAAGCATCCCCTAGGGAGAGTGTTCCACAAAGTAAGGATTCTCGGGAAGAAGTCTGAGATCGATTTGTTACTATATTAGGAACACAAACCACCATCTAAAAGGATATTTTTTTATATTCCCTCAAAGATATTAGTGCTGATACAGTTCAACAAAAAAAAAATAAAATAAAAATAAAACCACTATATATGCAAAAAATAGTTTAAGATCCACTTTTTGTATAATATATGAAGCAAACATAGATATTTACTATCAGTATATATATATATATATATATATATATATATATATATATATATATATATATATATATATATAAAGTGTGTGTGTGTGTGTGTGTGAAAAATATATAGAAAATAGCAAAGAACTGGTTAGGTAAATAATCCAAAGTTCTTTAGTATTTTTGTTATTATTTTTAAAACATAGTGCTCGATACAAAAGTAGAGCATAAATATAATTATTTATGTAAAAATATGATTCCAACACGCTGCATGAGAGTTCTCATGTTTCAAAACAAGAGCCGAAAACATCAATATAATTATTTGAATTAGATTGAATTAAAGTACTAAGCTCTATTCCATCTTCAAGCGAAATTGTTTTTTTTTTTTTTTTTTTTTGGAATAACTTATTTCAGAAATAAGTTATTCCAAAAAGATTTCGCTTGAAGATGGAACAGAACTTAGTACTTTAATCCAATTTAATTCAAATAATTATATTGAAGTTTTCGGCTCTTGTTTTG
>OZ010599.1:37670773-37703273 GCA_963932145.1 Acanthosepion lycidas
AATAAAATAAAGCGTTTATAGAAATAGAACGTGTAGATCTAAGAATGAACAGTGCATAGACAGTCAAATTCATATATTTTGGCAGGCAGCTTTAATACAATCTTTAGATCAAGTACCACAACAGGTTGTAATTATCGTGGCTGTGTATATAGGTTACTAGGGGAAAACTGGAAAATTATTCAGCCTAGTTTATTTTGTTTTGGGCTAATGCAGAGACTTGTTCCGATTGCTTATTTACACTGGTTGAGTAGTTGGAGGAAGTGTGTATGTAAATAGACTAGTTTTATTTATAGTCATGGCATCTGGATTGCTTATGTTTTTATTATATTATATTATTTATTATTATATTATTATATTATTTATTATTATTTCATTCATTTATTTTAAATATTTAATTGATTTGTATATATTTCTCTTATCTACGTTTCTTTGTAAAAGTAAGAGTCATTGAGTAGAAAGCAGAATAAAAGAACAATAATTAAAAAGACAGAAGATGGCGACTGGCATTGGATTTTTGATGATCGTAGTTGACAGGAAAGCAAGACACTGGGAGAGAGAGAGGGAGAGAGAGAGGGAGAGAGAGTGTGTAAGAGACAGAGAGAGTGTGTAAGAGACAGAGAGTAGAGAGAATAGATAGACAGAGAGAGCAGAGACAGAGAGAGAGGAGAGAGAGTGTAGTGTGAGTAAGAGGTAGTTCTACATTTGAGAAGTGAAAGAAAATAAATCGTTAGAATACAATTTACGGTTGATGAGACCTAATTGGCAATCTAGTAGACGTACCAAACAGGAAAGCTCATTAAAAGCACAGAGAAGACATGTTACTGCGGTGCGAAAGTGACTGAAGCCGGTTTGCCAAGTCAGGACAGATAACTCTTCAGAATTCTTCTCTGGATTTTAACAAGAACCTCGAGATATATAACAGGAGACCAGATGGGACGAGAATATTCAACGGGTAGTCGAATGGTAGTTTCATAAACGTCCATGATGTTCTAGAAAGGCAATTATTTCTGTTTCCCCTCCAGGAAAAGGTTACAATTTTGGGGCATTTTTGTAAGATGGTGTTGTTTTTCTTATTCTCCATGTTGGTTTCGTATGCTTTCGTCTTTAAGTTATCAAATACCCTTTGATAGAACTATATTGTTTGCACATCTACTGCTGTCAAATTATGTTTTGCATTAGTAGCGTGTGTGCTTTCAAGAGTTGTCTGTTATTCATATATATATATATATATATATATATATATATATATATATATATATATATATATATGTATGTATGTATGTATGTGTGTGTATGTGTGTGTGTGTGTGTGTGTGAGTGTTTATATTCTAGGTTTGCTTTGACTCCTATCATATATATGTATATTACACTATTTTGTAGACAGTTACCATTTAGTGGGCATTCGTACTTTGTTCTGCAGTTTGCAGGTATATGTGGTTGTGGTGTTATGGTCATTTTTGTTGTTTTGTTTTTTGATTTATAGTGTAAGATCTTGAGTATTTTATTTGAATATTTTTGGCAATTTTCATGGGTTTTATATATAGGCGTTTGTGGACGTAATAGATGAAGAGAAATCTCCTGGTGAACTATATGTAGAACTCTCAAAAAAGTGGTGTCACATCGCCTGGCAATCGCTTGAGGCTTGAGACCCTGTATCGGTAATCCCTTTGCCGGCTCCATACATACGCTACTGGATATTTCTGTACGGTCACTGTGAGTACTACTCCTCAAGATATCTTGTGTTAATACTTCTTTCACGGGTTCTATATATTTCTTTTAACCCCATTCCCGGAAATCTATATGTATAATGCTTCATAAAGAAGTTGTGACACGTGGTCTGAAGATCGCATTGAGATGTGAAGCTGACAGTTATTAAGCAGAAGAAATCAACAATGGTCTATGTATTCATTCATTTCATCTTATTTGGTGGATTTTGAACCACTGTTGTCACCACTTCTCTCCATCACGTAAATGCGGATCATAGTAACATTCAAGGCAGAATAGAGCAATGGCTTTCCGGTTCCTTTTACACCAAGGATTTTGAAGTTACACCGTCCCTCCTCTCAGAGGTGGATTTGTTTGTTTTTTGTTTTTTTGTTTTTTTTTTTGTATTTTTTTAAGTTACTTTCTTCTAGCCCCTGCCTAAAGAGGAAGGACCTGCAAGGCAGCAGATGGTTTTGAATTGAGTTTCCTTCTTCCAAGAGTGGTTACCACGCAAGGATATACGACCCATCAGGACAACCTTCAAAAATTGGACGGCACTTCGCAGATATCTCTCCCGAGTAAGACCCCCGCCCCCATAGATGAGAATATGACTAAAAACTGTGTGTACAGTATCCCGTGCAGCTGCGGAAAGAAATATAAAGGAGAGACAGGCCGCCCTCTTAAGGTAAGGCTTCAAGAACACCGTGAATCTGTAACACGAGTGGAAGTAGAAAAGTCAACAGTTAACACGCTAAAGTTTGACGCTGGAACTGGTTTAAGAAATCAATTTTTGTAAGGAATGTTTTGCTTTTTACCTTTGGATTATCTAAATGTTTATTATTCAAGATAGTGAAGTAAGTATAACTACACTGTGTGTTTATTTTATTTCAAGTTGCATATTTTATATTTAACAATCTTTTTCGGTGCGAAATTCGCAAGAGTCATTAAGAATTTTATCACTAAGTTATTATATATTTCATATTTTTCTCTATGTCTTTAACAATGACTATATATAGTAAAGAATTATTTTTTATGAATAATTTGCTTTTTTAAAAGTATGTAGATTGATCTGTCCTTTGTAAATAAACGTCCTAGGTATGACGTTAAACTGCATCCAGCAGCAAGGCCTCTGATCAGGAGGTTTTGAGGAGCGTGGAACCACCTCTTAATTGCTGGTGTTCCCAGATCCATCTTGACCCGGGGTGGTAGCACCTGTTAGGGTCCCAGCTATCGGCAAATAGTGAACTCCTACTACATCCAATAGCAAGGCGTCAGATAATGTTTTCGGAAAAATAATGTTGCCAGCTATACGATTTTAAAACAATCATGTTGCCAGCTGTACGTTTTTGAAACAATAATGTTCCCAGCTATCAGTTTTTGGAACAATAATGTTGCCAGCTATACGTTTTTGAAACAATAATGTTGCCAGCCATACGTTCTTTGTAAACAATAATGTTGCCAGCTGTACGTTTTTGAAACCATAATGTTGCCAGCTATGCGTTTTTGACTTTTAAAGTCACTCAAAATCATTTTCGGCATAAAGTGACCACTAAGGTTGAGATGCCGTTAAACAAAACAATCAACAATCAAATGGAAATTCTGGACTTAAACAAAAAATATCTAGGATTATTTTGCAGTGTGCAAGCAAATAAGCTCTAGCTTGCTAAAAATGTTCCATACAAAATAGACATTTAAAATTCATATATTTGGCATATATATATAAACTGGATTTGGCATTAAATAACCCAGTGGTTGATATGCCATAAAACCCAAACAAACAAACAAACAAATTTGTAAATAAATAGAATACATTAAAAGTGTAAGGTTTTTCACTACGAAATGAATAAAAAATGAAACTTATGAAAGCATTTATCACAAATTTAATGTAAAAAAAAAAAGTTATATTTAATATTTTACAACTATTCTTAAACTTATGCCACAAAAAATGTAAGTGCCCTGAGGAGCAACTATCACTGGTACCCCAACTGCATGAATTTAAACGTGCTACTAGGTTGGCATCTCGGTCCCACCCTATCACTATCGAATCAGTTAAATGTAACCGCCTCTTCGTCTCCAACAGCTTCTCTCGCACCTCCTGGCGGTGGAACTCCCTTTCTTTTACTTGCTTCCCTACTAGCTATAATCTTCAAATATTCAAATGTAATGTCGTTCGACATCTCCTGATATGCCTTCGTGTTCATCCTTTCGTCAAACATCCCACTTTTCACGTACTCTCACTTTCTATAAACCCTTGCCTGTAGCACTCCCGTCTTGCTTGGGGTGAAATGTTTAAAACAAAATAAAAAAGAAAAAAAAAGAAAGACGACATTATTGTCTTTTTAATATTGTCTTCATCTTTTCCACATTTTTTTCCAGTTATTTTAAACAGGAAAAATTCGCAAAAATGTCATTATTAAGAATTTTGTCACAGAAAGTTAATTCAATTTTTTTTCTTGATACTATTATTCTTAGTAATATTTTTTTAATTTAATTTTTAAAACGTTGTATCGCGAATATGTAGAGATTTCTGAATTTTTGCACATTAAATTACTGTGTACGTTTCCGTTGTTAAAAAAAAATGCTGATGATAATGTAGAACTGAATATTAATTTCCAAAATGAAGTCTTGATTTATTTTTGCTTATTTTTCGGACTGCGTTTCTCTTTTTGTTATGGCTTCAGACCAGACAATACAGGGTTGAATTGATTGTGAAATTAATTTTTTAATGAATAATTTGTGTTTTCTTCATAACACGTTAAGTATGTTGATGCTATCCTTGTAAGAAAACAAGAAAAATTCATTGTAGTCTTTGGTGCTAATTTTCCCAAAGTACTATAGGGAAATTTGTCTATTTGAAAAGAAATTTGATTAAAAAATTAAACTTTTTCTATGATATTATTCTACATAACAAAAGTATTGTTAGAAAGAAAGAAAGAAAGAAAGAAAGAAAGAAAGAAAAATAAAGAACCGAGTAGGTTAGAAAGTTCGGAAGAAAGTGAAAGAAAGAAAGAAAGAAAGAAAGAAAGAAACAAACAAACAAACAAAGAGACAAAGAAACAAAGAGACAAAGAAAAACAAAGAACCGAGTAGGTTAGAAAGAAAGAAAGAACCGAGTAGAATAGAAATATAGGAAGAAAGTGAAAGAAAGAAAGAAAGAAAGAAATATAGAAAGAAAAAAAGAGAGTGAAAGAAAGAAAGAAAGAAAGAAAAAGAAATAAGAACCTAGTAGGTTAGAAAGATAGGATGAAAGATAGATAGATAGATAGATAGATAGATAGATAGATATGAACAGATCGATAGATAGATAGATAGATAGATATTAAATTTGTGAGATAGATAGATAGATAGATAGATAGATAGATAGATAGATAGATAGATATTAAATTAGTGAGATAGATAGATAGATAGATAGATAGATAGATAGATAGATAGATAGATAGATACGTAGTGTGGCTTCCCTCTGTCTTTATCTACAAATATTTTCAGGGCAACTTCTCTGGGGATGTTGTGGCCTTGTTAGGGCCAGAATTAAAGACATAAGAGAGGAATTGAGTTAAACAAATATATTAAATGAAACAGTAATAGAAACATATACAAACGAGAGTGTTACAGCAAGAATGTTCGGTCCGACTGTCAGAGCTGACTGCTGGAAACTTGACCCTCCAAAAGGCAGTACCTGCACCTGGGAGAGTCATTGGGTGCGTGGATAAATTACCATAACAGAGGTGCTTTTTTCTTCAGGAATTAATTTACGTGTGCTGCTACCACCCTTTTACTGCTGAAATAGCTAAATGCAACCGGCACTTCTACTCCAAACGTTACTTTACTCGCACTTCCCACCTGAGGAAATCTCTTCCGTCTGATCTCTTCCCTGATAACGACAATCTTTAAAAATGTAAATGCAACGTCAGACGCCATTTTCTGTCTTCTTGAATCCCGTTCATCTTTTGTAATTTCCTCAAACCTTCCTATTCTCAGTTTTCTCTCTCACTTTACAACTCTGTAACCTTCTGCACACAAGTGGAGTTCCCCCACTTGCTTTGCGGAAAGGATAAAAAAAATCCTATAAGATTAACGAAAATAAAGATAGACTTTATTTTGTATGGGTCATTCAGTTAATATCAAACTCATAGTAATCTCAGCGAACGGAATTATATGCTAAATAATAATTAATGGACAGAGGTTTAGTTTTTTATTTTGCAATCTAATTCGTATTGAACACCCTATTCACTAATAATGGTCGATCTTAACGAAATGAATACTGTGTTAAGTAGATTTAATAATACACTTAATATTATTTAATTTAATAATATTTGATTTAATAATATTTAATTTAAAAATTCATTTAATAGTTAGAATAGAACTCCCTATTCACTAATAATGGTCGATCTTAACGAAATGAATACTGTGTTTTCTTGCATTTTAGTGTCGTTACTGCCTTGCTCGGCATGAAATGATTGAAAAAAAAAACCTATTTTGCCTTAATGGTCTATCTCAAACAAACAACAGAGGTATTGAAGGGCGTAGAGTCACAACTTAGCTCGATCTATGGGCAAATAGTGAAGTCTCCCCTAAAATATGACCAGTATATTTGTACAATCAAATGAGCAACAATATTTTTATAACAAAATGTCAATCAGTGCTACACTAACAAAAATATAAAAATACATTTTATAGTAAAACTAGCAGCATGGCCCGACGTTGCCCGTGCTTGATTAAAAAACCATACGACTCATACCGCAATCGCTCTCACTTGACTTAAAATATTTTTGCCCTTCCTTGCCTTTAAACGAGTGCCTTTTGCCGTGCTGATATTGCTACATGCCTTACTTCTTGCCTATCTCACACTGCGAATTTTTTCTAAGTTCTATACTAAACATTAAATCTGTTACGAAGAAAGAACTAAACAAAATGAACACAAAACGTTCAGCTTTAAAAAAGGACTCGTAACTGGAAAAACCGAATGAAAAAAGAATGTTAACAACAAATATTTTTTCACACCCATCCCATACTTATCTAAACAAAATAGACAAAACCCGGATATAAGAGAAACCCTGATATAAGAGAGTTAGTCTCCGGTCCCGACAACTCTCTTATATCCGGATTACACTGTATTTTATCTGTAGTTGAATTATATACAATTACGTTCAGATCTCACAGAGATTGATATGCCGCGAAACAAAATCAATCAACCAAACAAACAAAGGAACCTTATAATGTACTAACTGCGTTTGATAATTAAGACAGTTACTTAATTTGTTGGAGTTATAACAAAGCTAAAACAAGACATTAAAAAAGAAAATATTAAACTAAAAAAGAAGAGAAAGAAAAAGGCTGATTTTATTAGGTTGGTGCAAAAATAATGACGGTTTTTGACGTATTTTTTAACGTCAAAAACCGTCATTATTTTTGCACCAACCTAATATTTGTTGTTTTTTGTTTTTTTTGTTTTTGTTTTTTTTTTTAAATTCTGCCAATTTTTATGACGTCATTGGTATCGTTACGGCATTTAACGGCTCTCTTATCGTAAATTTGAAGTCTTCTGCCAGCGAAAATAAATTAATTATGCCTCTTTACGCTACTCCTCCTTTTTTTTTTTTTTTTTTTTTAATCAGCTCATTGCCAAAGTAAGACATAAAGAAAGAATTGAATCGAACGTTACAAACTCAGGAATAAATTTGAAAAAAAGGTATTTTAATCGGCTTAAAAAAGTGAAACGATGTGTAAGGGATGAAGGAATGAATGAACGGAGACTGAAAGTGGAAATGCTCGATTGATTTGTCGCTTCATCGTCGACATTTCGGAGTTTTCGAAAGTTTACAAGATGTGGATGCTTTTTTAAAAATTGATCTTTTATAACAAGAATCCCGGTATCGGACAGAGTGGAGGTGGGGAGTAAGGATCGAGAGAAAGGAAGAAAGACGGAAGAAAAGAAGAAAGTGAAGAAGAAAGCTTAAAGGAGAGAGAGAGAGAGAGGAAACCAATGATTTTAAAATACATTATGTTGAGTGAAAGATTAAGTCTATCTAAGAAAGGTTACGAGAAAAAAAAAGAAGAAAAATGAAGAAGATAAACAGGAAGGAAGGAAGGAAGGAAGGAAGGAAGGAAGGAAGTAAAGATAAAAAAACACAAGAAAGAAAGTGAAGGAAAGAAATAAAAGAACATGAAAACGGTAATAAAATCCAATGTCAAAGAAAGAAAGAAAGAAAGAAAGAAAGAAAGAAGTAAAGAAAGAAAGAAAAAAAGAGATGAACGGAGAAAGGAATGAATGGACATCGGAAAAGAAAGAAAGAAAGAAAGAAAGAAAGAAAGAAAGAAGTAAAGAAAGAAAGAAAGAGATGTACGGAGAAAGGAATGAATGGACATCGGAAAAGAAAGAAAGAAAGAAAGAAAGAAAGAAAGAAGTAAACAGCAAGAAAGAAAGAAAGAAAAAAGTAAACAGCAAGAAAGAAAGAAAGAAAGAAAGAAAGAAAGAAAGAAAGAAAGAAAGAAAAAAGTAAACAGCAAGAAAGAAAGAAAGAAAGAAAGAAAAAAGTAAACAGCAAGAAAGAAAGAAAGAAAGAAAGAAAAGAGTAAACAGCAAGAAAGAAAGAAAGAAAGAAAAAAGTAAACAGCAAGAAAGAAAGAAAGAAAGAAAGAAAGAAAAAAGTAAACAGCAAGAAAGAAAGAAAGAAAGAAAGAAAAAAGTAAACAGCAAGAAAGAAAGAAAGAAAGAAAGAAAGAAAGAAAGAAAAAAGTAAACAGCAAGAAAGAAAGAAAGAAAGAAAGAAAGAAAAAAGTAAACAGCAAGAAAGAAAGAAAGAAAGAAAGAAAGAAAGAAAGAAAAAAGTAAACAGCAAGAAAGAAAGAAAGAAAGAAAGAAAGAAAAGAGTAAACAGCAAGAAAGAAAGAAAGAAAGAAAGAAAGAAAAAAGTAAACAGCAAGAAAGAAAGAAAGAAAGAAAGAAAGAAAAAAAGTAAACAGCAAGAAAGAAAGAAAGAAAGAAAGAAAAAAGTAAACAGCAAGAAAGAAAGAAAGAAAGAAAGAAAGAAAGAAAAAAGTAAACAGCAAGAAAGAAAGAAAGAAAGAAAGAAAAAAGTAAACAGCAAGAAAGAAAGAAAGAAAGAAAGAAAGAAAGAAAAAAGTAAACAGCAAGAAAGAAAGAAAGAAAGAAAGAAAGAAAGAAAAAAGTAAACAGCAAGAAAGAAAGAAAGAAAGAAAGAAAGAAAGAAAGAAAAAAGTAAACAGCAAGAAAGAAAGAAAGAAAGAAAGAAAGAAAGAAAAGAGTAAACAGCAAGAAAGAAAGAAAGAAAGAAAAAAGTGAACAGCAAGAAAGAAAGAAAGAAAGAAAAAAAGAGAAAAGTAAACAGCAAGAAAGAAAGAAAGAAAGAAAGAAAGAAAGAAAGAAAGAAAAAAGTAAACAGAAAGAAAGAAAGAAAGAAAGAAAAGAGTAAACAGCAAGAAAGAAAGAAAGAAAGAAAGAAAGAAAAAAGTAAACAGCAAGAAAGAAAGAAAGAAAGAAAGAAAGAAAGAAAGAAAAAAGTAAACAGCAAGAAAGAAAGAAAGAAAGAAAGAAAGAAAAAAGTAAACAGCAAGAAAGAAAGAAAGAAAGAAAGAAAAGAGTAAACAGCAAGAAAGAAAGAAAGAAAGAAAGAAAGAAAGAAAAAAGTAAACAGCAAGAAAGAAAGAAAGAAAGAAAGAAAAAAGTAAACAGCAAGAAAGAAAGAAAGAAAGAAAGAAAGAAAGAAAGAAAAAAGTAAACAGCAAGAAAGAAAGAAAGAAAGAAAGAAAAAAGTAAACAGCAAGAAAGAAAGAAAGAAAGAAAGAAAGAAAGAAAGAAAAAAGTAAACAGCAAGAAAGAAAGAAAGAAAGAAAGAAAGAAAAAAGTAAACAGCAAGAAAGAAAGAAAGAAAGAAAGAAAGAAAGAAAAAAGTAAACAGCAAGAAAGAAAGAAAGAAAGAAAGAAAGAAAGAAAGAAAGAAAAAAGTAAACAGAAAGAAAGAAAGAAAGAAAGAAAGAAAAGAGTAAACAGCAAGAAAGAAAGAAAGAAAGAAAGAAAGAAAAAAGTAAACAGCAAGAAAGAAAGAAAGAAAGAAAGAAAGAAAAAAGTAAACAGCAAGAAAGAAAGAAAGAAAGAAAGAAAAAAGTAAACAGCAAGAAAGAAAGAAAGAAAGAAAAAAGTAAACAGCAAGAAAGAAAGAAAGAAAGAAAGAAAGAAAGAAAAAAGTAAACAGCAAGAAAGAAAGAAAGAAAGAAAGAAAGAAAGAAAGAAAAAAGTAAACAGCAAGAAAGAAAGAAAGAAAGAAAGAAAAGAGTAAACAGCAAGAAAGAAAGAAAGAAAGAAAGAAAGAAAGAAAGAAAGAAAAAAGTAAACAGCAAGAAAGAAAGAAAGAAAAAAGTAAACAGCAAGAAAGAAAGAAAGAAAGAAAGAAAAAAGTAAACAGCAAGAAAGAAAGAAAGAAAGAAAAAAGTAAACAGCAAGAAAGAAAGAAAGAAAGAAAGAAAAAAGTAAACAGCAAGAAAGAAAGAAAGAAAGAAAAAAGTAAACAGCAAGAAAGAAAGAAAGAAAGAAAGAAAAAAGTAAACAGCAAGAAAGAAAGAAAGAAAGAAAGAAAGAAAGAAAGAAAGAAAGAAAGAAAAAAGTAAACAGCAAGAAAGAAAGAAAGAAAGAAAGAAAGAAAAAAGTAAACAGCAAGAAAGAAAGAAAGAAAGAAAGAAAGAAAAAAGTAAACAGCAAGAAAGAAAGAAAGAAAGAAAGAAAGAAAGAAAAAAGTAAACAGCAAGAAAGAAAGAAAGAAAGAAAGAAAGAAAAAAGTAAACAGCAAGAAAGAAAGAAAGAAAGAAAGAAAGAAAGAAAAAAGTAAACAGCAAGAAAGAAAGAAAGAAAGAAAGAAAGAAAAAAGTAAACAGCAAGAAAGAAAGAAAGAAAGAAAGAAAGAAAGAAAGAAAAAAGTAAACAGCAAGAAAGAAAGAAAGAAAGAAAGAAAAAAGTAAACAGCAAGAAAGAAAGAAAGAAAGAAAGAAAGAAAGAAAAAAGTAAACAGCAAGAAAGAAAGAAAGAAAGAAAGAAAGAAAGAAAGAAAGAAAGAAAAAGAAATAAAGAAAGGACGAAAGAAAAAAGTAAACAGCAGGAAAGAAAGAAAGAAAGAAAGAAAAAAGTAAACAGCAAGAAAGAAAGAAAGAAAGAAAGAAAGAAAGAAAGAAAGAAAAAAGTAAACAGCAAGAAAGAAAGAAAGAAAGAAAGAAAGAAAAAAGTAAACAGCAAGAAAGAAAGAAAGAAAGAAAGAAAGAAAAAAGTAAACAGCAAGAAAGAAAGAAAGAAAGAAAGAAAGAAAAAAGTAAACAGCAAGAAAGAAAGAAAGAAAGAAAGAAAGAAAGAAAAAAGTAAACAGCAAGAAAGAAAGAAAGAAAGAAAGAAAAAAGTAAACAGCAAGAAAGAAAGAAAGAAAGAAAGAAAGAAAAAAGTAAACAGCAAGAAAGAAAGAAAGAAAGAAAGAAAGAAAGAAAGAAAAAGTAAACAGCAAGAAAGAAAGAAAGAAAGAAAGAAAGAAAGAAAAAAGTAAACAGCAAGAAAGAAAGAAAGAAAGAAAAGAGTAAACAGCAAGAAAGAAAGAAAGAAAGAAAGAAAGAAAGAAAGAAAAAAGTAAACAGCAAGAAAGAAAGAAAGAAAGAAAGAAAAAAGTAAACAGCAAGAAAGAAAGAAAGAAAGAAAGAAAAAAGTAAACAGCAAGAAAGAAAGAAAGAAAGAAAGAAAGAAAAAAGTAAACAGCAAGAAAGAAAGAAAGAAAGAAAGAAAGAAAGAAAGAAAAAAGTAAACAGCAAGAAAGAAAGAAAGAAAGAAAGAAAGAAAGAAAAAAGTAAACAGCAAGAAAGAAAGAAAGAAAGAAAGAAAAAAGTAAACAGCAAGAAAGAAAGAAAGAAAGAAAGAAAGAAAGAAAGAAAGAAAAAAGTAAACAGCAAGAAAGAAAGAAAGAAAGAAAGAAAGAAAGAAAAAAGTAAACAGCAAGAAAGAAAGAAAGAAAGAAAAAAGTAAACAGCAAGAAAGAAAGAAAGAAAGAAAGAAAGAAAGAAAGAAAAAAGTAAACAGCAAGAAAGAAAGAAAGAAAGAAAGAAAGAAAAAAGTAAACAGCAAGAAAGAAAGAAAGAAAGAAAGAAAGAAAGAAAAAAGTAAACAGCAAGAAAGAAAGAAAGAAAGAAAGAAAGAAAGAAAGAAAGAAAGAAAGAAAGAAAGAAAAAAGTAAACAGCAAGAAAGAAAGAAAGAAAGAAAGAAAGAAAGAAAGAAAAAAGTAAACAGCAAGAAAGAAAGAAAGAAAGAAAGAAAGAAAAAAGTAAACAGCAAGAAAGAAAGAAAGAAAGAAAGAAAGAAAGAAAGAAAAAGAAATAAAGAAAGGACGAAAGAAAAAAGTAAACAGCAGGAAAGAAAGAAAGAAAGAAAGAAAGAAAAAAGTAAACAGCAAGAAAGAAAGAAAGAAAGAAAGAAAGAAAGAAAGAAAGAAAGAAAAAAGTAAACAGCAAGAAAGAAAGAAAGAAAGAAAGAAAGAAAGAAAGAAAAAAGTAAACAGCAAGAAAGAAAGAAAGAAAGAAAGAAAAAAGTAAACAGCAAGAAAGAAAGAAAGAAAGAAAGAAAGAAAGAAAAAAGTAAACAGCAAGAAAGAAAGGAAGAAAGAAAGAAAGAAAGAAAGAAAAAGAAATAAAGAAAGGACGAAAGAAAAAAGTAAACAGCAGGAAAGAAAGAAAGAAAGAAAGAAAGAAAGAAAGAAAGAAAGAAAGAAAAGGGGAATAGAAGAGAACGATGGGGAAAGGAAACGAAAAAAGAAAGTTACATGTTAAATGAAGGAGAGAAGAGAGAGCGGGAGGAGTAAGAGAAAAAAAGAAAGAAAGCGACTAAAGAAAGAATGAAGCCAGAGAAATACGGAAGAAGAAAGAAAGAAAGAAAGAAAGAAAGAAAGAAAGAAAGAAAGAAAGAAAGAAGGAAAAAATGACAAATAATTATGATCAAATGTAAAATAGGAAATCTGGCAAAATGGAGAGAAATTTTAAGTAAAAAAATGTTAAAGAAAGAAAGAAAAAAAATATGGGAAAAAGAAAGAAAGATGAGGAAAATAAATAAAGAAAGAAAGAAAGAACGAAATAAATAAAGAAAGAAAGAAAGAAAATGGAACGAGTGGACAAATTAGAAAGGAAAGAAAATAGTTATAAAATATCAAAACGCTAATATCGGCTGTGAAATTACAGAAGATGAAGAGTCTGGAATGAAGGCCACTAAATAAATGAATTGATTTCAAACAAATTGCCTTGATATTTCCAGCATGTAGCCTTTTTTCTGGTATCAGACGTCTGTACACTTAAGATACACACGCAATTACTTAGACTAAATCACAGAGACAAGATAATGCAATTTACCAAATATGCTTCATTTGGACCGACAATGAAACGAAAGCCCCTTTCGAGTTTCTAACCCATTATTAGATTGGTGCAAAAATAATGTCGTTTTTTGACGTTAAAAAAAATACGTCAAGAAACGACATTATTTTTGCACCAACCTAATATTTATCTGTTTTTGTTCCCTTCATTTCATGCATTTGCGTCTGATTTTAGCTTCCTGTTTCTATTTATTTTTTTTTTTATTTTTTTTCTCTCTCCCGTATCGGAGCCCGCAGAAAAGACGCACGTAAGGGTTTGAAAATTCCGTTTAAGTATTAAAAGAAGCGCGGGTTATGCCGAGGTGACACCTGCAAGGTTAATGAACCTTGATATTAAAAAAAAAAGAAAAAAAAAAAAGGGATGAATAAATAAACGACTCAATTAAAAAAAAAAAAAAGACACGCTCAGACATGCATAACTATTAAATAGGCTTAAATATTAGGTTGGTGCAAAAATAATGACGTAATAATGTCGTTTCTTGACGTTAAAAAATACGTCAAAAAACGACATTATTACGTCATTATTTTTGCACCAACCTAATATATGCGGGGACATGGAACATCATAAGCAGTTCACATTTTTGCCGCCAAAGCTGGTCAATGGGTTCACCAATAGCCCCCAGCTGTAAACATGTCGGCTAAAGAATAACACGTGCGCATAAGTTAAGAATACCGTTCTAGTTATAAGCTTCATTACTTAAATGGAAACAAAAAGAAAACGTATACTTAACATCAAGAACAGACAGTTGCGATTTCTACAGAAGGATAATGAGGATACCATGAACCGAATATGTGAGCAACAACGAGGTTTTCGAGAAAATGGAAACAAAAAGAAAACGTATACTTAACATCAGGAAGAGACAGTTGAAATTTCTACAGAAGGATGCTGAGGATACCATGGACCAAACATGTGAGCAACGACGAGGTTTTAGAGAAAATGGAAACAAAAAGAAAACTTATACTTAACATCAGGAAGAGACAGTTGAAATTTCTTTAGAAGGATGATGAGGATACCATTGACCGAAGAATAGGTGAGAGGATATGTCACAATGGCGGTTGAAATTGGAAAACCCAAGTACCGGGACCCGGATTAAGTCCCAACATTTCCCAGTTCCTGCAACCAACGTCGCTCTGGTGTCGATATTCCAGCTACCCTCCGTCTCTGATGCAATGAGAAATGAGCTGCCAGCGGTTTGCAATCTTCGGGACCAGGCTCTCTGCTCTCCTCCTGTTCACACATCCCTAGCAATTGTTCCTGATTCATAGAATAATAGAGCTACAAGAATGAAGAAGACAAAAGTTAGTGACAGAAGGATGATATGGACCGAAGAATAGCGAAAGATGCCTTCCAAAAGCTAAGTCAAATATTAAGAAATAGAACTATTTCGTTAGAAACAACAAAAAAAGAGTACTGAAATGTTATGTACTATAAGTCCTACTCTATGGCAGTGAATACTGGTCAATCTTACAGATGAAGAAGAGAAAAGACGCAGCAGAAATTAGGTTCTACAGAAGGATGCTGAGAATACTAAACAATTTTAAAGGAAATTTTAAAGAAAATGGAAACAAAAGGGATGCTTATACTTAGAATCAGACAGAGACAACTGAAATTTTTGGGACACATAATGAGAAAAGAGGACTTGGAGAATTTGACACTCACAGTACATACTGAAGTATAGAGGGACAGAGGGGAAACAGCAAGTAAGCTACAAAGAGAGAGAACATGTGGAGAGCCATGATCGCTTATGTCCATAGAAGCTGCCTTGACTGAAAATTGAAGCATCCAATTTCTATTTTAAGAAAGTATATGGCTCTGAAAGAAAGTGAAGACCTACCTGGATTCATTATTGACGGTCACAATCTTAGCAACCGAAGATGTGCAGATGACACAGTGTTCATAAGAGACATGGAAAAGAAACTACATGAACTCCTACAGAAGGAAAGCTGTAAGAAAGTACGGACTGTAAGAAGATAAAATGCATGGTTGTCAGCAAAAGGGGCAGCCGAAGTGAAGAAACCAAAATCAGTAGAAAAAATTTAAATTTATAGGAAGTGCATTAGCAGAGGACAGAAGTGCGTCACCAAATTCTGAGGGGCCATTTAAACAGCGAACTATGCCTTTCCAAAAGCTAAGCAACATATTAAGAAACACGAAAATTTCGTTTGAAACAAAGAAAAGATTACTAAACTGTTATTTAATATCGACCTGACTATATGGCAGTGAATGCTAGACAATATCATCACGGATGAAGAAGTGACTTCAGGCAACAGATACTTGACTCTACAGAAGACTGCTGGGAATATAAACGGGCCAGCTGAAGATTCTAACTACGAACTGGAAAGTTCGTAGTTAGAATCGTCGGCATGGAGCCGGAAGGAGCCGAAAGGGAGTTCCACAAGCGAGAATTGCAAAAGAAGAAACTGTTATCATAGAACTTACGGCTATATTTAGCCAGCTCAACTTTAAATTGGTCAGATCTCGACGCCAGTCCAGTACTGCGCTTAAATTTTTAGTGTCTCGGCACAAATAGCGAATAGTTCATCCGGACAATTACCGTGAAAGTATTTATAGAAAAGACGCAAAAAGGCAACCTTACAGCGGTGGGAAGTCGACTGGAACTGAGCTGCCAGATCAGGACCGATAACATTGCTGATTCTTTGAATTTTATCAAGGAGTTCAAGGTAAATAGCAGGGGCGCCAAAGTGTAGGTGACAGCAATACTTCCAAGGTTACGGCAGTGGGAAATATACCTAAAAATCAATTTAATTAAATCAATTAAATTAAATTAATAGCACATTTTTTTAGATGAAGCAGATGAGAAAAAAAAAAATCTAACTCTACGGCATCATCTGTCTGTCGGGCGGAACACAACAAATAAATAAGGTGTGTCTAGTCGCGAAGATCCCCAACCTGTGGCACCTCCTCCCTTATTGGACCAAAGACTAAACATGCGCACGACAGAAAAGTGCTGAGAACTTTAAAATTTTTCTTTAGCTGAATTCATTTAGAGTCTTTTACTTTGTCTTTCAATCTCTTTTGTAAGTAGGTATTCCACACTGTGATATTAGAAGATCTGCCAGGAATGGTGAAAGGTTGTAAGAGCCAGGGCACAAATTAGATGTAGATAACCTTGCGATTAAGTCACTATCTAAACATTTACGTCGTAGTGAATTGTTTCTCCTTTGATCAGAGTAGCATTTCTTAATGCCAAAATTGTGGTCTGTCTCATTACGGTAGGCAACCAAAGTATTTGACGTATTATTTTGTGAAAGGTCTCTTTTGTGTTCATATAATCATTTATTTAGATTCATTGAGGTTTCTCCTATACATTTTTTGTGACAATTATTACCGGCGATAGAGGAAAATTCATGTTTTAGCTTATTGTCTTGTAAAGAATTGACTAAATCTTTTGTTGTTTTGGATGTACTAGTAAAAGATTCTAAAATTCCGAGCACTCCTCTGTCGTAGGTATTTGTTTTTCTTAAACGAATTATAATGGGCAGCATATATTTTATATATTTTATAATATATATATATATATATATATATATATATATATATATATATATATATATATATATGTATATTTAAAGATATTTTTTGTAGGTACAAAATTTAATGATCGAAATAAAAGTATAAAACTTAAAATTACGAGACATTTAAAAAAAAAACGGGCGAAGCAACTGGTTTCGCTCCCGCTTTTCAGGCTTCAACGGGAGATTTAAAATTAACACAGAAAAATGTACAATAAAAGGAAGTTGTGAAAAAAAAATTATGCAAAAGGAACTAGAGACAAATGACAGCGAGTCCCAACAAACACTCACGTTGTTTACACAACGAAGGCTTACGTGACCCGATGTAAAGTGCCTCCAGAACCTTGAGATGAAATAAGGAGTGAGACCGGGACAACACGGTGAACCAGTCAACACTAGTATTTATTCACCTCCCCCAACGAGGGCATCATGTGGCACAAGGCCGGTTTAACGTGGGATCTCCGAGCCCGTGAGATCTCCGAGCACGTGTTGACCTCCGAGCCCGTGGGATCTCCAGGCCGGTGGGCTCGGCCAAAAATATGCCCTTTGAACCGTATAAACGGGTTCAGGGTCGGTTTACCTCCCCGAAAGAGACTCCGCCCTTCGGCGTAGACTCCTTCGGGTTCCTCTCGGCCTGAAGGCAGAGAGTTCAACCGATCAACCGATCAGCCGGTCAGCCGGTCAGCCGACTTCCGACTAAACCAGTCAACACTAAATTTGGCCGCACAATCTCTGTTCTTTAATAGGTGTTCGCATATGGCGGAACCATAGGTGTTTGAGACGAGTCCATTCAAAGGCAAGGTGTGATTTCTAATTTTTATAGGAACGTGTTGTTTTATTCTCATGTCTAAGCGTTGAGTTGTTCTCCCTATGTACTCAGCTCCGCAACTACAAACGTATTTGTAAATAATTGAATTAATTTGATGGGGAGGGAGAGCGTCTTTACACGCAGAACGAAACATAGGCCGAGTTTGAAAAATAATCCGAACCTCGGCAGAGAAAAAACAACGACGAACATTGGATGAAATTTCTTTAGCAATTTTTTTCACATTTGGTACCAATCCAGGGTAATCTGAAGTAAACTGGGCATTTATATATATATATATATATATATATATATATATATATATATATATATATATATATATATATTGGGCAGTATTTATTTTATATTATAAAGAGGTAATCATAGAATGAATCAATTAGTAATATTAATGTAATTAATGGCGAATTCTCTTCGCTAACAGACTTAATATAAGCATTTACTAACAATCCGTTGAATGACGGGATCCTTATATATGAAATTGTTGTCAGATGTGTGTGTATATATATATATATATATATATATATATATATATATATATATATGAAAATTTGTCAGAGTTAACCTGTAGAAAAGACAATATTTGTAAATATAAATGAGAATAGGAAAACTATAGTTATTACTGACGCGTTTCGTCCAATGTGGACTTTCTCAAGGCAATAAACGAAATGAATTTAATTAAAGAAAGTAACTAATAATAACAAAAAACAGAATGTTCTTAGTAACTGGAAGAATGTAAAGAACGCTATTTTTATATTTTCAGTTAACAATGAAAATAGTGTTCTCTACATTCTTCCAGTTGCTAAGAACATTCTGTTTTTTGTTATTATTAGTTATTTTCTTTAATTAAATTCATTTCATTTTTTTGCTTTGAGAAAGTTCACATTGGACGAAACACGTCAGCAATAACAACAGTTTTCCTATTGTCATTTATATATATACTAGCAGTAGATCCCGGCGTTGCCCGGGGATGTAACAGTAAGAGATAGATCAAGTATCGACCATCATAAAGACTGAAAAATAAAAGTGACAAAAATTATTGTATAAGGTTGACGGACACGCATGTCTTAATTAGTTTTTTGTTTTTTTTTGTTTTTTTTTTGTTTGTTTTTTTGACGAATTGGTCAAACCCAAACTCAAATAAAAACCTTGTTTTCAATCGTTATGAGTCTAGCGATTGAATAGAATTTTATTATAAACTATTGTCTTGTAAATGGAATTTTTAAAGCATTCTGAATGTAAAAATAAAGAAAAAAGTGCAACACAATAAGAAACACTACCTGCCAAAAAAAAGTGAAGTTTTGTTGAAATCGGTGGAAAGATGTAGGAAATCAGATCCCATATATTAACGTACACACGCGCGCACACACACACACACACACACACACACAAACAACTTGGGATTTATAATAATTATAACTCGATATGAGTTGTCCCCCTTTCATTCTCGAAACAGCAATACCTTTTAATCGTGTTTTCAAATTGATTTCGTGCAAAAACAATTGTGTTTTTTCCATTTTGGGCGCTGTCGAGGTAATTTTACGTAGTCCTGTGAAGTTTTGTTGAAATCGGTTGAAAAATGTAGGAAATCCGATCCAATATATAAACGAACAGACACACACACACACAAAACCTGCGTTTTATAATAAGTATGATATATATATATATATATATATATATATATATATATATATATATATATATATATATACGTGGATGGGTGGGTGGTTGCGTGCGTTCGTATGTTGTATGTTCTTATATATGTTTCCATATTAGAACTATGTACCTACCTATTGTCACCTCTGTGTAGATCACTATTTAACAAACTAATCTCGCACACCATTATCGCTGTAGTGAATTTAAGCTTCATCGGGTGCCCCTCTGAAATGGCCTTGTGCCAGACTAATTTGACTACCGATAAAGATACAGTTGATAAGTTATGAGTTGTTCGCTGGTGACATCTTGTTTGGATATTTTCAGAATTAAATCTCTCCCTCTTTTTCGATGCGTCCATAAAATCGGTTATTCATTTGTCTATTATTTTTAAAGGGCAACTCTTGACTCGATGAATAATCAAAATGGCAAGCCTTTTGGGTTCCGACCTATTTTTCTCTTCTTTTCCATGGGGTTATTTTTATTGATCTTTTATTTTATTTTATTTTTTTCCTTCCATAACTTCTCCTTCGATGTGTTGGACTAATTTCCACATTTTATGTTATCGTCTGCTTTGTCACATTGACAGATCCCTACTAAAAACGGATCATAGTTTCAAGCCGAAAGTCTGTCACTAAAAGATAAAATAGTAACTTGACACCACCTTTTAATCGCCTCTCCTGCCACCAAATAAAAACGCACAATCGAACTATTTAAACAAATAATAAAAATCCAAAAATTAGTTCTGTTTTTTCAATTTTCTTGAGCGTTTCTCTGTGAGTGACGTCGACTTCATGAATTCTTATTTCTTTTTATTATTTTATTTTTTTTATATTTCCTGCATTTATACGTTCGCACAAAATGTCAGGCGGTTATCGATGGAGATTGAATGATCGCAAGTTTCCTGAAATATCCGCTACTTTCATCGGTTACCTTGAAGGCCGCTGTAGTGACGTGGTCTGCATGGCCTTCTGGGAATCTTGCAGTTAAAATTATTGACAATTCTGATATTACTGTCAGGATTCAATTTATTGTAGGCGGTACGCTATTCTTTTGCGGATTTCCCAGCTCCCCAATGGTTCATATTGTCTTGTCTTCAACCTGTGGTCCGCAGGCGCACAGCTACGGCCACAATCCGAAACGTCTTTATTTATTTGTTTACGATTCTGAGATTCAGTCATTTTTTTTTTTTTTTTTTCACTTGGTCGGTTTTGATGTCAAAGTCGCTGATATCTTCTTATTTTTATTTTCTAAAACAACTTCTGGTGTCTGCTGATACCTTTTTTTTAAAAAAAAAAGTTATTTCCCCTCTTCCCATTATAATACACAGACACGTTTATTTTGTGTCAGGTGGATTCAGTCAGTTACTCGTAAGCCATTTTTGTTTCTTTAAAAAAACCGAAGAAGCCTTTTTGATTCTTCCCATGTCTCTATTTAGATTATATTGTTTATTCGTACAAAGATGGCTGTACTCATGAGAGATTTAATTCTAATTGGTTCACATGTCCGTCATTATACGTTTGTGCTACTTTTTTTTTAAGTTTCTGATTTTCGAGAAAGAAAGAAAGAAATACCAAGCTTTCGAATTAAACGCTCGGTAAAAGATAACCGAAGGAGTGAATAATAGTTAGACGATAGGTAAACATTAACCGTACAGTTAGATTTAGGGTTAGACTCTGGGTAAAACAAAGATTAACACTAAGATTAGTATGAAGGTTAGATGCCCCGTTAAGAATTACCATAGGTTTTTAGGTAAACAGTAGATAAAACCTAAGGTTAAAATTAGTATTAAACGACTGGTAAAGATTAACCATAGGTTTTGAGGTAGAATTAGAAACTAAGTAAACCCTAGTGTTAAAATTAAGGTTAGCCGCTAGGTGAAGATTAAACATATGTTTAGAGGCAGGGTTAGACGTTAGCTAAAGATTAACCATAGGTTTAGAGGTAGAATTAGGCACTAAGTAAACCCTAGTGTTAAAATTAAGGTTAGACGCTAGGTAAAGATTAACCATATGTGTAGAGGCATCATTAGACGCTAAGTAAACCCTAGTGTTAAAATTAAGGTTAGACGCTAGGTGAAGATTAACCATAGGTTTAGTTGTAAGTTTAGATGCTAGGTGAAGATTGACCATAGGTTTAGAGGCAGAATTAGACGCTTGTGTTGAAATTAGGGTTAGACGATAGGTAAGCTCTAGAGGTGGAATTAGGGTTAGATGCAACGTAAAGAAAAACCCTCGGGATAGAGGTAAGATCAGAAGCAACATAAAGAGAGAATAGCCTATGGTTAGAATGTTGGTAGATGCTACAGAAAGATTAACCTTGGTGTTAGAGTTAGGTTTAGATGATAGGTAAAGGTTATTATAAAGTTAAGGATTATTGCTAGGATTTCACACCCCTACCCGTGAATAACAATTTGCTCTATTTTATGAAAGAAGTAAGGAATCAGAACGTAGCCCTAAAAAGTGGGGTTTATGCATTAAAGGAAAAGGTAGCCATCAAGACCTTCACACATACAGAGGTATCTCAATTGGATCAATCATGGTGAAAGTATTAAAGACTATTTTATTAGGTTGGGCCGATAAATTTTCGGTCGGTAATTTGATCAGGTCCGCGGTTGAGCCAGGATCCGTCGCCAGGGACGCAGAGATAAAAAAAAATAGTTAAATATTCTTCTCTTGCTGATAGATTTTTTTTTTACTCCTGTGGCAGTGGAGACTTCTGAGGTTATTGTTCGTCGTTTGATGGCGTTTCTTCGGAGGATTGGCGCGATTGCGTCTCGATTAAGGGACGAGCCTCGTGAAACGGAGTGGCTCTTGCAGCGTGTCTCACTGGCGATGGTTCGAGATAATGCTTTCTCCATCATTGCGGCTGGCAGATGATAGCAGAAAAAAAATTGTTTATAGTTACTTTGTTCAAATTATTTTATTATTGGCTACCCTCTGGTCGTTTTATGAAAGTCGTCAGAATTCAGTTTAGTTATTGTTCTGTTGATACGAATGCCATCAAGCAACGCCAAAAACTTATGGCCGTATAAATAGGGACTTGCACTTCTCATCCATTAGAAACCGCCTTCCAGTCTGCAAATCCACTGATTGCATCTAATAGAACTTTATCAATCGACAAAATCCTGCATGTCTGGCAGAAACATTTCAAACAGCATCAAGAATATAGTAAATAAAAAATGAGTCTTCTAGTCTTTTCCTAGACCACGCCCTGCACATTTACAAACACAGACTTAAAGTGATGGGTAATGATTCCATACCACACATAACCGAATCTACCAAAAGAATACAATGATCCTACTTTCCATCCCGAGGTCAATGTACTGGCTATAATGAGGGACTTTTGCTGATAACATAAGTATACATACTTAAGATAAAAATGATATTGAACAGAAAATAAATATCCTCTACCTAGTGCCCGATAAATTACACTCAAGATAAACCTTTCCCAAGCAGAAACTATGATCTGGAATCAATGGAGACCCGTACCCTGAATCCATCATAAAAAATTCAAGATGCGGAATTAGTACATTATTTACATTATTCGGACTATTGTCCTCATCTTTGTCGCCATATTTATTTACTCAAGGACACATTGCACAGTGGATAAGGGCATTGGTTAGATCCAGTGATAGAACCCAAAGAGTGTGAGTTCAATACCCGGTCAACTTTCAGAGGGAAATTAACAGATAACTGACATTAATTAAACATGCCACGTGGAAATAGAACAGTCTACCCCAGTGAGCGAAATAAAGGGTTCAGTTCGACATTCCAACTACCTGAAGAAGGCCTGAGCATACAACGGACGAAACGTTGTAATAAATATGGCGTCAAAGATGACGGCTATAGTCCGAATAATGTAAATAATGTACATAATACCTCATCTCAGAAATATAGACAGATGTGGAATTAGTAAATACGAAATATTTCAAATATCTCGGCGTATAAATCAGTTATAACAAATTTAGTAGAGGAGAAAAGAAAATTGAACATAGAATAGAGGCTTTGCGCAAGGTTGTTTTGCCTATCTTTTGTAATGCTTATTTGTAGGAGAGACTTTGTAAATCCCAGATACAACAATAATACTTCGAATAATATTCAGCCAGACTCCGCTAATTAGTATATATATATATAAATTTTTCCTTTACCGGTCGCGTGATCTAATTATTTCAAGATGAGGTCGACTGTGCTTGCTTTCTGGCAATCCGTGTTCAAACCCAATTGTCGGCAGCGAGACTTTATTACTACACGACACTAGCACTGAAAATTACTACAAAACCGAAACACTACACTGAAATTCGAGACGTGTATTTAACACTTCTGCTGCTAACTACGGAGATCTTCATTTTTCTTATCTTCCTCCAGCTGGCTAAGTACGGAAACCTACGTTTTTTTTTTTTTTTGCATACCGCTGGAATGAGTGTCTCGTTCCGCCATCTATCGTCAAATCACAAAGGACAATGCTTCAAAAGATATCATGTGTATACCCATTATTGATCTGGTAAGTCATTCCCAGGTATATCCATGAAAATGGAATGCTGTAAAACACACTGGTGCCAGTTTTCTGTGTAATAAAATATGTAGGTTGAAATTTGGCATTTTATTTTAAAATGGCTGCCCGGATGGGGGCAGCACTGGGCAAATGAGTAGCAGTGAAAGTGTTAATTAGCTTCTTCGGATCAAAACTTTTATATAGATGTCAAGCATGGCTTCAAACTCTATCAGAAAGATCTTATATGTTAACTGTATACAGCTGCTTACCCGGATCAATGGTTAAATTTGACTTTTAGCGAACAAAGCAAGTTGCGAATTATGGTTAG
The DNA here is from genome assembly GCA_963932145.1 of Acanthosepion lycidas. NCBI lineage: Eukaryota > Metazoa > Mollusca > Cephalopoda > Sepiida > Sepiidae > Acanthosepion > Acanthosepion lycidas. The sequence continues at coordinate 37,694,713 of OZ010599.1, forward strand.
AATTAGATTAGTAAAGATTAAGCCTAAGGTTCTTGACGAGAACCATCCTTCTTCAAACCATGTACAATGGCGCTACATAATCACAAACAAAGAACTGTACCAAAGAAGAGATAAAATACATTATTGGTCATTTTCCTATAAAATTCATTGTTAGTAATATTATTAAAATTGTGTGTTATTGACATTTTTTTATATATGAAAAGGTATTTCTGGTATTTTTATTATATAAATGTATTTGTCTACTTTCAAAGTGTTTTATTTGGGGGTTCAGGATTTGCCCATAGCTTGGACCCAAACAGGTGTTACCACCCCACAGTGATTAGGGATGCAAATTCTTCGGAGTCGGTTTTACAAGTGGGAAAGAAGCTGATCGAAGAGAACTTACATGTCACGAAAGGAATAGTTCCACAAAGCAAGAGTTCTTGGAAGGAAGATATCCATGTGGAATTTGTTTTTTGCTAAAGGGATCTAAATAAATGAGGGTGTTTCACCTTAATGTACGCGGTGTAGCGGGATTTATCATTAACGGTCTGAACTAAGGAATGTACCTCGTCTAAACATTTGCCATGGAAATAGCGGTAGAATAGCAAGAGGCTTAGCTGTAAAGGTCTGGATAGTTAGAACTGAGCAATGTACAATGTATTTAGCAATGTCTAAACTTTGCCATGGAAATAGCGCTTGATTAGCAAGAGGCTTAGTTGTTAAAGGTCTGGACAGGTAGAACAAAGCAATGTAGTTCGTCTAAACATTTGCCATGGAAATAGCGGTAGTGTAGCGAGAATCTTAACTGCAACGCATGAAACCACTTTTCTTCAATTATTAAATGTACTTTACACAGTATTCCTTTCGTTCAGATCGACCATTATTGCTTAATAGAGAGTTCGATTATATTTAGCCTTTGTCCATAAATTATTATTTAGCATATAATTCCTTTCGTTGAGATTACTATTGAGTATGAGTTTGATATTAACTGAGTGCCCCATACAAAATAAAGAATATCTTTATTTTCTTTTATTCTTATACGATTTTAATAATTTAAAGGTGTTGTAACCTAGAAAAGTGTACTGTATGATTAATAACCAAAACGGAGATTTAAAATGAAAATGGTCATCTTTATAAAATCAGCAAAATGCAATACCCACCAGCGGCATGAAGTAGATGAACCACCGCTAGTGTTGGGCTATTTAGACTGCATATTAGGATATTTACCTTCTTTTAGGGGAAATGGATTGACTCAATATCTTCAGTAATTGTTTTTGATCATGGCCAACAATAGCTAGCTTTTTGTTGCACCGTAGAAAAGGTTACTGAATGAGTAATAACTGAAACGGAGGTTAGAAATGAAATGGTAATCTTTATAACGTCAACAAAATACAATACCCTCCAGCGCCGGGAAGTAGGTAAACCACTGCCATTGGTGGACTACGTAGACATCATATAACGATATTTACCTGCCTCCCCACGAGGTAGGATACGGCACAAGGCCAAATTTAATGTTGGGAAATCCGAGCCCGTGCGCTTGGGCAAAAATTGCCCCTAGACCCCGCATACGCGGGATCGGGTATCTGTCTGCCTCCCCGACCAAGACTCTGCTCTTCAGCATAGCCTCGTCCGGTCTGTCTCTGTCCGAAGGCAGAGAGTTCGACACGGTCAAAGCTCCCCACACTGACAGCTTACGCTGCCAGCGTAGACAGCATATTGCCCCCTCTTACAATAGTATCCAACGTATTTGTGAGGATGTAAATGTGCACGTTGACGTTAATAGGTACGGTATATAACAAAAATGTTATATGATTTTAAGTTTTAATTTTCGTTTTACAGTAATGTCCACACTGTACAGGGCCGGGAAGCCTCTCGAGGTAGAAGGTTACAGAGTAATAGACACAGTTTATGTGGATATGTGGGGAAGTTAACGGTTAACCTTAGACATGAACTCCTTAGTGATCGGTAAATATTGTCTTGGGAGTTGGTTACACAGAGTTTCGCGGGAAGAAGCTACTTACCCAATAAAATTCAAAGAGAATGAAGATGGTTCGCTACCATCCGAGTAACACAGCGGGTCCTAGGTTAGATCTAGTGGAACTATGGGATGTAGTTCGCCTGAGCCGTTTTCATTGAAGTAGCGAGAGAGCAGTGAGAGGCTGCAACATTTCGTCTGTGTAGGAGGGCTTGCAGGGTGGAATATAATATGTCACCCACAAGGAAACGCTTTCGAACACTATCCAGACCGGAAAGTGGGAACTGGGAAACTCCTACCCAAATATGAGAGCAGTGCTCCATTTTAGGCCTGATCAAGCTCTTGTATAGGTAAAGGAAAGCAGGAAGAGTCGGCACTTGCGGGAGCGATAAAGGAAACCGGCTATTTTTCCACCATCTTTAGCGATGGCTCGTACGTTCGATCTCCACTTGAGGTCTGAGTTGAGTTTCAGTTCTAATACAAGCTAATTATTAGCCTATTGAATATGTGTCATGTATAATTTGTGCTAGTTCTGAAAATCTGATCTACTTGACAACTACTTATTGCGAGCACGTTTCTCCATGTTTCCTGAAACAAGTTTTTGTCCTAAAAGAAAAAAAAAAGAAGTTTTTCCATTTTTGAAACATGGTTAGAACTGTGTAGCGGTATTGGGACTAGTGTTATAAAAAGAAAACTACAATACATATCAATTCGGCATTTAATCTCCTTCGAAATAGTTCCCTTCTGAAGCCATGCACTTTATCCAGCCTCGTTTTCATTGATGGAAGCATTCCTGGAACTCCTTTTTGGAGTTTTTCGTTAAAACAATAAACATTGCCGAAGAGAGAAGGTAGTTGAAAAAAAGGAGTCATGGGAAAAACCGTCGTTTCGACACTACTTCTTATTGCAAGCACGTTTCTCCATGTTTCCTGAAACAAGTTTTTGTCCTAAAAGGGAAAAAAAGAAGGTTTTCTTAATTATAGAACTGCTCTGTTATAAATTCAGTTTTCTATTTCATTACTTTAGAAGAGTAATTGTTCATGGATTTTACTTGTTTCGAACTATTGCACTCTTTTTGATTATCATAAATGTCATTTGCAGCCATGGAAAAACGTTCATCGATATTGCAGATCATGTAGCTATCACCGGAGACACCATTACCACGACCCTGCTTGATCATATATAATATGCTGCTAACGATGGTGGACACTATGTCAATCCTTCTAAAACTGAATTCATAGACTTCAACCAGCAAGGCTCACTACAAACGATCTCAAATCATTAAAATCTCTCGAATTCTTTCCCTACCTAGGAATTCTACTGAATTCTCCTGAAAATGATGTGAAAATTCGTTTGACCGCCTTGAACATAATGTTTGTAATCTGGAAATCTGATCAACCAGACAACTTCAAGCGGAGATACTTTCGAGCCACTGTAGAGACGGTGTTAATGTATGGTGCCACTGCCCGGACATTAACTAAAACCCTTGACTCTAAGCTTGATGGAATGCTGAGATACGAAACCTAACATCTCTTGGAGACAACATCCAACTAAATTACAACTCTATGGACACATCATCGACATTTCTACAATCTTACGTGGACGTAGAATGTGCTTTGTAGGACATCTACATCTCTGGTCACCATGCAGTAAAACGGGTTGGTCACCCAGCAACCACTTATATTGACCAGGTATGTTTCGACACAGAATATCAAGCTAATGATCTTCCGATCATGATGCAAGACTGTGATGGTTGACGTGATAGGAATATCGGAGCTCGGTCGACTGAATAAAATATAAAAAAGGAGATATTAATGCAAAGAAAATAGGGATGAAAGATAATCTTTTGGAAATAGTCCTCTGCTGCTCTTCAAGAGTTCAATTTGTCACATTACAAGAATCTGTGACAATGGGCATTGCTTTAAACATATCTTTTGTGTCCAGCTCAACTTTTTTTTTTATCGTTCTTATTCGACGAAGGTATTTTTTCCGATTTTTTCATTGGTTACGTTTTTCCAGTAGGGTTCACCCTATACAAGGCCAGGGAGCCACTCCAGGTAGAGGGTTACGATAAGGGGTAGTTTATACGGATAGGAGAGGAAGGTTGACTCTATTGAACACGTGAAGAGTGTAAGGATAAGGGAAACGTCTTCGAGAGAGTTTGTTCCATAGGGCTGTGGTTCGCAGGAAGAAGTTATTTTATAGGAACTTCTTTCTCGCCGATGGAATACGAAGGGAATGAGGTGTTTTGCTTCTATGTAAGTGGTATAGCGAGTCCTAGCCGTGAAGGTCAGTCCTGGTGGAACCAGTAAATGCAGTTCGTCTGAGGACTTTCCATATATAGAGCACTTTCGATAGAGCAGTGTGAGACACGCTACATCCCGTCTCTGAGAGAGAGATTGGAGTACGGAAAATAATTCTTCTCCCACAAGGACCAGGAGACGCTTTTGACCGGAATGTGAGGTATGGCCAGCTCCTACTCAAATGTAGAAACCACTCCACTTTCGGTGCGATCTGGCTCATGTAAAGGCAGTGGATTGCATGAGGCGTCAACTACTTACCAGAGCGGGGAGTCGATCATTTTACCTGCAACTTTAGCGATGGATCGTATATAGGAATTCCACTTGAGGTCGGGTGTGAGACTGAGGCCTAATATCCTCTAGAGGCACGGGGCCTTCTCGAGGGGATATCCGTTCATCGAGACTGGCGTTTTCCTTCGTTCTCTACTGTGCGTCTGAAAAATAGCACCTCCCCGCAGTCGTCATGACATCTCGGCTGTTTGACTAAGATCAAAGTGTAGTATATGTACTTATCAGCTTAATCTGATTCTCTCTCACTTACCCTCTTTATCTCATCTTCTCACTGAAACCAAGTAGTGTTTTTCCATGCATGGTCTGATATAAGATCTACAGTTGGAGCAAACCTTTACGTCTAGATGTCCTAGGTAAGTACTCGGCCTGCTTTGAGTGGTTGAATTGTATATATAGACAGAAGATTTTTTTGATATAATTTACTCTTCCCCCATATTTGAAATATGAAATTATCACATTAAGAAAATATGTTACATTAGGTATAGCCATTAACTAAACTCAGTGCTGACCAAAGACAAAATTCTACCACTATATCTAACTGTAATCATACTACGAATCAGAGATTTAAACCTAAATCATAATCATGAATATAAAAATAACCCTAGCTATAACCATAGCCTTAAAGATGATCCCTAACTCTAATGATATCTCCAAATCTAGACCTAACCCTAATCATAATATAAACATTAGCCATATCCCGAATCCTGGATCTAACATTAGGCCTAAACATAACACGAGCCATAATGCTAACCGTGAGGCTATCCATTGCCTTTTAAACATAGCCAGCCATATCCCGAATCCTAGATCAAATATTAGGCTAAAACAATCCTAGCCATATGGCTAACCTACGACTATCCCTAGCCTTAACTATCAACCGCACTATCCCTAAACTTAGATCTCAAATTAGACATAAACATAACGTTACCCATAAAGCTAACTCTACGACTAACCCCAGCCCTATACAAAATAATAGCCATATCCTGAACCCAAGATCTAATCAGAGACTTAAACACAACTTTTGCCATTACGCTACGACAAACCCTAACTTTAACTATAAACCGCTGAATCCCTATCGTTAAAACTAAACATAACAAGTTATAACGATAACCCTACGTCTAACCCTAGCCTTACCTCAAGCATTAACCATATCCCGAACTCTAGACCTAACATGAGACCATATCCCGAGCCCTAGACCTAACATGAGACCATATCCCGAGCCCTAGACCTAACATGAGACCTGAACATAACCCTAGCCATAACGCTAACCCTACGATTAACCTTAGGCTTAACCATAACGCCAGATCCCTGACTCATATTCGTCTTTAGGCACCTCGTCATGGTGTAATCGTTTGCTTAGCTGGTCTCACTAGAACAATTTCGACTGTGTAGTGAGTTCGATACTATCTCGGCGTCTCATCCATTCGGCCTTGTGCAGCATCGGAGCTGCGCTTAGAACATCGCCATAACTTATTCGACTTCTGTTTCATATTTTTTTTTTTTTTACTGATCTCTCTATTTTCCTCGTTAATTATCTTTATTTTATTACTATTATTAGTAGTCGTAGTAATAGTAGTAGTTTTAATAGTAGTAGTAGTTTTAGTAGTAGTAATATTAGCAGTAGTAGTAGTTTTAGTAGTAGTACTTTTAGCAGTAGTAGTATTTTTAGTAGTAGTAGTAGTAGTTTTAGTAGTAGTAGTAGTGCACGTGAGGATTTCATTTTATTTGAATTTCTTGTTGAATCATAAAATTTAGTGAATCCCCGACTAGAAATTACGCGTGGAATTGTCCTTGTCGCCTCGTTAAATATTTGAGATTAACGACCACAACCAAATATTGCAATGACAATCATATGGATGAATACAGCTCATCATTTTTTAAAAAAGCAAGAGGTAAATGGAAAAGATTTAACATTCACACGTTATTCAGTTTCATTGAAGCAGAGATTAAACATATGAGAGCGTTATCGCATCCCTCTCTCTCTTCTTTTCTCTTCTCTTTCTTTCATTCTTCTTTTCACTGAAACCAAAAAGAAAAAAAATGTATATTTAATTACTTATTTGTCTCATCGAAACCGAAAAGCTTCTTTGATATGTCTTTTCCGTCGTTCTTTGCAATCAATAATGACGAGTCTATAATTTATGAGGTATTTGCAGGTCGAGTCGTACCTTAAAGTATACAAAGGAATGAAGGAACAAACAGAATTATATTATTATTATTATTATTATTATTATTATTATTTGTGTATGTTATGTTTCCTGCTTTGTATCCTGTAGAGCCGGGTCTAAACTATGGCCCTCAGGCCCTTATTATTATTATTATTATTATTATTATTATTATTATTATTATTTGTGTATGTTATGTATCCTGCTTTGTATCCTGTAGAGCGGGGTCCAACCTAAGGCCCTCAGACCCTATAAGAGAATTGTCATTTGATTGATAGCACTTTTCTTATTATATTGAATGTTCCTAGTAAGGCGATCTTCTGGGCAACTTGTAAGTTGATGTTACTTGGGACACTGTTAGTAAAATTATCCATTCCTTTTCTCACGAGGCCCAGTGCTCCGATTACTATTGGTACAGTCTCAGTCTTCATTCCCCCCATCCTGTTAATCTCGATCTCCAGGTCCTTATATTTGGACAATTTCTCGATAATTTTCATGGAGGTGTTTCTCTCAGATGGTACTTCTATGTCAATAAGTATACACTTCCTGAATTTCTTGTCTTTTATGATAATATCAAGTCTGTTGGCTTTTATTTCCCTGTCAGTTTGAATTGGCATGTCCCAGAGGATAGTTACATCGTTATTTTGGATAAACTGTGTCTCAGTGGTTTCGATTTTGTGCTTCTTGCATATCTTCCATTGCACATATCTTGCTACCTTGTTATGTTTGTGGGTATATTCATTTTTTGCTAATTCAGGACATGCTGAGATAATATGGTCGACAGTTTCATCCTATTTTCCGCAAATCCCGCATTTCGGGTTACGTTCTACCTTTGATTATGTAACAGCTTTCAACCCGCTGTTCTTCAGTCACTAATATGTTTTCTGTTGCTCCGCATCTGCTACTTTCATTCTTTTTAGGTATTTCCCATGCAACGCCTTGTCCTTTCTGTATTATTATTATTATTATTATTATTATTAGTAGTAGTAGTAGTAGTAGTAGTAGTAGTAGTAGTATTTTCTTGGATTTCTGTTCTATACGCATTTACGCATTACCTTTCTGGTGCCAACCAGGGACCTAATTCATTACACTTTCCATTTTTTTTTTTTAAAAAAAAAAAAAAAAAAAAAAAAAAAACTAAGATCACACCAATTTTACATAGATAAAGCTCTTCGTAACGTCGTGTGCACTGTACTTATGAGTAAAATGTTTTTTTGTATTTCTTTAAGGTACGGGTTAGCTGGAAAAACCTGAATGTGTCTACCGGAGACTTTACCCATCAATCCGAGCGCTCCAAGAACAACTGGGATTACTGATGTCCTAATGTGCTACATTTGAGATTTCCACTTCCAGATCTTTGTATTTTCATATCTAAAAAAAAATCTTCAGCAATACATTAGAAACTGCAGAGACTGGCATGTCAATAAGAAAGCACATTTTGTTCTTGTGTTCTTTGAATACGGTGTCTGGGTGATTAGCTTTGATTGTTCTGTCTGTGTGGATTGTAAAATTCCCATAAAATCGTTACAGTTTCTATTTCTGTAACCGGCTTTGGGTGATGTTCCCACCAGTTTTATGAAGTTTAATTCTCATAAAAGTTGCATATTTTACAGTGCAGTTGTTGGGTATTCAGTGGATGCAAACAATGGGCGACACGATGATCAATTGTGTATATTTATCAAAGAATCTGCATTTTGGGCTAACACAATTTTTCACTATGTATGCTTGGCAATTTCTAGTTAACAAGTATTGGACCTGTGCACCAAAAATAAAACGTCCAGTTTCAGCTTTTAACCCTGCAATACGTAGTCACCGATGAGTACGGGGTTTGTCTACATCATCTTGTTTGTT
>OZ010599.1:37705773-37718273 GCA_963932145.1 Acanthosepion lycidas
AAATAACCCATTGAGGTGTTGATATGCCGTAAAACAAACCAAACATCAAGCAAGAACAGAAATTTAAATATAAGAGAAGAGCCTTAAAAGACGACGGAAAAAATGGCACCCCAATCTGAAGTAACATTTTTAACGTAAGGTTCCCCCCCGTACAAGGCACGGGAGCCACTCGAGGTAGAGGAGTAGTTTATATGGATAGGAAGAGAAGATAATGATAAACTCTAGACTTGAACAGGTTATGGTTGTAGTGATAGAGGAAGCATCCTCTTGGGAGTCTGTCCCACAGGGCAGTGGTTCGCGGGAAGAAGCTGTTTGAGTGGAATTTACGTCACCCCGATGGAATACGGAGAGAATGTGGATGGTTTAGTTCAATGTAAGTGGTATGGTGGGTCCTAGCCGTGAACTTTAGACCTGGTGGAACCAATGAATGTAGTTTGACTGAGAACTTTCCATGATAGTAGCGATAGAGACGAAAGAGTCTCTCACCACATCCCGCCTGTGAGCGCTAGAGGGGTTGGGAGAGAGGAAAATATATATATATATATATACACACACACACATATATATATATATATATATATATATATATATATATATATATATATATATATATAGAGAGAGAGAGAGAGAGAGAGAGAGAGAGAGAGAGAGAGAGTGGAAGGTGGAAAATTATTCGTCACCCACAAAGATTGGGAGAGGCTTTTGAAAACTATTTCCACTGGAAAATGTCGACTGGGCATCTCCTGCTCAAATATGACAACAGTACGCCATTTTTAAGCGACAATTTTGAAAAAAAGATAATCATAAAAACATACATGCTAACTAAATGACTTTAACTACTGCAATACTAAATATATATATATTAAGTGAGTTTCACCAACTTCAAGGCCCGGGAGCCACTCGAGATAGAGGGCTACGATAAGCGGTAGTTTATATGGATAGAAGGGAAAGATAACGGTTGACTCTGGACATGAGCAGGTTAGTGATCGGGGAAACATCCTCTTGGGAGTCTGTTCCATAGAGCAGTGGTTCGCAGGAATAAGATGTTCGAGCGGAACTTACTTCGTGCCGATGGAATATGGAGGGAATATGGGTGGTTTGCAAATATGGAAGAGGCATGGCGGATCCTAGCCGTGAACGTTAGTTCTGTTGGAACCAAAAAATGTACTTCGTCCTAGCACTTTCAATGTTAGTAGCGATAGAGCAGTGAGAGACTCGCCACATGCCGCCTCTGGGAGAGAGAGAGAGGTGGGAGGGTGAAAAATAATTCTTCTCCCACAAGAACTCAGAGGCGCTTTTTTTTAACTATATCAATGGAAAAACGAGGTCTGGGCAGCTCCTGCCCAAATATCACATTAGTACTCCATTTTCGGCCTGGTCTGGTTCTTATAAAGGTAGAGAAGTCAGCTGCTAATCACTGACCATTAAGAGTTTTAGGGGCGCGCCCGTATATAGTCGCTTAAGATTAGGAGACGCTTTTGAACACGCTTTTTCAAGACTGGGCAGCTCCCACCCAAATATGGCAACAGTAGTTCATTAGCGATACATAAGGAAAAAAGACGTATACCTATGTTTCATAGACTACGCAAAGGCCTAGGACAAAGTACGCCACAAGGATCTAATGGAACTGCTCACCAACCTTGATATATTCAGGAAAGATACCAAAATAATCAAGAACGTATACTGGCAGCAAACAGCATGCATGCGCATAGGGAATGAGTTCAATGAATATACAAAAATAGAAAGGGGCGTAAGACAAGGATACGTCTTCTCACCCGACCTGTTCAACCTATACAATGAGGCAATTCTGAGAGAATTGGAAAACCTAACCGGATTTAGTATTGGGGGCCACAATCTTAACAACATAAGATACACACACAACAGATTACTGATAGGAGACACGGAAATAACATTACAAAATCTCCTACAGAAGATAGCGACGGAGGGTGTGAAGAAGGGACTAAGCATAAACTACAAGACAACAAAGTGCATGGTCGTCAGTAAGAGGATGAGCCCGAAATGCCATCTGAAGGTTGGGAACACAAGAATCAAACAGACGTGGAAGTTTAAATACCGTGGAAGCGTCTTGACAGATGATGGTAAGTGCTACACTGATATCTGTATGCGTATTGGGTTGGCCAAGGACACATTCCAAAAGTTGGGCAGAGTACTGCGAGACAGGAGGATATCTTTGGTAACAAAGAAAAGAATACTGAACTGTTACGTGACATCCGTCCTTCTTTACGGCAGCAAATGTTAAACGCAGAGAATTGAGGCGACAGGGATGTGGCTCTACAGAAGAATGCTAAGGATATCATAAACCAAGCGTGTGATCTTAGAGAGGTTGCAAAGAAGGGGGAGGCTTATACTTAATATCAGGAAGAGGCAGCTGAGGTTTCTGGGACACATAATGAGGAAGGAGGGCCTGGAAAATCTGATACTCACAGGTCGAATAGAAGGAAAGAGAGACAAGGGAAAACATCGCGTGACATACCTGTCGAGTTTGAGCAGGTGGATGACAGAACGTGGTCTAGGGGAGGAAGCAGAGGGAAGGAACTTGTTGAGAGCTGCAAGGGATAGAAGGAAGTGGAGAGCCATGATCGCTTACGTCCTGAAAGGACATGGCATATAAAAAGAAAGAAAAGTTCATTTTCGGCCTGATCTGGCTTTTATAAAAGCAGAGGATAGCATGAGGGTCAGACATACAGTAGAACCTCTAGTTACGAACGACACTCATCACGGTTGGCGAAAAAAATTCTTACATTTGTTTTCATATTCTTATTAAGTTTTAAATAATTTAAAATTCTATATTAATAACGGAGAATATTTTCCTAAATGTTTAATATTCGTGAGTATTTAAAATTATATAAAAAAAAAAAAAACCCATTTTCTTCAATTAGAAATTTTCTTCAGTTTCCAGATAAATTCTTCGTCGAACAACATTAGATCTGTCAAAACGGTTGCTATCGGATTAAAAACACAGCTCTTTTCGGGTTCAAAATGCATTTTAAACTTAAAATAAATATTTGTTTAAAATCAGATTATTTATTCTTTAAATCAGCTAATATACTTTAAATAAAGTTTCATTAAAGAATATTTTATTCATGGACGATCTTTGGATAAAAAATGTATTTTTACATTGCAATGAAAGATGACGAAAAAATGGCGATAATCAGCTATTTTAGCTGTAAATAAATAAATAATTCCTTCTAGTCAGCTAATATACTTTAAATAAAGTTTCATTAAAGAATATTTTATTCATGGACGATCTTTGGATAAAAAATGTATTTTTACATTGCAATGAAAGATGACGAAAAAATGGCGATAATCAGCTATTTTAGCTGTAAATAAATAAATAATTCCTTCTAGTCACTATGAATTAGTTTTGGAATCAAAGTATTTTGAGTATTAGAAATATTAAATTTAATCTATTAGCTTGAAATTAAAACTAAAATAAAAAGCTCTAAGAAAGATTTTTCATTTTAAAAATTCATTTTAAACCTGGGGCAACGCATTTTCTGTTTAGGTCTTTACTACAATTTAATATATTATTAATTAATACAATTAATACACGCGTAAAAAAACAAGTAAAAAATAACAGACAGAAAACGTTACAGGTTCTGAGTATTTCCGACAATCGTTGAATGTACACGGTCGAAATGACTCAGAAAAAAATCATTTCAGGAGGTTTCTTTAGAAGATTGACCAGTCATGAAACGACTTATTTGACCAGGAGTAACTGATCAAAAAAAAAAATAAAAAAAAGAAAAAGAAAGGAAAAATTAAAAGACATCGCCTTTCCGCTTGTTCTAGTTAATAGAACACATGGACACTCTCTCTCTCTTGCTTTCACACACACACACACACACACACACACACATACACAGAGAGGGAGAGAGAGAAAGAGAAAGAAAGAATATACATATAAATATATTCGATGGCATAATAAATCATCGGATGCACAGACGCAAGTAGATCATCAAAGGTGGTACCTGCTTTTAAACTCTTATACGTCGACTACAATGAGAGAGCCATCATATATATATATATATATATATATATATGTGTGTGTGTGTGTGTGTGTGTGTGTCTGTGTCTGTGTGTGTGTATGTGTGTGTGTGCAGGTATGTACAAAAAATAGGAAAGAACACGATAGGTAAATAATCCAGGGTTCTTTCGTATTTTTGTTTTTATTTTTAAAAAACAGTACTCCATACAGAAGTAGTGCTTAGCTTATAATTATTTTTTAAAAAAATATGATTCCTTTGCTACATAAGAGTTCTCATGTTTCAAAAACGAGAGCCAAAGCCATCAAAATAATTATTAAACCCTGTTTCATCCTAAAGCGAAAATTTTGGAATGACCCATTTTGAAACTTACGTATCGTTATAAGCGTGTTCGTTCGTTACTACGAATATTGATGGTTTCAGCTCTGTGTTTTGAAACATGAGAACTCTTATGTAGCGAAGGAATCATATTTTTTTTAAATAATTATAATATATATATATATATATATATAATATTACTGGAAAATATTAATAAAAAGGCTTAAACACTAATATTCCAATGGAATAAATTATGACCATGGAGTATTAGTGTTTAAGCCTTTTTATGATATATATATATATATATATATATATATATATATATATATATATATATATATATATATAAGTTGTATGGATATGAGTTTGTGACCTTGTGTTTCACTCTTTTGCAATCATCAGATGTCTCTATCACTAATATTGAGCGCTTTCCACTAATATTGAAATAATATATATATATATATATATATATATATATATATATATATATATATATATATATATATATATATATATATATATATATATATATATTATTAGGTTGGTGCAAAAATAATGACGTAATAATGTCGTTTTTTGACGTATTTTTATATCAAAAAACGACATTATTACGTCATTATTTTTGCACCAACCTAATAAAACGAGATTTATTTGGAACCGCGTTTCGTGTTTTACAATTTCATATGGTCACTTTAACACACGGAAGGCATTAATATGTGGGTATTTTTATATTTTTATTGACTTCTTGTTTTTTTTTATATAGAGCACTGTCTCGATAGCGTCTCTGCTTAACTTTATTATACAATCTATCTATCTATCTATCTATATATATATATATATATATATATATATATATATATATATAATCTTATAAATATAAGTAATTATACACGTCCGCAAAAAGCTTAGGTATTTTGGCTTGTAAAGGAACAAACCGACACCCAGGGAAAAATGAGGAACAAAAATACGAAAGAACTAAGAACTTGTAATTCAGGCGATAACAATCGTCCAGAATCCAAGCTCAGAGTCCAAAGAAAAAAAACCTCCAACATGAGTAAAGCAAAAGTAACTAAGTATAGTGCTCAATACACTAAGTAGAGCAAATCTAACTATGAACCTAAAGAGCCAGGCAAACATACCTAGGTTTCACCTACGCGGATGGTCAGGGTACGCCGGTCAAAGAGGTAACATTAGAACAGAATATAAATAACCTACAACATAAAAACATGATCATGTGACAAAAAATAAATAAATAAAATAAAATAAACAATAACTCAACAACGGGAGGGGTTAATACATATTTATTCAACAAAAAAAAAGGAGAGAAGAAAGCCTAACCTATTCTAGTAACTAATATTCTAGTATTTAAGTTCATAGTTATATATATATATATATATATATATATATATATATATATATATATATATATGTGTGTGTGTGTGTGTGTGTGTGTGTGTATGTGTTTGTTTGTGCGTAAGTAATTGTGAATTTTATACAAGTTTCATTCAAGACGACATTCAAGGTACTGCGATGAAGATTTTTATTTAATTTTTCTTGTGTTCGTGCAACTGTTTTCTTTCCTGGATATAAAGTGTGTAAAAACTGTTCAAATGTTCCATATGCTCTACCCGAGCGCTTTCGGCTATTCTGCTAGACATTATCAATGTGTTTTGTTTTGTTTTAACTTTTATTTTTAACTGATTATGTAGATTTTAATATATTTGTATCTATAATTATGATAATGTTTTTTTTTCATTTTCCAAACACGGTCAGCTCATTATTACCATGTTTATAGTTGATATCGCCTATAAATATGCGTTTTTCTTTTGCCTCTTTAGCCAGCTTTCTCTGACGATCCGCTTAGGTGAAACCTGGGTAGGTTTGTCTGGCTTACTAGATTTATCTAGGTCTGCTCTACGGTTGTATCGAAACTTTTTTTCCATCGACATTGATTTGATTATTGGCAAATCAAAAATTCGAAGGTTTTTCGAAACGTGTATAGTTACCTATAATTGTATATATATATATATATATATATATATATATATATATGTATATATATATATATATATATATATGAGGAAAAATTTATCTAGGTGTTTCCTATCTTATTTTTCTTTTGCTGTCAGCTGCCCCCTATCACCGACCCTCATTGGAGACCGAGCCACGACCATTAATTGATTCCACACGACATGTCATTAAATATTCACGAGTACTCATTCGTTAGGACGGCCAGTTCTTCCTCGCTGGCTTTTGCCACCAATCCCAAAAGTGCACCAACCCGTCCCCAGTACATGGACATGTGGGAACGCGTGCGTCAAATACCTTCCCCTAATTTCCACGTCATCCGTCGCTCGACAGGGAAGCCCGATTGACCATTATTCTCGCCGTCCGATATCATAAGACTTAATAAGATTAATAGATTGACGGAATCCATTAAAAGATTCGAACGAAAAGCACTTGGGTGATTTCTTTGTAAAGTGATATCCTATTGGCGGTAACGGACTGAATACAGACTGAAGGTAGCTTTATGAGGAAGCGTCTTGACATATGATCCAACACTTGACAAAAAAAAAAAAAAATGCTATCGCAGGAAATTGAGCGTGGGTGGGTGTAGGAACAAAAAAAAATATACTGTAAAAATTGGCTAGAATTTCGCTCGGTTGCTTGGGGCCGCATATGTTTTATGGACATTTTGCTGGGAAGAAAAATAAACTGAAAACAACAAACAAATGAACAACATTGATTTGCGGCCGAATTTGTTTGGGAGTAGCTTACAAATTCGAAAATTTGATCCCCTAATTTTCAAAAACAATCCCCTTTTGAAATAGAGGTAATTAGGAATCTGGTTAGGGTTAGTCAATATTTAGATATTCAAAACTAAAGAAGAATATTACAAATCATACATATATATGTATATATATATATATAATATATATATAGGTAACTATACTCGTTTCGAAAAACCTTCGAATTTTTGATTTGCCAATAATCAAATCAATTTCGAGGGAAAAAAAAGGTTTTAAAAAAAAGAAAGAGCTAGAAACATGAAAGTCTGTCGAAAAAAATCGCACAGATACAGGTTTGAAGCCCAAAGAAAAAAAACTGACACGAGTAAACAACTAACTAACAAAAGAGCTCGATACAACCGTAGAGCAGACCTAGATAAACCTAGTGAGCCAGACAAACCTACCCAGGTTTCACCTAAACGGATCGTCAGGGAGAGCCGACTTTCCCTGACGATCCGTGTAGGTGAAACCTTGGTAGGTTTGTCTGGCTCTCTAGGTTTATCTATCTATCTATCTATCTATCTATCTATATATATATATATATATATATATATATATATATATATATATATATATATTTGTAAAAGTGGACGGTAAATTATGGAAGATGCTAAGTGACGTAATTTAATGTCTAATAAACGAAATTGAGTTAATGATGTTGTCGATGGACGTAAGATAGACTTATGTATAAATCAGATAGATTCGAACGAGAAAAATTGTCTTGCCCGACAGAGTGAACCAACTTTCCTGGCAGCAGACTGAGCAATTCATGTCAGCGGAGAAACATAGTCAGAGTACAACGAGTCATTCTTCTAGAGGTTAGCATCAGCCATGCTGATGGAAGGCGAAAAGCCTTCTCTCAGAATATTAAACGAGAGCAGTTTAATTTTGGATGCGTTAAAAACTAACAAGCCATTCCTTGCTGCAGTTAACAACAGATCGTAGATCATTTTTTTAGATCAGTGGACAATTTGACTATATCGAAACGATCAGACTTACTGTTATGAGATGAGTAAATAGTTGTGACATCAGCATAGATGCCGAGTTGAAAAATGATGCCATCATGTCGCTGATAAAAATCAGGAACAACGTCGGTCAAAGGCTAGAACCCTGGGAAACACCTGCATTAAGGTAAAAAGATCTAGAAGAGTGGCCATTCAAGACTACTCACGTGAACTGAATTAGTTTAAAAATACGTCCAGAAATGCCACAACTTGCAAAGAAAACCAGCATGAGAAAAATTGTCAACTGCCTATGAGATATTCAAAACAACAATCCGAGATTCACCATTTTTATCTAACGCTTGGTAGATTCTTGCAGCAATAATCGTTAATACATCAGCAGTTAACCTAGAGAAACAAAAACCATATTGCTGATCTGAAAGAAGATCCTGCGAGGTGAAATGCTTAACTAATACAGCGTTGATTAGGGCCTCTCGTAGTTTACCAAAAACCGGTAGGAGGCTGATACGGTTCACCAGATTTCTTAAAGACTGAAACAACAGATGAGGATTTCCAACATGCAGGAAAACAAGAATCTATGGGAATTATTTACAGTTTAGAGAGAATAGGAGCCAGTTCAGGAGCATCCTTCTTCAGTACTATTGCTTCAAATGTTATTATAAGTGGACACGAATAATTGAGTAGTTGCTCGTATTGAGTTGTTCCAGAGCTCGGTCGGCAGTGTTCAGTCGGCGGTGATGAGTTGGCCGTATTCAGTTTTTTCGGAGCTCAGTCGGCGCTGTTGAGTTGGCGGTGTTGAGTTGTTCCAGAGCTCGGTCGGTAGTGTTCAGTCGGTGGGGTTGAGTTGGCCGTATTCAGTTTTTCCGGAACTCAGTCGGTGCTGTTGAGTTGGCGGTGTTGAGTTGTTTCAGAGATCAGTCGACAGTGTTCAGTCGGCGATGTTGAGTTGGCGGTGTTGAGTTGTCCTGTATCCAGGCTACCTACCATTCCCTTTATATACTGCTAACTCATGGGCACTCACAACTAGTTTTACGGTTACCAGCTCGGAAATAGAAATCGGTATATTTTGGCCGTGTTCGTCACGTTCATTTTCTCAGAAATACCCTTGGAAAAGGTATGAATATATCTATCACTTGCAGCTATGCAGACGTTTCTTTAGCCTTGTTTGGCAAACCAGTCTAGGAGAATGACAACTCTGTATTCAAACCCTGTAGTGTGATAATAGCCAAGAAGAATGACTGTCGCCGTTTGCACTCCGTAACCGACACTCTCTAAGGATCATCTAAACATGGCCTCATTTTCTCTGTCGGTTTATTTATATAATGTCCTACCAGCCACCTCCCTAAAATCTTACTGGCACAGCTCAATGAGCGAGGGAGTAGTGCTCAACAGTATATATATATATATATATATATATATAGAATTATAGTCTTAAGATGTGCTATATTTATGGAACAAAGTGCTCAATATCAGACTATTGCTTCTAAGTGTCGACTTCACTGTTCACTTTTATACATACATATATATATATATATATATATATATATATATATATATAGATAGATAGATAGATAGATAGATAGATAGATAAGTCTTGCCATGTCTTTTCTTTAATCATTTCACTCTAAGCAAGGCGATAACGCCACTAACACGCAAGAAATTAGTGAGAATGATAGACTGAAAAGAGTTTAGTGTGGAGAAAGGACAATAAAAGAACAGGTGTTAGGAACACAGCAATTGAGGTTGTATTTAAATTTTGGAAGATTGTGGGTGACAGGGGAGCAAGAAATCGGAAGAGGCAAGAAATATGAGAAAAGAAAATATTAGAATATAAATTACAGTTACATCTAGCTAATTCAACAATAAAACAATGAGACCTAATTGCCAATCTAGTAGTACACTTCAATTCATGTGGTCAGGGTAGCAAGGAAGAGAGCTCATTCGAAAAACTGACATGAAATCTATTTATAGAAAAGACAGAGACAAGTCACGTCTCGGCGGTGGGAATGTGACTTAAGCCGAGATGCCAGGTCTGGACCAATAACATTACAGATTCATCTCTGGTTTTTGCTGAGAATATTCAGATAGTTAGCAGTTGCGCCAGACCTGATACAGCAGTAATATTCAATGCGCAGTCGAATTTGTGCTGACAGTTTGTTCCTAATCTCTTATTCCGGAGGTGAATAGAATTGGCCACCAAGTGATAACATTACAGTTGAATTGTCACTCAGATCCCATAGAGGATTGTTACTGGATGCTATACAAAGGTTTCCATTTACACGAAAAAAGAGAATCATATCAAAGAATGCAATCTAAAGACCTTTTCCCCTGATTAAAAGGCTGATTTTCTTTGTTGCCATTATTGTATGTCACTTCGCTGTAAGTCTCGTGGATTCTCGGTAACTCTCGTTAAGTTACTTTTGCTAACTGAATCGCATATGAACTATCTTTACTGATGAGAACTACTTAAGAAACATGTTTTCGTTTTCCCAAAGTCATGAACAATGCTTCGTCCCGGGGATTTCAACCCTGTGGTAGTTTCTTTCTCCTTGCACTTTTTCGATTTCTGTCGGAGGACAAATATTTTCTACGAAATTTCTCCGACGTTCAGTGTGTTTACTTATGTAGGTTTGCAGTTGTATATATGTATGTTGACACCTATTGTATACGAAATTGTTTATGTGTACGTGTAGGTAGGGAAACTTGGGTATGTCATTACGGCCACATGGGTTAGTATATGTGTGTATATATGTTTATATTTGTGTATTGCTGTGTGTATATATGTATTTATATGTGAGTATGTGTACACATATATGTGTGTATATTTGTGGGTATATATGTGTATATATGTATGTATGTGCATGTGTACTTAATATCATGGAGATATATACGTATGTATATGTTTATGTATGTATGTGTAGGTATTTCGGTGTGTATGTATTTATGTATATTTATGTGTGTGTGTGCGTGTATATGTATATATATATATATATATATATATATATATGTGTGTGTGTGTGCGCGTGTGTGTGTGTATGTGTGTTTATGTGTGTGTGTGTGTATATATATATATGTATATGAGGTGGACATCGTAGTTACCGATGGGTGTTGACTTTGATGTCCGATTTTATATTTACATACAGTATTTTAATATATTAAATAATATTATTTTTAATCATTTTTATCTTTGTATATTTACTCGCTTAAGTTTTCAATAGGTTGTTAGCATTCGTGTAATGATACTTTTCGTCTTAAATATTTATCGGTTGTGGTATCCGATTGTCTGGGTCAATGTCTGTGGATGTGTGTGCATGTATTTATAGGTATCTATGTGTATGGAAAGTGCATTCACTTTTAATTGTGTATGTATGTACGTGTGTGTTGGTTTCCCTTCCCCCACTTCACCCCCTTTTTTTTATCATGACAGACCGTGAAGATGTTCTCTGTCTCGTCTCTTTTTGTGTGTGTATATATATATATAAATATGTCTGGATGCTTATATATTAGAATCTGATTGCGTTTGTTTTACGCGTGACTTTAGGACCCCATTCACACACTCTTAGGATTAAAATGTATACATTGTCTAAGGACCGGATATTAAATTAGCTTCAATGAAGAAATAAATTGAATAACATATATATTTCTTCTTTTCTCCTCAGTAATTTTATAGTTGTAAACTTAATAGCGATTAAATTTTAAATTTTGATTTTGTAATTAGCAGTTTTAAATTTTAATATTAAATTTTATAATATAATTTAGTAATTATTGGTTAGAATAAATTCTTTTTTAATACTACCCATATTTTAAACATCTGAATAGATATTATAACATGACTTCGTTGTCAAGCTTTTTGTATTTTCCTATACTTGTGTTTTGATTGGTCCATCCAGCCTTTGTAACAACGTTTTCCCCTTGCGAAGGATTGTTAATTAATTTGAAACTTTTTAAACCATTTATTTTACATTCAACGTCGTCACTTGATAAGACACCGAGGGTGTTGAAACAAAATGGCTATTTTTGTAGGGATTTTATTACATATTTATGTCATAATTTTTTTTTTTTTAAATAAATAATTATATCTGCTCTACTTAGTATTGAGCAATCTTTTAAGAATAGTAACTGTTGGTTATTGGAATTCATTCCATATACACCAATCATATACTTGGTTATATATATATACACTGCGTGCCAAATTATTATCGAGATAAATTTTTTTCTAATATTTCAAAAACCGTCCAATCAATTCACACAAAATTTTCACACAACGTTGGCAATACTGACCTGCGCAATCACTGAAATTTTTCGTACTGATCTGTGCAATGTAAGCAAACTGACGCCATATTTGTTATCAGCACGGTGATTTGAGAGTGCCAAATTATTAGAAAGGTTTAGTAAAATTCCCAGAATTGAGCAAACAAAACGTT
>OZ010599.1:37723273-37745773 GCA_963932145.1 Acanthosepion lycidas
ATTGTCCAAACAGTGTTCAAAAACGCAGTACATAAAAGGGCACTCTTCCAAACTACAGCGACAACAGAGCGCTGTTATTTGTAGCGCTAAAGAAGACTTGAGGCGTTTTCAGCACCACCTCTCACATAGATTGCCGTAACCGTACTGACGTCTGTTCGGAGACATCTTGTGTCTTTTATTGTCACAAGCAATAAAATTCCAGTGCCAATTCGATGAATTGTGACGTTAATTTAGACATGATCTAACGCACATTCTCACAATTGGGTCTCGCGTCCGGACAGTTTACTGCGTCTTCGGAGGTTTTCATTCGATTGCTGGCACGAGAAAATCATTTCCTTAGTCCATGATTTTTGATCGGAGATTTTCATTGTATAATGTTTCATTTCTGATGCTGATTTAGGTGCACTGAAAAAGAGGAGACATGGAGTAATGGATAGCGACTCGGATTAAGGAATCGCAGAGCCGAGTTCGAATTCCAGTCGAATCCATAACATTCACTTACGTGCTAATACCCTTGGGAAAGGTATGAATCCTCTTCTTCTCCCCTCTCCCAAGATATGGTAACTAGCAGAACAGACCGTGTTCTGTAGCCTTGGATGGCAACTGGTCTACCGCAAAAAGAAATGGCAATATACTGCAGGAAAAAAATCTGCCTCGCCAGTCATGTATCGAAAGATACATGATCGCTTAAGCGTGTATCACGCATGGCACATAACAGACTGACTGACTTTCCAGTCGAATCTATTACATTCACTTATACGCTAATACCCTTGGGGTAGGTATGAATACTCTTCTTCTCCCCACCCCCACCAGGTATGGGTAAATAGCAGGACAGACCGGGTTCTGTAGCCTTGGAACCGCAGAAAGAAATGGCAACCTACTGCGGGAAAAAATCTGCTTTGTCAGTCATGTATGGAAAGCGTGTATCGCGCATGTTACATGAAAAAGAATAGATATCTGATGTAAAAAATAATCGCTTTCTTTCTTTTTTTTTAATCATTGATTTAAATCCATGTTTGCATGTATAGGGACAGAGCTGAAAGCGTATATATATATATATACATAAACACAATTTTTTTAAAAAATTAATCAGTTTGTCTGACGATCGCTAAAGCGTGAAACCCAGGGTCACAAACTCACATCTATCCAACCATATATGTTAGCTCTATCTCTGATATTGAGCTCTTTCTAATAAGTACCGCGCATATAATATATAAATAATTATACATATATATATTTATTTATATTTATACACACACACACACACACACACACACACATACACACACACACACACACATATATATATATATATATATATATATATATATATATTGTGGGATTCTAAATGCTCTCGGAGCGTCCCATTGCTCAAGATTTGGCTTAAAAATTAGATATTTCGTATACTTTAGTTATTGTTTTATTTTTTATGCTATTGTTTACACACTCTACCATGAGTGGCTCTTGAGTCACTCAAAGGTAGTGGGTTACTGAATGAGTTTGTTTGATGGACGCTTTTGCGGAGAATATTGTTGTGGAATCCTCCCTTTAATGAGACTATTGTGTACTCTTTCACTTACAGATTAACCCGGATATAAGTCACCCGGATATAAGAGAAACCCGGATATAAGAGAGATTTTATCTGGTCCCAAATTAGAGCCTGTGTTAATGTATATAAATTAGACCAAACCCGGATATAAAAGAAACCCGGATATAAGAGAGATTTTATCTGGTCCCAAATTAGAGCCTGTGTTAATGTATATAAATTAGACCAAACCCGGATATAAGATAAACCCGGATATAAGAGACTTCTCCGGTCCCGAAAACTCTCTTATATCCGGGTTACACTGTATTATAAAGTTAGTAGGAAAAGTACGCCTCGGAGAAACTGTTGTAAACCGTTCATTACGGTCGAAGTCTCTACCGACGCAGAAAGAAACCCGGACGAGGCTTTGCCGATGGGCAAGGGTTTTGTCCGGGGAGGTAGTCAGGCCCTGAACCCGTTTATGTGGGAATATTTTTGGCCGAGCCTACGGGCTTGGAAAACCCACGGTAAACTCGGCCTTGTGCCACATACATCCCTCGTGGTGGGAGGTTGTTAAATATTAAAAGTTTAAACTGTTCTACTGAGGATGTTCGCAGCTCCAGTCGAACTCTCTGTCTTTGGCAGAGAGGAAGCCGGACGAAGCTTTGTCGAAGGGCAAAGTTTCGTCCGTGGAGGTAGACAACTCCCAGCCCGTTTATACTGGTTATAAGGGGATTTTTTGGCCGAGATTACGGGCTCGGATGAGCCACGTTAAACTCGGTCTCGTGCCACATGTGCCCTCGTGGGTGTCACTGAATATAACAGTGATATAGACTGAGTGTAACGCAATTCTGTTGTATTTACTGCTTACTATTTATCTGCAACCTCTTATCTTGTTATTTATTTACCAATTACCTGGTCACAACAAATATAAAAGGTGCAAATTATGGATCTATGTAGGATAGATACCGGTTGAATCTAGATTTGAAGTGGTTATTTTATTTTATTTTTTACAATGTTCACCTTGAACAAAGCCTTAGAGGCCTGTTGGGGAACAGCGATATGGACTGTTCATTACTGTTGAACTCTCTGCCTTTGGCACAGTGGAACCCGGACGAAGCTCTGTCGAAGGGCAAAGTTTCGTCCGGGGAGGTAGACAGGCCCTGAACCCGTCCAGGCGCGTTCTACCGGAATATTTTTGTCCGAGTCTACGGAACCCAAACGAAGCTTTGTCGAAGGGCAAAGTTTCGTCTGGGGAGGTAGACAGGCCCTGAACCCGTCTAGGCGGGCTCTACGGGAATATTTTTGTCCGAGTCTACGGAACCCGGACGAAGCTTTGTCGAAGGGCAAAGTTTCGTCCATGAAGGTAGACAGGCTCTGAACCCGTCTAGGCGGGCTCTACGGGAATATTTTTGTCCGAGTCTACGGAACCCGGACGAAGCTTTGTCGAAGGGCAACGTTTCGTCCATGAAGCTAGACAGGCCCTGAACCCGTCTAGGCGGGTTCTACGGGAATATTTTTGTCCGAATCTACGGAACCCGGACGAAGCTTTGTCAAAGGGCAAAGTTTCGTCCGGGGAGGTAGACAGGCCCGGCCTCTTTTATGCAGGTTCTACGGGAATATTTTTGTTCGAGTCTACGGGCTCGGAGAATCCACGGTAAACTCGGCCTTGTGCCACATACATCCCTCGTGAGGGGGGGGGGCTGTTAAATATTAACAAAGCCTAGAAACCACTCAAGCTAGAGGGTTACAGAGTAAGAGGCACCACTCTAACACTCTAAGCAAGGTGACACCAACACCTAGGCGAAAGCGAGGGTGGGTTGAAAGAGAAGAAAAATATCTTAAGGGAACTGAAAACCCTATCCTAAACAGGAAGCAAGGTATAAACTCGTAGTGAAGTGATCTTTGGGGAATCTTTTAATTTATCCATTGATTTATATTTTGATGAGGAAGGAAACCCAGTTCTTGGTAAAGCTGAAAACTTTTCAGCACCTTCTTGCACACAAACACGTGTACGAGTACATGAGGTAGTTTCGTCCTGAAAAGAGCTACAGTATTGAGGCACTCGGCGCGGATTGAACTCACCATTCTCGCAATTATCTATCGAGGCAGAGATCCATGCACAAACGGTCCTAATGTTTTTGATGCTATTGTCCAAATTACTTTTCTTATTATGCCCGTCTCTCTCTTCCACCCTCGCAACGACCACCCTGAATCTACCCCGCCCTCCCTTTTTTTTTTCTCTCCCTCTGTACCTCCCTTCTTGTTGATATCTCATTTATTTTTTTCTTTATTTTCTCTTTATTCTGCCATTTTCTTTCTTTTTTTTTTTTCATGCTTGAACTCTAAGCCTTCCTTCTCCTGGCCCTTCTCCTGCCACACTTCCGTCTCTCTTCATTCTCCACCCACGCCTCGTTGCTCCCCACTTCATCTCCCCACTCCATCTCCCCAACCGACCCACATTTTTTTTCAAGAGCGCTCCTCTTTCGTTGCCCTCTGTATCTTTGGATAATTGTCTGCTTTCGTGAGGCCCCCATGAAACGATATGAGTGCTGTGAGGAGATGGGAGGTTTGGGGTGGTTGGAGGGGTGTCGGGTGATGCGGTGGAGGAGGACCACGGGAGCGGCAGCGTTGGTCTGTCTTTATAATTTGCCAATATAGATGAGCGACGGTGATTTCGCCCGCCAGACCAATCCCGCCCAGCACTGTTCGAATCTCCACCGCCACTACCACCATCACCACATTGTAGCATCCCCCTCACCAACATCCCCTACCACAACCACTACCCAAGGTTACCATCTTGCTTCCCCCAACCAGCACTAGACCTCTCCCCAACTTCTTCAATCGGTCTGATCTTAATCCAAACCCATGAATTTACGCCTACTCGTGCGCATGCGCGGCGTGGGGCTTGCAAGGTGGATGCGGGGGCGGGGCTGTTATTGACACACAACTCCGTATAGTCCTCGATGTTGTGTAAACACAGAATGGCACATACGTAAAGATGCATAGAAAAACACGGCCCGTTTAAACACACACAAACGCTACGCTCCGTTTACTTGACAGCAAGAGAAGCTCTTCAACGAAAAGGCATTCGTTTAGTAATTGAAACATTTCAAGGTTTACTAACTTACACTCAAGCATATGGTGAGGGTAAGAGGGTTGTCTCGTGGCCGAGACTGCTACGTGTTTTGTTCGCCGGGCGTTGGTCAGTATTCGACCCCCGATAAAAGGCTAAAATTCCAAGGGTTTATTTAAGAGACAAGTGCGACCATTCGCTATGCAATATTGACAAAGAAAAGTTTTCCTACCTCCAAATTGATCTTTGCCAATCTAGGCTAAACATTTTAATATCTATTGTGTTGTCAGATAGATTTGTTTGTTTGTTTTTCCAATGTTAATTGAATCAACATTATATATTTTTTAAACAAGCACAGCAATAAAGCCACTAAGAAGCAAGGGGTTACTGAGTGTGAAAGAATATCAGAAAAAGAAAAGCATTATTAAGGAGAGAGAACAATAAAAGAACAGGAATTAAGAAGACATTGCATTTAATTTCTTGAAGGTCAAAGTTAACTGGAAAGCACGAGATTGGAAGAGAGTTCCACAAGTGAGTAATGCGAGCGAAGAAACTGTTAGCATAGAACTTACGGTTACATGTAGCCATATTTATTTTTATGGAATTTTTGTAGTCCTATTCTTCCTATCGAACTGTTGATTACTGCTTTTTAAATATGATTGAATTTTCCATCTTTTCAGATATTTTTAGTGATGTTCACTCTGTACAAGGCCCGAGAGCCATTCGAAGTAATGGGTTGTAGAGGAAGTCACAGTTTATGAAGATATGTGGGGAAGATAACGCTTAACCTTAGACTTCAAGCAAGAAGTATCGAGTGTCCACTATGTATATATATATATATATACATAAGTATCGAGTGTCCACTATATATATATATATATATATATATATATATATATATATATATATATATATATATATATATTGTCATCCACAGACAGACTGTTTCGCTGTATCGAACTGTCTGTCTTTGGCAGAGTGGAACCCAGATGAAGCTTTGTCGAAGGGCAAAGTTTCGTCCATGGAGGTAGACAGGCCTTGAACCCGTCTAGGCGGATTCTACGGGAATATTTATCTGTATCACAACTCATCAGTGTGGCTAGACATCCTGTTGCCTCTAGCTAGGATCGAAACCCGATTAAATTGGCGTCAGTCGGGGTCGGGGATTCTATCACTAAGCTGTTGGCACACGGCAGGGATGAAGGTGAATTTTAAGTGTATTTATTTTTAGATAAACACACAGTGACTGAGAGAACTCAATTCGAGTCTTGCATTATTAGCCGTAATAGTCACTGTTTACAAACTCACACATCCTCCCCAGATAGCTCAACCGAAATAAATTTTTCAGGAGCATATATATATATATATATATATATATATAGATAGATAGATAGATAGATAGATAGATAGATAGATATAGATAGAGAGAGATAAAGGAGATACTCATATTTCCACTGAACACACACACACACACACACACACACACACACATATATATATATATATATATATATATATATATGTGTGTGTATGTATATATATATGTGTGTATGTATGTATGTATGTATGTATTCGAATATCGATATAATAAATGCAAATGTCAGTGTATCACTGTGTCACACTTTTTCAACTTTACTCCTAGAGGCCGTAGCCCAACATATCATACCATTTTGGATTTAGGCCGACTGCGTGAGCAAATTAAAAACATTCCGGACCGGATCCTGACACGCAATCTTGAAATTTTGGATTCCTTCATTTTTATTATTGCGATTGTTTTCGGCTATTTTTTGGCGTGATTTATTGCGATCCATTTTTTTGTACAATGACAATTTTTTTTTTTTTAACTTGGAAATAAATTTGGGAATAATCGAAATTAATTACGAAATCCAACGAAAGTCACCCATGAAATGAAAAATAATTGTTTGTACGGAAATTAAGGACTTACGTACATCAAACTGTCTTTAAATTAAGTGGCGGCAGAAAATTTATCGTTGAACTTTTAAAACGTAAGCTTAAATATTTATGAGATACATGAATGTAGCGATCAATTTTGAGTTCTTCTCTAGTTTATTGTTGACTATCGCATACGGCAACGATATGCCTCGTAAAAACTGCCAACGGTTGACCAGATTGCAATCAAAAGACTCGATGAAAAAAGAAAGACCCGTGTAAATGAAAACCCAGATCAAACGGCATCCAGGAGCGCTTCCAATGCCGAGAACATTCAAAGACTTACAGACTCTCAAACTCCGGACGAAGCTGCATCCAGGAGAGCTTCTTATGCTCATCCCAAGAGGAGAGAAAGGACATTAGAAACGCATGAACAAGCTTAATCTAGGAGAGCTTCCAATGTAGCCAACATGAGCAACATTAATTAAGTGGCAACAGAAGAATTACCGTTGAACTTTTAAAAGGTAAGCTTAAATATTAATGCAATCCTTAAATGCAGCGACCAATTTTGATTTCTTTTAGAGTTTATTGTTGCCTATCTCATTAACTCCTCCCTAATTATTGTAATAACAACCCAATTAAGAGCCCTCCACGGGCGACTTTTAAGCTAGTCAGCAATATTACGTCGATGTGCTCCGGTGTTAGGATCGACGTCTAGTGAAAGTGGATTTATCTGTAACCTTGGAAACATGAATTATGATTTTAGCTGTGTCATTAAAACCCAGTAATTTTAAAAGTTATGTTATGTAGATATCATTCCAAATTAAAATTTGTATGGTGTAGACATTTCAGTAATCAAAATTGAGTTCTTCTGTAGTTTATTGTTGCCTGTCACATCTACTCCTCCTTACCTATTGTGATGAAGCTCCAGTCAAGAGCCCTCCGCAGTAGCTAGCTTAAATAATGCCATCTGATAGGGCGGGTTTTAAGCTAATATATATATATATATATATATATATATATATATATATATATATATATATATATATATATATTTGTGTGTGTGTGTCTCTGTGTGTGTGTGTGTGTGTATCACTAGCGGGTCTTAAATGCCATTTAAGATTATCGCACAAACTTTCATAACTGAATCAATAAGCTGTCAGATCCTAATACGTCGAAACCGACGGAAGAGTCCATTATATATATATATATATATATATATATATATATATATATATATATTATCAGTAATACTCGTTTGGAAAAAACCTGGGATAGCACAACTTGTAAGTCTATCAAAACAAATTCGTACCTGTGGAAAAAAGAAAGAACTGGAATATTAAACAGGAAGATGGTATTGACCCAATTTTAAAGTGGGAAATACTAAAAAAAATTGTCACAAGTATAAAGCAGCGGACAAGTATTGCTTATTATATATGGTGGAAAAATTAGCAATAGCTACCTGCAATGAACCTAAGAATTTATTAAATCAAAGATATGAAATTTTAAATAGGTGAAGACATAGGTAATCCTGGTTATTGGAATAGAGGCTCTGTTTTTTTGTTTTTTTTTCTTCCTTTGTCTTCTTTTTTTTCTCTCTATCTTCTTCTGTCACGAGGTTTTATGCTAATTAGTTTTTAGTGATTTATCAATAATAATTGTTTCATGTCATTTCCATTTAGCCAGCTTACCCTGAAGTTCCGTTTAAGTGAAACCTAAGTAGGTCGTTCCTGGATCTTTAAGGTTGGTTGGTTGGCTTTTATGGCATATCAACCACTGTAGGTCATTTAATGCCAAATTAAGTTTATATATATATATATATATATATATATATATATATATATGTATTAAATAAACAGTACAATTAAACGTATAGCTGGCAACATTATTTTTTCCGAAACAACGTATAGCTGGCAACATTATTTTTTTCCAAAAAAACGTATAGCTGGCAACATCATTCTTTTCCCCAAAAACGTACAGCTGGCAACATTATTGTTTACAAATAACGTATGGCTGGCAACATTATTGTTTCAAAAACGTATAGCTGGCAACATTATTGTTTCAAAAACGCATAGCTGGCAACATTATTGTTTCAAAAACGTATAGCTGGCAACATTATTGTTTCAAAAACGTATATTATTTTTCCGAAAACATTATCTGAGGCCTTGCTGTTGGATGTAGTTTATCGCCATACCCAGGACGCGGATGTAGTTTGTCGCCATACCCAGGACGCGGATGTAGTTTACCGTCATACCCAAGACGTTGAATAAAATTTTCAGATGTTTTTTTTTAAAACTTTGAATCTGAGTCTAACAACACTTTACCCTTCCTAGACATCATGCGACATAGAACTACTAACGACCTTCATTTTATAGAAAATTCACCAACAACAAAGACCTTATCAGTTTTTGAGGAGATGACAAAAGGAGAGTAAAATAAGTAAGGAGAGCAAGAAGATGATGAAAGGAGAGTAAAATAAGTAAGGAGAGTAAGAAGATGATGAAAGGAGAGTAAAATAAGTAAGGAGATTAAAAAAGGGATGAAAGGAGAGTAAAATAAGTAAGGAGGGTATGAAGATGACGAAAAGAGAGTAAAATAAGTAAGGAGAGTAAGAAGATGATGAAAGGAGAGTAAAATAAGTAAGGAGAGTAAGAAGATGATGAAAGGAGAGTAAAATAAGTAAGGAGAGTAAGAAGATGATGAAAGGAGAGTAAGGATGATCGGATAAAATTTTCAGATGTTTTTTTTTGTTTTTTTTAACTGGGGCAATCTGTGGTTTTCCCTTACACGTTTACGTTTTAAGCAATGATGTGTGCTTCTTCCCGTAAATTTGTGTGCATTGCGTCCAATTGGTTTCGTCCTTCATGGTGGACAACACCTCTTCCCAACCCGGAAACACACAGTGCATAATTTTGCTTAGATCGTCTCTGAGTTCTTCTTTTTATATTTGTCTTTGTTTCTGCGGGGATCTAATTAGAAACAAGCCACTTTTCATCGGTGGGGATCATTCTACCCAGGATATATGCGCTAACATATCTATTCTTCAGTGGTTAAGCTGAGATGTAGTCATATTACGAGGGAACCATTTGCCAAATTGGAACACGTTTCCGAGTTCACGTAGGCGTTTCATGGTTGTAGATTATTATTAATAAATGCCTCACAAGTTTATTCATAAATATGTCTCGATTTCTCATAGACCATTTCCTAAAGTATTCAATTCGACCCTAACTGTGATCCCCACGTATATTAATTTAAGCTATTTATTTGAAACTATAGCAAATTGGAGTAGATAGGTTCGCCTATCGTCTGGCTCACACTTCTTTACAAGAGTAGAGTTTCCTCCCTTGTTTCCTGTTTAGGATTGGTTTTCCGGTTCTTGTTAAAGGCTTTTTCATTCTATTTTACTCCTGGTAGACCTTTGCATTTTAATGGCATTATCGACATGTTTTGGGACGAACTGATTAAAAAAACAAATTAAGCTCTACATTATTTATGAAGATAAATGTGTGCCCAATCGTAAATTCGATGTTTTTATTAGATTTGAATGATAAAAATGTATATTTAAAATATTTTTATATAATTTATATCATAATGAGTTCACAATACTTATCTATGGCCGAATGAAGTTTCACGGTGTTAACTCCTTGGCTCAGTTTTTTTTTCTATTTATTGATAATAATTATTGCTAATGTTAATTCTATTTTACGTATACCAGTAGCTCTTTCTCCTCCTCATTCTTATTCTTCCTCCTCTTTTTCTTCTTCTTCTTCTTCTTCTTCTTCTTCTTCTTCTTCTTCTTCTTCTTATTATTATTATTATTATTATTATTATTATTATTATTATTATTATTTCCTTGGATTTCTGTTGCGTACGCATTTCTTTCTGGATCCCATCTAGAGAGCTAAGGTCTGAAATGGCTTCATGACATTTTCTCCTGATCATTTTCGTAAAAAAAAAAAAATTAAAAAAATTAAGATCACATACATTTTTAATCAATAAAGCTCTTCGTAATGTGCGAGCTGTACTTGTGAGTACATTTTTCTTTTATATTTCTTTAAGCTATGGGCTACCAGGAATCCATTCAGTGAGTCTATTGGAACGTTTTTCAATCAGTCCGAGGACTCCAACTACAGCTAGAATTATTGATGTCCTCATTTCCCAAACTTTTTAGATTTCCAATTCAAGATGCTTGTATTTTGATAGATTTGATAGTTTTTTTTTTTTTTTTTTTTTCTTTGAAGATCTTCAAAGATATATTGCAATTTGTAGAGACTGCCATGTCAATCAGAAAGTGCATTCTGCCCTTCTGGTGTTTGATCACGACAGTTTTCAACCGGAGATCTAGCACTACGGGTATCGAATTTTACGTCCTTAAATACACTGCGTGCCAAATTATTATTGAGATAATTTTTTTTCTAATATTTCAAAAACCGTCCATTCAATTCACACAAAATTTTCACTCAATGTTGGCAACACTGACCTGCGCAATCACTGAAATTTTGCGCAATGTAAACAAACTGGCGCCATATTTGTTATCAGCACGTATAATGATAATTGGGACAAAAGCAGCCGGAAAGTCCCACATCCTAGTAACTTCAGTCCCTGGGTCGGTGTATTTCTTTAGCTTTTCAGTTGTTTAGACCATGATATTATGGTCACCAGGAACAGCCACATCGACGAAGATGCATTTTCGTGTTTCTTTGTCAACGACGGTGATGTCCGGTTTCGGGGCCTCAAGACCTCAGTCTGTTTGCATGCAGAAGTCCCACAAGATCTTGACTTGGTTGTTTTCGATCACCTTCTATGGCTTAGGGCGATACCATTTATCGTCAACTTCAAGTCCATTTTTCCTACATGGACATCTGTGCAAATGAGTCGATACTTTATTATTATTATTATTATTATTATTATTATTAGTAGTAGTAGTAGTAGTAGTAGTAGTAGTAGTATGACACTTATGATACTTATGTTACTTACGTTTCGGTTTCATTCCATTCACGTGGGGTGCGTTTTATTCGCTTTGTCGCGTTGATTACCACTACATCCGTTTTACTCAAAACAGGCGATGTTTGTACAATGTCTTGTTTTTCATATTTCTTTTACTTGTGCGCAATTTTTAAGTACAGCCTGAAGAAAGCGGACATAATGATGAAACATTGTTAAACCCTGTATCTTTACTCTTTTTTTTTTCTATTCTTATATCGCATGATTTTCCAATTTTTTGTAGCACTTAGAAAAAACTAAGTGCTGCAAAAAATTGGAAAATCATTTTATTATTATTATTATTATTATTATTATTATTATTATTATTACCCGAAAACTTATCTTGCAAACATTTTTTTTAATAAATATGCTTATAACTAAGGGTGTACAAACTTTTACATTTCAATGAAACAAACGTTAAACACTTCTATCTTTCTCACTTTCTTTCTCACTTCCTTTCTTTCTTTCTTTTTTATCACTTTCTTATTGAAACCAAGTAGCGCCTCTGATATGTCAGTTTCATTTTTTCACTATCTGTCTATATTTCTGAGATGAGGTATTATGTACACATGGCACAGTGGATAAAGGCGTTAGCCAGATCCAGTGACAGGACCCAAAGAGTGTGAGTTCAATACCCGGTTATGGCAGTGGTGAACTTTCAGAGGGGAATTAACAGGAGATAACTGACATCTAATTAGACATGGCACGTGGAACTAGAACAGTCTACCCCAGTGAGCGAAATAAAGGGTTCATTTCGACATTCCAACCACCTGAAGAAGGCCGGAGCGTACAACGGCCGAAACGTTGTGATAAACATGGCGACAAAGATGAGGACAATAGTCCAAATAATGTAAATAGTGTCCATTTTTTCACGCGCTCAAAACGGAATAGTCCATTATTTATTAGGCACTGGTAGGGCGTAGCGGTCGTGCAAACTAACTAACTAATGAATGGAGGGAGTAACAGAATAATAATAATAATAACAATTGTTATTATTATTATTATTATTAGTGTTTTATTATTTCCTTTGATTTCTGTTGTATACTCATTTCCTTCAGCCATGTTCCAAACAGAGACCCAAGGCCAGAAATTGCATCACGACATTTTCCACTGAGCAATTTTGTAAAAAAGAAAAAAGAAAAAGGCAACCTGAGAGCAGAGACATTTTACAGAGATAAAACCCTTCGTAACGAGTATGCTCGACTTGTGAGTTCATTTTATTTTGGTGGGGGGATTTCTTTAAGGCATGGGCTACCAGGAATATCGTCAATGAGTCTACGGGAACATTTTCCAATCAAACCGAGGACTCCAAATACAACTGGAATTATTGATGTCAGTTGTAGTTGGAGCTCACGGTTTGACTGGAAAAGGTTCTGATAAAGGGATCCCTGGTAGCCTTAAAGAAATACAAAAAATTGGACTCACAAGTATTATTATTATTATTTTTATTTTCTTTGATTTCTGGCGTTTACACATTTCTTTCCGGGTCCGGCCGAGGGACCTAAGGTTAGAAATGGCATCATGACACTTTCCACTGACAAAAAAAAAAAAAAAAATTACATAGATAAAGCCCTTCGTAAATCGTAAGCTGTACTTGTCAGAACAATTTTTTTTAATTATTATTATTATAAAAATTTATATTTAAAATAATAAAACTTAAATTAATTAAAATTTCATTAGCATTTAAGATCATTTTTTTCAGCAGCCTCGGCTACTCTGGAAGCTAATGTTTAATGAGTTCATAGCTACCGGCATACCTCACAATTTGCTTAATAAATATCTCTGGCTGTCATGTTAACACTCTAATCTTATGGACCATTTGCTAGGATATCCAGTTCGATTCTCACTGGGCTCTCCACAAATGCGGCCTTATACCAGTATTAAGTTGAACTGAGTTAATATCTACTTGAAGCCATTGCTAAATTGAGCTCTTTATCATTTAATACAAGAAGGATGGGTGGCCAATCTTAAAATCGTGGTAATTTCGACCAGACACAAATGACAACCGTCTCCTTCAGCCACCAGTCTTTCACTGCCGACCGCCCACCCAGTCCCAGGTCAACTACCCTACAGTCTATTCCTTGTCTAGTTTAATATCATTCCAATTACATAATGCTCATTGGTAACGGGCGGTGCTAATGAAGCCGATTACCACGGCTGGCCACCTTCGATCACGTGGTCAAAACTTCCGTCTCCTATTTTCTCGCTGTTTGACAATAGCGGCAAAATCACGAGCAAGTGCCTTACCCACGAAGTTAAAAAGATAGACCAGGCGGGGTGCGACTGTGGCCGCAGGAGGTGGTGAGCGCTGTTCACGGAGTGGGGGGAGAAAGGAGGAAAAAGACGAAAAGTTGAAGTTTAGGGTTAGGACCAGGATAATGGTTGGAGCGGGACGATGACGGCTGATGGCGATGCTGCGCCATTGTTCACGCGGTATTGATTACGGGCGCGACGAAAAGGAAAGAAAGGTTTATAGAATGGGTGGGGGGAGTGACGAGACATCTCTCTAGCCTCAGTTTTCGCCTTGTATCTTGTTTTTATTTATGTATTTTTTTGCGGGGTGGGGGTGAGGTTTTTTTTTTATTTTTATCTGCTCTATTATTAGGTTGCTGCAAAAATAATGACGTAACAATGTCGTTTTTTGACGTATTTCTTAACGTCAAAAAACGACATTATTACGTCATTATTTTTGCACCACCCTAATATTTTCGTCTTATTTATTTATGTATTTATTTATTTATTTATTTCCTTCTGACGCGTCGTCTCTCTGTTCGGCTTTTCTTATTGGATCCGACATTGATTCCGCATTCTTATCGTTCAGCTGAATGTATAGGTAGGGTAACGGATATCGACGCTGGAATGGTCCTGGCGAGCCGAGTTCAAATTCTAGCCCAGTCTGTTGCGTTAACTTTCGCACGATGGCCCTTGGAAAAAGATAACACGTCTGTATTTCAACAGGTATGATTTAAATAGCAGGACAAATGAAGCTCATTAGCCTCGGGCGCCAACCAGCGTAAGAGAAGGAAAAATCTCTATTCCAAAACTGTGCAGAAATCATCGAGAAACCAGTCCATCGTCTTTCCTAAGGATGTGTAGCAATTCATAGATAATTAAAAAAAAGGATGCTGTGGGGTGCCATCATCGCCTATGTCGTGAAAAGTGAAATTCACAGCCGTGGAAAAGGCAACGGGAAGACATCATGGCAATTTACAGATGAAAAAGAAAACTGTGGAGAACCATGAACACCTACTTTCTAAATAGTTTTTCTTTTAAAAATTATTCAGTCGACGATGTTATTATAGACGGTATATTTTATTGTTTATTTTTCTTTCTTTCTTGCTTTTTTTAATTTTTCTTTCTTTTTTCTTTCTTTTCTTTCTTTTTTTGTTTTCACTTTCTTTGTTTTTCTTTTCCTTTTTCTTTTCTGTCTTTCTACTTTCCTGTTACTTCCTTTTTTTTTTTTTCTTAGCTGTTATTTTTCTTTGGACTCCCTCTAACTTTTCTTCGCTCTCCTCTACTTTGCTTTCTTCTGTCATTCCTCCTCCATTTCTTTTTTAATTCATATGATATTTTCTTTTTTTTTCTGCTTTACCTTACCTCTTTCTTTCTTTTCTTTTTCTTTTTCCTCTTCTTTTAACATCCTATGAATTTTTCTTGCTCGTCTTTTGTCTATCGTTTCTTCTTCTTTCTCTCTTTCAGATTAACTTATCCTTATTCCTTCTTTTTTTTCTCTCCCTTTCTTCTCCTCCCACCCCTTTAGAATTCATCTATCTTTCTTTCTTCTTTCCTTTGCCTTCTTCTATTTTATCTTATTTCTCTTCCTCTTTTTAATTTCATCTGTCTTCTTTCTCGCCATTGTCTTTTTCAACCTTTCTTCTTTCTCCTCCCTGTTGCTTTCTTTGTCGTTTTCTTCTTTGATTCTTGTATATTTGATTTCTCTTTCTTTGAATCTCTCTATCGTCTCTTCTTTTCTACCTTTTCCTTCCTCTCCTTTCTCTTCCGTTTTTACCTTCTTTGTCTTCTATATTTTCATCTGCTTCTTTCATCCTTCACTCTTAAATTCATATATCTTCTCCTCTTCCTCTTCCTCCTTTTCTTTAACTTCCTGGGTTTTCTCATTTCCCTCCTCCTCTTTGCCTTCTTTCATTTTCTCTTCCTTCTCCTCCTACATTTTCTCTATTTTCTCATCTTCCTCCTCTTTGCCTTCTTCCATCTTCTCTTCTTCCTCCTCCTACCCTGTCATTCTCTATTTTCTCCTTTCTCCTCCCCTCTATTTTCGTCCATGTTCTCTTCTTCTTCCTCCTACTTATACTTCCTCTATTTTCTCATCTCTCTCTTCCTCTTTGCTTTTTTCCGTCTTCTCATCTTTCTCCTCCTACTCTGTTTTCTCATCTTCACCCTCCTCTCTACCTTATTCCATCTCTTTTTCTTCTATTTTCTCTTCCTCATCCTCTCTACCTTTTTCCATCTTCTCTTCCTCCTCCTACTCTGACTTCTTCTATTTCTCTTCTTTCTCCTCCTCTTTACGTTCTTCCATCTTCTCTTCCTCTTCCTGCTACTCTGACTTCTATTTTCTCATCTTTCGCCTCCTCTTTGTCTTCATTATCTTCTTGTCTTTTTCCTCCTTCTCCTCCTTTCTCTACATCTATTTTCTCGCTTCCCTCCTACTCTTTGCCTTCTTCTGTGTTTTGCATTCTTCCACTTTCTCTTCTTTACCCTCCTCCTCTGGTTTCCTCTATTTTCTCGTCTTCCTCCTCCTTTTTTAATTCGTTCATCTTGTCGGCTGCACCTTCTTTGCTTTCCTCTATTTATCATCTGCCTCCTCTTCTTTGCCTTCTTCCACCTTCTCTTTTTCCTCTTCCCCTTTTCGTTTACCATCTTTCCTTCTTTTCTTTTTTTCGCCATTCAGTCTTTTACTCTTTCTTCTCTTCTTTGCCACCCTCTTTGTTTTCTGCCTTTCGTTCTTCAAACACCATTACTTCTAACCAAACCCCCAAACATTTTTATCTACCCCTCTTAAACAGCAGCCTCGTTAAGTTATCCCTAATTTATTTCCCTCCAGAGGAAAATACCCAGAAAATATTTTCGTTTTCGCTTGCTGCGTCCTCTTATAGCTTTTGTCTTCAGCTTAACAAAAGTCCGACACACTTCCTAGCCCCATTCATAAACTGACCTTATCTTCTTTTCTTTCTCTGTACATTCCCAGTTTCTTCCTAATTAATTTGTATTACGACCGTCTGTTTGCTGTTTTTATATCCCCGTCCTTTTCTATTCACACATGTCCGCCCGCCCCACTCGTTCTGCAAACGACACATAAAGTTAGCGTTTCGACTGGGCAATTTAAACACCAAGTCAACAAAGGTTATTCTGTGTATTATTTTCAGTGATTATCAAAATGCAGTCGAAGAGAAAAGGCTTGAACGTTAGACTAGTATTATTAAGTGAACCTCATTGAGATATTAACTGAATCTTATTGGGGACTATATTTAAATTCAAACTTTTTTTTATATCATTTCACCCCAAGCAAGGCAATAGCTATAAAAGTAAAAACTATACTATCTTTTCACTCTCCCCTGTTTATATAGGAATAAAGTGTCGCTGCCGACACTGGAGTTTGAACACAGATCACCAGAGAGCAAACACAGGCGATCCCATTTTGAATAAGTAGATCACGTGATGGTAAAAGAAATGTATATATGGTAATTAGCGTGGCGTCTCAGTAATCACTATCCGAATTACTTCAGAGGTGTGCTTGTCGAACTCTCTGCCTCTGGGCAGAGAGGAACCCAGACGATGCTATGCCAAAGGGCAGTCTCGTCTGGGGTGGTAGACAGCTACCCGAACCCATTTTTACGGGGTCTACGGGGAATTTTTGCCCGAGCTTACGGGCTCGAATACCCCACAACAACCCTTGTGCCATATCCGACCGCATGGGGCGGTAGTTGAATATCATCACTCTCCGAATTATTTCGGAGGTGTGCTTGTTGAACACACCGCCTCTGGGCAGACAGGAACTCAGACAAGGCTATGCCAAAGGGTAGATTCTCGTCTGAGGTGGTAGACAGCTACAGCTACCCGACTCCGTTTTTTATGGGGTCTAAGGGAAATTTTTGCCGAGCCTAGGGACTTGGACACCCCACAATAAAACTCAAACTTGTGCCACATCTGACCGTGTGGGGCGGTTAGGTAATATCATCACGATCCGGATTACTTGGGAAGTGTGATGGTCAAACTCTCTGCCTCCAGACAGAGAGGATTCCCAGACGAGGATATGCCGAAGGGCAGAGTATCGTCTCGAGAGACAGCTAGTCAAGCTCGTTTTTTACGGGGTCTACGAGGAATTTTTGGACGAGCCTACGGGCTAGCATTCCCCACTATAATCTTGGCCTTGTGCCGCATCCGACCGCGTCTATCCGGATTACTTCAGAAGTGTGCTGGTCGAACTCTCTACCTCCGGGCAGTAAAGATCCCCAGTCGACACTATGCCGTCTCGAGAGACAGTTAACCGACTCCGTTTTTTTTACGATGTCTACGGAGGATTTTTGGACGAGACCACGGGTTCGGATACCTCACAACAAACTCGGCTTTGTTCCACATTCGACCGCCTGGGGCGGTTAGTGAATATCTCACTATACAGATTACTATTCGAAGCACTATTGGGTGGTTACTTTTCGAGCAAGTGTCAGTGATATTCGAAGGCGTCTGACACCAGTATTGTTCGACGCCGTTAATATAGTTGTATATGCGATCACAAAGTCTCTACTACAACGATTAATACGAAAGTGACGACGAATATTCGTTGACCTTACCAAAAGTGACAACAAGTGTTCGTTGACATCAAAAAATCCCCATCTATGGGTTAAATAGTTTTAACCCTTAGTTTATACTTCAGGTATGTAAAAATATGTTTTAAATAATATGAATATTAATGTTGTTTTTTTTACTTCTCCGCACTAATAATTTTTAATCATTTCACCCCAAGCAAGGCAATAAAGTCACTAAGACACACTGAGTGTGAGAGATTATGAGAAAATACTATTAAGGAAAAAGACCAATAAAAGAACAGGAATAGAAAAGACAGAAGATAACGATTGACCTTGCCTTTAGATTTTTGAACGTTGACCTAAAAGCAAGAAAGAGTTCCACAAGTGACAGATATGAGAGAAGAAAATGTCGGCATAGAACTTACGGTTACATCTATATTATTGATCAATAATAACAAAATATTTCTTGAATCCCAGACTTTTTTGTTTTTTATTCTTACTATCTTTCACCCAATATAATGATCAAGGACCACTCAAATTACAATTTACTGAATTAGGTATTCTTATGGGGGGAGGAATAAGGGGGTAAGAAGGGTACAAGAAATCTAGTTTATGAGGACATGTAGGATAGATAATTCACCCACCGCACACCTCGTGGTCAGCGGGAAGAAGCTTTTCGAGTGAAACTGATTTCTCGTCGAAGTAATACGGAGGGAGTGTGGGTGGTTTGCTACAATTTAAGTGGCATGGTGGGGGCTGGCCGTGAAGGTCAAGCCTGGCAGAACCAAGGAATGTAATTCGTTCGAGCACTTTCCATGGCAGTAGCGATAGAGCAGTGAGAGGCCTGATACATCATGGCTGTGTGAGAGAAAGAGAGGACTCGGAGACGATTTTGAACCCTATCTAGACTGGAAAGTGAGGACTGGTCAACTCCAGCCTAAAGATGAAAACAATACGCAATTCTCAGCCTGATCGGGTTCTTATATAGTCAGGGGATAGCATGTGGGGTTATGTACTTACTGGATCGGTACAGGGAGTCGACTATTTTCTGCATCTTTGGAGATGGATCGTATGTAAGTTCCATTTGAGGTCAGGGGTGAGTTTAAAGCCCAATAATCGCTCAAGACACGGTCCTTTCCCGAGGAGACATCCGTTGATCGTGACTGGCCGTAGTTAGGGGTCCGATCGGCGGTAATGGAATGTAATTTTTATACCTTTTGTTGCTCTGGTCAACATCTGAATGCTTTAACGACGCTATTTGTATTTGTTCTGCCGTCGATTCATGCAAAGTCGGTTATTTGCTGCACGGTGCCCCCGCTGTTCATCTCGGGTCGTCGACAAAATCCAAAAGACGGATATGCAATGTGATCGATCCTGACTTGGCATCTCGACTCCTTTCTCACAGACGTAATGTGGCTTCCCTCTGTCTTTTCTATAAATATTTTCATGGGATCTGCTCCGACAGGCTATTTTCACTGGTGCCCTGACTGCATGAATTTAAGCGGGCATTTGGCATTTCGGTCCCACCCTTTTACTGTATAAACAAATAAATCTAACCGCCTCTTCTACTCCAACAACTTCTTCTTACGTACTTCCGACAGTGGAACTCCCTTCGTCTTTATTCATTCAGTTATGTGCTATGCGTGATACACGGTTAGGCGATCATGTATCTTTCGATACATGACTGACCAGGCAGAGGTTGCAATTTCTTTCTGCGGCAAACCAGTTGCCATCCAAGGCTATAGAATCCGGTTTGTCTTGCTATTTACCCATAGCTGGAGGGAGAAGAAGAGGATTCATACCTTTCTCAAGGGTATTAGCGCATAAGTGAATGTAATGAATTCGACTGGAATTCGAACTCGGCTCTCCGATTCCTCAATCCGAGCCGATATCCTTTACTCTACCGTGATAACTATAATCTTCAGTGTCAATCGACATCTTCTGATGCCTTGATTCTCGTTCTTCTTTTTATCCTATCTCCCTAACCCCCTTTTCCCCCAGTCTTTTCTCTTTCACGCTCTGTGCCCTGCCTACTAGTGGCATTCCCGCCTTGCTTGGAGTGAAATGCTTACAAAAAATCCCATGATTCCATTGTGTCTGCTGGTAGTGTTAGTGAGTGATATTGGCCCGTGTTTTACTGGTGATGTATTCAAGCGATTGCTGGATTTAAGAGGTATCCTACAAATATTCACTGCTCCTTATCATCCCTCCTCCAATGGGACGGCTAAGCGTACGGTGCGCACGTTCAAATCGGCATTGAAGAAGTTAAGAACGGAAGGGAAAGCAACCCTGAAAACACAAGTACACCGTTTCCTTTTCTTTCTTTCTTTTTTATAACCACTCCTCATACAGCAACAGGATTTTCTCCCGCTGAGTTACGAACTACTTTTCATTTGCGGAAGCTCGATACATAACACTTAATTCAGGGTTATCAGGCCAACATCGAACAGGGAAAAAAGGTGATGAGTCCCCTGTATCAATTCGAGGCTGATGATCGCGGAATTTCGGAGCTGGGGAGCGGTGGATGAAGGTCATCATTACCAGACAAGTGGGGTCTGTAAATTAAGAAATGGGCGGTGATTTGTTGAGGCGACATGTAGATCAACTAGTGAGCCTCCCCACCAACAAGATCTCGGTTAAAACCGTGCTTGATGTGCCAGTGGTAGATGGACTAGTGCCTGAGTTTCCACAAAGCGTCTGGGGAGTCGATTGGCTTTCCAGCAAAATGATGCAATGATTTCTCGAGGGTACACTAAAATGCCAAATGCTACTGAGATGCCTGAGGTTCGGCCGTCGGGCCGAATTCAGAAGTCTCCATCCAGGTTTGCGAGTGGGCAGCAAAGTAAAGTTTGAAGTATGTTGTGAATTATAATATTTATTGTAATGTTTTATTTAGTGAATATATATATATATATATATATATATATATATATATATATATATATATATAGATGTATATAGTTAGAAAAAACCTAATTATTTTAGACGAACTCATTAAGTGATATAATATAATATTCGTACACCTGTGTTCCCCCTCAATGGAATATGATTTGCTGGTGTCCGTCATAAATACAGACGGATGTGTAGGGGAGTCAAAAAGCCTTAGTCTGAGAGCTAAGTCTATAACGACGTCCATTGAACTACGTCATTGATCTACACTTCTTACCTGCGACTACGACGCGTACCAGTCGATTACTGCTACCGTATTCTACTTGATTATCGTAGCCAAAGCCACTTAGCTACTTCGTTCAAATATATCCCTTTTCGGGACATATCATTAAGCTAGGGGAGTGGTCATTCACTCCTGGTTGATTAGAAAAGACAGGCACTTGTACTAATCAGGAGTGCTAGCAAGTAGTCACTACTGATAGCCGTGCTGCTCTATTGAAAGCAAGATGACTATTTATCGTGCTGCAGAAACGAAATACATAAAATATTGTTTTCCATTTGCCCTGCGTTTGTTAAATGTCATCTTTCTTCATTATGTGTCCCCGAAATGTGAAGACTCTCTTTCTGATTGTAAGTATAAGTTTTCTTCTTGTTCTTATTCTCGTTAAAACTTCCTCGTTACTCACATGTTCAGACTCAGGTATTCTTAGCATTAGTCGGTTGAACCGCATTGATGTCGTATCTGCAAATCTCATCCCCGTCTGTGAGGAGATTGCCGAGCAACTTTTCTTCTCTGAAATTTGTCTCAAACTTAACACCTTGCGAGTAAACGTAAATTTAGCAATATATAAAGGGAAGTAATCAATGTTGTCATTTTTAATATATTTTTAAAAGATTTTTTCAATAATCTCACCCGAAGCAAGGCGATAATGTCACTAGGACGCAGAGTTAAGTGCAGATCAATAAACAAATGTATTTAGTAAACTATTCTCTTATATATATATATATATATATATATATATATATATATATATATATATATATATATATATATATCTGTGTGTGTAAATATGATTATAAAAGTGAACATTGAAGTCAACACTCAGAGGCGACAGGCTGTTTCATGCTTGATGCAATTGTCAGAACGTATTTCCAATAATTTAAATGCGTTAAAAATTAAAACTACAATATTACCTACTAGAACTATCCGTAATTTATTAAATAGCACCAGCAAACAACATATTACATCCGATGCTTGCATCTACCAAATCTCATGCAAAAACTGTGACTTAAAATATGTGGGTGAAACATGTAGGTCCG
Source organism: Acanthosepion lycidas (assembly GCA_963932145.1). Lineage (NCBI taxonomy): Eukaryota > Metazoa > Mollusca > Cephalopoda > Sepiida > Sepiidae > Acanthosepion > Acanthosepion lycidas. The sequence continues at coordinate 37,745,721 of OZ010599.1, forward strand.
TAAAATCTCGTGTTTTCGAACATAAACGAGATATTCGCCTCGGAAATTTAAAC
>OZ010599.1:37753273-37883273 GCA_963932145.1 Acanthosepion lycidas
ACTAAAATATACAGAAAATATATTAAATAATTGTCGGAGTTAATCCTTTTCATCCTGCGTTTTAGGTTGTTTCAAGATGACTGACACGGGACTAATCACTGACATAGTCGGATACAACGGGTTTTATAATAAAAAAGGACATCGATTTCATTGGCTTGCTCTATCAAGGGGACCCAGTTGTTGATATGGAATGTACTGGTAAACTCCTCCTATTCCTAACATGCAACACACACACACACACGCACACCGACACACAGATATATATATATATATATATATATATATATATATATATATATATATATATATATATATATATATAAACATATATATATGTATATATGTGCGTGTATGTGTGATTGTTGATACAGAATGCACTGATTAATTCCTCCTAAAATACAACACACGCGCAGACACACATATATCACACACATACACACACACACACACACACACACACATATATATATATATATATATATATATATATGTGTATGTATATGTATGTATATGTATATATATATATATATATATATATATATATATAATAATTATAATAATATTTTTTGTTTAAAAATATGATTCCTTCGCTACATAAGAGTTCTCATGTTTCAAAAACGAGAGCCGAAATCATCCAAATAATTAATAAAATTAAGTTGGATTGAGGTGTTTAGTCCCGTTTCATCCTCAAGCTATCTCTCGGTTTACGTGCATTTTTACAGAATTTGTTATTGTTAACAAATTCTGTAAAAATGATGAAACGGGACTAAACACCTCAATCCAACTTAATTTTATTAATTATTTGGATGATTTCGGCTCTCGTTTTTGAAACATGAGAACTCTTATGTAGCGAAGGAATCATATTTTTAAACAAAAAATATTATTATAATATAAGCTCTACTTCTGTATGGACCACTGTCTTCTTAAAAATAAAAACAAAAATACTAAGGAACCCCGGATTATGCACCCAACGTGTTCTTTTCTATTTTCTGCATACCTGCACAAGGTTACATATATATATATATATATATATATATTTATATGTATGTGTATGTATATATATATATATATATATATATATATATATATACACACATATATATATATATGTGTGTGTGTGTGTTTGGGTGTGCGTGTTGTATATTAGAAAGAGTTCATCAGTGCATTCCGTATCAACACTCACGCACACACACACACATATATATATATATATATATATATATATATATATATATATATATATATATATATATCAAACATATATATATATATATATGTATATATATATGTGTGTGTGTTGTGTGTGTGTGTTTGTGTGTGCTTGTGGGCGTTTATGTGTGTGCGTTTAAAATAGAATATAGAATCCCGACAATGTTTTGAAGAAATATGACACATGGAAAAAGCTTCATTGAAACCAGATTTGATTTGCGCGTTTCCCTTGTTTTGATCAGATTCAAGCTAAGCTGGCGTGTCTCGTGATGAAAAAAAAAAGAATGAAAATGTTTGACTTTAAAAAGAAAAAAGCCGCTAATATTTATTTATTCCGTGTCTTTTCTTTATAATTCTTAGTTCATGTCGAAAGTTGTTAATATATTTTCGCGTTTTTTTTTTGTATTGAATTAGAATCAAATCCTTATCTCATATTCAGAATGGCTAGAAAGCAAGAAATTCGTATAGTCTTTTCGGAAATGAAATCAATTCATATCGTCATCCAGCTTTAGAGAAAATTACTATGATTCATTATTTAAGCCCAAATACAAATACACACGTTTCTTTCTTTCGCTTTTCGATTTGATGAAGCCTAGAAAGGCGAAACGCGTAATCAAATTTAGGTTCAATAAAGCGTTTTCTATTTGTCATATATATATATATATATATATATATATATGTGTGTGTGTGTGTGTGTGTGTGTGTGTGTGTGTTTTTATTTGTCATATGCATATGCATATATATATATACGTATATATAAACATATATATATGTGTGTGTGCGTGTGTGCATAGATACATACATATATATATGCATATATATATATGTGAATATATATATACATATATATATACATATATATATATATATATATATATATATATGGGTGGCTTGACGATTGCATATAGCATGAAACAGACTGTCGCCTCTAAGTGTTGACTTCTATGTTCACTTTTATATTTATATATATATATATATATATATATATATATAATAATAATAATAATAATAATAATAATAATAATAATAATCTTATAAATATAAGTAAATATACTCGTCCGGAAAAACCATTCATTTCTGTTACATTTAACATTATATGCTTATATATATATATATATATATATATATATATATATATATATATACGGGAACATTGAAGTCAACTTTCAGAGGCGATAGGTTTTTTTCATGCTAGAACCAATCGTCATGCGGCCTGTCGCCTCTGAGTGTTGACTTGAATATTCACTTTTTTATTTATATTTACATACGCTCTATCTCTGATATTGAGCACTTTATATCATAAATATAGCACACTTTAAAACTCTATTTCTGCATATATATATATATATATATATATATATATATATAAGGAAAAAGATATAGTTGTCCCAACAAGAGAAAAGTGTATATTAGGTTGGTGCAAAAATAATGACGTAATAATGTCGTTTTTTGACTTTAAAAATACGTCTAAAAACGACATTATTTTTGCACCAACCTAATAACATAATAAATGTGAGAGAAATTACCCATTAAAATACTAAAATAATTAATAAAAAAATATTAATAGTCATATATACATGAAGTTGAAATATTATACATATACGATTTGTTCAATGTTACTTTGATAATATAAAATAATAAATGTAAGAGATAGTACATTAATAAAATTAACTGATACTACCAATAATACAGATGAAATAATAAAAAAATATTAATAACCATATACAAGTAATTAAGATATTATGAATATATGGATAGTCAAATGTTTGTATATATAAGTATATAAAACAATAATGCAGATAAAATAAAAATAAATTAATAACCATATACAAGTAATTAAAATATTAAGAATATATGGATAGTTAATTGTTATTTCTGAGAATATAAAATATCAATAGTAAGTGATTGTAGACATTACACTTCTAAAATAATAAAAGATATATTGGTAGTTTTATAAGTGTAATTGAAAAAGTACGTATATACATAGAGCGAAATGATTTTTTGAGAATATAAAATAGTAATCGTAAGTGATACTATTCATAATTCTAATAAAATAATAAAACATATATTAATAGTAACATATAATCAATATATGCATATAAAAATAGTTAAATGTTTATATAGAGAAACATTTTTATAGTATTTTAAATTATTATTTTATAAGAAAGCATCTTCAAAATTACCTAAAAAGGTTCAGTAAAATATTAGATAATTGCTTAAAATATTTTGTTAATTTTTAAAAATTACTTGATAGTTTAAAAAACAAAAACAAACCATTCTCATTTAGAATTCGTAAATTTATGTCAATTCTAACCCACCATACTAAACCTGTCAACACTTTTGGCTTGTCTAGAAAATTTTATGCTATAAGTAATATTTGTTTCAGAACAGATTAATTTAACTTTAAATTTGCTAATTTTACGAAAGTAACGTTTCAGAAATGTATATTTTATTTTTGCGGAATTTTTGAAACCGATAATTAAGTTTTGTTCACATTTCTCTCAAAAAATTAAAAATGGCCGTTTCGATTGTTTTTTCGGAAGAATCCATTAAAAATCTTTGTAATTTCTATTTGAAATCCATCCCAGTATTTTGTTTTCTGGAATTAGAAAATGTAATCCTTTAGCTTTCAATTGAAGTTTGGTGGGGGAGCTTCAAAAGGGATTTTTCGTTTATGAAAAATACATTTAAACCTTAGGTGTACCGAATTGTTGTATGTATCTAAATAACAATAGTAAGTGGCGCTACTAGTAACGATAATTATAAATCGCGAAATGTACTAATAGTCATATTCTTTTCCTTTTTATGTGCCATATCCTCCAGGACGTAAGCGATCATGGCTCTCCACTTCCTTCTATCCCTTGCAGCTCTCAACAAGTTCCTTCCATCTGCTTTTATCCCCCAGACCACGTTCTGTCATCCACCTGCTTAAGCCCGCCAAGTATGTCACGAGCTGCTATGATCGCCTACATTCTTCAGGGACACGGCACATAAAAGGAGAAGGCGTCAAACTATAATTCATCCTGTAGTGCTGCTTCCCGTGTCCTTAATGTTTAGATACAGAAATGCTCTGCTACACACTGTGAGCTTTCTTCCACCATAAATATATAATCATCTTGTGGTTCTACGTCCTGCTCTCATTCAATCACCTATATAAAAAAATCAGCAACAACTGTTCTACGGTCATGTGGTGAATCACCTTGTTTATAAACTCGAACGCCATCCCAAGGGTGCATTCTAACGACAACGAAGCTGTCTGTTCTGATAAAATAAATATCAACAGTGGGTGTGTTTAATCTTAGCTATTGTGCCGAGAACACAAACATCGATAGAAAAAATGTATGCAAGAAACTCAAGTAATGTAGCATCAACGAAAGACTGTGAGAAAACGTGTTGCTTTTTTTTTAAGTTGCCCAATTCAAGTGTGTTTTTGTGTGTCAGATTTAGAGGGAACTTTTTCTTACTATCAGTGAGGGGATCCGATGAAACTGTAGAATTAGTAGCAGATGTCATTTTTACATTACACAAAACAAACAATTAATTGTCGTCTGCAAATTTCAAACACTGGAGTTCGTTAAAAAAGGTGACAACGTTTAAATATTTAGAAGCAGTTAAAATATTCAAAGTTTATTTTTTTTTATGATTTCCTTGTTATGAAATGTAATTTTATATAAAGAAAATATCGTACAAAATAAATGCTGTAAATACATAAAGGATTATATAATTCAGGAAATGGAGAAATTTATTTAAACTATCAGAATATTCAATATTATTTATTATATTTTAAATTAATTGTTAATTTTTCGAGTTTATCATGATCATGGTGGAAATGTAATAATTATTTACATACCTACATAGTTTTATTGCTTAAACGCTATTGTTAATGGATACTCGTATTTGAGCAGACGTTCCGTTATTTTATTCAATAGTATATTTATTTATTTTAGGCTTACAGCCGAAATCCTATTAGAAAAAAAATATGGACTCTCCGCCATATTTTCCTCGAAGATTTCTGAAAAGTCAGAAAGAAACTTGTGTTTAATAAATATATATATATAAAAGTGAACATAGAAGTTGACACTTAGAGGCGACAGTCTGTTTCATGCTAGATGCAATCGTCAGGCCACCTATATATATGCATGTGTATATGTATATATATGCATGTCTATATGTATATATATGCATGTGTGTGCCTGTGTGTGTGTGAGAAAATGAGTTAAATAAAGAGATATGAGCAACAATATATGCGTTTGATTACTTATACACACACACATATATATTTACATATATATATATATATATATATGTGTGTGTGTGTGTGTGTGTGTGTGTGTATACATGTCTGTATATATAAATTCAAATATTGAAATTAATATTAAAAAATATAAGAAATATTAATATTAAAATTAATATTAATATCAAATATCTATGTTAAATGTCACTAATATTTAAAATGTCGTTTAAATGTCAGTAAATAATGAAATTATTTAAATTTTATTATTTGAAATTGTTTGAAATTATTTTGAGTTTATTTGAAATTATTTATCATTATAGAAATTAAAAACCATTTGAAAATATTTATTAAATATATATATATAAATTATTTATATATTTATTATATATATATATATATATATATATATATATATATATTTATATTATATTTATTATATATATATATATAAATTATGATATATATAATATTTATTATATATATAATCAAATTAAAATATTTATTAAATATATCTATCTATCTATCTATCTATCTATCTATCTATCTATCTATATATATATATATATATATATATATATATATATATGAAGAAAAATATACGGAAAAAACAAACAAAATTCCTTATATGCAATTATGCTGTTTTAATGTTAATATAATGTCAACGTCGGACGTTTCGGTCTAATAAACCATCTTCAGGACATATTCGTAAAAGATGGTTTATTAGATCGAAACGTCCGACGTTGACATTATATTAACATTAAAACAGCATAATTGCATATAAAGATTTTTGTTTATTTTTTCCGTATATTTTTCTTCATACTGTCGGATCTATATCCATATATTTGCTTACAGATATATATATATATATATATATATATATATATATATATATATATATATATATATATTCCAATTCGTGTAACATCATAATTATCCATCCCACAAACAAAATGTTTAATATCTAAAAAAAAAACAAAAAAAAAAACGTTTTTCCAGGTTTTCAGATAAGTTTTTGCCACCTTGACACTATGAAAAACGGCTTGTGTTATTCAGCTAAAAAGAGAGAAAGCTGATTAAAATTGTTTTGTGTCAGAGCCACTCTCTTCCCAACTGAGCAATGATGAGAGGAAAAAGATCATTCAGGCTTTCAGTAATGGTGCAAACATTCATATTTTGGCTTCCATCTGCAAAGTCCATTCAAGAACCATCATGAGAATATTTTTTTTTAAAAAAAACATGGAGCAGTAGAGAGGAAAACTGGATCAGGAGGACACACAACAGGAAGAGGGATCATCATTTCAACTTCGAGATAAAGAGATCAATTAGAAAAGATCCAACTCAATTCATCAGACATTCGACACGTGAGAGAGGAATTTCAGGTATGACAATTCAAAGAGCAGCGAAAAAAAAATAAAAATGAAATCATAAGTGCAACGTGTGAGGCAACTTGTTACTCCAGGACAGAAAGTTAGAAGGTTAGAGAGGGCGAAGATCATCTTGAATAAGTTGGAAAATGACTCTGGAATAATATATATATATATTTAAACTTTATTTCAATACTTTTGTATGGTTTATTAAAAGATGCCACATTCGATCCTTAGCTCTGATTAATTAATGACGAACACCTCATTTTCGTTTAAGATCGATTTCATCACGATTTTTCTGTTAAGCTTGGAAAGTAATTATACATTTTTATTCCGCAAAGTAGAGCCTGGCAGTTTTATAAAAAATATCGGAGAATTCCAGTAAGATATCTTTAATCACTTCTGAAATTCAACGGTTCAGAGCCGAATCTAACAACTGGACAATTTAGCTGTTTCATCCGATATATATATATATATATATATATATATATATATATATATATATATATATATATATATTGAACAATAAAAATTAAAAAAATTAAAATCCTCAGACACACTGGGTTGTAGATTAATATTCTTTCGTTTTTTTATTATTATTCCATTTAGATTCCTCGACTAGTTTCGACCAAAATGGCCATTATCGGGAGGAGAAATATATATATATATATATATATATATATATATATATATATATATACATACAGTATTGGTATAGATGGAATAAAATTTCGATAACCAAAACCACTATTGTTTTAAAGTACTCAATACAAAGTAGAGCGAATACTACTTATTTAAAAATTAAAGATTAAAACTATCTATCTATCTATCTATCTATCTATCTATATATATATATATATATATACTCACACAAAATGAAACAATATATATGTATATATATATATATATATATATATATATATATATATATATATGAATGTATATATATATGCAAAATGAAACAAAAAGGTTATTTTTGTAGTGATGTTACAACATGCTTATGTTATAATTTTTAAATATATATATATATATATATATATATATAGTTTTAACGTATTTCAACTAAAATTTCGAACGTGCTATAAATAGTTACAAAATTTAATAAAATAATAAAAAAATACTTTGGTCTTTCCTCTTAATAATAACATAACCATTTTGACGATAAAACTTTGTTTTGGGGCCATTTCTCATTATGCTAAGCTATTTTTTTTTTAGCAAAAAAGCTTTGTTGTTGCACTTTTACTGTTTTTTCTTTTAACAAAAGTAAAACACTTTTTGATGCTTTTTAGAGATTATTAATTTTTTCAGTTGTAAGAAATTTATTTTCGACAGTAAAATTTATCAGTGATTAATTCTTTTAGATAAGATTGAAGATCCTTTATTATTTATTTATTAAGTTGCTATGATAATTCATATTTAATTCTTATTAAACGTCTGTAAGAACATTTAAAATTTGCATTTATTTTTCATTCACTGTTCTGCAAGATTAGGTACTTCATCAAAATATATGCACGGGTTAAACTACAATACATAGGATGATGCCTTTCTCCTCAGAGTATTATTGAGGCAATAGTATACATATATATATATATATATATATATATATATATATATATATATATATATATATATATATATTAGGGTGTCTGTTATTTTTAAGTGGAAGCTGAAATGTGTATGTATGTATGTATAAATGTGTATGATTCATTGAAAAGTGCCACATATAAAATTTTATGGAGATTGCATAATATTTTCTTGTTAAAACGTAAAAGGGGACACTAAAAATTAGATCCCTTTTTTATTTTACAATTAATTGCAAACTATTATTAGTTGAGCTTTTTACAAATTATACACATTAGAAAATTAGAATAAATTTTTATCTAACAGTGAAAAATTTAAATTTTAAGCGATGTTTCTTATTTTGAAATCCTAATAATGACAAGTGTCTTCAATCCCAAGCAGGAAAATGTAGTTTTTTTTTAATTTTATTTTTGAAGATTTCTGATGATAACCAAAGTAAAACAATATGTCAACTGTGGGTAGGTACTTTATTTACGTAAAGAAATTGTTCTCTTTATTGTTTAAACTCTTACACATTTTTTTTTTATTAAAATGTTATATTTGACTTTATTTCATAAGCTTTGTACTCATTTTGGTATTAAATGCTTTATTAATCAATGTAGTTTGTTCATTAAGTTTCCGAAACCAACTGTGGGGCCTAAAAATAATTAATTTTAATCCTTGTAGGTATCAGAATTGGGAATCATATCAGAATTGGAAATTAAGAACAGTTTCGGGAATTGTATCGGAATCGGTAAAAAATATTGATATGGACCCATCAGTAATATATATATATATATATATATATATATATATATATATATATATATATATATATATATATATATATATATAACACATATATAAAACCCTGGTTCTTCAGAAATCTTATTAGACCAAAATATGCGCTCTCCAGCGTATTCTTTGTTAATATGATTTCTTGAATATTCAGGCCAGTAGACGAAAATAAATAAATATCCTGTTTAATAAATAAAAACGGATCGTCTACTCAAATATGAGTATCCACTAAAAATAAGGATTAAGTAATAAAAATCTGTCGGATTAATACATAATACACACCCTATATAAAAAAAGGTAATAATTTATTTTTTATATATAAAATTAATACGTAATACATACCCTTTATAAAAAAGGTAATAATTTATTTTTTATATATATAATTAATACATAATCCGTACCCTTTATAAAAAAATAATAATTTATTTTTTATATATAAAATTAATACATAATCCATACTCTTTATAAAAACGGTAATAATTTATTTTTTATATGTAAAATTAATACATAATCCATACTCATTATAAAAAGGGTAATAATTTATTTTTATATATAAAATTAATACATAATCAATACTATTTATAAAAAGGGTAATAATTTATTTGTTATATATAAAATTAATACATAATCCATACCCTTTATAAAAAAAGGTAATAATTTATTTTTCATATATAAAATTAATACATAATCCATACCATTTATAAAAAAGGTAATAATTTTTTTTTATATATAAAATTAATACATAATCCATACCCTTATAAAAAAAGGTTATAATTTATATTTTACATACAAAATTAATACATAATCCTTACCCTTTATAAAAAAGATAATAATTTATTTTTTATATATCAAATCAATACATAATCCCTACTCTTTATAAAAAGGGTAATAATTTATTTTTATATGTAAAATTAATACATAATCCATACCCTTTACAAAAAAAGTTAATATTTTTTTATATATAAAATTAATACATAATCCATACTCTTTATAAAAAAAGTAATAATTTATTTTTTATATATAAAATTAATACATAATCCATACCCCTTATAAAAAGGATAGTAAGTAATATATTATATATAAAATTAATACATAATCCTTGTATTTATAAAAAGGGTAATAATTTATTTTTTATATATAAAATTAATACATAATCCATAGCCTTTATAAAAAAGGATATAATTTATTTTTTTATATAAAATTAATACATAATCCATACACTTTATAAAAAAGGTAATCATTTATTTTTATATATAGAATTAATACATAATCCATACCCTTTATAAAAAAATAATAATTTATTTTTTATATATAAAATTAATTCGTAATCCATACACTTTATAAAAAAAAAGGTAATCATTTATTTTTTATATGTAAAATTAATACATAATCCATGCCCCTTATGAAAAGGATACTAATTAATATTTATATATAAAATTAATACATAATCCATAGTAATTATAAAAAGGGTAATAATTTATTTTTTATATGTAAAATTACTACATAATCCATACCATTAATAAAAAAGGTAATAATTTATTTTTTATATATAAAATTATTACATAATCCATATCCTTTATAAACAAGGTTATAATTTATTTTTTATATATAGAATTTATACATAATACATACCCTTGATAAAAAAAGGTAATAATTTATTTTTATATATAAAATTAATACATAATCCATGACCCTTATAAAAAGGGTAATAATTTATATTTTATATATAATATTAATACATAACCCGTACCCTTTATAAAAAAGAAAATAATGTATTTTTTATATATAAAATTAAAAAAATAATCCAAGTTCTTTATAAAAAGGGTAATAATTTATTTTTTATATGCAAAACTAATACATAATTCATAACCTTCATTTACAAATTGTTTATTTTATGTTAGGATATGTAACTGAGCAGATATGTCTATTTCACACACACGCACATACATACATACAAATATATATATATATATATATATATATATATATATATATATATATATATATATATACAGTAATTAATCAGTACATTTACAATGTGATAATGAGAAATACGAATAATTGACAAATAATTTAAAATAGAATAAATAAAATGGAGTATTGTAATAGCTTAAATAATTTTCTTCATTTCTCGAATTATGTGAGTGTCGGTGTATTTAAAAGGTTTATCATGTAAGATATTTTTTTTATAACGACGCAATTATAAAAAAAAATACACTTCAAATATTTTAACTGCTTCTAAATATTTAAATGTTGTCACCTTTTTAACGAATTCCAGCGTGATGTATATTCCCCATTCCATATTCGGAGACGATAATTAAATGTTTGCTTTGTGTAGTGTAAACATGATATCTGCTAAGTATTCTATAGTTATATTAGATCATCTCTCCTTAATTGACAGTTTCACGCGAATTTCTGAGGCCGAACATTTACTAATTCATTATATATATATATATATATATATATATATATATATATATATATATATATAATTCATGAATCCTTCATACAAAAAACAAATATAAAGGTATGAATGATTCATGAATTATAATTGCACCTTTTAATTGAAATATATATATATATATATATATATATATATATATATATATATATATATAAGTATAGGATTGGTGTATACGGAATAAATTCCAATAACCAACAAATAATATTTTTAAAAGAGTGATCAATAGAGAGTAGACCAAATATAATCATTTATTCGAAAATTGTAACATAAAAATTTTATAAAATCACGACAAAAATAGCCATTTTGTTTCAACCCCTCTGATGTGTTGAATGTAGAATGACAGTAAAAAATGATTATATATATATATATATATATATATATATATATATATATATATATATATATATATATATATATTGATGCACGTTTCATTAAATAATATAGACAAATTTTATCTATTTATTTTATGCAAATTCTTTTCATATCGTCTGATAAGCTTAATATCATTATCATTAAACGAAGAAAGAAAATCACAATATTGATGCATATTTTTTAATCCAATCTAAGATTTCGGCTTACATAAGCCATTATCAAAGATGACAATTACATTACAATATATTAAGCAATACACGGACAATTTCATAGTTTATTTTGTTTAGGTTAGGTTTCAACAGTTTTATGTATATAGCTTCAAGAATTTAGATTAAAACACAGGTATTGTTATTTTCTTTCTTATTTTCGATATGAAAAGAATTTACATAAAATAAAAAGACAATATTATTTAATAAAATAAAAAAGATCTAATATAATTTAATGAAACATGCATCAATGAAAAATGCTGCCTAAATATACACAACATATATATATATATATATATATATATATATATGTATGTATATATATATATATATATATATATATATATATATATATATATATATATATATATATATATATATATATATATATATATATGTGTGTGTGTGTGTGTGTATGTTTGTGTGTGTGTGTGTGTGAGTGTGTGTGTGCGTGAATAAAAAAAGAATAGAGGTAAAACTATTCCGAGCCGAAGCATTTCTTCCTCTGTGGTACTTTATCAAGGCAACATAGGTTTTATTTTGTTGCGCGTCTTTTATATATATATATATATATATATATATATATATATATATATATATATATATATATATTAAAATATTTGTCGGATAACAATAAAAAAAATAACATTTTTTTATCAAAACTTTTGTATTATTATCAAAAATAAATAACATTTTATCATCAAAACGTTTGGGTTATCATTAAAAATATTAAATATATATATTACAAATATTTGTCAGATTCAATCCAATTCATAAATCCATCTATCTATCTATCTATATATATATATATATATATATATATATATATATATATATATATATGTGTGTGTGTGTGTGTGTGCGTGTGTGTGTATGTATGTGTGTGTAGTACAATGAAAATACATTTTATCATGAAAACGTTTGTGTATTAAACATATTAAATACATATATTAAAAATATTTGTCGGATTTCTTCTATCTATCTAACTAATATATATATATATATATATATATATATATATATATATATATATATATATATATATATATGTATAAGTTTTTGTGGTATATATATATACACAGAACAATAAAAAAACATTTTATCATTAAAACGTTTGTGTTATTATTAAAAATACTAAATACATATATTAAAAATATTTGTCGGATTTCATCTATCTAATACATACATATATATATATATATATATATATATATATATATATATATATATATATATATATATATATATATGTATATATATATATATACATAGAAGAATAAAAAATAACATTTTATCATCAAAACTTTTGTGTAAAAATATTAAATATGTATATTAAAAACATTTGTCAGATTTAATCCATTTCATATATCTATCTATCTATCTATATATATATATATATATATATATATATATATATATATATATATACACATACATATATATATATATATATATATATATATATATATATATATATATATATATATATATATATATACATACGTAGATCAATAAAAAAAAAAATTATCATAAGAACGTTTGTGTTATTAATAAATGAAAAATTAAAAGATTTTTGGTGTTAATTTTTTTTTTTTTCATTTTGCCTGTTTTTTCTGTCATTCATCCGAGAACCTGTATTGATACAGAAAATTTGACCGTCTTTTTGCCGTTAAAAATTTTATTTGGAAATTCTTGCAAAAATCAGATAATTGTCAGATTTTAATTAATATTTCAGTATTTATTCAGGAATGAAATGTTGTTTTTTTTAACCGTTTCATGGTAAAAATATTTTTTTTTTTTTTTTTTTTTTTACATCTGTTACATCCCACCCGCCTCATTTAATTATATGAAATTCCGAGAAATTATTTTATGTGTTGCTTAATGTTTATATTGCTTATACAGAGAATTTAAATCATTAAGGTATTTTTGTTTTTTGTTTTTTTTGGGGGAGGGGGTTGGGGGGGGTTCGGTTAAACTGTGTCCCCTGTTACAAAAAATCTGCTCTGAATCATAAAATAAAAATGCAATAAATTTTTATTTTTATTTATTTAGAAAAATCTTTTAATTGCTTTTATATATATATAATATACTATGCACAACATTGTCTTGAGAAAAAAAAATTTCGATGCCCAATGAATGTTTACAAAAATTGTTTTAAGGTTAAAAATTAATTAGCATAATTTATAAACTTTTAAATCTTTTAAAATTATGTATTAATTTGAAGCGGTTAAGTGATATTGTCATTAAATTAAAACTGTAATAATTATAAATGGAAAAACTCGCTACAATTGAAGACTACCCACCCCAACATTTTAAAAAGAATTTTGAATTAATATTGTGTCTAAACGTGTTAATTTTTGTAAATACGGACTTCCATAGACAATATTATCAGAAAATAAGAGCGATAACTACAGCAAATTTATAATTTATTGATAATTTTCTCATATTTCCCAACAAGCGTCTTCGTATAACTATAAACCAAAGTATCTAAAATTCAATAAAATATTTAAATGATTTAAATATTTTAAATTTTAAAAATCACTGAGTGGTTAAAAATGATTTTAAAAAAGTTGCTTACGTCGTATTTGTCCTGTAATGTTATTTTAATTATGTCTTCCTTATTTAAATTTTACAAGCATCAGGCTTAAAAATACTCTGTTCAACACGTCAAAAAACATCCGCCTCCATGTTTAAAATGTTTTTTCTATGATATTTTAAATTTAAAGTATGTAATATTTGTTTTAATTCAGATTGATTAAACTTTAAATCAGTTGATCTTCCTCAGATAAAGTTACAGAAAAGTATATTTTATTTTTTAAATAGTTTTAAAAAAGAGAATTGTCCTGTGTTCACTGATTTGTCAGTATAGAGGATTTTATAAAATTTTGCTGATAATCAGAAAAAAAATCAATTAAATTCGGTTTGTTATGGAGCAAGGTATTTTGCTTATTGGAAATATTAAATTTAATTAATTAGTTTGGAATTAAATCAAAAACGAAACGTTAAGAATTTTTTTTTTTTTTTAATATTATTTTAAAACTTAGGTATTGTTTTTGTGTATGGCTATGTTTTTAGGTACTCATTTTTAAATAAACTGTTACGATAGTGAAGGCTTAAAAATTATTCATGGATTTGCCCCTTTTGAAGCATTTAAGTTTTTTTGCTGTATATATGTACATTATAGTAATATTTAAAATCATGATATATATTTAGATACCTCCAAAAATTCACTAAGAGGGAACATACCATGGTGAAGAAGGGCCCCAAACTTTATTTTTAGTTTTATCGTCAAAATGATTATTTTATTATTAAGAAGAAAGACAAAAGTAATTTTTTGTATTGTTTTATTAAATTTGTATATCTGTTGTGGTAGGATCCACCTAATTTGCATAGTGGAGTACCGACCATATAAATATGGTTGGTACCAGGGAAGAGATTGAACCAGAGACTCTGCCCGACTGCGACTCAGTTAACACACATTCCAGGAACGGTCTTCCCAGGAATATACAAAAGACTATATGTAAATATTGTGTACACTTTCTTGTTTCAATACATTTTGTTCTAAGTACATTTTGTGTTGCATTATTATTCCATGCATTAGTCAAGTTTCAACAGTATCCTTTCTCGCACTTTCGAAATTTAGGGTAAAAATCTTGTTTTTCTTGCGTCAGCGGGTGGGCCGAAAATTAGTATGGGAAATTTGTCGTCTTTTAAAAATTCTTTCAAAAATCAAATAACTAACGGATTTTAATGAAATCTTCAGGACTTATTCACAAGTAAATGAAATTAAATGAAATTAAAATTCCATTCTCTTCATATTTATATTAATTAGAAGCAAGACTCCTTAGAGAATTTAAATAATCAATTTGCTTTTTTAAAACAGAAACACCATTTACCAAAAATCTGCTCGGAATCGTAAAATAAAAAATGCAATAAAACTATGACAATATTTAATAAGAAAAGCTTTTAACTACTTTTATAAATAGGATAAAGTTCGGACATTAGTGTCTTAAGATAAACATTTTTCAATTTATTAAGTTTTTTTATTTTTTTAAATTCTTTATTAATTTCATCCTTTTCGATGATAAAAAAAAATATATTTACTAATAAGAAATGGAAAGGGTTAGTACAAATTATCAAACACCGATATTTTTAAAAGAATTTTGAATTGTTTTATATTAGGTTGGTGCAAAAATAATTTCGTTTTCTAACATATGTTACTATGTGAGAAAACGAAAGTATTTTTGCACCAACCTAATATATGTATAAATGCGCCGATCTTTGTAGATACGGTTATCCGTGTACGACATTATGAGAAAATGAAACTGATAATTATAGTACATTTAAAGCCAGAAAATATCTAAAATTCAACAAATTACGAATAATATTTTTATAAAAATATAAAAATATTACGAATAATATTTTTATAAAAATATCTAAAATTCAACAAATTACGAATAATATTTTTTTAAACTTTTTAAGATTATTGATTAATTAAAAGGCGCTCGCGTTATATTCTTCAATTATTTGTCACGGATGAAGCCGCCGTAAAACAACATTACATAAAAATCTGTCATCGAACTATCATCAACCTGTCAACATAAAAACCCACCGCTGTGTTAAAAAATGCATTTCTGCAATATTTTATGCTTAAACTAAATAATATTCGTTTCAAATCAGATTAATTTTACATAGCATCAACTAATATTCCTCAAATAATATTTCAGAAAAGTATATTTTATTTTTTAAGGATTTTTTTAAGCAAATGACTTACATTGAGATGAAAGGCAACTAAAAGTGCCTGATGATTATGTATTCAGCAAAATAAAAATTCCTTCCATTTAATTTAATTTAGTTTTTGAAATACAGCAAACTATTTTGCTTATAATATTGGAAATCTTAAATTTAATCTATTAGCTTGAAATTAAAACTAAAATAAAAGCTGCAATAAAGTTTTTCCATTTAAAAAATTAATTTCAAAACATAGGTATCACGTTCCTGTGTGGTACCCTCTCTCTCTCTCTCTCTCTCTCTCTCTATATATATATATATATATATATATATATATATATATATATATATATATGTGTGTGTGTGTGTGTGTGTGTGTGTGTGCGTGTGTTTGAAGAAATATACTCTTAAGGTGTGCTATATTTATGGGATAAAGTGCTCAATATCAGAATTAGAGCGTATGTAAATATAAATATAAAAGTGAACATTGAAGTCAACATTCAGAGGCGACAGGCTGTTTCATGTTAGGCGCAATCGTCGGCCTGTCGATTGCGCTTAGCAGGAAAGATCCTGTCGCCTCTGAGTGTAGACTTCAACGTTCACTTTATATATATATATATATATATATATATATATATTGTGGCCTGACGATCGCATATAGCATGAAACAGACTGTCGCCTCTAAGTGTTGACTTCTATGTTCACTTTTATATATATATATATATATATATATATATATATATATATAGCCAGCATATCTTCATTCAAACCTGTTTCATGGAATAATATAGACATATTATGTCTATTTTTTTTGTAATGATCCTTTCTAGTTGTATAATGAGTTTCTTGATATGAAGATGATATTCATTAAGGAAGGCGCCCTAGTTTTTTCCTACCCAAGTACTTTCGATCTCCTCCTAAATTAGCCTCAGGAGGAAATATAAAGACAAACTGCGTCTTACTTGATGAATTTCATCTTAATATCAAGAAGCTGATTAGAGGACTAGAAAGGATATATATATATATATATATATATATATATATATATATATATATATATATATATATATATATATATATTAGCAGTAGAACCCGGCGTTGCCCGGAGATGTAACGGTAAGAGATTGGTCAAGTATCGACCATCATAAAGACTGAAAAATAAAATTGACAAAGATTATTGTTTAAGGTTGACGGACATGCATGTCTTAATTAGTTTTTATTTTTTAGGGAATTGCTCAAACAAAAACATTGTTTTCAATCGTTATGAGTCTACCGATTGAATAGAATTTTATTATAATCAATTGTCTTGTAAGTGGAATTTTTAAAGCATTCTGAATGTAAAAATAAAGAAAAAAGCGTGCAAGACAATAAGAAACACTACCTGCCCTGCCAAAAAGTGAAGTTTTGTTGAAATCGGCTGAAAAATGTAGGAAACCCGATCCCATATATAAACGAACACAAACACAAACAAACAACCTGGGTTTTATAATAAGTATAACTCGATATGAGTTGTCCCCCTTTCATTAATGCCTCTTAATCGTGTTTTCAAATTGATTTTGTGCAAAAACGATTGTGTTTTTTCAATTTTTGGCGTTGTTAGAACCACCGCAAGGTAATTTTACGTAGTCCTGTGAAGTTTTGTTGAAATCGGTTGAAAAGTGTAGGAAATTCGATCCAATATATAAACGTAACAGATACACACACAATCTGCGTTTTATAATAAGTAAGATATATATATATATATATATATATATATATATATATATATATATATATATATATATATATATATATACTTCCCCCTTTTTTTCGTTTCATCTTTTTTCCCTTTTTTTTTCCTTTTGTCATATCATTTCCGGCGGCTTAACCGATTAAATAGGTCAATGTCTGATCCTCACCCCCTCCTCCTCAATATTAATTATTGTAATAAAAATAAAAACAATTTTAAAACTCTACCTTCCCTCCCTAAATTCGACTATGTCTCTCACACTATTCCTCACCACCCTCTATATCACTTTATATAAGCTTAATACTGCCCTTCAGAAGTGTAAGTTTAAATTCATTTTTTCATCCTTAGAAATTAAATTAATTAGAAATTAAATTCATTTTTTCTTTCACTTTTTTAGTGAAGTCTGAAGAACTAGAAAAAAAATAAATTTCTCTTGTGAAATAAATTATAACTAATGGAGACTTAAAGTGATCTGTTTTTCTTTAAATTAAATTATTCGCTCTGACTTAACAGCTCTCAGGATTTCATCCTCCTTGAGATTATCCATACGGATTACCAAGATTTTCGTTACTTAAATATATATATAAAGACATTTTTATACATTCTTTTTTTAAAGATACAAATATTTAAGTAAACGTTCTGTTTATAATAAACAGTATTAACAACATTTACCGGCCTGAATGTCCGAGAAATTGTCATCGAAAATATACGTCCTCCGACAGGAATCGAACCTGTATCCCATACGGAACCATCATATGGGCTAACGAGCTTTTAACAATTTCACCACAGAGGAGCGTTCAGTAAGCAAAGTTGATTTTGCTGTTTTAAAACTACAATCTTCCCTGAATCTCTCACGTACATTCATATCTGCTCAATGCGTCTCCAAATGTAAACAAATGACGTCACACATTATGAAATGGACGTAAAATGAAGTCCGACAATTATTTTAAAATAATTGTCGGACTTTGTCCATTTCAATATATATATATATATATATATATATATATATATATATATATATATATATATATGTAGCAATCTATAAACAGACTGTTTCGATATATATATATATATATATATATATATATATATATATATGTTTATATAAGTTTTTTGAATTTGTAGGTCTGATGAATTGGATCGTATTTACGATTCCAATGGAATAAATTATGACCATGGAATATTAGTGTTTAAGCCTTTTTATTATATCCTTACGCTGTCCTGGACATTGAGTTCTACCTGGATTCTATCCTCTTGGAATATTTTTTTTTTTGTTATACAAATATATATGTATGTGTATGTATGTATGTATGTATATATATTTATATATTTTGCATATGTATGTGTATATTTACAACTAATATTATATATATATATAATAACTATATATATATAATGACATATATGTATATTATATTATATATATAATGACATATATGTATATAATAACACACACAATCATATATATATATATATATATATATATATATATATATATATTCATTATATAAATATATATATTCAATTAGTTACATTAAATTCAATATATATATATATATATTATTAAAGACATTTTTATGTTTAACGTTCTTTTTATAGATACAAGTATTTAAGTAAATGCTCTGTTTATAATAAACAGTATTAAATAACATTTACCGACCTGAATGTCCGAGAAATTTTCATAGAAAATATTCGTCCTTGGTCAGGATTCGAACCTGCATCCTATACGGAACCGTCATTTACGCTGACGTGCCTAACCGCTCGGCCACCAAGCCGTATAGGATGCAGGTTCGAATCCTGTCCAAGGACGAATATTTTCTATGAAAAATTTCTCGGGCATTCAGGCCGGTAAATGTTATTTAATACTGTTTATTATAAACAGAGCATTTACTTAAATACTTGTATCTATAAAAAGAACGTTAAACATAAAAATGTCTTTAATAAATAAAAATTATCGGACTTTGTCCATTTCTTAATGTATATATATATATATAATGACATATATGTATATAATATTATATATATAATGACATATATATCTATAATAACACACACACACTCATATATATACATACATACATACACACACACACACACACGTATATATATATATATATATATATATATATATATATATATATATATATATATATATATATATATAATGACTATAAGAGAAAGGAAAGTATACATGCATAATTATGACATTATTAAATAAAATACAAAGATTATTCATTTTTATGAATCTAAACGTTATTTTTTAATGGATACCCATATTCGAGTAGCCGTGCTGTTTTATTTGAAACGTTATTTATTTAGACTGCGTAATAAAAAAAAAACACTGACCGTCACTTTACAGGAGAAATTACCATCTGATCCTGCGTTTTTCGTTCAAATTTTCTTTCGTTCAGATTTTCTTTCGTTCAGATTTTTTCTCGTTCAGATTTTCTTTCTTCAGATTTTCTCTCGTTCAGATTCTCATTCATTCAGATTTTCTCTCGTTCAGATTTTCTCTCGTTCAGATTTCCTCTCGTTCAGATTTTCTCTCGTTCAGATTTTCTCTCGTTCAGATTTTCTTTCGTTCAGATTTCCTCACGTTCAGATTTTCTCTCGTTCAGATTTTCTTTCGTTCAGATTTTCTCTCGTCCAGATTTTCTCTCGTTCAGATTTTCTCTCGTTCAGATTTCCTCACGTTCAGATTTTCTCTCGTTCAGATTTTCTTTCGTTCAGATTTTCTCTCGTTCAGATTTTCTTTCGTTCAGATTTTCTCTCGTCCAGATTTTCTCTCGTCCAGATTTTCTCTCGTTCAGATTTTCTCTCGTTCAGATTTCCTCACGTTCAGATTTTCTCTCGTTCAGATTTTCTTTCGTTCAGAATTTCTTTCGTTCAGATTTTCTCTCGTTCAGATTTTCTCAGGTTCAGATTTTCTCTCGTTCAGATTTTCTCTCGTTCAGATTCTCATTCATTCAGATTTTCTCTCGTTCAGATTTTCTCTCGTTCAGATTTTCTTTCGTTCAGATGTTCTCTCGTCCAGATGTTCTCTCGTCCAGATTTTCTCTCGTCCAGATTTTCTCTCGTTCAGATTTTCTCAGGTTCAGATTTTCTCTCGTTCAGATTCTCATTCATTCAGATTTTCTCTCGTTCAGATTTTCTTTCGTTCAGATTTTCTTTCGTTCAGATTCTCTTTCGTTCAGATTTTCTCACGTTCAGATTTTATCGAAAGACATATTTCTTCATTTTTGCATTTGAAAATATAATGAAAGAAATTTGGAAGTGATTCATGTTTTTTTTTATTTTTTAATCCAACATTTTTTTTATTACTTGAAATGTTATTTTTAGTGTTTGTACATTTTATTTTGCACAGTATTTATTTCGTCTACGGGCTTCCTCTTTCGAAAAATCTTATTAAAGATGTAAATGGAAACGCTGACAAGATTGGAACCTGCATCCTACATTACAGAAGAAACCACCGTCTTATCTGACGAGCTTCAACTGCTCGACTACGAAGACCTTCACAAGCAAAGCTGTATTTGCATTTTTAATGCACGCACGCACACGCGTACAGATTTTATGTAAATCTTATGCACAATATAGAGACAAAGCGAGCGACATAGTGGGTCAGTTAAAATAAGTGAGATAGATAGATAGATAGATAGATAGGAAAAGACTGCGATAGATAGATAGATAGATAGATAAATAAATATAAAAAAACTTAGATAGAAAGATAGATAGATAGATAGATAGATAGATAGATAGATAGATATAAAAAAAACTTAGATAGATAAATATAAAATAAACTTAGATAGATAGATATAAAAAGACTGCGATAGATAGATAGATAGATAGATAGATATAAAATAAAACTTAGATAGATAGATAGATAGATAGATATAAAAAACTGCCATAGATAGATAGATAGATAGATATAAAAAGACTGCGATAGATAGATAGATAGATAGATAGATAGATAGATAGATATAAAAAACTGCCATAGATAGATAGATAGTTAGATAGATATAAAAAACTGCCATAGATAGATAGGTAGATATAAAAAGACTGCGATAGATAGATAGATAGATAGATAGATAGATAGATAGATAGATAGATAGATAGACAGTTTAGGACAAAGGTGTCAATGCTGGCGGCTCTTTGTCCGTTGTCTGTTTCAATCAAGTGACAAAGTTTCATCATAAAACGTGACGATTTCCTCACAGCTCTGAACAGAGTTAGGGAGTTTAGGGGAGATAATTGAAAGTGCAACGGGGAGAAGTGGGTAAATGTAGGGGGGATCGCTGCCAACGCTTTGGCATCGGTTTAGTTGCAGATGCAAATGGGATAAGGATAATTCGAGATGAGAAAGAAATTAAGGAGAAAAAAACGAAAAAGAAAGAAATGTTATAATTTAAGGAATAACAAGACGAGCACACATTAGAAACGAATGTAAAAACGATAAGTAAAAATGAAGAAAGAAAGAAAGAATGAGTTTAAGATAGATAAGGACAAACGCAAATATAAAGGAAAACTTACAAGTGAAATAGAAAAGGTGAGTAAACATTGAGAAAGAAAGAAGATAAGAAATAATGAAAACTATGAAGAGAGAGAGAGAGAAAGAGAGAGAAATGAACACGTTTTGATATATATATATATATATATATATATATATATATATATATATATACATATATGGAAAGAGAGAGAGAGATAAAGATAGATAGATAGATATTAATAGAATGAGAGGAATAGAATTAGATAGATAGATAGATAGATAGATATTAATAGAATAAGAGGAATAGAATTAGATAGATAGATAGATAGATAGATATTAATAGAATGAGAGGAATAGAATTAGATAGATAGATAGATAGATAGATAGATAGATAGATAGATATTAATAGAATGAGAGGAATAGAATGAGATAGATAGATAGATAGATATTAATAGAATGAGAGGAATAGAAATAGATAGATAGATAGATAGATAGATAGATAGATATTAATAGAATGAGAGGAATAGAAATAGATAGATAGATAGATAGATAGATATTAATAGAACGAGAGGAATAGAATTAGATAGATAGATAGATATTAATAGAATGAGAGGGATAGAATTAGATAGATAGATAGATAGATAGATAGATAGATAGATAGATAGATATTAATAGAATGAGAGGAATATAATTAGATAGATAGATAGATAGATAGATATTAATAGAATGAGAGGAATATAATTAGATAGATAGATAGATAGATAGATATTTATAGAATGACAGAAATAGAATTAGGTAGATAGATAGATAGATAGATAGATAGATCGATAAAGAAAGAAAGAAAGAAAAAAGAAACAAAGCGAGATAAATAGATAGATAGATAAAGAAAGACTGAATTAAGAAAGAAAATTGAAAAAATATGAGAAATTGCAATAGATAGATAGATAAATTAAGAAACAAACTAAGAAAGAAAGAAAGAAAGAAAGAAAGTAAGAAAGAAAGAAAGAATCAATCAAAAAAATGTTTGAGATAGGTACTTTTAAGAAAACGAAAGAAACAATCAGCTAAATGAAACAGAGACTGGTGGAGGGAACAAGCGCTGAATAAAAAGAAGACAACGCAAAGCGAAAAAGAAAATAAAAACGACAAAAAGAAGTTCTTAATTAAAAAAAAAAAAAAAATCAGGCGAGATGCAAAAGTAAAAGCAATTCGATGATGTTTTTATCTCATTATGTCTTTCTGCTCCTTAACCCACATGATTAGAAACTCATCATGGCCGATGGCTGATGGTCGGTCCCACTTCCACACCCCTCAAACTTGTTTTATCCTGATAATCTCAAATTACTGACAATGACATATTCTGCCACGATTTTTTTTCTAACATCATAGCACATGACTATTACTTTCTGTCTTACTTTCCGATATATATATATATATATATATATATATATATATATATATATATATATATATATTCCTTTTTGTCTATATTATGAATTAAAAGACTTTCATATTGGGTCCTTTTCCTTCTTCTTAGCCTTATACATGCCGAGGAGTAAAAAAAAGACAATAAAAATAAGACAAACCTTTTTTTTTTCTCTCTTTGTTTTCTCCCCGTTCACTTACTCTCTCTCTCTCTCTCTCTCTCTCTCTCTCTCTCTCTCTCTCTCTCTCTCTCTCTCTGTGTGTGTCTCGTCCGTTGTGTTGTCTTTCGCCTTCCATTTTGATGTGGTGTTTTTTTTGTTTTTTTTTTATCTTCCGAACACCGCCCTCCCAGGCTTCCTGTTGGCGGCAGACGAGGCCAGCTTGGGCGGGAAATAAAATTAGCAACAACAACCACAACAACAGAAGGAAAAGAGGCTAAAATGTAAAGTACCGTAATAACAACAACGACAACGACGACGACGACGACGGCGATAAGAGAGACGAGTAATAATGTGACGTCTAATATGTAATCTTCATTTATTACAGGAGGAAGAATTGCGAATAGAAGTCGAGTGAGAGTCGGGGTGGGATTATGCCCCAGGGCGATGCGGCGGCGAGGGGGGGAATTTAGAAACTTGGGGAGAATATAGAGCAAAAAAGAAAGAAAGAAAGAAAGAAAGAAAGAAAGAAAGAAAAAAGAAAAGAAAGAAAGGAACAAAGAAGTAAAGGAGAAAAACGTAGGAATGAAACAAGATAAGTAGACGAAAGAAAGAAAGAAAGAAAGAAAGAAAGAAAGAAAGAAAGATAAACACGTATAACAAGAACAAATAATACAGAGGGGAAGAAAGTAAGAAAGAAAGGAACAAAGAAAGAAGGAAAGAAAGAAAGAAAGAAAGAAAGAAAGAAAGAAAGAAAGAAATGATCAAGATCAGCAGACGAAAGAAAGATAGAATGAAAGAAAGTGACAAAGAAAGATATAATAAATAAAAGAGACAAAGAAAGCTATAATCGGATAGAAACAACAAAGAATGTAAATCAGAAGAAAGAAAGAAAGAAAGAAAGAAAGAAAGAAAGAATGAAAGAAAGAAAGAAAGAGTAAAAAAGAAAGAAAGAAAATACACAATGATTAAACGTGTGTGCCTATGAAGAATTAAAAATAGCGGGAAGGAAAGAGAATAAAATTGGAGCAAACAAGAGAAAGAAAAAAACGAATGATAGACGAGGAGAAACGTAATGTGACCAAAAAAGAAACAAAAAAGTAAGAAACCGTTCTTCAACAATGAAAAGCATAAAAGAATCCATAATTTTTTTTCCCAAAAAAAGACAGAAAATGGTGACTATTGTTAACTCTAGCCAAACGCATGCGCAAAAATATAATTCCTTCTGCTTTCTTGTTTACTTGTTCAGCTTTATTTTTCCAAATGATTCTCCATTTTATCTAACATTTTTGTTCCTTTTTTTTTCTTCGATCCTTGCCTCTTTCCTTGACGTTTATTGATTTCGTTAGATTTTGTTTCCGACCCAGCTGCAATTGCCGCCATCTTCTTTACATTTGTTTTTGTTCTTTCTTGCTTTTATCGCGTCCTTTTCTTCCATTACACTCTTCCCCACATTTTTTTTTCTCTTATTTGTTCATCGTTTTGATATATTTCTCTGTTGAGACAAATGGCCTTTAGATATGAATAGAAATTTACTTATTATCTGATATTTTTAAAGTAAAAAAAGGCGAAGTTCTATTTTTGCTTCTTAATGAAAAGATGATATTCTTCAGCATATAAGAACAATTCCAGTATTTATCACATTAAATTTACGTTTCGCCCGCTTCCTTCCTTCTTTCTTTCTTTCTTTCTTTCTTTTTTTCTTTTCATCTATATTTTCGTTATATCACCAGCTCCTTTCTTTCTTCTCATTTCTATACTTTGTGGTTTCTCCCGCTTCTTTCTTTCTTTCTTTCTTTCTTTCTTTCTTTCTTTCTTTCTTTCTTTCTTTCTTTCTTTCTTCTCATTTCTATACTTTGTGGTTTCTCCCGCTTCTTTCTTTCTTTCTTTCTTTCTTTCTTTCTTCTCATTTCTATACTTTGTGGTTTCTCCCGCTTCTTTCTTTCTTTCTTTCTTTCTTTCTTTCTTTCTTTCTTTCTTTCTTTCTTTCTTTCTTCTCATTTCTATACTTTGTGGTTTCTCCCGCTTCTTTCTTTCTTTCTTTCTTTCTTTCTTTCTTTCTTTCTTTCTTCTCATTTCTATACTTTGTGGTTTCTCCCGCTTCTTTCTTTCTTTCTTTCTTTCTTTCTTTCTTTCTTTCTTTCTTTCTTTCTTTCTTCTCATTTCTATACTTTGTGGTTTCTCCCGCTTCTTTCTTTCTTTCTTTCTTTCTTTCTTTCTTTCTTTCTTTCTTTCTTTCTTTCTTTCTTCTCATTTCTATACTTTGTGGTTTCTCCCGCTTCTTTCTTTCTTTCTTTCTTTCTTTCTTTCTTTCTTTCTTTCTTTCTTCTCATTTCTATACTTTCTGGTTTCGCCCGCTTATTTCATTCTTTCTTTTTTTCTTTCTTTCTTTCTTTCTTTCTTTCTTCTGTATTATTTGTTGTTTCATCAGCTTCTTTCTTTCTTTCTTTCTTTCTTTCTTTCTTTCTTCTCATTTCTATACTTTGTGGTTTCTCCCGCTTCTTTCTTTCTTTCTTTCTTTCTTTCTTTCTTTCTTTCTTTCTTTCTTCTCATTTCTATACTTTGTGGTTTCTCCCGCTTCTTTCTTTCTTTCTTTCTTTCTTTCTTTCTTTCTTTCTTTCTTTCTTCTCATTTCTATACTTTGTGGTTTCTCCCGCTTCTTTCTTTCTTTCTTTCTTTCTTTCTTTCTTTCTTTCTTTCTTTCTTTCTTTCTTTCTTCTCATTTCTATACTTTGTGGTTTCTCCCGCTTCTTTCTTTCTTTCTTTCTTTCTTTCTTTCTTTCTTTCTTTCTTTCTTCTCATTTCTATACTTTGTGGTTTCTCCCGCTTCTTTCTTTCTTTCTTTCTTTCTTTCTTTCTTCTCATTTCTATACTTTGTGGTTTCTCCCGCTTCTTTCTTTCTTTCTTTCTTTCTTTCTTTCTTTCTTTCTTCTCATTTCTATACTTTCTGGTTTCGCCCGCTTATTTCATTCTTTCTTTCTTTCTTTCTTTCTTTCTTTCTTTCTTTCTTCTGTATTATTTGTTGTTTCATCAGCTTCTTTCTTTCTTTTTTTCTTTCTTTCTTTCTTTCTTTCTTTCTTTCTTTCTTTCTTCTCATTTCTATAATTTGTTGTTTCACCTGCTTCTTTCTTTCTTTCTTCTCATTTCTATACTTTGTGGTTTCTCCCGCTTCTTTCTTTCTTTCTTTCTTTCTTTCTTCTCATTTCTATAATTTGTTGTTTCACCTGCTTCTTTCTTTCTTTCTTTCTTCTCATCTGTATTATTTGCTGTTTCATCAGCTTCTTTCTTTCTTTCTATCTTTCTTTTCATCTATATTTTTGTTATATCATCAGCTTCTTTATTTATTTATTTATTTATTGTCATTTCTATACTTTCTTTCTTTCTTTCTTTCTTTCTTTCTTTCTTCTCATCCATATCCGCTATTGTTTTCATCCACAGCGTGCTCCCATCCGTGTTTGTGTCTTTGCTAACGTTGCTGACTCCTCTGTGTATTATAGTGCCAAGGCCTCACCGTTCTTGTTCCACAGCTTCACCACGCTAGCTCCACAGCCACACCAGGCTAGGTGTTACTGCTGTGGATTCCGTAGCAATTAGGTTCCTATGGGATTAAGTGTTTTTTACCACCCAACTGTTTTTGAATTTATAATTGTTCTTCTAGAATTGTTTCCAACCACGGCTAGGGAGCCTAGTCTATACTGCTATTTAGCCCATAGAGACGCGATAGAATCGCACTTTTTAAAGAGTATTGATGTAAAGCGAACACAGCGACAGCGGGTGGGATTTGAACTCTTACCGCAATTTTCGTGCCAAAAACAACAGAAATACAGCAACAATAGCAGATTCATATGCATTGTAAACATATCGGGATAATTGTCAATCCCACAAAATGTTTAAAATCTAAAAAAACTTTAACTGAGTTACTTTTCTGCCAGGTTTTCAGAGAAGACGTTTGGCCATCTTGGTACCATTTGTTTTAAGAATCACTGAAAAACCGTTTGGGTTCTTCAGCTAGAAAGAGAACAACTTAAAATCGTTTTATGTGAACCCCACTATGTCTTCCGAATTGAGCAAGGGTGGGAGGAAAAAGATCATTGAGGCTTTCAGTAATGGTAGCAACATTCATACTCTGGCTTCCATCTTCAAAGTCCATTCAAGAACCATCAAGAGAACGGAGAATAAGTTTTTAAAAAAAAAGAAGGAACAGTAGAGCGAAAAACTGGATTAGCAGGTCATGACAGGAAGTGAGATCATCATTTCAACTCACAGCTAAAAAGATCAATTAGAAAAGATCCAACTCAATTCATAAGACGTTTGGCACGTGTGAGAGGAGTTTCACCTATGACAGTCCAAACAGCAGTGAAAAAAGACTTGAAAATGAAATCGTACGTAAAACCTCTTAGGCAACTTGTTACTCCAAGACAGAAAGTTAGAATGTAAGAATCGGCGATTGTCTTCTTGAATAAGTTGGAAAATGATCCTGGAATCACACACACACACACACACACACACACACATATATATATATATATATATATATATATATATATATATATATATGAGTGAACATAGAAGTCAACACTTAGAGGCAACAGTCTGTTTCATGCTAGATGCAATCGTCAGGCCACGAGTGATGTTATTTTTCTCGGCTAGTTATATATATACGGGTCAGTGGTGCATTGTGGGTAGTCTTTTAGTTATTTTACCGGAAGTCTTTTATTTGTTTACTTATTTATTTAGGTTAAATTATTTTACTTGTTTTTATTTATTTTTTGTTTTTTTATTTTTTATTTCTTATCTTATATATTTATTTATATATATTTTTTTTTAATCGGTGTTTTTATTAACGTAGTAAAAATTTGTTTATATCGCTTATTTAATAGTTTTGTTTTGGTTTGGGAAGAAAATTAAAGCTATTTATCCAATTTTGGGGTTGATTGTTTTAGTTTATTCTAACTATTATTTTGGCGGGAACAGTTTTTAATTTGTTTGTTACTTCATTTATTTATTTGGATTAATTATCTTTATTTGTTTTTTTCTAACGGTTAGTTTATCGGGATCAGTTTATTTATTTATTTGGATGAATTTAGGTCAATTTATTTTACTTGTTATCATTTATTTGTTATGCTGTATATTTTCTCTTTTCAGTTTTCGATTTTTAAGTAATTAGTATTTTTTATCGTTATGTAACAGTTATAGCTATTTTTTTCGTCCGAATTTTTGGTTTGATTTTTATAGTCTAACTAATATGTTGGTCATAATGGTTTGCTAATTTGTTTATTATTTACTTTTTATATTTTTGTCCATTGTTTTTGTTTTTTTTTAATTCTATTTCGTCTATTCTAACAGTGTAATTTAGTAATTTATTTCGGTTAATTAATATTTTTGTTTATTTTATTGTTATTTTGTTTATTTATTTAATTTTATTTAATTTTATTTTATTTTTTCCGTTTTCGATTTTTAAGTAACGGAGAGTAGTTATACATTCTTATCATTCAATGTAGAGACTATAGAGAATTATATAAAAAAAAACAAAAAAAACTTGGAGAATACCAGTAAGATATCTTTAATTATTTCTAAGATACAACGTCTCAAACCATAATCTAACAATTGGATAATTTTGCTGTTACACGATTTAAACAATTTTGTTGTTACACTCGACATACCTGGCTATACCGGTCAATTTTTAACCCACTGGTTAGCTTCTGCCCAACAATGTAGTCCGACTCTCGTTTGAGTCGGTGTGATCAAAATTGGGAAAGGATTGGTGCACATTCATTCATAGCATACTGGAGGCGGGTGGGAACAGTCGAAATATCGAAATATGCAAATTGTAGATGTCAAAATCAAACAAGTACAACAATTTAAATATCTGTGAAGTGTTTTGTCACTTTCCACTCAAATCCATTACAAGATCTTACGGGCTGATACCCTTGGGAAAGGTATGAATCCTCTTCTTCTCCCCTCACCAGCTATGGGTAAATAGCAGGAGTGACCGGGATCTATAGCCTTGGATGGGCAACTGCTCTACCGTAGAAAGAAATGACAACCAACTGCTGGAAAAAAAATCTGCCTCGTCAGTCATGTATTGAAAGATACATGATCGCATAAGTGTGTATCACACATGGCACATAACTGACTTTCTGACCTTTGTCAAAACACTTCACAGATATTTAAATTGTTGTACTTGTTTGATTTTGACATCTACAATTTGCATTTGGCAATTTGCATGTTAGGACGTTCCTTTTGCTAATGAAGATATATTCTGTCTTCTTGCAGTTGATGTTTAGTACTTTCTTCATGCTTTCCTTCACTACTTTACGGGTTAAAAAAATGTACGAACACAAAAAAATCAGTTAATCTTCCTGTTTTAATTAAAAGAAATTTAAAATTTTGATTAGCCCACGATTCGCGTTAGCAGGATTGCCTCGGGCAATATGTGGCTCTTTAGCGCGAATGTGCGGTTTTCAACAGTAGAGAGGGTTTTTTCTTGCGCGTCACGTTGATGATGCATTAGCCTGAGAAGCAGTCTAAGACTCTCCGGAAACCTTCTACGGGATGGTAGTACGGTTAGGGTCCCAGATATGGAAAAATGATAAACTGGTGATAAAATGTAAAAAGATATTTTTATATAAAAATGCCAGTAATATATTTTCATTGTAAAAAAAAGATTATCAGCGATACATTTTTAAAAATTACCATAGCTCCCAAGAAAATTAGATTTCAGCATTAAATGGCCCATAGAGAGTTGATATACCGTTAAACAAATCAAACCAAACAAAACCTTCTGGGAAAGGTACTACTTCTGCATGACCCTTAAAACCCCTACCGGTCGTTCTAAGTTCATATTTTGTTATTGTTTTATTTAAATAATTTCGACCATTACATTCACTTTCAAGAAACAATATAGGGTATGTGCTATAGTGTTGTGTATTCCGAGATGAAATTCGGTCTCCAATGAATGACAAACGCAAGAATTAAATATAAGAGATTAAATGTATTTGCACAATAATACAAAGGGTAATTCTGTTAGTAAATCCAGGAACACGGTTAGTCGTAATAATAATATATATACAGTGTAACCCTGATATAAGAGAAACCCGGATATAAGAGAGATTTTATCTGGTCCCAAATTAGAGATATACTTACCTAAACAAAATAGACCAAACCCGGATATAAGAGAAACCCGAATATAAGAGACTTCTTCTCCGGTCCCGACAACTCTCTTATATCCGGGTTACACTGTATATACAGTCTCGAAGTAGGACTTCCTTAGAGTCTACGTGCATGTAACTGACTTCTACAAGCGGTTATCTCACACCTCTATCTCACATCTCACTCTACCTCCAACTCAATCACAATCTCTGCTCACTCTCCCAATATCTCTCTCTCTCTCTCTCTCTCTCTTTCTCTCTCTCTCTCTCTCTCTCAATCTCCGTAAATTCTGACTGACCCAGAGTATTTAACGTCAGCAGGCCCAGTAACACTCTGGTCGAGTCCACTTATATGAAAAAGGGGAGGACCCTATAGCAGTTAGAATTCCTTTTTTACATCCTGAAAAGTTGGGAGTTTTAAGTATTCAAACTTTACGCCATGATGAAAAAGAGAGATGCTGATGACCTAGGTATTCATAGATCGAACAGAAAATCATCATCCTTTATCAAGTGCTGTAAGAAATAGAACTGAAGATAAATCTTTCCAAAACAGAATCTATGATCAGGAATTTGAATGAAAAGCAGGGGCCCTACATTGAATCCATCCTAAAATTTCAGGAATGTGTAAATTCTAAACATTTAGAATAACTCGGCATAAGGATCATTTATAACAAATTAAGTATTGGAGAAAAGGAAATTGAAAGTAGAATAGGCTGTGTTATAGGTAGTTTCGCCCAATACTGCAAATTGCTACAAAACCAAAATATCAACCATGAAAACTGGAGCCTTGTTATTAAATAGCCTCGTCCGATCGGAATATTTATGTGGATGTCATGCATGGCGCCAAACCCATTCAGAAATATCTAAATTATCAGTAGTAAATAGAAATATATAAACTCAATCGCTTCCAATGATCAATAATGAAAAAGTAAAAACGGTGGGTTTTTGGCAAAGCTTCCGCATCTACATTGTGAAATGGCGCTTCAGAATCACAAAGAATTGTACCAAATAACAGAAATCACGTCACTTGAGGACTATCAAAAGCAGCAAATACTAAAATCGATAGTACATGTAATTCAAAATAAAATAATGACATGATCAAGATGTTGATATTCCACACTCCTTCAAACAAAAAGCTAGGAAGAAAACTCCCATTAATATAGAAACGCGGAATAACAGCTACTGGACTTGATAAACACGTTTTCCTTAAAATAAAAATGGTGTTTTAAGAGATTTTATAAGTTTCAACGGAAAACTGTACAAGCTGTTCGGTCAATGCGTTCGGTTGATTTGATCTCAATGCGTAAAATCCGAGAATAAATGTTTAGAAATAGATTTGCCTGAATATTATAAAGCCACCGATATGTTTGTGCTATTACACCGGAATAGACATGCTCCTCAAATGTCACACCAGACCATCGTAGGAAGCCACATACAGGGTTCATTTGGGGTTTTCCTTGTAGAAAAACGGATAATATTACCATTATCATTCTACAAAACTCACGGAAAATGGACTCTCGAAATCCAGGAGGCGATTTCAAGCCATGTTGAGATTTTCTTTCTTCATTACTTGTTATTATAAGAGCTACTGAACTTGAGAAACCTGTTTTCTTTTTTAAAAAAAGTCTTTTAAGAGAATGATTTTATAAATTTCAACTGAAAGAAATACTACCTGCTCAGTAAATGAATGTCAAATGTTTCCTTGTAGGGAAACGGATATTATTACCGTTACAGTTTTTGTGCCCCACCGGTCGTTCTAAGCCCATATAAAAATCGTTTACAATCCAGTTGACTTAGAAAGTGTAAGAAAATAATAATTTATCACTTTACATATGTCTCATCTTACTTGACTTGCAATGTGTGCCATTATTTACCAAAATATCTGCTTTCTATCATTTTAGGGTTTTTTTCTACTCATAAATTTATCATTGATTCTATTTAGACACAAAAACATTCTCTGTTTGATTCGACCTCAATGCGTAAAATCCGAGAATAAATGTTTGGAAATAGATTTGCCTGAATAGTATAAAGCCACCGATATTTTTGTGCTATTACGCCGGAATAGACATGCTCCTCAAATGTCACACCAGACCATCATAGGAAGCCACATACAGGGTCCATTTGTGGTTACTCCCGGCCAACGAATGCTGAAGTATGTGACTTCACACCTGCATCTCGTATTGCAAGCCTGAGAACGAGAATTCTAGATGGATATTTCTTTTATAAAAAGTAAAAGAATTCTCCAAGTATGATTGGTCAGTCTCTCACACATCCCAGACAAAATGTAAGGTCCACGTATCGAAACCGGTGCGGTGGGGCTCGCACCACAAAGTCAATGGATTGTTAAATAATGAAGATTCATGTCTTGTGTTACCATTTAATCGGCTACTCCCGACCAACGAATGTCGAGGTACGCGACCTGACACCGGCATTTGGCATTGCAAGCTCGAGTACGAGAATGTTAGATAGATATCTAAAAACAAAAAAAGAAAAAGGATGATTGGTCAGTCTCTCACACATCGCAGACAGAATGTAAGTTCCACGTATCGAGTCCAAGACGATGGGGCTCGCACTACAGACAAGCTGCGAGCAATTGACGAATAGATAGGTTGGATTAGCCACAGTCAAACCAGTGCAACGTTTAAGAAATCCCGTTGAGCAGACTGCAACAGAAAAACAAGGACATGACATGCTGACGCAAGAAAGAATATGTTTCGTGACTTTCTTCAAAATAAAGGACAATATTTGTTCCTTTATCAAGTGTCGAAAACTGTAAATAAGATTACTTCAGCTTTTTTAATGCTTTATTAAAATACGTCATCTTTCATTTTTCACTTGCAATGATGCATCTTGGAATTTGTATGGGCGCTGCTGGTAATATTATATTTAGAGTAGAATTATTTCATTATCGTCTTGTAATATTGGCAAGATTTTCAAACGGATTGAAACATTCTCTACGGCGGAAAAAAGAAAGAAACAAACAAACAAAGAAAAGAAAGAAAGAAAGAAAGAAGGAAACAAAGAAAAGAAAGAGAGAAGTAAAAATGAAAGAAAAATGAAGCGAACAAATATTAAGCAAGAAAAGGAAAATAAAGAAAAAATAAGAATGAAAGAAAAACAAAACGAATAAACGCCGTCGAATAAAGAAAGAAAGAAAGAAAGAAAGAAAGAATGAATGAAAGAAAAAAAGAAAGAAAAAAGAAAGAAAAAAAGAAAGAAGGACAAGAAAAGAAAAGAAAGGTAAACTAAGAAAGAAAATGATAATAATGGAGGAAAAACGAAAGCGAACATAAGTTTAGAAAGAAAGAAAGAATGAAAGAAAGGAAGAAAAGAAGGAAGAAAGAAAGGAAGAAAGAAAAAAGGAAGGATGTAAGAAAGAAAGAAAGAAAGAAAGAAAGAATGAAAGAAAAAAAGACAGGAAGAAAGAAAGAAAGCAAGAAAGGAAGAAAGAAAAGAAAGAAAGAAGGAAAGGATGTAAGAAAGAAAGAAAGAAAGAAAGAAAGAAAGAAAGACAAGAAAAGAAAAGAAAAGAAAAGAAAGGTAAACTAAGAAAGAAAATGATAATAATGGAGGAAAAACGAAAGCGAACATAAGTTTAGAAAGAAAGAAAGAAAGAAAGAAAGAAAGGAATAAAGAAAGAAAGAAAGGAAGGATGTAAGAGAGAAAGAAAGAAAGAAAGAAAGAATGAAAGAAAAAAGAAGGGAGGGATGTAAGAAAGAAAGAAAGAAAGAAAGGAAGAAAGAAAAGAAAGAAAGGAAGAAAGAAAGAAGGGAGGGATGTAAGAAAGAAAGAAAGAAAGAAAGAAAGGAAGGATGTAAGAAAGAAAGAAAGAAAGACAAGAAAAGAAAAGAAAAGAAAGGTAAACTAAGAAAGAAAATGATAATAATGGAGGAAAAACGAAAGCGAACATAAGTTTAGAAAGAAAGAAAGAAAAAAAGAAAGAAAGAAAGAATGAAAGAAAAAAAGAAAGGAAGAAAGAAAGAAAGAATGAAAGAAAAAAGAAAGGAAGAAAGAAAGAAAGAAAGAAAGAAAGAAAGGAAAGATGGAAGAAAGAAAGGAAGAAAGAAAGAAAGAAAGAAAGGAAGGATGTAAGAAAGAAAGAAAGAAAGAATGAAAGAAAAAAAGAAAGAAAAAAAGAAAGAAAAGAAAAGAAAACTAAGAAAGAAAATGACAATAATGGAGGAAAAACGAAAGCGAACATAAGTTTAGAAAGAAAGAAAGAAAGAAAGAAAGAAAGAATGAAAGAAAAAAGAAGTGAGGGATGTAAGAAAGAAAGAAAGAAAGAAAGAAAGAAAGAAAGAAAGAATGAAAGGAAAAAGAAGGGAGGGATGTAAGAAAGAAAGAAAGAAAGAAAGAAAGAAAGAAAGAAAGAAAGAAAGAAAGAAAGAAGGGAAGGATGTAAGAAAGAAAGAAAGAAAGAAAGACAAGAAAAGAAAAGAAAGGTAAACTAAGAAAGAAAATGATAATAATGGAGGAAAAACGAAAGCGAACATAAGTTTAGAAAGAAAGAAAGAAAAAAAGAAAGGAAGAAAGAAAGAAAGAAAGAAAGAATGAAAGAAAGAATGAAAGGAAGAAAGAAAGAAAGGAAGAAAGAATGAAAGAAAAAAAGAAAGAAAGGAAGAAAGAATGAAAGAAAAAAAAGAAAGAAAGGAAGAAGTAAAACCAAGAAATAAATCAGTAAGAAGGAAAGAATAAACGATGCGAATAAACGTTAAGAAGATCCCAGAAAGAAAGATATTTGGTAAATGGGTTTAAATGATGTTGTTATTATCATTAATAGAAATAAATAAATAAATAAATCAACCACCGACAAACGAAGCCAGGAGCCGTAAAAACGAATAAAAATAATTTATGGAAGCTTTTTATTTATTTATTATTTATTTATTTACTTCTTTTTTTTTTTTTGTCTCGCAGACTTTCGAAATTCAGTCGGACAGAATCTGACGACGAACCAGCCGAGCGGAAAGATCAAAGGAAAAGACGCCAGTGCTTTCTTCATCTTTGTCTGTACAAAGGACATTCTGCACAGAGGAAGTGCAAAGTACAGGTTTGAGATAGGGGCGGAGGAAATCATTTTTGCTGTGCGGGGGTGAGGAAGAGGTGAAGGTGTGGGCGCGGTCGGGGTGGCGGCGTACAGTGCAGATCGGTGGGTAGGAATTAAAAGAGATGCAGTGGCGGTTGAAGGGGGCGCCGAAGTGAACGGAGGTGAGGAAAACAAGAAGGTTGAATGAATGAACGAATAAATAAAAATTGATAGCATTTTGTTGATTTGCAAAGAATTAATCACCTCTTTGTTTTCCCGAGCTTTTTCGACGAGACAAATCCACCTCTCCTGCAAAAACCGTTCCACCCCTCAC
Source organism: Acanthosepion lycidas (assembly GCA_963932145.1). NCBI lineage: Eukaryota > Metazoa > Mollusca > Cephalopoda > Sepiida > Sepiidae > Acanthosepion > Acanthosepion lycidas. The sequence continues at coordinate 37,790,518 of OZ010599.1, forward strand.
CCTCGTCAAAGACCCCCCCCCCCAACCCCGCCAACAGACAGAAACGCAAGCACAGGAAAGGAGGCGGGGTGGGGGAGAGTGAAAAAAGTAGTTTATTTATTTATTTATTTATTTATTTCGAAGAAGATTTAGAAATTTGGCGAGAATGTCTGGATTGAAAGACAGGCGAATTCGCAAAATGGTTTCGGGCTTTAAAAAGGGGAGCTAGATGAAGAGAGGGCGAGACAAACGAAACAAAGAAAGTGAAAGAAAAAGACAAACTAACGCAGACGTGGAGAAAGAGACAGATAAAAACAGACAGAACAAGACAGTGAAAACTAAAACAGATAATTAAACTTGCTTTTCGGCAAAATCTCTCGTGTAGATAATGAAAAAATAACATTAGAATTTTCTTTAAAAAAAATACAAAAAAAAACCCTAAAAATGGAAACTCCGTATATAGCGAAAAAAGATACAAAACAAGACAGATATTAAGTGGTGACACCAGCTGGCGTAGAGACGATGATTGGCATGCTCGTCTTTGAAGCCAAAATACACGCGACCCAATACCAAACCTCTGTTCCTGATTATATATAATATATACGATAAATGTATAGTTTTAAGTTATACTATCAGGATCAAGCAAATCCAAAAATTTAAACATCTAAGAAGTCTCCTTACAGAGGACGGAAAGTGCGACACTGAAATACAAAGACGCATTTGAATAGCTAAAGATGCGCGTGATAAAGCCCCCCCCCCTCATTCTGCTTTCCATCAGCATGGCTGATGCTAACCTCCAGGTGAGTGACTTGTTGCGCTATCTCGGGCTAACATTCTTGACTGACATGAAAAGGAATGACTATATTGAATCAATTGTTAGATCAGCTGCTAAGAAAGTTTGTTCATTATATCTCCTGAATTTATCATAGATATCTATACGTCTACCATTCGTCCAGGCTTAGAATATTGCTGCCACATATGGTCCTGTGCTCCTGCTATATATTTAGAGATTCTTGATAAAATCCAAAGAAGAATCTATCTTACACATTTATAAGTCTACCATTTATCCATGCTTAGAATATTGCTGCCACATATGGTCTGGTGCTCGTGTTATATATTTAGAGACTCTTGATAAAATCCAAACAAGAATCAGCAATATTATTGGCCCTGATCTGGAGTCTCGGCTTCAGTCACTTTCACACCACCGAAGAGTTGCCTCCCTTAGCCTTTTCTACAAATATTTCCATGGCAATTGTTCGGATAAGCTCTTCTTTGTGGCACATAGACTTTATGAATTTAAACGCAGTACTAGACCGGTGATGAAGTTTCATCATTTTATATCTTAGTTGGCTGAAAATAACCGTAAGTTCTATGCTAACGGTTTCTGCTCTCACACTTCTCGCTTGCGGAACCACCTTCCTGCTCCATGCTTTCCAGCTAACTTCATTCCAAGTTTTTAATGCAATGCCAATCGTTATCTGCGGTCTTTATGAGTTCTCTTTTATTGTTCTCGCTCCTTATTAATGTTTCTGCTTCCTAATTCTCCCACACCCTTGCATCTGAGTGACTTTACTTCCTTGCTTGGGGCGATATTGATTACAAAATTGTTCCAAAAGATAAGCAGAGTGTAAAGAAGCAGAAGCATTTGGTTAGAAACAAAGAAAAGAGTAATGAAGTGATATTTGTCCTCCTGTACGGTAGCGAAAACTGAAGATGAAGAAAAGACTTGAAGCAACAGAAATGTTCTTCTACAGGAGGATGCTGGGGATAGCACGGATAGGACATATGAGCAACGAAGAGGTTTAAGAGAAAATGGATACAAAAAGGAAATTTATACTGAACATCAGTTGACATCTTCTTCGGCGCATAACGAGGAAGGAGTGCTTGGAAAATTGGATACCCACAGAAGAGATTGAAGGCAAGAGGGACAGAGGAAAGCAGTGTGTAACCTACTTAGAGAGCTTGAGTAAATGGATGGTGCAACAAGGTTTTGGAGAAATAACGAAAAGACAAAATTTATTAAGAACCACGAACGTCAGGAAATTCTGAAGAGCTATAATCGCGTACGCCCTAAGAAGAATATAGTTATGAGCCAGATCAGTAACTAGATGTTGTAAGCTTGGGTGTGTAAGTGGTGTAATTGATAATAACTCGGAATTGTTAATCGGAGATCCGAGTTAAAATTCCAGTTGGGTTTGTTATGTTCACATATACGCAAATACTTTTGGAAAAGGCATGATTCCATATCTTCTCCCCCCAGCTATGGGTTAATTAGTAAAAGTTCTACCTCTAAATCCTTATTATCTAAAAAGAAATTTTTTTTTACAAACTAGAATTTTTTCCGGATTTAACTAACCTGCAAAAAGTTGATAAGTACATATGAAGCAATTAATATTTATGTGTATATGTGCTCAATACGTAGAGCGTGTGTAAATATGAAAGTAGATACTGAGGTCAACACCAAGTAGCAGTATTTATATAAATAGTCGTGCCACCATAAGAGCATATGACCTGAAAATTCCATTCATGCATGAAAAAGACTGTCCTCACTAGATGTTAATTTTATATTCAGACAAGCTCTATTCCTGTTATTGGTCAATGGGGCATGATGAATGACAAGATTACGTGTTTCTGGTTTATTGTATCCTCGCAACTGGGTAGGCAGCAACGGTTGTATTTCAAATTACTCTCAAGGAAATTGTTTGGAAAGATGTCAGGGTGGGAATGAGGTTATTCTATATTGCATGATGTTGTATTTTATTAAATTGTATTGAATTATTAAGTTGGTGCAAAAATAATAACGTAATAATGTCGTTTTCTGAGGTATTTTTTAACGTCAAAAAACGACATTATCACGTCATTCTTTTTGCACCAACCTCATATATTGTATTGAATTATACTCATTGTATTGCGTTGTCTGTTAACTTTTAAGTTATTATTTATTATCGATTACTTAGGGTATTTATTACTTTAGTATTTATTACTTTTATTTATTATATTTATCTAGTATTTATTACGTCAGTATCAATTACTTGGGGTGTTTATAATTGATTAATTACGGCATTCATTACATTACTATTTAATAATTTTATTTATTTATTTTTATCTAGTATTTACTACTTTACTACCGATTGCTTAAGGTATTTATTATTGTTTGATTATGGTATTTTTACATTTTATTTTTATATTTATATTAAGCTAGTAGTTATTACTTTAGTATTGATTAGTAAGGCATTTAGTATTGATTAATTATGGTATTTATTACATTAGTGTTTATTAGTTTTATTTCTATTTATCTAGAATTTATTACTTTAGTATTAATTAGTAAAGTATTTAGTATTAATTATTCACTGTATTTTTACATAGCATTTATTCATTTTATTTATTTGTATTGATTTAGTATTTAATACTATATTATTGATTAATTAGGGTATCTAGTACTTTTAGCTTTCTTTATCTAGTATTTTTAGTATTGATTATTTAGGGTATTTATTATTGATCACTTAGGGTATTTATTATTGATCACTTAGGATATTTATTATTGATCACTTAGGGTATTTATTATTAATCACTTAGGGTATCTATTATTGATCACTTAGGGTATTTATTATTGATCACTTAGGGTATTTATTATTGATCACTTAGGGTATCTATTATTGATCACTTTGGTTACTTATTATTGATCACTTAGGGTATTTATTATTGATCACTTAGGGTATTTATTATTGATCACTTAGGGTATCTATTATTGATCACTTTGGTTACTTATTATTGATCACTTAGGGTATTTATTATTGATCACTTAGGGTATTTATTATTGATCACTTTGGTTACTTATTATTGATCACTTAGGGTACTTATTATTGATCACTTAGGGTATTTATTATTGATCACTTAGGGTATTTATTATTGATCACTTAGGGTATTTATTATTGATCACTTTGGTTACTTATTATTGATCACTTAGGGTATTTATTATTGATCACTTAGGGTATCTATTATTGATCACTTAGGGTATTTATTATTGATCACTTTGGTTACTTATTATTGATCACTTAGGGTATTTATTATTGATCACTTAGGGTATTTATTATTGATCACTTAGGGTATTTATTATTGATCACTTAGGATATTTATTATTGATCACTTAGGGTACTTATTATTGATTATTTAGAGTATTTATTATTGATCACTTAGGATATTTATTATTGATCACTTAGGGTATTTATTATTGATCACTTTGGTTACTTATTATTGATCACTTAGGGTATTTATTATTGATCACTTAGGATATTTATTATTGATCACTTAGGGTATTTATTATTGATCACTTAAGGTACTTATTATTGATCACTTAGGGTATTTATTATTGATCACTTAGGATATTTATTATTGATCACTTAGGGTATTTATTATTGATCACTTAAGGTACTTATTATTGATTATTTAGGGTATTTATTATTGATCACTTTGGTTACTTATTATTGATCACTTAGGGTATTTATTATTGATTATTTAGGGTATTTATTATATTAGTATTTATTCATTTTATTTATTTAGATTTATATAGTATTTATTACTTTAGTATTGATTACTTAAGGTATTTTTTAATTCTTCATACACTTTGTTAATTTGCCTGCTATTTATTTACTTAGTTTGTTAATTAATTAATTTATTTATTTATTATGGGGCCTGTGTTATCTTATTTGTTCAGTTTAAAGCCGGAGCTGGTAATCTTTTGAATAGTGCGGGGTGCTACTACAATATGATATCTTCCATCCATTTTCTACTATTGTAAGATATCTACTATTTATTTTCTACTATGCTATGATATTTACCAACTGTTGGAAGTGTGAAAAATATGTGAAGGTCAACTTTAGGGTTTGGGGATAAATGCAATGAACTGTGAACTGGTTATGTATTAAAAATCATTAACAATTTTTTATACATAAAAAAAAAGTCGATTAACTCCAGTTGATAAGTTTTCTGCAAGCCAAAATGAGTGCATCGTCATTTCCGGTAGGTCGCAAATGCCTTGCTAGATATCACGCTGTCATCGGGAGCCGGACAGACATCTATGCAGTGATTCGGAGTTGGGCCATGTTATCAAATATACTCTAATAAATTGTCTCCATCTCTCTGCCCAGAAGGTTGCCTTTGTCTGGTGGTTTAAAGAAAAAAAACAAAACAACGAAGTTAATTTTATATTATTTAAACAAGGTTTCTTATTTAACTACATGAATAACAGAACAACTAAAACAATCAACAAAATACAGTTAGAAATGGCAAATTATTTAATGAGACACATGTTCCTGCTTATTGTTTGATAACTTTTCCACATCAGGTGAAATATTTGTCGATGACATGGTCAAAAGGTCATCCAGTTGGTCATCACCAAAGCTTGTTCTTAAACGACTTTTAATATATTTTCGAAAAAGCTGTTCACAAGCATATGTACTTTCAAATAATGATACCATCATTTTTTGCATTATTCAATAGGATTTTATATTTTCCGTTTGGAAAAACATTTCTTGTAGAAGTCAGTCGTGGATTCGAAATGAAATTTTGATTTAAAAAATTCGTCGCATTGTAAGTCGATTGACTCCATTTGATATGTTTTTCGCAAGCAGAAATGAGTGTATCGTCATTTACGGTAGGTCGCAAATGCCTTGGTAGATATCATGCTATATAGCAGTACCGGGAGCAGGCCAGACAGCTATACAGTATCTCGGGGGTAGGCCATGATATCAAATATACTATAATAAATTGTCTCAATCTCTCTGCCCAGAAGGTTGCTTTGGTCTGGAGGTTTAAAGAAAAAAAAAAAAAAAACAACGAAGATAATGTTATATTATTTAGATAAGTTTCCTTATTTTACTGCAGGAAAAAAAAACAGTATAACAATTAACACAAAACAACAAAAAAATGAAAATTCTTTACTACGGTTAAGTTGGCGGGCCGAACAAAAATCCTTCGCGGGCCGGATGTGGCCTGGGTGCCGGAGGTTGCCGGAGGTTGCCGGAGGTTGCCGGAGGTTTCCGACCCCTGGTTTAAAGTATTAGCTTTGTCTAAAGCAGGTGATGTCTTACGGCTCACAAACATCTGAACTTTATCGTATGTGGCTCTCACCTTAAGCAAGTTTAGCCAACCTTGGTCTAAAGTATGCTACATTATCAGCGTTGCATAAATCTGAAATGGTTTTCTTTTATTATATCTTCCAGCGCACATATATCGCTAACTTCCGTGGGTATATTCATTTTTTACTAGTTACGGACGTCCTGAGTCGACAGTTTCATCATACCTTCCGTAGATCGTGCATTTCTGGTTAGTTCCATCCTTGATTATGTGACAGTGACAGGATCTGGTTGCGATGCTTTGATCCTGAGCTACAATAATTAGATCTTGTCTCACTTTTCAACCCGGTGCTCCCCAGCCACTGATGTGTTTTCTGTTGGTCTACATCTGCTTCTTTCGTTCTGTCTACGTATTTGGCATTTAGCACCTCGATTTTTCCGATGATGTAACGCTTGTTTGTTGGCATCGATGTTTAGTCTGTTTGAGGGATGTTTTTCTCGTCAGATTCATTATTATTATTATTATTATTATTATTATTATTATTATTATTTCCTTTAATTTACTTCAGGATCCCAACCAGAGACCTAAGGTCAAAAAATGGCTTCATGGCATTTTCCACTGAGTATTTTTGTGAAAAAACAGCCTAAAATAATAAAATTTTTACATAGATAAAGCTTTTCGTAATGTGTGAGTATTTGTTTTTTTCTATTTAAGACATCGATACCAGAAATCCCTTCACTGAGTTTATTGGAATATTTTCCAATCAATCCGAGGGCTCCAACTACAACTGGAATTATTGATGTCCTCATGTGCCGCATTTTTTTTAGATTTCCACTTAAAGATCCTTGTATTTTGATAGTTTTTGAAGATCTTCAAAGATACATTACAATCTGCAGGAACTGCTATGTTAATAAGAAAGCAAATTCTGGTCTTGTAATCTTTGATCACGATATCTGGGCGAATAGTTTCGATTGTTCTGTCTGTGTGCATTGTAAAGTTCCATATTATTATTATTATTATTATTATTATTATTATTATTATTATTATTATTATTATTATTAAATTCGCTATCCCTGCTTGGATGAGTTCTTTGATCTGAGGTTTGAAATATCAAAATATTTTCTGGTATTTCTTCCAGCACAGTCTCTAGTTTGTGTCGATATTGTATTTTTATGTAATCGAAACACATTTGCATAGTTTCAAGTTGATAACTGTTCCTACTCACTCGTGTGTATTCTTTTTCAGGTAACCTGCTACATGTACTGCCCTTTTTTTTTTCTTTTTTTTTTTAAATATATCACTTTCTACGCTGACACGGAATGTTTTCTTTGGGGTTTTGTCAAACGTTTTTTAAAGTAGATTGTTCCGATTCACTTAATGTGGGCCCAGAACAATATAATGTTGTTGTTGTTATTATTATTATTATTATTATTATTATTATTAATATATTATTACCCCTATTTTTCGGCTTTTATCTGGTTGACGTCCTATTTTGAAACTTTGGTCTGATTCAAAGCTGACGTTTGCCTCTGGCAATGAATTGGTTAGCTGAATGGTCGGTCATTTAATGACATAATTAGTGTCTTTCGAACTGAATGGACAGGGGCTAAAAACAAAAGGAGAGGAAGGAGGAGGAGGCGAGGAAGAAGGATCAGGAGAAATAAGATGAAAGAGGAGGAGAGAAAGTAGAGGGAGGATAGGAAGAAGGAAGAGTAAGAGGAAGAACAAGAAGGAGGAAGAGGAAGAAGGATGAGGAGTAGGAGGAAGAAGAAATAGGAAGATGAGGGAAGAAAATAGAGAAGGAGGAGAAGAAGAAGGAGGGGAGGAAATGGAAGAGGATGAAAGGTAGAAGAAAAGGAGGAGAGGAAGAAGTAGGAGGAGGAGTAAGAAGAAAGAGGAAGTAGAAGAAGAAGGAAACGAAGAAGAAGATGAATGACGAGGAGGAGGGGGGAGGAGTAAGTAGAGAGGAAAACTGGTTCAGGAAATCACAACAGTTAGCGGGATGATCATTTCAACTTAGAGATAAAGAGAGGAATTAGAAAAGATCCAACTCAATCCATAAGACGTTTGGCACGTGAGAGAAGAGTTTCAGCAATGACAGTCTAAAAGGCTATGAAAAACTTGAATATATAATCGTACGTGAAACGTGTGAGGCACCTTGTAACTCCAGGACAGAAAGAAGGTTAGAGAGGGCGAAGATCATCTTGAATATCTTCGAAAATGATACTGGAATAATAAATATATATTTGAACTTTATTTCAATGAGCTTCCAATCCTTAGTCATGATTAATCAATAATGAACGTGTCATTTTCGTTCATGATCAATTTCATCGTGATTTTTCTGTTAAGCTTGAAGAGTAATTATACGTTCTTATTGCTCAAAGTAGAGTTCAAGAGTGTTATAAAAACCTTGGAGAATTCCAGTAAGATATCTTTAATCATTTCTAAGATACAACCGTTCAAAGCTTAATTTAACAAATGGACAATTTTGTTGTTACACGATTTGGACTACTTAGCTCTTACATCCGGTATATATATATATATATATATATATATATATATATATATATATATATATATGTATATATATATATATGTGTGTGTGTGTGTGTGTGTGTGTTTGTGTGTGTGTGTGTGAAAAGTGTGTGTATATAAATATAAATAAATATATATATATGTGTATAATTATTTATATATTATATGCGCGGTACTTATTAGAAAGCGCTCAATCTGACGATCGCTAAAGCGTGAAACTCAGGGTCGCAAGCTCACATCTATCCAACCATATATATATATATATATATATATATATATATATATATATATATATAGTTAACTTATGAAGAACTTGGTAATCCTTATGTGTAATCCCAAGGAGGATGAAATCCTGAGGGCTCAATGTAAATCCAGAGCTAATATTTTAAAGAAAAACAGACCATTTTAAGGTACCATTATAATAATTTATTTCACCAGAGCCCTTTTCAAAGACACCGGATCATCAGAAAAAATGAAATGAAACGAATAAAAAAAGAAAAAAAAAAGGGGGCTCTGGTGAAATAAATTATTATAATGGTAACTTAAAGTGGTCTGTTTTTCTTTAATATATATATATATATATATATATATATATATATATATATGCAGCTTCGGTGCAAGGTTCTCGTATCCACCTGCGCCTCGAATCTATAAAATGATGTAATCTTACTCTACTACATCTCAATTTTCATAAGGCAGTATTCATATAAAATACAAATTTTATTGTAATCTAAATATATACAATTATGGATCATATGCAATATAGGTAAATAAATCAATAAGAAAAATTGAAAATACATACAATGGATCTGAATACAAATTAGAGACATGCCATATTAGATTGTTCATTCTTAAATAAATCAACTATGTTTTTCGGCAATTTTTAACATCAACTTGAGAATTTTGTTGTAAAATAGTTGTATAATTTAAACGCATTCAAAGTTATAGATAAAAAAAATTATATGCGCGGTACTTATTAGACGGTATATCGTGTGTATATATAAATATATAAATAATTATACACATATATATATATATTTATTTATATTTATATACACACACTTTTCACACACGCACACACACACACACACACACACACACATATATATATATATATATATATATATATATATATATATATATATATATATATATATATATATATACCGGGTGTAAGAGCTGAGTAGTCCAAATCGTGTAACAACAAAAGAAAAAAAAAGGGCAGTACATGTAGCAGGTTACCTGAAAAAGAATACACACGATATACTATGTTTTTCGGCAATTTTTAACATCAACTTGAGGATTTTCTTGTAAAATAGTTGAATAATTTAAACGCATTCAAAGTTATAGATAAAAAAAAATTATAAATTTTATACAGTGTTTTTTTCTTTTTTTTCTTTTTTTTTTTTTTCGAGACTTAGTATAAGCAAAACAAATTCACGGATTTGGACGAGCGAGAAAAAAAAACAAAAAAACAGAATGGCGTCAAAATCCACGAAAATGTTTCATCCTTTAATGGTCAGTTGTGCTTAGTTTGATTTGAAACATATTTAAATGTAGGTAGCCAAAAGCAAAGTTTGATAAAAGCGAAGGTCACAATGTAATGCCGGACTCCCCAATCAGGTTTTGCAATAACAATCAGAAATATGAATGCTGGTTGTTAATTTAAGAAGTAAGGGGGTACAAATGAAAAGGTTTACAATCGATAACTTATTCCATCTCACTGAAACAGCAATTAAACACTTCTTTCTATCCTTTTTTTATTTATTTCTTTCCTTCATTTTCTCGCTGAAACGAAGTAATGTCTTTTCCTCTCTTTCCGCCCAATCTAAACGGAATAATCCATTATTTATGAGGTATTGGAGGCAGACGTTAAACACTTCTATCTACCCTTTGCACTTTCTTTCTTTTTTCATTTTCTCAATGAAACCAAGTAGTGTCTCTTTCTTTCCCGCTCTTGATCGGAGAAAGCCATTGGTTACAAGGTCCATGCATATAAAATATCCACTGCATGTCTTAGATTTTTGATGATAAAAAAATAATTACTTTTACTATGCGTTTTTACACTCGTAATCAAATTCAGAATTGCCTCTATTTCTTAGGATAACCTGTGAACAAGCGATATTATTAGAGGAGTATAAACAGAGAAGACTAGTTCCGTATATCAGCCAGGCATTATTTATATGCGCACAGACAGAGAGAACGTGTTAGTACCCAGTGAAAGGAAATTGGGTGGGTGGAGGGTTAAAGCTGAATGATAGAGAGAGAAAAAGAAGCTGTGATTTTAGCTGCTGCTGCTTCTTGAATCTCTATCTATAAAAGGCAGGATGTGTGCGTGTGTGTGTGTGTGTGTGCGTGCGTGTGTGTGTGTATGTGTGTGTGTGTGTGTATGTGTGTGTGTGTGTGTGTGTGTAACGAATGCACGGCCGCAATTTTCGACGGATTTGCACCAAAATTTACATGCACATGCTCCAAGTTAGCAGGAAGGCCAAGACCGACAGTGCATTTCCCAACTCCCATCAATAGTGGAATAATCGATTTTTTCATGCTTCTACGGCAGTTTTCATGTAGTTTGCAGCCATTTTCTACTGGCCAGAGTGAGAGCCAATAGCTGGCTGCCACGAATAGGCAGGAAGATTCTATTGGCCAGCGTGAGAGCCAACAGCTGACTGACACGAATGTTAAGTAGCATGCAAAAAAAAAATCGATAGCTGCATTCGTCACAAGTGGGAAAAATTTAAATCTGCATGGCACTTTACTCCAATTGGCTCATTCGAAATTCAACTGCCCACATTTGCACTGTTTATAAAGCTGGAGTCCAATCAACTAATGTATCAACCAGGTCATCGTGAATGTCCTTGGGGGTCAAACTCTCTTTCGGCAAGTAAATGATAACACCACTGATGACAAGTTTTGTCCCTTTTTAAAGAGAAGACGCTACAAGTTACTTTTGAAGATGCCAGTATATCTGGAAAGAAACAATGTCTGTTATTAATAAGAATGGAAATGAATGCATGCAAAAATTTCACAGTTTTAGCATCACTCCTTCATAGTGAGCCTATGAACTTTTCAGTCCATCCTCATACATAGAAAGAAACAATGCAGGTATTAATAAGAAGAGTATAAATTAATGCATGCAACATTTCACAGGTGTGGCATCATTCCTTCATAGTCAGCCTATACAATTTTCAGCCCATCCTCATACCTAGAAAGAAACAATGCAGATATTAATAAGAAGAGTGAAATTAATGCATGAAAAAATTTCACAGGTGTGGCATCATTCCTTCATAGGCAACATGAGAAAATTTCAGCCCAGCCTTGTACTTGAACAGATCAATGCGGTAATTACAAAGATAAGTGGAAGCGAATGCATGCAAAATTTCCCAACTTTAGCATCACTCCTTCATAGGCAAGCTATGGTCTTTTTAGCCCAGTCTCGTATCTGGATAGAAGCAATGCAGTTATTAATAAGAAGAGTGAAAATTAATCCATGCAAGATTTCACAATTCCAGCGTCACTCCATCATAGTCAGCCTATGAACTTTTTAGCGCACTCTCATACCAAGAAAGAAGCAATGAAGTTATTAATAAGAAGAGTTGAAATTAATACATGCAAGATTTCACAGTTCTAGCTTCACTGCTTCATTGTCAGGCTATGAATCTTTTCAGCCCAATCTTGTACCTGGAAAGAAGCAATACAGTTATTAATAAGAACAGTTGAAATTAATGCAAGATTTCACAGCTCTAGCCACACTCCTTCGTAGTCAGCCTATGAATCTTTTCAGCCCAACCTTGTACCTGGAAAGAAGCAATAGTTATTAATAAGAAGAGTTGAAATTAATGCAAGATTTCACAGCTCTAGCCACTCTCCTTCATAGTCAGCCTACAAATCTTTTCAGCCCAACCTTGTACCTGGAAAGAAGCAATAGTTATTAATAAGAAGAGTTGAAATTAATGCAAGATTTCACAGCTCTAGCCACTCTCCTTCATAGTCAGCCTACAAATCTTTTCAGCCCAACCTTGTACCTGGAAAGAAGCAATAGTTATTAATAAGAAGAGTTGAAATTAATGCAAGATTTCACAGCTCTAGCCACTCTCCTTCATAGTCAGCCTACAAATCTTTTCAGGCCAACCTTGTACCTGGAAAGAAGCAATAGTTATTAATAAGAATAGTTGAAATTAATGCAAGATTTCACAGCTCTAGCCACACTCCTTCGTAGTCAGCCTATGAATCTTTTCAGCCCAACCTTGTACCTGGAAAGAAGCAATAGTTATTAATAAGAAGAGTTGAAATTAATGCAAGATTTCACAGCTCTAGCCACTCTCCTTCATAGTCAGCCTACAAATCTTTTCAGCCCAAACTTGTACCTGGAAAGAAGCAATAGTTATTAATAAGAAGAGTTGAAATTAATGCAAGATTTCACAGCTCTAGCCACACTCCTTCGTAGTCAGCCTATGAATCTTTTCAGCCCAACCTTGTACCTGGAAAGAAGCAATAGTTATTAATAAGAAGAGTTGAAATTAATGCAAGATTTCACAGCTCTAGCCACTCTCCTTCATCGTCAGCCTACAAATCTTTTCAGCCCAAACTTGTACCTGGAAAGAAGCAATAGTTATTAATAAGAAGAGTTGAAATTAATGCAAGATTTCACAGCTCTAGCCACTCTCCTTCATAGTCAGCCTACGAATCTTTTCAGCCCAACCTTGTACCTGGAAAGAAGCAATAGTTATTAATAAGAAGAGTTGAAATTAATGCAAGATTTCACAGCTCTAGCCACTCTCCTTCATAGTCAGCCTACAAATCTTTTCAGCCCAACCTTGTACCTGGAAAGAAGCAATAGTTATTAATAAGAAGAGTTGAAATTAATGCAAGATTTCACAGCTCTAGCCACTCTCCTTCATAGTCAGCCTACAAATCTTTTCAGCCCAACCTTGTACCTGGAAAGAAGCAATAGTTATTAATAAGAAGAGTTGAAATTAATGCAAGATTTCACAGCTCTAGCCACACTCCTTCGTAGTCAGCCTATGAATCTTTTCAGCCCAACCTTGTACCTGGAAAGAAGCAATAGTTATTAATAAGAAGAGTTGAAATTAATGCAAGATTTCACAGCTCTAGCCACTCTCCTTCATAGTCAGCCTACAAATCTTTTCAGCCCAAACTTGTACCTGGAAAGAAGCAATAGTTATTAATAAGAAGAGTTGAAATTAATGCAAGATTTCACAGCTCTAGCCACACTCCTTCGTAGTCAGCCTATGAATCTTTTCAGCCCAACCTTGTACCTGGAAAGAAGCAATAGTTATTAATAAGAAGAGTTGAAATTAATGCAAGATTTCACAGCTCTAGCCACTCTCCTTCATAGTCAGCCTACAAATCTTTTCAGCCCAAACTTGTACCTGGAAAGAAGCAATAGTTATTAATAAGAAGAGTTGAAATTAATGCAAGATTTCACAGCTCTAGCCACTCTCCTTCATAGTCAGCCTACGAATCTTTTCAGCCCAACCTTGTACCTGGAAAGAAGCAATAGTTATTAATAAAAAGAGTTGAAATTAATGCAAGATTTCACAGCTCTAGCCACTCTCCTTCATAGTCAGCCTACAAATCTTTTCAGCCCAAACTTGTACCTGGAAAGAAGCAATAGTTATTAATAAGAAGAGTTGAAATTAATGCAAGATTTCACAGCTCTAGCCACACTCCTTCGTAGTCAGCCTATGAATCTTTTCAGCCCAACCTTGTACCTGGAAAGAAGCAATAGTTATTAATAAGAAGAGTTGAAATTAATGCAAGATTTCACAGCTCTAGCCACTCTCCTTCATAGTCAGCCTACAAATCTTTTCAGCCCAAACTTGTACCTGGAAAGAAGCAATAGTTATTAATAAGAAGAGTTGAAATTAATGCAAGATTTCACAGCTCTAGCCACTCTCCTTCATAGTCAGCCTACGAATCTTTTCAGCCCAACCTTGTACCTGGAAAGAAGCAATAGTTATTAATAAAAAGAGTTGAAATTAATGCAAGATTTCACAGCTCTAGCCACTCTCCTTCATAGTCAGCCTACAAATCTTTTCAGCCCAAACTTGTACCTGGAAAGAAGCAATAGTTATTAATAAGAAGAGTTGAAATTAATGCAAGATTTCACAGCTCTAGCCACTCTCCTTCATAGTCAGCCTACAAATCTTTTCAGCCCAACCTTGTACCCGGAAAGAAGCAATAGTTATTAATAAGAAGAGTTGAAATTAATGCAAGATTTCACAGCTCTAGCCACACTCCTTCGTAGTCAGCCTACGAATCTTTTCAGCCCAATGTCGTATTCCGTTTCCAACAATAGCAACTATGACCAAACGTCAAACACAACGTAGAGTTTTAAATACAACTTTATTTTTCTATACGTTTTGTACATTCAGGACAAGTTTCTATCTTTTGTAGCTCTTAGCAATATTGTTTTTTTGTTTTTATTTCCTCCCCAATCGCTATTCTTCTAGCCATTGTTACAATCTCCTGTTTCCCTCGTTCTCTCCTGCATTCGTTATGCCTTGTGAATGTCAAAGTTTCTAAACATTCTTTCCTCTTAATGTTTTCGAGAAATTTCACTTGTCTCATACTGATTTCAAATACAAGTGTCCTTTTGTTTGGATTTTCTTAAAACTTCCCCGTTTCTCGCATGTTCCATCCATGATATTTTCAACATCTCACTGTAGAACAATGTCTCCGTTGCCTCAATTTCCCTCTTCATCTGTGTAGAAAGTGTCAACCATCACTGCCATATCGGAGGATTAATATTACATAGCAGTTCAACACACTTCGTTTCTAACCATCTTTTCTAATCTGTTAATACGCTTATTGATACTTCGGATTTCGGTATCATGCTTTGTCTTCAGTACAAATACATCCCACATAGTTAAACTTCTGTAATGCAAATTGTTCATTTTATTTTCTTCTTTTCTACTTATTTCTATAATGTCCTTTCTTTCTTTCTTTTTTATTTTTTATCCGATTGTTTCTTTTTTTTCTTTAATTTCCTCCTACAGTGTAACCCGGAAGAGAGTTGTCGGGACAAGAGGCGAAGTCTCTTATATCCGGGTTTGGTCTATTTTGTTTAGGTAAGTAAGGCTCTAATTTGGGACCAGAGAAAAGCTCTCTTATATCCGGGTTTCTCTTATATCAGGGTCTCTTATATCCGGGTTACACTGTATTTGCAATTTTTGATTATTTTTTCTTTCTTTCACTTCTCATATCTCATCTTTTTCTTCTTTTTTTTATTTTACGGTGTAACCCGGATATAAGAGAGTTGCCGGGACCGGAGATTAAGTCTCTTATATCCGGGTTTCTCTTATATCTGGGTTTGGTCTATTTTGTTTAGGTAAGTATGGCTCTAATTTGGGACCAGAGACAAGCTCTCTTATATCCGGGTTTCTCTTATATCTGGGTCTCTTATATCCGGGTTACACTGTATTTGCAATTTTTGATTATTTTTTCTTTCTTTCACTTCTTATTTCTCATCTTTTTCTTTTGTTTTCATTTACATTCCTTCTTTCATCATTCATTTCTAGTTTTCTTTCATTCTTTCCCATTCACAATTTCCTCTTCTTTTCATTCATTCTTTTGTCAATCCGTTCCTTAAATTTTATTTCCACCATCTTTTCAGTTTCTTTTTACTTTATTTTCTTTTTTTTTTTCTTCATTTTCTCTTATTTCGTCAGTCTTTACCTTTCTTTCTTTCTTTCTTTCTTTCTTTCTATTTTCATTCTCCTTTCACCAGATTTCTTTCTTTTTTCTTTCTCCCCTTTGAAAATTCTTTTTCTTTTCATTCCTTTTTTTGTCAGTTTTTCTTTCCTTACTCGTTTCTTTCCTTCTTTCTGTCTGTATTTATTTATTTATTTATTTAATTCTTGAATTCTTTTTCTTTCCATTGCTTTTTTTGGCAGTCCTTTCTTTCCTCGTTTGTTTTGTTTGATTGTTTCTTTCTTTCTTTCTTTCTTTCTTTCTTTCTTTCTTTCTTTCATTTTACTGTCATTCCTTCTTTCATCAGTCCTCTCTCTTTTTCTTTCTTTCTTTCTTTCTTTCTTTTTTCTCCTCTTTGCATCTTCTTTTTCTTTTCTTTCCTTCTTCTGTCGGTCCTTTCTTTCTTTCTTTCTTTGTATTGTCAATCCGTCTTACACCAGTACTCTCTTTCTTTCTTTCTTTCTTTCTTTCTTTCTTTCTTTCTTTCTTTCTTTCTTTCTTTCTTTGTATCGTCAATCCTTCTTTCACCAGTCCTTTCTTTCTTTCTTTCTTTCTTTCTTTCTTTTTTTCTTTCTTTCTTTCTTTCTTTCTTTCTTTGTATTGTCAATCCTTCTTTCACCATTACTCTCTTTCTTTCTTTCTTTCTTTCTTTCTTTCTTTCTTTCTTTCTTTCTTTGTATTGTCAATCCTTCTTTCACCAGTCCTATCTTTCTTTCTTTCTTTCTTTCTTTCTTTCTTTCTTTCTTTCTTTCTTTCTTTCTTTCTTTGTATTGTCAATCCTTCTTTCACCAGTCCTTTCTTTCTTTCTTTCTTTCTTTCTTTCTTTCTTTCTTTCTTTGTATTGTCAATCCTTCTTTCACCAGTCCTTTCTTTCTTTCTTTCTTTCTTTCTTTCTTTCTTTCTTTCTTTCTTTCTTTCTTTCTTTCTTTCTTTCTTTGTATTGTCAATCCTTCTTTCACCATTACTCTCTTTCTTTCTTTCTTTCTTTCTTTGTATTGTCAATCCTTCTTTCACCAGTCCTTTCTTTCTTTCTTTCTTTCTTTCTTTCTTTGTATTGTCAATCCTTCTTTCACCATTACTCTCTTTCTTTCTTTCTTTCTTTCTTTCTTTGTATTGTCAATCCTTCTTTCACCAGTCCTATCTTTCTTTCTTTCTTTCTTTCTTTCTTTCTTTCTTTCTTTCTTTCTTTCTTTGTATTGTCAAGCCTTCTTTCACCAGTCTTTTCTTTCTTTCTTTCTTTCTTTCTTTCTTTCTTTCTTTCTTTCTTTGTATTGCCCATCCTTCTTTCACCATTACTCTCTTTCTTTCTTTCTTTCTTTCTTTCTTTCTTTCACATTTCCCAGCAAACCGTCATATTATTTATTATTTTCTTTCCGAGAGAGCTGACTTCATTTCTCTTATTCTATTTCTCTCTTTTTTTTTTGTTGCTACTTTTCCTTACTTTTTTTTTTTTTCGTTTTTTTTTTATTTTTTTTTTTTTCCTTTTGCCGCGGGTAGAAAAAAAAACATGACACAACGACGAAAACACTACTTTCTGCGAAAATAACGAGTTTCATTTGTGGCCAATTAAGTATTGAAATCAGAAGGCGGGAATTTTCTAATAAATAAAATGGCCGATAGTGACAGAAAAGGTCAAAGTTAACCTCAGAGTGTTTAAGGCTAGGTTCGGGGGGTTGTGGAAAAGAAGGGTCCTAAACTAAGCGAAGAACTGAAGAGTACACGGAATTGTTAAGGGTAATGGTGAACGAGAAAGAATAATAAAGTTGTGGTTTCTACGGTGAAACATGCTCAAGCAAAGCCAACAATGCGGATTCAATCCTTGTCTGTGGTTATGCTTTCCTATGCAAAGATTTCAGCAAATTAGGAAGAAAATGAAGAGGGGTGCGAATATTATAGTAAGAAACGAACTGTGACAAATCGGTGATTAGTTTCAGTTCAGGGGGAAAAGAAGATTCAATGGCAGGGTCGAAAAACAATCGTGTCTATCTCTGTCTTTTTGTCGCGTCTCTTAACCAATAACAGGAATAATAGCACAAAAAAAAAAAATTAAATCGTTGTCAGTCTGATTCATATCAGAATTTTCTATAAAGGTTTTTTTTTTTTTTTAGGAAAAAGAAAAAAATACGAAAGGTATTACTTTTAGGTGCTAGGAATATTAGCTTACCTGGTGTAGACGTGTATATACGTTTTTACCGAAAGTGTCTTTTATTCAGACACGGATGAATAAACGCGGTCAAAACATGACGCTCGAAAACCAGCAACAGACGTGTTTTTATACGTGGATCTTGATTCGTTTTATGCCCTTCTGAGCTTGAAAAGAATCCAAATGTCAACTCATACGTCTGGTAGAGGTGTTAGCCGCAGCTCGGATACTTCAAGGTGTCCCAGTTTCTTAGTTACTACACTGAAAGCAAATAAAAAAATTCGTTTGAAAATGAAAGGTTTTTTCCTAAAATAATTGGTGCGAGAAGAGGTTGTGAAAGGGGGTGGTGCAGTTAAAAAATTCTAGCCTGGAAAAGTTAGGTCTCAAAATCTATGGAAACATTAGCAATTTTTAAAGAAAAGAATGGATTTTTCATTTATTATTAGGTTGGTGCAAAAATAATGACGTAATAATGTCGTTTTTTGACGTATTTTTAACGTCAAAAAACGACAATATTACGTCATTATTTTTGCACCAACCTAATAATTCCTGCAGTTTTTTTTTTTTTATTATAAACGTAATTTTTTTGGATATTCGTATTTGAATAGACGCTCCGTTTATTTATTAAACAGTATATTTATTTATTTTCATCTACTGGCCTGGATATAATGTAATGTTATTAGTAAGAGACTATATCAGAAGCTATATATAGTAAGCAGAGAATATACCTGGGGGCTTGCTTCCGGAATAATTTGGAGATTCGTTTCCAGCTGTGCTGGTCAAACTCTCTGCCTCCGGGCAGAGAGGATCCCTTCTCGGGAAACAGCTACCCGACCCCGTTTTATACGGTGAATTTTTGGCCACATTTGACCACGTGGGGCGGTTGGTAGATATCCTTGCTTCGGGAATTAGTCAAGAGCTGGAGATTCGTCTCCAGCTGTGCTGGTCAAACTCTCTGCCTCTGGGCAGAGAGGATCCCCAGACGAGGCGAGAGTCTCTTCTCGGGAAACAGCTACCCGACCCCGTTTTAAACGGGGAATTTTTGGCCGAGCCTACGGGCTCGGGTACCCCACGTTAAATTCGGCCTTGTGTCACATTTGACCGCGTGGAGAGGTTGTTAGATATCCTTGCTTTGGGAATTAGTCTAGAGTTGGACATTCGTCTTCAGCTGTGCTGGTCACACTCTCTGCTTCACGACAGGAAGGATCCCCAGACGAGGCTATGTCGAAGGGCAGAGTCTTGTCTCGGTAAACAGCTACTCAACCTCGTTTTAAACGGGGAAATTTTGTCCGAGCTTACGTGATCGAATATCCCACGTTAAATTCGACCTTGTGACACATCTGATCGCGTGGTGTTGTTGGTAGATGCCCTTGCTTTGGGAATTACTAGCCAGCTAACCGATTCCCTGTTTTTCAGTAGTGTATTCTCTTTTACAATAAACCTCTCTTCTTTCATATACGCACATGTTGCTGTTTTTTCAATCGAGTACCACCTTTTTCTGTTTGTAAGCTCTTTAAGGATAGAACATATAGATGCTGACCAGGATTGAACTTGCTTAAGTTCGGTGACCGTACGGGAACTGGCGTTTCAAAGTGATGTGGCCGTAAGCCTTCGAAAACCTAAGCAAAGTATTAAGAAACAGGAAAATTATGCATCTGTGGTCTGAACTATTATGCATCTGTGGTCCTGCTCTGTAAACAGAACAATGTCCTCATTAATGAAGAAGAGACATGAAGCAACAAAAATGTGATTCTACAGAAGGATGCTGAGAATACAATGGATTGATGTAGATTTTAAGGAAACCGGAAGCAAAAGGAAGCTTATATTTCAAATCAGAAAGAGATAATTGAAATTTCTATCGCAAATTACGTGGAAAGAGCGTTTGGATAATTTAACGCTCACAGGACATAACTGCTTCTTAAATAAATCTCTATCTATAAAAGGCAGGCTGTGTGCGTGCGTGTGTGTGTGTGTGTGTGTGTGCGTGCGTGTATGTGTGTGTGTGTGTGTGTGTGTGTGTGTAACGAATGCGCGGCCGCAATTTTCGACGGATTTGCACCAAAATTTACATGCACATGTTCCAAGTTAGCGGGAAAGCCAAGATCGACTTTGCATTTCCCAACTCCCATCGATAGTGGAAATAATCGATTTTTTCATGCTTCTACGGCAGTTTTCATGTAGTTTGCGGCCATTTTGTACTGACCAGAGTGAGAGCCTATAGCTGGCTGCCACGAATAGGCAGGAAGATTCTATTGGCCAGCGTGAGAGCCAACAGCTGACTGACACGAAGGTTAACTAGCATGCTAGCATGCAAAAAAAAATCGATAGCTGCATTCGTCACAAGTGGGAAAAATTTAAATCTGCATGGCACTTTACTCCAATTGGCTCATTCGCTTGCTTAAACTCAACGTTGATTCTGATTCCGCAGAACTGGGTTAAGTGTGAAAAAGTATTTGTTGTTAACATTCTTTTTTATTCGGTTTTTCCAGTTATGAGTCCTTTTTTTTAAAGCTGATCGTTTTGTGTTCATTTTGTTTAGTTCTTTTTTCGTCACAGATTTAATGTTTAGTATAGAGCTTAGAAAAAATTCGCAGTGTGAGATAGGCAAGAAGTAAGGCATGTAACAATATCAGCACGGCATAGGGCACTTCTTTAAAGGCAAGCAAGGGCAAAAATATTTTAAGTCAAGTGATAGCGATTGCTGTATGAGTAGTATGGTTTTTGAATCAAGCACGGGCAACGCCGGGCCGTGCTGCTAGTATATGATAATGCAGAGTTGAGCATAAGAATTAATTTTGATTTATGTAAACCAGTGGTTCTTAACCTATTTTCCCAGTGTACCCTTTTCACCAGAAATCAGGATGGCGTTCCTCTACTTTCCAAGAGTGTCCGCATTCCAAATAATATGCATATATTATTGATAATCATCATTCTTTTCCATATTGGTATGTCTATGTTGACATCGACTATTTTTGTAGCGCCAAAAAACACAAGAGCTAGCGGAAAGAACACCCAGCGTGACCTCTCAGTTGCACAGAACAATGCACGTTGCGTGTTGTACAAGCTTCGGTAGTTCGAAAGCTTACATTTTGAGAATATCAAAGTGTGGCCCCAGTTCTTCCAACTGAAACCCTGAAATCGACCGACACTCCAACTCCCACCAGGAGAATTCCCCACTAATTAAGAATCCCTGATGTAAATTATTATTATTATTATTATTTAAGCCTCTTGGAGCGGGATATTTAGACAATGTGGACAAAAATCAATGGAATTTTCTCTGTTAAACAAGTTAAGCTTGGGAAAAAAGAACTCGAAACCCAGATTGATGAAAGCTTGAGAGTTAATTATCATACTGGAATCTGCTTACATTTAAAAGGGTCACGGGATCAGTTCTTTATCTGGAAGAGATTAGTTTGAATACCAGTTGATTTTGGACATCTCATTACAGGGTCACAATTATTAAAGATCTCTCCAAGATCATTTCTACAAAAGCGAGTTCTGTCATGTTCTCAGTACCTACCTCCTCTGATTAGGGCCTTGATCTAGGCTAAACAAAAGCTTTATTATATTTTATATATGCCGCGTCCCTTCAGGACATGGACAATCGTGGATCTCTCTTTTTTTTTAACTTTTTAGTTTTTGTAACACCCCCTAGGGTTCCCAAACTTTTAGGCATCATCGCTCACTTTCACATGGAAAGATTTTCCACCGCCAACTTGTATAGCAAATATTCAAAAGTATACCAAAATTGTTTAGTAAAATTTTGTTCTTCTTCTTCTATGTGACATGTCCCTTCAGGACGTAGGTGATCATGGCCCTCCACTTCTCTCTGTCACTTGTAGCTGTCAATAAGTTTTGTCTCCCTGCTACTTCTCCAGGTCATGTTATGTCATCCACCCGCTCATGCCCGCTAGATATGTCACGCGTTGCCTTCCCTTGTCTCTCTTTGCCCTCTATTCGACCCGTGAGTATCAGATTCTCCAAGCCCTCCTTTCTCATTACGTGACCCAGAAACGTCAGCTGCCTCTTTCTGAGGTTATGCATTACCTTCCTCCTTGTTTGCACCCTCTGCTAAAAGCTCATCGTTGCTCACAGCCTCGGTCCATGATATCCTCAGCATCCTTCTGTAGAACCATACATCGGTTGCCTCGAGTCTCTTCTTCGTCTTTGAGGAGACCGTCCAACATTCACTGCCGTAAAGGAGGACAGATGTCACGTATCAGTTCCGTACTCTTTTCTTTGTTACCAACGAAATCCTCCTGTCTCTTAATACTCTGCCTAGATTTTGGAATGTGTCTTTGGTCATCCCAATACGTCTTCGGATCTCAGTGTCGCTCTTGCCATCCTACTGACTTCATGATGTAGTAAAAAAAATGCCAAAGGAAGGTAACAGATAACGATGACTTAAGTAGCAAAAACCGCTGCTGCTGCTACTACCGTATTAGAGAACAAACAGAAGCAAACTTGACCATTGAAAACTAAAGGATATTTCAATAACTTGGACCGATTTTAAATGTGAATTAAGTTTAAGCATCTAATGATATTTCTTCTTTTTTTTTTCAGATTAAACAACTTCTGTCTTTGGCAATTTCAACCATGGAAAGATTAACAATCAAACAACATGTTAAAGTTATCGAAGCCTATTACGAAAATGGGCGTTCAAACAGAAATGTATTTCGCGCACTTCGCGATTCTTTTGGTCAACATAATCGACCAAATGAGAGTGCAATTGGAAACGATGTAACGTTGTCGTGGAGAGGTTCAATTGCTGCGTGCGATGACGAATAGAGGTGTCTGGATTTTCGGCCACATTCTCGTGCACTGCAGCAATGTTTTCAGCTGAACGGTGTAAACGAGATCGCAATGATGTTTTCACATCTGCCACCGACCCAATTTGTTTGAATTTACGAACATTTTTTTCCAATGGCACTCTTAAAACTTTAACACAAAATGTTTGGATTTGCGGTTCCTTCTAAAGTCTACTTCAACTCTATACTTCTACCGCCTCAGTTTAAATACTGAAATTTTATTTACTACTTATTTTCTCCTCAATATGAGTAAATAGGCGACCATCGCCCGGCTCACACTTCTCCTCACTCTTTTGATTAGGAGTAGAGGTTTATCCCTTGTTTCTTGTTCAGGATTGGGTTTCCGGTTCCTTCTAAAGTCTACTTCAACTCTATACTTCTAACGACACCGTTTAAACTCTGAAATTTTATTTACTATTTTCTCCTCTATATGTGTAGATAGGCGACTATCGCCAGGCTCACACTCCTCCTCACTCTTTTGAATAGGAAAAGAGGTTTATCACTTGTTTCTTGTTCAGAATTGGCTTTCTGGTTCCTTCTAAAGTCTACTTCAATTCTATACTTTTAACATCTCCGTTTGAACTCTGAAATTTTATTTACTAATTATTTTCTCCTCAATATGAATAGATAGGCGACTATCGCCAGGCTCACACTCCTCCCCACTCTTTTGAACAGGAGTAGAAGTTTATCCCTTGTTTGTTGTTCAGGATTGGCTTTCTGGTTTCTTCTAAAGTCTACTTCAACTCTATACTTCTAACGTCTCCGTTTGAACTCTGACATTTCATTTACTAATAGATTTTCTCCTCAATATGAGTAGATAGGCAACTATTGTTCGGTTCCAGCTCCTCCCTGATCCTTTGAAAATAAGTAAAGGTTAATCCATTGTTTCTTCTTTAGCATTGGGTTTCCAGTTCCTTCTAATTCACTTGTTCTTTCCTACGCTGATACATAGTAACCCTCTACATTGTGTGGCTCTTGGGCCTTCTATTGGGGGAACATTACTAAAAGAAATGTTCTAAATCAAGTTTTCCTATCACTTCAAATAGATCTTTGTGTCCTGCCTTATCAAATTCTTTTGCGTAGTCTACGAAACATAAGTATGCGCTCTTCTTGCCTTGTCCGCCCTGATGGATTAAATAAAATCAATTATCGATGCATCAAGCTCAGCTGCCTTTGGTTAGAAGGCAAGCAGGCTAAGCACTGCGCTACGAAAGCGTCTAACTTGATAAGGTTATAAGAGGCAATATGCTGTCTGTGTTTCGCTCTTTTTATCCGTCGTTTACGTATTAACAGCTGCGACTTTTCCACACTTTTAAGAATTAATTGTTATTTAAATTACGCACTGAAGTTGGAACAGGTGTCAATCGGTTGGTTTTATTTTGTGTCATCCTTTTAATTGATTTATATAAGTGAGGTGTGGACAGTCCATTTTTATGAAGTGTCAAAATGACCAGTGGTCAGTCAACGATGGAGACGGATGGGCGAGTGCTGTTTCTGAAGGCTGTTTGCTTTAGAGTAAAATAGATTTTCAAATGTCAGATTGTATGGTAAGCCGATTCTGACACAATAACCATAAAAGATGGGAAGGTTTGGCTTATGACTTTAGAGTTGCCGTATTGATTCCCATAGTTCGAACGAAGTTTTTTTTTTTTTAAATATTTATTTATTAGTTTATCGATCCTCTTAAAAAATAACAATCGTATATAAGTTTATAATTTCATAGGTTATATATATATGTAATTTTTGACCATTTAAAGCATTTCACCCCCAAACAAGGCGGGATTGACTCTAATACGCAGGCGAGGGGGGTGGTACAGAGAATGAAATTAAAAGAAAAGACTGGATACAGAGGGTATTGAGGAAAGGATAAGAAGAAGAACGCTGATCAAGGCATCAGAAGACTGACATTACATATAAATTTCTGATTTTGATTATCACGGAAGCAACTAAGAGGAAGGGAATTTCATAGTCGGGAAGTGCAAGAGAAGAAGCTGTTGGAGAAGAAGAGGTGGTTACATTGTTATGGGATCTTACCCATAATAATAAAAAGGGACTATTCCATACTTAATAAATACTGCGCCTCAGGAGTAGGCAAGTAGTCAGTCGTTCACCTCCTGATCGGCTGTTAGGTTTGGCCGAGCCCACGGGCTCGGAGATCCCACGGGCTCAGAGATCCCACGTTAAAAAGGCCTTGTGCCACATGACGCCCTCGTGGGGGGTGACTGAATATCGTCTGTCGTTCACCTCCTGACCGGTTGAACTCTCTGCCTTCGGGCAGGGAGGAACCCGAACGAGGCTACGCCGAGGGGCGGAGTATCGTTCGGGGAGGTAAACCGGCCCGGAGCCCGTTTATTCGGGTTCAATGGGCATATTTTTGGGCCGAGCACACGGGCTCGGAAAACCCACAATAAATAACCGACATTGTGTCACATGTTGCCCCAGTGGGGGAGAGCGGGGAGACTGAATATCGTCAGTTAGTAGTTCAAGTCTGGACCGGCTGTTCGGTTGAACTCTCTGCCTTCGGGCGGGGAGGAACCCGACAGAGGCTACGCCGAAGGGAGGATTCTCTTTCGGGGAGGTAAACCGACCCTGAACCCGTTTATACGGGTTTAATGGGTATATTTTTGGTCGAGCCCACGGGCTCAGAGATCCCGCGGACTCGGAGATCCCACGGGCTCAGAGATCCCACGTTAAAAAGGCCTTGTGCCACATGACGCCCTCCTGGCGGGGTGACTGAATATCGTCAGTCAGTAGTTCAAGTTTGGACCGGCTGTTCGGTTGAACTCTTCGCCTTCGGGCGGCGAGGAACCCGAAGGAGGCTACGCCGAAGTTCGGATTCTCTTTCGGGTAGGTAAACCGACCCTGAACACGTTCATACGGGTTCAATGGGCATATTTTTGAACGAGCCCACGGGCTCGGAGAACCCACGTTAAGCCGGCCTTGTGCCACATGGTGCCCACGTGGTCGGGTGACTAAATATAGTGAGTCAGTAGTTCAAGTCGAATCAAGAGTCGAGTCAGAGGCAGTCCGAAACAGAGTCGCCTTCGGACAATTACTGCAAGACATTGGAATAGTGATACTGGTCGAGACTACATTGTTCTCCCTACTAAACCTGATTGTTTGTACTAACACTTCTACTTCTCTGTATATATTCCCGTTTGTAATATATCTGTGTTATTCCATAACTGCGTTCGAGTTCTTCTTTGTTGGTTCTACCTTGGACTATCACCGTAGTACAAGGAACCGGACAATAACAACATTTAACTGTTTCAACAGTAAAAGGTTGGGACTGAGATGACAACCTTGTAGTACGCTTAAATTCATATAGTCGAGGTAGCAGGGAAAAGAGTAGTTGCAATGAAAATATTTGTAGAAAAGACAGAGGGAAGCCACATCACATTTCTTTCTGTCTGTCTTTCATTTTATTTCTTTTACTTAATCGTTCATTTATCTTTGTCATTTCTTCCCTCTCCCCACAGACATGAGTGCAAATAATTCTCCAAGAAGCTCACGAGGACAGAGAGAGAGCAGTGTGAAGCAGCTTTGTTACAGTGGTTCGGGGCTTCCTGGGGAACAACAAGGCTGAAAACTATGCCTTGCTTCTTGAAACGCTTCTGAAGAGGACAAAATGGAACGCAGGATGTCTCTCAAGGTTCATATCCCAGATGCTCTTCGCTACCAAGGATCTGGGTATCACGATAAATATAGTTAACGCCCAAACTTGTGTAAAAATAGGTTTTAATACCAAATATACTTTGTAATAAAAAAAAAATTATTAACAACAATAATTTTTGAAAGAAAAATTATTATCAGCAATATTTAAAAAAAAGATACCAGCAATACAAACAACTATACATTCTTTGAAAAAAATAGATTTCTTCAAGGAAAAATATTATCAGAAATAGATTTTTGAAGAAAAACATATTATCAGCAATAAAAATTTTGTCGGCATTAAATAACCCATTGAGGTGTTGATATGCCGTAAAACAAAACAAACCAAACTACCAAGGATCGTCTAACTAGATAGGAGGTTATATTTGGGGTCTGATGCGTGAAAGGAATTTAATTTAAATCGTGAAAACTGCTCGCTTGTAATTTTTTTTAGTGGTCTCTCTTGTGTAATCCTAGAATAAATAAATGCCACTTTTGAATTATTAGGTTGGTGCAAAAGTAATGACGTAATAATGTCGTTTTCTGAGGTATTTTTAACGTCAAAAAACGACATTATTACGTCATCATCTTCCCACCAACATAATACATATATATGCATATATATATATATATATATATATATATATATATATATACAAATGCCATTTACAGCATAAACGTTAACATTAATTTGTATATTAATTTTTTAAAATTATTTTGTAAATATTTCGTCTGTGTTATCTTTTAATGCATATTTTAAAATTTGTTATTTATAGGCATTATTTCTGTTGATAAGGTAACTTTTCCGTCTTTGTATCGAAACAACCTGTGTTTATCTTATCATAATTTGCATTAACTTAATATATGTCGTTTTGTTCTTTGTGTGAACGGGAATATTCCCATTTGACAGTAATCCCAATGAGAAAAGATAAATTTCAGAAATACCATTAACCTTGTTACAAAAGCAAACTTTGAAGGAGATATTAGCTATTTGTCATACTTTCTAGGCGTAAGCAAATATGGAATAACAGTTGCTACCCAAGGACAAAAGTCGTGTTACGCAGTGAAATCTAAGAATTTTCATCTATAGAATTCTATCGTCACGTGCAAGAAAGAATTCTGCTTTTAAAACTAATTCTGCATTAAAATTAAAAATATTCGCAGAAAGGTATATTTTTAATACGAATAAGCTAGGGTTGGTATATATATATATATATATTTAAGTGTGTCGCGACGTTTCAATGAAGCAGCACCTGTTTCGGTTTTAGATGCAATTTCTTGGGTGGATCGATGTGGTTGGGTGCAGAAAGAAATGGCTTAGTCTTAAAGAAACACCCGGAAAACTAAAGACAGTGGAAGGAAGCGTTCTGGTTATTTCATGTGCTTCAGCAACGAGACGGAATGGGTGTTACTATTAGGTTGGTGCAAAAATAATGACGTAATACTGTCGTTTTCTGACGTATTTTTTAAAGTCATAAAACGACATTATTACGTCATTATTTTAGCACCAACCTAATAGAACTAGACTTTCGAAAATGAAGAAAGCAAAAAAAAAAAAAAAAAAAAAAGAAAGAACGAAAGAAAAAAAAAAGAAACAGAAAAAAAAACAGTTAAATAAAGAGACAAAACGAAATCCTTGACAATAAATGTAGCAGGATTCGAAAGTAGTCGGGGGAAAACCAAAGCAAAAATGAATTTTGAAGAGTTTACCGATTATATAAACTTATTCGGAAATTTAAAAAATTTCAAATATATATATATATATATATATATATATATATATATATATATATATATATATATCAGCTGGCTTTCCCTGACGATCCGCTAAGGTGAAACCTGGGTAGGTTTGTCTGGCTCACTAGGTTTATCTAGGTCTGCTCTACGGTTGTATTGAGCTCTTTTTGGTTAGTTGTTTACTCATGTCGGGTTTTTTTTTCTTTGGGCTTTAAACCTGTATCTGTGCGATTTTTTTCGACAGACTTTCATGTTTCTAGCTCTTTCTTTTTTTAAAACCTTTTTTTTTCTTCGTGATTGATTTGATTATTGGCAAATCAAAAATTCGAAGGTTTTTCGAAACGAGTATAGTTACACACACACACACACACACACACACACACATATATATATATATATATATATATATATATATATATATAATGATGTTGAACCTTCAGCACCAGAACTTAAGAAGACATCAGAAGTATTGAAACAAAATGTTTATTTTTGTAGTAATGCTATAATATGCTTATGTTAAAATAATATATATGTGTGTGTCTGTGTGTGTGTATTTAAAAGATGGGTAAATATACGAAGATGTACAAGCGATCGATCGAATAAAAATGCATATAAATACTCTATAGTGTAAGAAAATATAGTGCTCAATGTTAAATAACAGAGCTAATTAATATATATTAAGATATATACATGACACCTTATATTGATTGCAAAACTCTGAGTTTCATGCCGACGCAATTTTCAAGTACTGGTATTTTTATTTTGGGGTAAGACTGTTTTATAGTATTTTTGGTCATCACGAGATACTTTCCTGTTGGGGCGGGTTGCCATTGTCATTAAAATGTTTAAATATATTGTAGTTTAATTCTGAATTTGAATTTAGGTCTCGATTAACATTTAAGATTGAATTAATATTGGAAATACGAATAACAATATTTTTATATAAAGGTAGTATAAAGTAAAAATATTAATTAAAAAAAATAATATCAATACTATATTTGTCCCACGGGTCCGGCTAGACGATGTTTATCTGAATCAACGTGTTTTAGTAGATATTTAGTTCAACGTAGGCAGGTGCTCATTAACTCACTTCTTTTGTTTCAGAGATTAGAATTACTTATATTTTTCCGGATTATTCATTTTTCAGAAAGACATAAATTACGTCTGTTGCCTTTCCCGATGATGGGCATAGCTTTCGCTACTGATTCCCAGGCGATATTGGTGTTTTTGTACTCGCTTTAGGGTCCCCAGAAAAATTTAGAAAGGGCAGTGTTGTTACTATATTTGATATTGACTAATGTCATTTGGTGGACCAGGTGTAACAGCAAAATTGTCCAAATCGTGTAACAGTATGGGAGAATTTTCCATCAGACAAAATGGAATTATACTTCATTTGCTCTCATTTTACACACACATATATATATATATATATATATATATATATATGTGTGTGTGTGTGTGTGCGTGTGTGTGTGTACGTGCTATACTCACTCTGAACTTATTTACACCGATTTGTTTGTTTTTTACTAAGAAATTTAGTTTAGTCGTGGGTCCTTACTTACCTCCCCTCCCCAACACACACACATCGTCGTTTTGATTTTTTTTTTTTTTGTTCCAACAAATTTTCCTGAAAAAATGTCGGACGAAGAAGGTCTCGTTAAAAGAATGCGTTCCGTCATTTCCAAAGCTATATTTAAATTCCGATCAAAACTGAAAGACTTTCGGTTCGGATGTTGTTTTTTTTTTGGGGTGGGGGGTTGTCAACATAAATGGACGATTCGTTTATATCGTCCAGTATTTTGCATTAGTTTTCTGACTCCAAATTCTCCTTTGCAAATCCTGATTCACGCTCATTGACTCTCGAGACTTGGCGTTTCGTAATGGTCTTCTTCTATCGTTTTTCCCTCCCCTCTTTTCTTAAACTGAAACTCCTCACTCGTCCTCTCGTACAGCGATCATCATTAGATATTAACTCATTTCAATTCTGGTTGAGTACTCCTTAAAATTGGCCAGCTTTATACAACAAGTCTCTATCTTTTTTGTCAGATCTCTCTTATTCTTTTTTTCTTTGTTTTTTTTTTTTCCTGTATTTTTGTTGTTTCTTTTTGTTTTGTTTTGTTTTTTCTGCATTTTTTTGTATTGATTTTTACTGCATTTTCTATTATGTATTCTTTTCACTTTTTCTTCATTTTATGAATATTGTGTTTCTTCATTTTCTTTCATTCTGTTTTCTTCTTTTCCTTTTCTTATGCTGTTTTCTTAACATTCATCTTATTTCTCTGTTTCTTTGTGCTATTATTCTTCTCTAGCCATCCATATTCATTATCTCTCTCTTTGCTCTCCTTCATTTCCCACGGTTCTTCCTGCTTTATCCAATTATTTCATTACTTTTATCTTTACTCTCCTTCTTTCCCGACTCTTTTAATTACTTACCCAGTTATTACTCTCCATTTCTAATTACTCTCCTTCATTTCCACCGTCCTTCCTGCTTTATTTAATAATTTCATTCCTGTTATCATTACTCTGCTTATTTCCGCCTCATTTTATTCCTTACACAGTTATTACTCTCCATTTCTACTTACTCTCCTTCATTTCCCTCGTCCTTCCTGCTTTATTATTTCGATTCCCTCGGTAGTGGATGCGCACTGCTGATGAGTCCCAAATATAGGACGAAACGGCCGTCCAGTGCTTCCTGAGGTTTCTATCAGACTCGATGAATCAATTAATATAATTATCAAATCCTCCTCATTACTGTTTGTGTTTATCATCGCTTGAACCAGCTTCTAATGCTCCAGTTGGAGCGGCTTGGTGAGAGTAGTCGTGGCTCCAGGAGGCTCAGTCCTATGGTCAGAGAGAATCTCAGTTGAGTTCCACCACGGAATGTGGGAGTGAGCGGCGCTTCATTGAGTCTGATTTGCAATCTCTTCGTCACCGAGGCCCGGCGGAGAAGTTGGTATGGTGTTCGCTTGCCAGGGTTTCGATTCCCTCGGTAGTGGATGCGCTCTGCTGATGAGTCCCAAATATAGGACGAAACGGCCGTCCAGTGCTTCCTGAGGTTTGCTATCAGATGAATCAATTTATATAATTATCAAATCCTCCTCATTACTATATATATATATATATATATATATATATATATATATATATAATATCACTTGATAATTAGTAGGGATAATTCAAGGAGGATATAAATACAAAGAGAGCTCAATGTAAGCACAGAGCAAATAGAAGAATAAATACAGAATTCTTAAAATGCGTTTAATTTATTCAAACACAAGGAAAAGTACTTAAGACATGTGTCTGAATAAATTGAAATCCATTTATTTTTGAAAATTTGGTCTGAAGAGGGGGACTTCAGAGTCCACGAAATAAAATATCACCTAAATGTATTTTTAAGGTTTCTGCATTCAATATATATATATATATATATATATATATATATATATATATATATATATATGAGGATAAAATTAAATTATTGCTCAACGATGTAACGCATATGGTAAAATAAATGAACGCAAAATATGTGTGTATGTGTGTGTTTGAAATGAAACTGGTCAGTTTTCATCATCTGAGAGAACAGTTTCTGATAGGAGAGTCCCCCGTTGCGCTTTCTCGGGCAAACGTTTTCCGCTGACATGAAATGAAAAGATTTTATTAAATCAGTTGCTCGGTCTGCTGCTAGGACAGTTGGTTCACTGTGTCATGCTAGACAATTATTTTCTCACCAGAAGTCTACATTCGTCGATACATTGACTATTGCTGTCACAAAAAGAGCCAGCAATGCTATCGGTCCTAACCTGGCATCTCGGATTCAGTCACCTACCACGGCCATAAGGTTCCTTCCATGTGATTTTTCTTTAAATATTTTCATGGTAGTTGTTGCCTCAACTTTAATTGCTACATCAACTTTAGCACTGATACTAGTTAGCGCGTTTCAGAAATGCGTTCTAGGATACCACCAACTTCCAGAAAGAATTCTGGTTGTGAAGCTGAAAGCAAAGCTATTCGACGTGGCTATTATAGTAGTTTAAGCACCGACGGCACAAAGCAAAGAGGAGGACATTGAATCTTTCTACTCCATGCTGGACAGTGCCAAGTCTCTATGCTAATTACAGGAAGTCATCATTATCATAGGAGACCTAAATGCCAAAGTGAGCAGGGGAAGGACAGGGGATAAAGCAGGAAGAATCGGACAAGGAACCCGCAATGAACGTGGAGAAAAATGAATTCAATGGTGCATAGCCAATGACCAGGTAATAGCCAATGGTTCCAAGATCATCCAAGACGACTATGGACATGGAGGAGTCTAGGAGGGGAAACTAAAAATCAAATTGATTATATAACCATCAACAAAAGATTCAGGAATGCAATGATTCACTGCAAAACCTACCCAAAGCGCCGACTGTTGAAGCAATCATCGCCCTCTTACAAATAAGATCGAAACTGTGGAAATTGAAGAAACCTAATGCAGCACACAAACTGCAATACAACAAACTCCTGGGCGATTATAACCTAAAAAATTATATATGGACAATGTGAAGAGAAGATACGAGACACAATGGCAAATGAAAATAGAACACAGTAAGAGATGCTTTCGTGACATCAGCAAACAATATCATCCCAAAGGAGACAGGACAAAGAAAAAAAAATGAATTGATGACTGCAGGTAAGCTAATGGCTGAACGAAAAATATATTGAAATAGAAAGATCGAACACTACCAATAAAACAGACATGTACAAACAAATAAGGCAATTATTAGGTTGGTGCAAAAATAATGACGTAATAATGTCGTTTTTTGACGTTTTTTTTAACGTCAAAACACGATATTATTACGTCATGATTTTTGCATCGACCTAATAACAGGACAGAAGATATGCACGTCAACAGGCTGCTTAAAATCAAAGGATGGAACACTCATATTAGAGAAGGAAAAAAAATTCTCCAACGCTGGAGCGGTTATATTGAAGATCTCTTCCAGGACAAGAGGGAACAGCAGCAATACACAGAATTATAGACGGACCTGGAATTCTGAAAACCGAAGTAAAAGCAGCACAGGCCAAACTGAACAGAAACAAGGCAGCTGGGCCAGACGGAATTGTAATGGAAATGCTGACAGCCTTAGATGACTTTAGACAAGATCACCGAAATAACAAATGAAATCTACAACAGCGGAGATATACCGGAAAACCTTGGCAGATCTATATTCATACCAATGCCTTCGAAACCAGACGCAAATGAATACGAACTCCACTGAACAATAAGCCTAATGAAACACGTGACAGAATCTCATCATCCGTACTGAGCACAGCAGAACCAGGCAGAGATAGGACGAGAACAGTGCGGGTTCATTAAAGACACCAGAACAACGAGTGCGATATTCATGGTCAGAAGGTTATCAGAGCGATACAGATGCAGAAGGACATGTACCTATGTTTCATAGACTACGCAAAGGCCTTCGACAAAGTACGCCATAAGGATCTAATGGAACTGCTCAGCAACCTTGCTATATTCAGGAGGAACATCCGAATAATCAAGAACCTATTCTGGCATCAAACAGTTTCCGTACGCATAGGGAACAAGTTCAACAATTATCCAAAAATAGAAAGGGGCATAAGGCAAGGATGCGTCTTCTCACCCGACCTGTTCAACCTATACAGCGATGAAATTCTGAGAGAATTGGAAACTCTACCAGGATTTGGCATTGGTACTGATAGCAGACACGGAGGAGAAACTAACTACAAAATCTCCTACAGAAGGTAGCGGCGGAGAGTGAGAAGAAGGGACTAAGCATAAATTACAAGAAGACAGAATGCATGGTCGTCAGTAAGAGGATGAGCTCGAAATGCGATTTGAAGGTCGCGAACAATAGAATCAAGCAGATGCAGAAATTCAAATATCGGGGAGGCGTCTTGACAGAAGGCGGTAAGAGCGACGCTGAGATCCGTAGGCGTATTGGGATGGCCAAGGAGACATTCCAAAGGCTGAGAAGAGTATTGCGAGACAGGACGATTTCTAAGGTAACAAAGAAAATAAGAATGAGCTGTTACGCGACTCCTGTTCTTCTTTACGACAGCGAATGTTGGACGATTTTCTCAAAGATGAAGAAGACGACGGAGATGTGGTTCTACAGAAGGATGCTAAGGATATCATGAACCGAGCGTGTGAGCAATGATGAGATCTTAGAGAGGATGCAAACAAGGAGGAGGATTATGCTTAACATCAAGAACAGGCAACTGAAGTTTCTGGGACACATAATGAGGAAGGAGGGCCCAGAGAATCTGATACTCACGGGTTGAATAGAGGGAAAAGAGAGACAAGGGAAAGCAGCGCGCGACATACCTGACGTGCTTGAGCAGGTGGATGACAGAACGGGATCTGGGGAAGGAAGCAGAGGGAAGGAACTTGCTGAGAACTACAAAGGATAAGAGGAAGTGGAGAGCCATGATCGCCTACGCCCAGAAAGGACATGGCACATAAAAAGAAAGAATGAAGAATGTTTTTTTATGGTTTATCATTTTTACAGATGAAAGGGCTACAGGTAACACTAAGTTCTATGGTAAAATTTTCTTTTCTCGCACGTCTGGCTTGTGGAACTTTCTTCCGGTTTCTTGTTACCTAGTCAACTTTGATCTTCAAAAATTTAAATGCAATGTCGATCGTCATCTTATGTCTCTTTCATTACTTTTCTTTTATTGTCCTATCTCTTTAAGTTTTTTTTTTCTCACACTTTGGATGAAATTATTAATATATATATATATATATATATATATATATATATATATATATATATATATATATATATAAATGAGTTGGCGATTGCTTTTAGCATGAAACAGACAGTGGAATCTGGGTGTTCACTTTTATATTTACATACGCTCTATCTGTGATATATATATATATATATATATATATATATATATATATATATATATATATATATATATATATATTAAGGGAAGAGGTTATAGTAGTTCTAACGAGAGAAAAGTGTGTATATTAAAAAGGAGAGAGAAACCACAAATGTTTTTGGTTGTAATGTGGATTTTTAAAAAAAAATATATTATGCTTTTTTTTCCGTGATTTTGCTACACGGGTTTCCGGTCTGGTGATTATCATCAGGCAAGCAGTGGGTATTTCCACATATTAAAAGGAATTAATTTTTCTTATGTTTTTCGATGTTAAATATTCTCGATATTAGGCATTTCAGTTCATTAAAGTGGGGTACATATTGAGTTGAAATAAAAATCCAAGATAATGGCTAATAGCATATCCAAAAGAATAGAACATTTCAAACATTTACAAATATTCAAAGAGAACATTTGAATAGTTTTTATACGCTTTATGTCCAGAAAGTACAACTTATAGGAAAACAAGAAAGACTGAATAAAAAGCTTAATAGTGGTACCTTGTCATTTGTCTTTATTGAAACATGTATAAAATAAGGTTAGCTGCTTAAATGCACAATTATATACATATATATATATATATATATATATATATATATATATATATATATATATATATATATACCCGTGGCGATGAGAACGAAAATAATATATATATATTCTATCGTTACACAGCATTAATCCAAAAGAGGGCTTGAGACCGTTAGTAGAAGAATAATTACTTATTATAATTTTTCTTTTTCTTGTAGACAAAAACAGTTTACATATTTGGTTCTCACCAGTCGAGTTGCAGTTGAAATGCACCGAAACGAAAATCATCTTTGTAGTGAGTAAACTGTTTTCATAATATATATATATATATATCTATTATGAGAGGTTAAAAAACAAATAAAAGATTAATAAAAACATTTTGAAATCGCTACATAAAATGTTTAATGTTTCAATGCTATAACTGGATTTCTTCAAGCGATGGTAACTAACTGGCGATGAAATAATTTCTAAAGAAATTTAAAAAACAATTTTTACCAGTTTTACGAAAGGTAAAGTAGACGGGACATAAAGTCAGAATTAAGAAGTAGACTTGTGGGTATGTCTTGATTAACCAATTAAATGTCAGTTCTACACTAAATAGAAAAGTAAGGTCAGAGGATGGGATGGGCGAGTTATTTTTTTCACGATAAACCGGGACATGGACATGTCCTCATTGACGATTGCGGGAAATATGCCAGCTTCAAATGTATCGTGATTGTAGACAAATATGATATGTTTAATTTGTTGGGTTAATCAGAAAATACAATCAATGCATATATATATATATATATATATATATATATATATATATATATATATATATATATATATAAAAGTGTACGACCGTGTATCTATGTACAATTTTTGCTTCCACTTCCATAAAAACACCAATATACGCAACCATATATAAATCCAAATTTTTAAAAATTAATCAGTTTGACTGACGATCGCAAAAAGCGTGAAACTCAGGGTCACAAACTCACATCAATCCAACTATATATATATATATATATATATATATATATATATATATATGTATGTATATATTATATTATATTATATATTATATATATAATATATATATATATTATATTATATATATATATATATATATATATATATATATATATATAATATAATATATATATATATTATATATATATAATATATAATATAATATATATATATATATATATATATATATATATATATATATATATATATATTATATTATATATTATACATGTATAATATATATATATATATATATATATATATATATATATATATATATTGCGTGTATTTGGGCAGCTGTTAAAGACCAAAGAAACTTTTCTCTGTTTAAAATATATTTTCTATATTTCGTAACATTTTTTTTTCTTGATTTCCGATATATATTTAGATATAAGTTGTCCAATGCCTGGATGCTTTCAATCATTTATTCAATCACGTCCTCTCTTTTCCCGCTCATTTTTAGCAACCTAATATCCCCTTTCTTTTTCCTGTCCTATCTCCTTCTGAATTCTAAACCTCATCCAAACCCTTAGAAATTAATTCTCTTTCCTCAGCCCCTCAACAGTACCGCGTCTACTTGAAAGGCTCACAATTACCCGGAACTCCTCACCTCGGGCTCTATGCCCATTATTTTCGTCGGCTCTGTTTGTCTATATGAAGTGACTGGCCCTCGACGTAAACGGTAAAGGCAGCTCCAGTTGGAACGAGGCTAAAAACTACAGCAAATAAAAACAAACCTAAAGAAAATATTAAAGGGAAAATGAAAATATTAGGTTGGTGAAAAAATAATGTCGTTCTTTGACGATTTTTTTGATTATCGTTCACCCATTTATCCAACTTTTTTGACTTCCCTATTTGCTTTAAATCGCGAACGACTGTTGAGTGGTCGACCTCGAGTTCAACAGCAACTTCTCGTGTGGTTTTGCGAGGATCGGCTTCAATTAAGGGTTTCAAATATTCGTTATCAACCGCAGTCGGCCGGTCGCGACCGTCTTCAGCTTCGAGGCTCTCGTCACCATTGCGAAATTTCTTGAACCACCGTTGTGCCACACGTTCGTTAGTGGTTCCTGGGCCAAACGCATCATTGATATCACGAGCTGTCTCGGCAGCTTTTCGGCCTAGTTTGAACTGGAACAAGAAAATCGTGCGGATTTGAATTTTGTCCATGCTGTCGAAAAGCCTGCAAAAAAATGAATGAAGAGATTGAGAACGGTAACGAATAACACGATTCTATAGAGCGAAAAACGCGCTTCAAAAGGATATATAACATGGCTATATATATATCAATGAATTAATTCAGAAATCATATATAAAAGTAACATGTGTGAGAAAACGACATTATTTTTGCATCAATCTAATAATAACCTGTGCCGGATGGGAAGTGTTGCATATCGAGTTGTGTGTCTCCGAAGGAAGGTTCTCTTTATAACTGGCAGGAGAAGCACTAAAGCAAGTCGTGTTCTTGTAATCGAGGCGCGCAGACAAAAGAACGACATCAAAAGAGGATTGATACCATCGATGGAGTTCTGTCGTTACACTTCCTCTTTTGTTTACATGGATTTCTCCTTTCTTTATAACCAATTCTCCCTTTATCTAGCTATAAGTCATAGCCTTTTTAGAGACACACATACAGAGAGAGAGAGAGAGAGAGAGAGAAAGAGACACACAGAGAGACCGAAAGAGAGAAAGTGAGATGGAGACACAGAGAGATATAGCCTTCTTAGAGACACACATACAGACAGAGACAGAGACAGAGACAGAGGGACACCGAGAGAGACCGAAAGAGAGAATGTGAAATAGAGACACAGAGAGATATAGCCATTTTAGAGACACACACACAGAGAGAAAGAAAAAGAGAGAAACCGGAAGAGAGAAAGTGAGGTAGAGACACACAGAGATATAGCCTTTTTAGAGACACACATACAGAGAGAGAGAGAGAGAGAGAGAAAGAGAGACCGAAAGAGAGAAAGTGAGATAGAAAGACAGAGGGCTATAGCCTTTTTAGAGACACACATACAGAGAGAGAGACCAAAAGAGAGAAAGTGAGATAGAGACACAGAGAGATGTAGCCTTTTTAGAGACACACATACTGAGAGAGAGAGAGAGAGAAAGAGAGACACCAAGAGAGACCGAAAGAGAGAAAATGAGATCGACACAGCGAGATATAGCCTTTTTAGAAAGACACTTACAGAGAGAAAGAGAAAGAGAGAGAGAGAGAGAGACAGACACACACAGCGAGACAGACCAAAAGAGAGAAAGTGAGATGGAGACACAGAGAGATATAGACTTTTTAGAGAGACACATGCAGAAAAATATAGATAGAGAGGGAGAAAAAACCGAGGAACAGATAGAGAGATAGAGAGACAGAAAGAGAGAGAGTGAGATGTAGACAGAGAGCCTTTTTATAGACACGCATACAAACAGAGAGAGAGGGGCAGAAAGACAGTGAGGAACAGAGCCTTTTTATAGACACAAAACAGAGAGCGAGAGAGAGAGATAGAGATAGAGACGGAAAGAAACAAGGAGACAGTGAAATATACAACTTCTTTATAGAGATACATAGAGGGAGACAGAAACAGAGAGAAGCAGACAAGCAAACAGACAGACAGAGAGAGTATAGCCTTTTTATAGACACACAAACAAAGAGACAGACAGACAAAGAGAGATAGAAAGAGACAGGGATAGAATGAGATATATAACCTTTTTATAGGGTTACATACAAATGAGTAGAGAGAGAGAGAGAGACAGAAAGACAGAGAGAGAGAGAGAAACCGACAAATAGGCATAGATATATAGCCTTTCGACAGACATACAAACAGTGAGACAAAGAGTGACATAGCCTTTTTATAGACATACATACAGAGGATAGAGAGAAAGGCAGTAACAAGAAGAGAGACAATGAAAGATATAACATTTTCATAGAAAAACATAGAGAAAGATAGATACAGAGACAGAGAGAGATAGAGGCACAGAGAGGGAGAGTTGGGGAGGAACGAACAAATAGAGAGCGAGGTTTAACCCTTTTTAAACGCACATACAAACAGAGAGAGAGAGAGACATAGACAACGAGATAACATTTTGATAGACCTACATACAAACAGAGAGAGAGAAAGAAAGAAAGAAAGAAAGAAAGAAAGAAAGAAAGAAAGAAAAAGAATGAAATGGAGAGAGATAGAAAGAGAAAGACAGAGATAGAGACGGAGGGACGAAGACAGAGAGAGAGAAAGAGAAGAGGTATGTAAAAACGCATATATAGAGAGAGAGATAGAGGAAGAAACAGAGAGAAACATAGAGAGACAGAAAGAGATAGACACAGGTATCCTTTTTATACATACAGAGAGCCAGAGAGAGAAAGAGAGCAAAGGAAGGTTGGTAATGAACGATAATATATAACAGGCCACTCTACTTGTGCTGCTAGCCGATCCCTATTGCAGACGCTTGCTCGGGCGCATTTGTGTTTATTCACCAACAGAGCCCACCTGTGGTTTATACTGTAACTATGCCGAGCAGACCTTAGTTACAGTTTCTGGGAAAGAGCCTGTTATCTAGCGTGCTCGACAATTTGAACACGGCGAGCACGCTCAAGCATTTGGCCACGATGATTTGTGACTTCATACTAGCACAGCTATCAAGTGGTTCCGTCTATCCAATTTCAAACTGTTGTATGGTTTTCAGGCACTTTTCAAAGGCGCATGCTGGGATCGACTCCTCCAGTCCGATCTCATCAGGAAGTTTCCTTCCCAACAAATCGACTATGGTGAGATTCGAACCCGAGTCTCATGGTCAGAATGCGAACGTTGTAACCACTCGGCCACAAGTTGGATCGGCCAAAAATTCAGGTAGCTGTTTCCCGAGACGAGACTCTGCCCTTCAACATAGCCTCGTCTTGGCATCCTCTCTGCCCGGAGGCAGAGAGTTTGACCAGCACAGCTGGAGACGAATCTCCAAATCTAGACCAACATACAGTATTTACTACTGAATGTTAATGGGAACATACCCATTATCGTCTGTAGGTATCCTACAAAGTTAGTGTTAACATTTTTTTGTTGGCCCACTTTTATGATGTTATTGCTCAGCCCAGAATAGGGGTTGTTCAGACTAAGTGAAAAGGAAGTATGTTATTCCAGTGGATTATTTTAAACTCAGTGAAACTGTTTGGTATGCGTAAGTGTGTGTGTTTTATTACACATGAAAAGGCACACAAAATCAAGCAAGTACAAAAATTTAGATATCTCATTACCTGGTTACCCGGTGACATGAAATTAAAGGATAATAATAATAATAATAATAATAATAATAATAATAATAATAATAATAAATGCTAAGTTCCTAATTTTAATGTTTTTTGACAGTATGATTCTGCAACATTTGTCTATATATCTGAGATGAGGTATAGTAACTACCAGTCTTACACATCTACAAATCTATCCCTCGTCCATGCATTGAATACAGCTGCCATATCTGGTCCGGTGACCCTGCTGTTCATCTCGAGGTTTTCGACAGAATCCGAAGAAGGATCTGTGAAGTAATGGTTCCTGACTTGACATCTTGACTCCAGTCCCTTTCTCAGCGAAGTTATGTGGCTTGCTTTTGTCTTTTCTACAAATATTTTCATGGCTACTGTTTTGTCAAGCTTTTTCTCTTGTTCCCCAACCACATAAATTTAAGCATGCTACTAGACTGGCAATTAGGTCCCACCCTTTTACTGTTCAAAGAGCTAGATGTAACCGCCAGTTCTACTCTAATAGTCTCTTTTCTTGCTCTTCCCACCTGTGGAACTCCCTTCCGATTTCTTGCTTCCCTGTTAACAATAATGTTCAAGAATTTCAATGAAATATCAATCGTCATCTTCTGCCTTTTTGAACTGGGTCCCTTTATTGACCATTCCGCAATCTTCCCTATTCTCAGTCTTCACTTTCACTTTTACTTTCTATAACCCCCTGTTGACAGAAAATGCGATGCCAAAATCCGAAGAAGCATTGGAATAAAGAATGATGCCTTTTAAAAGTCAAGTAAAGTGTAAAGAAACAAGAAAATTTCATTCGAAACAAAGAAAGCTTGTTATGTAATATCGATCCTCCTGTATGGCAGTGAATGCTAGAAAATCTCCTAAGAGAGTTGAGACAACAGAAATGTGGTTCTACAGAAGGATACTGAGAATCCCATGGATTGAACACGTGAGTAACGAAGATTTTTCCGGGAAAATGAAAACGAAAAGGATAAAATGGAGTCTCGACTCACGAATATAATTCGTTCCTGAAGGCCGTTCGTAATCCGAAATGTTCGTAAACCGAAACTATTTTTCCAATAGGAATCAATGTAGAGAAAAAAGTCACAGTCGAATAAAATTGGAAAAAGAAAATCACGACACAGCATACGAATGCATACAACCCGGCTGTCGACTCAGAAATTATTCCGTTCGGGTTAACTCGGTTCGGCAATGTTGTTCGAGAACCGCAATGTTGTTCGAGAACCGAGGTATTTTCATCTCGAATTTTCTGTGCGAAAACCGATTTGTTCGACATGTGAGACGTTCGAGAACCGAGGTTCCACTGTAGAGCGAATGTATCTAAATAAATATTAGGGTCATGTCATAATATATCATTCCAACTTAAATCAACAATGTTTTGCGGCAATTTTTAACATCAATCAGATTTTTCTTTAAAAACATTTAAAATAAAAACAAGTTGAATCTATAATACGAATCCCCCCACACACATTCTACTGCATCCCAATTTTCATAAGGTAGTATTTATATAAAATACAATATTTATTATAACCTAATTATGTACAATAATGAATCAACTGCAATATACGTAGGTGAACAATTCAACTAGAAAAATTGAAAATACAATATATCTAAATACAAATTAGAGACCTGTCATAATAGATCATTCCATCTTAAATAAATGAACAATGATTTGCGGCAATTTTGAACATCAACTTGAGATTTTTCTAGTTAAAAAGTTGAAGAATTTTAACACATTCGATAAAAAAAATTTTATGTCATTTATTTTGAAGTTGGTCCAGGGCAAGAGTCTCTGCCGAACCTAGTCAATGATACGGTCATCCCCACTCCCTTTTTTCATAAGATAGCATTCATCGTGGTGTCATTATACAGCTCCCTTCTCTGCTACATTTCAATTTTCATAAGGTTCTATTCATATAAAATAGAAATTTTATTGTCACTTAATTATGTACAATAATGGATCCTATGCAATATAGGTGAACAAACCAAGTAGAAAAATTGAAAATAAATACAAAATATGTAAATACAAATTAGAGACCTGTCATAATAGATCATTCCATCTTAAATAAATCAACAATGTCTTGCAGCAATTTTTAACATCAACTTGAGATTTTTCTTGTTAAAAAGTTGAACAATTTTAACACATTCGATAAAAAATTTTATGTCAGTTATTTTGAAGTTGACCCAGGGCAAAGAGTCTCTGCCGAACCCAGTCAATGATACGGTCATCCCCACCCTACTACATCTCATTTTTCATAAGGTAGTGTTCATATAAAATATAAATTTTATTGTAACCTAATCGTGCACAATAATGGATCATATGTAATATCTTTTAAGAATTCAACTAGAGAAACTGAAAATAAATAAAATGTATTTAAATACAAATGAAAGACATGTCGTAATGAATCATTCTATCTTAAATAAATTAACAATGATTTACGACAATTTTTAACATCAACTCTTATAAAAAATTAGATTCTGCGAAATGGATAAAAATATTCAAAATTGATAGGTGTATGAATAATTTCATTTTTATTGTAACCTACTTATGTACAATAATGGATCCTATGCAATATAGGCGCACAATTCAACTAGAAAAATTGAAAATAAATACAATCTATCTAAATACAAATTAGAGACATGTTATTATGGATCATTCCATCTTAAATCAACAACGATTTGCAGCAATTTTTAACATCTACTTGAGATTCTTCTCATTAATATGTTGAACAATTCAATTTAAACCCATTAAACGAGGAGAAAATGGTGAAAATGGATCATATGCAAATACAGGTGAACAATTCAACTAGAAAAATTGAAAATAAATACAGTGTATCTAAATACAAATTAGAGACATGTCAATAGTGCATTTCATCTTAAATAAATCAACAATGTCTTGCGGCAATTTGTACTCTCAGTCTGAGATTTTTCTTTACAAAAATTAAAATAAAAATGTATTGAAACTATAATACGAATATGTACAATAATAGATCATATGCAATATACGTAGGTGATAAATTCAACTAGAATAAGTGAAAATACAGTGGGACTTCGGTTCACGAATTCCTTCCTGAAGGCCGTTCGTAACCCGAAATGTTCGTAAACCGAAAATATGTTTTTCCAATAGGAATCAATGTACAGAAAAAATGTCACAGTACAATAAAATTGGAAAAAGAAAAGTACCATACAAGACACGAATGTATACATGGCGATCGACTCAGAAATGATTCCGTTCGGGTTAACTCGTTTCGGCAATGTTATTCAAGAACCGAAATTTTGTTCGATAACCGAGGCATTAGGTTGGCGCAAAAATAATGACCTAATAATGTCGTTTTTGACGTATTTTTTAACGTCAAAAAACGACATTATTACGTCATTATTTTTGCACCAACCTAATATTTTCATCTCGAATTTTCTACTCGAAAACCGATTTGTCCGACTAGTGAGACGCTCGAGAACCGAGGTTGCTCT
The DNA here is from genome assembly GCA_963932145.1 of Acanthosepion lycidas. Taxonomy (NCBI): domain Eukaryota; kingdom Metazoa; phylum Mollusca; class Cephalopoda; order Sepiida; family Sepiidae; genus Acanthosepion; species Acanthosepion lycidas. The sequence continues at coordinate 37,835,336 of OZ010599.1, forward strand.
GTATTCATACTTAGAATCAGAAACAGCCATTTGAAATGTCTAGGACATATAATGAGGAAAGAGGGCTTCGAGAATTTGACACTCACAGATATATTAAAGGCAACAAAAAAAATAGCCAGAAGAAAACAGCAAATAAACTTTTTATATATCTAATCTCACCCGAAAAAGACAATAAAGCCAGCAGGGTTCAAGAGTTTACTGGATGTTAGAGAATATGTGAAAATATACTATTAAGGGAACAGGACAATAAAAGTACAAGAATTAAGGAGACAGAAGGTAATGATTGACATTGCATTTAAATTTTTGAAGATCAAATTTGACTGGGAAGCAAGAAGACGGAAAAGAGATCCACAAGTGACAAGTGCGAGAAAATAAACTGTTAGCATAAAACTTACGGTTACATCTAGCCATTTCAACCATAAAATGATTAAATCTTCTTGCTAATCTAGTAATGCGCTTAATTTTTTAAAATCGGGGTACCAAAGAGGAGAGGTCATCAGAAAAATTACCATGAAAGTATTTATAGAAAAGAGACGTTAGGGAGGTGGGAAAGTGACTGAAGCCGAGATGCCAGATCAGGACCAATAACATTGCGGATTTTTTTTTTTTTTTGCATTTTGTCTGGAATTTCTAAATACGCAGCAGAATTTGACGACTTGATGTGGTAGCAATATTCAATATATGGGTGACTGGTAGACTTATAAATATGTAAGATAGATCCTGTCGAGAGAAATTGTCTATCAGGGCACAGTGAACCAACTCTCCTAGCAGTAAGACCTATCAACTGATGATATGGTGATGAACCTGGTCTTCGGTTTATAGTCGAGAATTGTCAAATGCCCCCTCCAATGCATTTTCTTCTGGGTGGATACATTTTCTCCCCTGGCCTTTATTAAGTCGAAACGGTGGCCATAAAAACCCAAGACCAGGCTCATACAGAATATCTCCAGCCATTGCAAAATCAATCTTTCCATTTTATGTCAGCGGCAAATGATAGCCGACGAGCGGGGAGGGGAATGGGTGGCAGAACACGGATTAGAGGAGATTGTAAAAAGACAAAGATTGCTAAGGACTACACGATACAGTAAGTTGCGAGGAGCCGTAATCATCTATGCCTTGAAGGGACACGGCATAGAAGAAGAAGAAGAAGAAGAAGAAGAAGAAGAAGAAGAAATGAGGAAGAGAAGGAGGAGGATCAGAGAAGAAGAATGAGGAAGAGGACAGAAAAAGAAGAATGAGGAAGAAGAAGAAGAAGAAGAAGAAGAAGAAGACGAAGAAGAAATGAGGAAAAGGAGGAGTAACAGCAACAGAGAAGAAGAATAGGGAAGAGGACAGAAAAAGAAGAATGAGGAAGAGAAGAGGAAGAAGAAGAAGAAAAATGAGGAAGAGGAGAAGGAGGAGCAACAGAGAAGAAGAATGAAGAAGAGGACAGAAAAAGAAGAAGAATGAGGAAGAAAAGAGGAAGGATGAGGAGGATGAGAAGAAGAAGAAGAAGAAGAAGAAGAAGAAGAAAAAGAAATGAGAAAAAGGAGGAGTAACAGCAACAGAGAAGAAGAATGGGGAAGAGGACAGAAAAAGAAGAATGAGGAAGAGAAGAGGAAGGATAAGAAGAAGAAAAAGAAGAAGATGAAGAAGAAGAAATGAGTAAAAGGAGGAGTAATAGCAACAGAGAAGAAGAAAAAGGAAGAGGACAGAAAAAGAAGAATGAGGAAGAGAAGAAGAAGAAGAAGAAGAAGAAGAAGAAGAAGAAGAAGAAGAAGAAATGAGGAAAAGGAGGAGTAATAGCAACAGAGAAGAAGAATGAGGAAGAGGACAGAAAAGAAGAAGAAGAAGAAGAAGAAGAAGAAGAAGAAGAAGAAATGAGGAAGATAAGAAGGAGGAGCAACAGAGAAGTAGAATGGGGAAGAGGACAGAAAAAGAAGAAGAATGAGGAAGAGAAGAAGAAGAAGAAGAAGAAGAAGAAGAAGAAGAAGAAGAAGAAGAGTCAAACGTAGAGACTCTGGGTCAGACAGGAAATCAGCTGTTATTTTATTATATAGATTACATTTTATTTTAAGTGTCCCAATATTTCATCTCCGCTAGGCATCGCTCTTGTCCTCGAGAGACCATAGCGTTAGAGTAAATAGCCGTCTTCTTTGACGGCTTTCCTCCCGATTACCGTCCGTAATTGTATGCGTGAACCGAGTCTCATCTCATAAACGTGTTGAAGCTGACGGACGCTCCCAGTCCATCTGTCTGGAAATGATTCATTAAAATACGACCTGAAAACACGATGAAAACGAGTAGATACGCATAATAAAAAATAAAAAAAAAGACTCCCTCTTTTCATCATATCTAGCCGAAGCAATTTGACTCTTGCTCAGTGACTCCTTTTTGAACTGATCGCCTCCTCCGGTGGAATGGGGTGGATCGTCAGAACTACCGTGGATTGATGGACAGATGGTTGGCCGGTTGGTGTTATTCTTATGAAATAACATTTAGGATGGATTTGGGCAACAACAAGTGACCTTTCTAGCATAAAACATGTCTGAAGAGACTCTTGAAAGCTCCGCTTTCTTACACTCCGATTTCTCTCTCTATCTATCTTTCTCCTGCCCCTCCTTCCCTCTCACTCTCTTTACCTCTTTTTCCGTATATATATATATATATATATATATATATATATATATATACAAGTACTTCATGAGATCGTTGAAATGAATATAGCATGACGAAAAAGATGCCAAACATGACGAAAACAAAACTTTATCATCTAAATGTTTATGTTATTATTAAGAGGAAAGATCAAAGTATTTTAGGGTGTTTTTTTTTACATTTTTTAATTGTTCCTAGCACGTCCCAAATTTCGTTAAAAATCTTGTTTTTTTAGTCAGAAAAATTGACAGCTAATCGATTATGTCAGCCATTTTTTTCCCAATTTATAAAAAAAGAAATTAAAATCTCCGTGTGAAATTCTTTTAAAACTCAATTATAATTTTTTCAAAACTTATTTTAAGAAAATCAGAAATTTTTTAAAATTTAAAATATTTTGAACCATTCTTAACTTTGTTTCTGCGCCGAAAAGACGTAGTTTGAAAATAAAACAAAGCAAGTCATAACCTTTCGCGTCACTTGACAGGTGAGGAAATACATTCATGATAGCTTACGTGAGGATAATTCTTCTACGGAAGGAGAGTAGTGAAATTATTTAGTGAACAAATTATTTACCTCGTTATTTTTAAGGAAAACTTTCAGCGCTCTAATTTTGTTTTTGTACTTAGCTTTCACCTTTACGTTTACGATGTTTTATGGAAAATATATTATAAAGAAATTAAAATAAGGCTGTTGATAGTGAAATCAAATTTCATAAGAAAGGTGTCTAATTAATTTATAGGTGCCTTTCTTAGGAAATTTTATCAGAAGTGTACATAAAATACAAAATTTATATTTCATAAGATGATACTGATACTTGTAGATACCCTTCTTAGTTGAAATTGAAAAATCAAATTCACACGTGTTTCGAAAAAATAAATCTATATCTCAAAAGGACATTGATGAAACTGAATGCGGCATTTAACTAATTTTATAATATTTTAACAACTTAAATATAAAAATCTATTATAATTAAAGAAATAACAAAAAATTGTATTAAAAATTCAGTATTTAAGTTAAATACTAGACAGAAACTCAATCCACGTGACGTATTTTTTATTGCACGCATGATACTTCCGGTCTTCCGTAGATTTGATTTGCAATCGTATTATTATTGACACAAATTATACTTTTTTTTATATACTGCTGTTCGTTAGTTTTTAAGAAGCTTTGGAAATTATAATCTGTAAATATGTATCTACTTAATAACAACATTCGTTAAATTCTACAAACGTTTCCCTAATTTTAGAAGAATTAACAACATAATGTAAAAATAATAAAATATTTCAAAAATAAGAAATAATTGTTTTAAAAATTCATTTTTCATGGAAATATCATTTTGCTTTCAGACAATATTGTCTATGTTCATTAAAATAAATAAAAGCAATTAAAAGCTTTTGAAATTAAATAGTATTTTTGTTTTATTGAGTTTTCTATGATGATTTTCAGGTAGAAAAAAAACAACAAAAATCATGATTTGGTTTCCTCAAAGTATTGTGCTTTTAACTAATATAATTACTAATCTTCCCAAAATTGAAATTATAGAGTTTTCGTACAATTAGTTGGATGTGGGGGTAGGGCAAAACATATGAAAAAAATTGCCATGTCTTTAAAAAGAAAAACATATTTATAATAAGTTCCATCATTTGTGAATAGTTTCTGAAAGTTTCATTAAAATCCGACAATTATTTTTATTTTTGCAATATTTTCCAAATTAATATCTGTCATACAAAAAAAAAGAAAAAAAAAAAACGTGCTAAAAATTTATATGTTATGTTACTAGTTCTGGTGATACAAAGAGAAACAAGGTGTTTTTTAATCAAAATTTAGAATGTTCTAAAAAGAAGGAAAAAATTTTTTAAATGATTAAAAAATACTTTGATCTTTCCTCTTAATAATAACATAAACATTTAGACACTAAAAATTTGTTTTCGTCAAATTTGGCGTCTTTTTCATCAAGCTACCTATATATATATATATATATATATATATATATATATATATATATATATATATATATATATATATATTACCTTAAAGTATTTAAGCTAGCTCCCCCGGAAGTCTCTTGATTGGGCCTTCATCACAATAGCTAGGTAGGAGTAGATGCGATAAGCAACAATAAACTATACAACTCAAAATTGATTGCTGTATTTAAGTATTGCATTAAAATTTAAGCTTACCTTTTAAAAGTTCAACGATAATTCTTCTGCCGCCACTTGATTTAAAGACAATTTGATGTACGTAGGTACTTATTTTCCATACAAACAATTATTTTTATTTAATGGATGACTTTCGCGGGATTTCGCAATTAATTTCGATTATTCCCAAATTTATTTTCAAGTTATAAAAACTGTTATCGCACAAAAAAATTAATCGCAAAAATCATCTTAAAAATTCTTCGAAAACAATCGCAGTAATGAAAAGTTTGGAATCCAAAATTTCAGGATTGAGGGTTCGGATTCGACCCGGAATTGTTTTTACTTTTCTCGTTGTATTGGCCTGATTCTAAAATGGTATAATCTGTTGGTCTACGGTCTCTAGGAGTAAAGTTGAAAAAGCGTGACTCAGTGACACAGTGACATTCGCATTTATTATATAGATATGATAAACTGGAAAACCCTTTTACTAAGAACGCGCTTCGCATACGTGTTAGTCTGTTGAGGCCAGGGTGAAAGAAAAAAACTGCATGTTTTTCTCTATTAAAGCCGATAATAGCTGTTGGATTTTAAATTAACCGATTTCGAGTGAATTTCTGTCATTGCCTCTATACCGCAACATGTTGATTTTGCGAAGATTTTTAATATGATGTGTAAGCCTGGTGTTGTGTTTATATTAGGTTGGTGGAAAAATAATGACGTAATAATGTCGTTTTTTGACGTATTTTTAACGTCAAAAAACGACATTGTTACGTCATTATTTTTCCACCAGCCTAATAGTAGGTAACTCCAGAAATTTCCGATACTTAAGGTTTAAAATGATTTTTTTTAAATGAAAAATCTTTCTTGAAGCCTTTATTTTAGTTTTAATTTCAAGTTAATAGATTCAATTCATATTTCTAATGAGCAAAATGGTCCATTTTAAAATTAATAAAGACAAAAACGAAACTGACTGAAAGATTTTATTTGTTGTTTTTTTTGCTAAAAAAAAAATTAATTTTAGCACCATTTTTAACCAGCAATGACAATTCTCTTTATTATAAAATCTTCCAAAATTAAAATATACTTTTCTGAAACTTTATTTGAGGAATTTTAACCTATTTTAAGCATAATTAATCAGAGTTGAAACAAATATTATTTTCTCTAAAGACTATTAGGCCTCAAACCCGGTATTATGTGGAACACGTACCATTGCTAAGGATGCAGGTAAAATGGTTGGCTCTCTGTGCCCCTCCTGTAAGTCATACAATCCATTGCTAAGGATGCAGGTAAAATGGTTTGCTCCCTGTGACCCTCCTGTAAGTACTTGACCTCCTCCTGCTATCCGCTACCTTTACAAGAGCCAGATCAGGCCCAAAATGTATTACTGTTGTCATATTTGGTCGAGAGCTGCCCAGATCGTACTCTCCAGGCTTGATAGAATTCCAAAAGCGTCTTCGTGCCCTTGTAGGTGACGAACTTTTCTCCGCCCTTCAATCTCTCTCTCCTGCAGGCGGGAGGGTGTCACGCCTCTTGCTGCTCTGCCGCTATTTCCACGAAAAGTGCTCGGACGAACTACATTCGCTGGTCTCGCCGAGGCAAATCTTCACAGCCATGTCACTTACGTAGTAGCAAACGACCGATCGGTGAGAAGGAAGTTCCACCAGAGAAGCTTCATCCTGCAAACTACTGCCCTGTGGAACCGGCTCCCAAGAGCATGTTTCCTCGATCACTACAATCTAAACCTGTTCAAGGCTGGAGTAAACAATTGCCTTCTACTTCTAAACACACAAATAGCATCCAAACGTAACCCTCTACCTCGAATGGAAACCGGGCCTTGTAAATGGTGAATGTCGCTGAATATATATATATATATATATATATATATATATATATATATATATATATATATATATATATATATATATATACACTGGGTGCCAAATTATTATCGCGTTAATTTTTTTTCTAATATTTCAAAAACCATCCAATCAATTCACACAAAATTTTCACACAATGTTGGCAACACTAACCTGCGCAATCATTGAAATTTTTCTACTGATCTGCGCAATGTAAACAAACTGGCGCCATATTTGTTATCAGATAAAAAAGTTATCTCAATAATAATTTGGCACGCAGTGTATATATATATATATATATATATATATGAAGAAATTCAGTTTTAAGGTGTGCTATTTTTACGAGATAAAGTGCTCAGTATCAGAGATAGAGCGTATATAAATATAAATATAAAAGTGAACAAGAAAATTGCGTCTAGCATGAAACAGCACGTTGCCTCTGAGTGTTGACTTCAATGTTCACTTATATATATATATATATATATATATATATATATATAATTTGTGAGAAATGTGAAAAGATTTTTTACGCGTTCCATCCGTTAGGACTTCATCGGACTGGAACAATGTAAACAAACCCAATCCAATTAAGTGCTAACGGATAAAACCCCTCATAAGAACTTTTTTTCCAATTTGTCATACATAATACATACATACATACACACACACATATATATATATATATATATATATATATATATATATATGTGTGTGTGTGTGTGTGTGTCTGTATATATATATATATATCTATATATATATATATATATATATATATATAAGGAATAAGCAGGAAAAAGCTAAAATATTAGGTTGGTGCAAAAATAATGACGTAATCATGTCGTTTTTTGACGTTAAAAAATACGTCAAAAAACGACACTACTACGTCATTATTTTTGCACCAACCTAATAGAACAACCGGTTTCGTCCCAGCCTTATCAAGTTTATTTTCTGGGATATAAAAAAAATATATATAAACATGTAAATTAAATATAATGAATGGAAGGAAAAAAAAAATGAATTTCAAGAAACCTAATGTCCAATAACATTCAGACCCAGTAAGGATTTCCTCTGTTTACAAAGGGAAGTCCCACAGGATCTGATATACAAGGACTCTAGAACTTTGAGGTGATATGAGGAGTGGGAGCTAGATGAAATAAAAAAACAGTCCGCACTAAAATCAAACATACAATTCCTGCTGTTTATTAAATGCTCTGCAATAGCAGAGCCAGAAGTCTTGGTTAGTTGACTCTTCCTGACAGACGGATTCAAAATCCTGGGGGTGGGGAGTACGTGTTGTTTTATTCACAGATCCAAACGTTGGAACGTCCTCCCTATGTAGTCGAGTCCACAACTACACTTACATTTATGGATCACTGAATAAACCTGATGTTGGGGGGGGGGGGAGAACGTCTTTCTATATATAAATTGTGTGTGTTGATTTGGTGTGTGTGCGTGTGCGTGCGTATATATGTGTTTGAGAGAAAATGAGAAAATGCGTGTATGTGTGTTTGAAGGAAAACTGAGTAAGTGTGAGTGTGTGTGTGTGTGCGAGAGAGAAGGGAGGGAAGAAAAAGTGTGTGTGTGTTTGTGTGAAGTTGTTGCAAGCGCATACAAGGGAGGACAGATACCAGCTGACACTAGACGAAGAGATTAAGATTTCAGCGGTTGGGGAAGCATTCTGAGTGCAACCTCCTCCTTACCAGTGGAATATAAAAGGAATGAAGATTATTCGACAATGTGTACGCGGCATTGCGAGTCCTAACTGCGAAGGCCTGAACCGTTGGAACATGTAGCTCGCCTGAACATCTGAAAACACAGAGCACAGAGCGTTTAACAACTTTCCGATTGCGGGAAAGTGGTGGTAGGGCGGAAATTAATCCATCACTCACAAAGCCCTTTTAACTCTTATCAAAGCTTGAATGTGTAGGCACCTCCAGATATAGCAGTAACGCTCTATTTTGGACATGGTCTGACTCTTGTAATTATAGAATATGGGAGGAGGAGTCAGATACATTTAGAAGCGGTATAAAGAACCGACTTTATAGATTTATTCTACTTGATGTCTGGAAAAAAATTCCACTTGATGTCTGGAAAAAAATTCATGGTCTGTTCGGTGATGTTGAAACGACACTAGTTTGGTTTTGGTGTGGTGGGGCGTCGAATGTTACAAGCTATTGATACTTATCTTAAGTATGATGAAGAAAAATGGATAGCTAATGTATCATCCAAGCCGATTTATATGGAGACTATTGTTATTGGAAGAACACAGGAAACTATTAATTTATTAACTGAAACCCGTTCCGCGAAAAATATTGACTTAATTTTCATCTTCCAAGAGTTTTTGATTTCCTCAAAATAAAACCCTCATTGGCGCGCACGTGTCAACTTGACTCCCACAGAAGCTTTTAAGCCAATCGGATTTATTATCTGCCTTCTTTTATGCGCGTGTTTACACATGAAGAGTTGCGCATGCACATGAGTAAGTGCCAATGACTCCTTTTGAACTGATCCCCAGGGAGTGCAGCAGAGTCGCTGTGGACTGATTGGACAGATGGTTGGCTGGTGTTATTCTTGTGGAATACCGTTTGTGGTGGATTTGGACAACAAAAATCAATGAGCAGAAATGCAAAATTGGAAAGAAAGAAAGAAAGAAAGAAAGAAAGAAAGAAAAATAATTTGAAAGATGAATCTGGTCGAATAAGCCAACAAAGAAAGAAAGAAAAAAAGAAAAAAAAAGAAAGAAAGAAAGAAAGAAGTAAAGGAAGAAAGAAAAATAAAAAGGATAAAAAAGGAATATGAGAAATAACGTAAAAAGGACCAGAGAAGAAAAGAATATACGAAAGAAAGAAAGAAAGAGAGATAGAAAGAAAGAAAGAAAGAAAGAAAGAGAGATAGAAAGAAAGATGTAAAGAAAGAAAGAAGTAAAGAAAGAAAGAAAGAAAGAAAGAAAGAAAGAAAGAAAGAAAGAAAGAAAAATAAAAAAGATAAAAAGGGAATATGAGAAATAACGTAAAATGGACCAGATAAGAAAAGAATATAAGAAAGAAAGAAAGAACGAAAGAGAGAGAGAGAGAGAGAGAGAGAGAAAGAAAGAAAGAAAGAAAGAAAGAAAGAAAAATAAAAAGATAAAAAAGGGAATATGAGAAATAACGTAAAATGGACCAGATAAGAAAAGAATATAAGAAAGAAAGAAAGAACGAAAGAGAGAGAGAGAGAGAGAGAAAGAGAGAAAGAAAGAGAGAAAGAAAGAAAGACAGAAAGAAAGAAAGAAAAATAAAAAGATAAAAAAGGGAATATGAGAAATAACGTAAAATGGACCAGAGAAGAAAAGAATATAAGAAAGAAAGAAAGAAAGAAAGAAAGAAAGAAAGAAAGAAAGAAAGAGAGACATAAAGAAAGAAAGAAAGAAAGAAAGAAAGACAGAAGGCAGGAAAGTAAAAAGAACAAGAAAAAGAAGTGAATATAAGAAAGAAAGAACAAATGAGGAAGAGAGAGAGTGAGAAAAAGGAAGAGAAGGAGGAACGAAAAGGGAAAGAAAGAGAATACAAGAAAGACAAAATCAAACGTGAAAAGGCATAAAGAAAAAGGAAAACGAAAAATAAAGACAGAAAGAGGGGACTGGATTAAGAAAGAAAGAAAGAAAGAAAGAAAGAAAGAAAGAAAGAAAGAAAGAAAATGAACATAAGAAAAAATAAAGAAAAATCTATTGTAAACAAAAGATGTAGGTCAGTAGGTAACAGACCGACAGATAGATAGATAGATAGATAGATAGATAGATAGATAGAGAGAGAGATAAAAAGAAAGAAATGCTTAGATAGATAGATAGATAGATAGATAGAAAGAAAGAAAGAAAGAGACTTAAAAAGAAAGAAAGAAACAAACAAAGATAGATAGATAGATAGATAGAAAGAAAGAAAGAAAGACAATGAACATAAGAAAAAATAAAGAAAAATCTATTGTAAACAAAAAATGTAGGTCAGTAGGTAACAGACAAACAGACAGACAGATAGATAGATAGATAGATAGATAGATAGATAGATAGATAGAAAAGACAGGTTAGTAAATATAAGAAGCTAAGTCTTTCAAACTAAAAACGAAAAATAATAGAAGAAATGACAAGTGTAGAAAAAGAAAAATAACTATTTTAAAAGTAGAAGGATTGAAAAAAAAAGAAAGAAAAGAAAATGAAGAAGGAGAGAAAAAAAGAAACATTGTGAAGAAAGAGGAAAATAAACGCAAAGACAGATGAAAAGAAAAAAAAATGAAAACCCTAATTGGTGAATACATTGTGTAATGAGCATCCATTCTAAGATCGCTGAGTAATGACCCTCAAGGTGGTCAGTCACACTGCAGATGTGGAGATGACGTCCAACCTGATCTTCGACCCTCTTTTAGTGCGACTGATGTAAAAAAAAAAAAAATTGTATATCCACGGCTGTGAGTTACCACCTACCAACCCAAAGTTGAGGGCAAAGAAAGGACAAAGACATTCAAACCGATTTACCAAATTAGTATCCACCAGAACCGGATCTATTATTCCCTGAAGACTTTTTCCAATCGTCTGCCGACGCAATCTGTTCCAATATATCTTTGTCTTCTAGCAAAAGGTAGTGGTCGGTGAATGAGTTGACGGGAGCTGGTGATCAGAATTTGTAGATGTGTCAAAAGGTCACATTCCGTTTGTCACCTCCCAGCTTGTTTTCGATTTTTAGGTGTAGACGATCACCGGCGCGTGGGAGTTAGAATGAGATCTCGTGTCTGAATCCACCCCCAAACCCCTCCCCATCGCAGTTAAACATTGCTTGTCTTTACAAAGAAACTGATTCGTTACCTTGCGAGGCATTTTTGTCTCCCAAGAGATTTTATTTCTGGAAGATGTTTCCGACGTTTCCCGGGATTTTATTATGGGGAAAAAAAAAAAGACAAAAAACATAGTTAAAAAAAACAATTTAAAAAATAGCCTATTCATGAGAAGATAAATAAAAAAAAACACAAAATTTTCTAGTTTTTTACAAAAAAAACAAAAACTGATTCATTACCTTAGGAGCCGTTTTCCTCTTCAAATATACTTTTGTTCCTGGCTGAGGTTTCCAAATTTGCCCGTTATTATAAAAAACAAAAACAAAACAACAAAACAAATATACTTAAAGAAAATAATAACCTATGCATTACACTATAAAAAAAACTTTCTAGTTTATAAAAAAAAAAATGTTTCGTTACCTTGCGAGCCATATTTGTCTCCCAAGAGATTTTATTTCTGGAAGATGTTTCCGACATGAAAAAAAAATATACTTAAAAAAACAATTTAAAAAATAACCTAAGAAGATAAGAAGATAAAAAAAACTTTCTAGTTTTTTACAAAAAAAAAAAACTGATTCATTAACTTAGAAGCCATTTTCCTGTTCAAATATACTTTTGTTCCTGGCTGACGTTTCCAAATTTGCCCGTTATTATGAAAAACAAAAACAAAACAAATATACTTAAAGAAAATAATAACCTATGCATTACACTATAAAAAACACTTTCTTGTTTATTTTTTTTAAAAAAAACTGTTTCGTTACCTTGCGAGCCATTTTTGTCGCCCAAGAGATTTTATTTCTGGAAGATGTTTCCGACTTTTCCCGGGATTTTTTTTATGAAAAAAGAAAAAAAAAAAAAGACAAAAAATATTCTTAAAAAAACAATTTAAAAAATAGCCTATTCATGAGAAGATAAAAAAAACAAAACTTTCTAGTTTTTCACAAAAAAAAAAAAAAAAAGATTCATTAACTTAGAAGCCATTTTCCTCTTCAAATATACTTTTGTTCCTGGCTGAGGTTTCCAAATTTGCCCGTTATTTTATTATGAAACCAAAACCAAAACCAGAACAACAAAATATACTTAAAGAAAATATTGACATCTGCATTAGACTAAAAAAACCTAGTTTATACAAAAAAAAAAAAAAAAAAAAAAAACAACAAAAAACTGTTTCCTTAACTTGCAAGGTCATTTGTCTTTCAAGAGAAGTATTTTTTTCAGGTAGAAGTTACTCAGAATTTTATTTTAGAGAATAATAAATACAATTACTAAAAGAAAAAAAATACGCACCTTCATTTTTTACAAAGAAACTGATATGTTAACTTGTAAGAAATTTTTACTCTCGAGTGACTTTTTTTCTGATAAAAATAAAACTGATAATCCGACAAAGGCCCTTCCCTCTTCAGGCTGTGTTTGAATTCCGAGTATCCGTCTAAACTGTTTTCACATCAAGGCAAGAGAACCGAGTCTGCCTTGCTATTTAACCCATAGGAGTGAGGGTAAATAGCTTTATATCTTTTCTAAATGAATTAACGCCAATTTAGGGAAACAGACTCGACGAAGTATAAAATACGACACACCGATTTCAAGGCAAGATTCTGCTCTATTCTACTATTTAACCTATAGCTTCCAAGAATTCATACGAAGAATTCATTTCGTTTCAAAATGACATTCAGCTTAAGCCAAAGTTTGAAATAAAATCATATATATATATATATATATTTATTTATATTTCAAACTTAAACTTATATATATATATATATATATATATTGTTAGAAAAAATATATATATATTGTTAGAAAAAATATGTATATTGTTAGAAAAATATCTTTTTCTAAATATATATATATATATATATATATATATATATATATATATATATATATATAGAGAGAGAGAGAGAGAGAGAGAGAAACAAATATATATATATATATATTTAGAAAAAAACAAATATATATTAGGAAATATTTTTCCAACAAGATATCTCGAAATATTCAGGCCGGTAGATGTAAATAAATAAATATTCTGCTTAATAAATAAAAATACGGAACATCTACTCAAATATGAGTGTTCATTTAAAAACAACGTTTATTTCGGGCGCTTTTAGCCATTATCAAGGGTGATTTTATTTTCGCTTTTTAACTGAATGTATGAGTTGTGTGTATGTTTTCAAATAACCCGAACAAAAAAAAATGAAATTAATTATCTATAACTATATATATATATATATATATATATATATATATATATATATATATATATATATATATTCTTTTGGAAAACAATTGTAACGACGTCCTGGGTATGACGGTAAACTACATCCGCGTCCTGGGTATGACGGTAAACTACATCCGCGTCCTGGGTATGGCGATAAACTGCATCCAACAGCAAGGTCTCAGATAATGTTTTCAGAAAAATAATATTGCCAGCTCTAAGTTTTTGAAACAATAATGTTGCCAGCTCTAAGTTTTTGAAACAATAATGTTGCCAGCTCTAAGTTTTTTTTTTTTGTAGAAAAGGAATAATGTTGCCAGCTATACGTTTTTTTTTAAACACTCATGTGGCCAGCTATACTTTTTTTTGAAACAATAATGTTGCCAGCTATACGTTTTTTTATTCTATGCAAAATAGGCATTTAAAATTCATATAAACTGGATTTGGCATTAAATAACCCACAGTGGTTGATATGCCATAAAACCCAAACAAACAAACAAACAATTATAACGACGAAGCATTCTAACAATACTTACTTAAAATAGCAGACGACGAAAAATGCATTTTACAACAATGTTACACGCAAAAGGCGGTAGATTGATTGAAAAAGGATAAATCTTCAAAATCGACCCCAAAAGCTAGGCTCCAAAGCTTTTTATCCACGTTTATTTTATTCTGACCCAAATTATTTCCATGTCCTTCACACTTTTATTAACACTTAAAGTTGTTCATTCATTTTTACTTGTTTATTCATTGATTCAAGTCATTTTCCCCCTTCAGCTTCTATGCCGCCATTTTTTTTTTTTTTTTTATCCACTCTTTTAACGCCAAAGGCAAGTTGAGCCACCACCCAGATTTCTTTCCCAACCTTCTTCTCCTACCGGGCATCATCTGTTCCCTTAACGATACACCCTGCTACCTGTCTGCATACTCTCGCTACCGCTGTCTCTCTGTCTGCCCGTGGGAAATGATGAGACGCCCCTATTCCATGAAACGAAGTATGGGCTAAAATGGCTTCCTGCTTCTTACTATCTCCTTGCTTTGCTCATGCGCAGAACCAATTGCTCTCGTTATGAATGAATTCGATGAAAAAAGATTAACCCCTTTTGGATTGGTTTTCTCTTTGCTTCCTACTTTCTGGGCTATTGATGTGCTTGACTAACAGCTTTATGTTATTTGATGATTTCTCTTGTTTTATTCGCCTGGTTACATCTTTATTTTCTTCTATTTTTATTTTTTTTTATATTTGTTCCTTTCTTCATGAAACTTATTATTATATCTCCGAATTTCTGTAGAACCACATTTCTCTTGCTTGAAGTCTCTTCTTCATCTGTGAGGAGATTTGTTCAGCATTACTAAATCTTAATGAATTGGTTTATTTCTGGTTTGAAGCTAATAGAATGGCCAGGTCCGTGATAGGGGAGAAAATCAAGTTTGAGAGAGAAATTATCACGCATGTCACTTTTCATGGAAGGACGTAAAAATTAAAAAAAAAACATTCGTATTAAAGAATACAGAAAATTTATTTGGCACCGACTGGATGGAGATATTTAAGTTGTGGGACATGCCAATTATTTCATTTTGCCAAAAACTCGAAAACCTGACCACCGAGGCAAAAAATTTTATAAAAAAATTTAAAAGAAAATTTTCCGAAAGTTTTTTTTGGGGGGAGGTGCTTGGACGGTGTATTAAGACAATGGCAAAATTCGAGTTAAAAAATGACATTCAGCTAGTGTTTAAGGAAAAAAAAGAAACGTGCCTTTCGCCTCTTTACCACAAATGAATGAAGAACACGATAGGCGAGAAAGAACAGGGGTGATCTGTCCCGGAAAGGGATATATTTGAACGAAGTAGCTAAGTGGTTTTGGCTACTATAACCAAGTAGAATACGGTAGCAGTAATCGACTGGTACGCGTCGCAGGTAAGAAGTGTAGATCAATGGCGTAGTCCAGTGGGCGTCGTAATAGACTACAGGTATCAGACTAAGGCTCTCTTTGACTCTCCTACACGTCCGTCGCTATTTATGACGGACACCGGTCAATCATATTCCAGTGAGGGAGAACACAGGTGTACGCATATTCTATTATATCAATAATAATAATAATAATAATAATAATAATAATTGATATGTCCCGGAAAGGGATATATTTGAACGAAGTAGCTAAGTGGTTTTGGCTACTATAACCAAGTAGTACACGGTAGCAGTAATCGACTGGTACGCGTCGTAGTCGCAGGTAAGAAGTGTAGCTCAATGGCGTAGTCCAATGGGCGTCGTTATAGACTACAGATATCAGACTAAGGCTCTCTTTGACTCTCCTACACGTCCGTCGATATTTATGACTACACCAGCCAATCATATTCCAGTCAAGGAGCAACACAGGTGTAGGCATATTCCATTTTATCAATAATAATAATAATAATAATAATTGATATGTCCCGGAAGGGATATATTTGAACGAAGTAGCTAAGTGGTTTTGGCTACTATAACGAAGTAGAATACGGTAGCAGTAATCGACTGGTACGCGTCGTAGTCTCAAGTAAGAAGTCTAGATCAATGGCGTAGTCCAATGGGCGTCGTTATAGACTTAGCTATGAAACTAAGACTCTTGACTCTCCTACACGACAGTCTGTATTTATGACGGACACCAGTCAATCATATTCCAGTGAGGGGGAACACAGGTGTATGCATATTCCATTATATCATGGGGTCTTGTTGAAAATTGTGTTCAGTCAATGGGCTTCACGACCGTCGATGTGAAAATGAAGTCAAAGGAGATCCGGGTCTCCGACGATTACTCGACGAGGCTTGATGGTGTACTTAAAAACTATCACTATCCTTTACCAAGCCCGGAATTATCGCAAAACTAAATGAAGAAATTTTTTTCAAATGTCGACCTCAGTGACGCCAATCTTCAAATACCGATAAAGGAAGAATGTTCTAAGTTGCTCTATTTCAACACCCATCGTGGTTTGTACAAGTTCCAAGGTCTACCTTTCGGGATCAAGATCGCGCCGGCAATCTTCCAACAAGTAATGGACACTATGCCGAGCGGTCTTGACATATTAATAAACAGCCAAAATGTAGAACAACACAAGGAACATGTTCATGAAGTCTTCTCAAGAATTCAGGAGTACGGGTTCAAATTGAAAGAATCCAAATGCGACTTCTTTTTGGAGAAGATTAAATACTTGGGGCACAAAGATGACAGAAGGCCAGACCCTGAACGGGTTACCGCAATCAAAAACATGCCAGCTCCCGAAAACGTCTCTTCATTACTGTTATGAGTCCATACCTATAACTACAAAATGAACTGTTCCTAACACTATGTATACTACGCCTCTCAAGAGAGAAGGTCAAATCAAACCGACCTTCTCGGCTTGACGGTCGAACTCTCTGCCTCTGAGCAGAGAGGAACCCGGACGAGGCTCCGCCGAAGGGCAGAGTCTCGTTCGGGAAGGTTGACCAACCCGATCCCGTTTATACGGCATTTTGGGCCGAGCCTACGGGCTCGGGAAACCCACGTTAAACTCGGCCTTGTGCCACATGCAACCCTCGTGGGAGGGTGGCTAGATACCAAATCAAACCGAGCTTCTCGGCTTAACGGTCGAACTCTCTGCCTCTGAGCAGAGATGAACCCGGACGAGGCTCCGCCGAAGGGCAGAGTCTCGTTCGGGGCGGTTGACCAACCCCATGCCGTTTATACGGGTTCTACGGTTATTTTCTGGCTGAGCCTACGGGCTCAAGAAACCCACGTTAAACTCGGCCTTGTGCCATATGTAACCCTCGTGGTGGGGTGGCTAGATACCGAATCGAGTCGAGCCGATAGTATTTCACTCCAAGCCAGACTGACAGTCATACTAACACCTTCCACATCTTGTATTATTATTTCGTGTAATATACCTTCGTTATTTTTACTCTTGTGTTCGTGTTGTTCTTCCTTGGTCCTAACCTGGGCCATAACAATTACAAACTTTTTGGGGTTTTTTTTAGGATTGGTATTTATAGCTAATATGCACAAATTATGTGCTCCCCTAAAGGAATTTTTGAAAAAATCAAGGACTGGGATTGGACACCTGAATTCCAGGAAGCATTCGCCAAAATAAAAGAAGTGTTGGCGTCGGATTTATTTCTCCTCCGCTATAACCCAAACCTGGACATTATAGTTGCCAGCGATGCCAGCTCGTCTGGCATTGGAGCATTTATTCTGCAGAAAATGCCAGATGGATCTCACAAACCAGTTGCCCACGCGTCGAGAACACTTCTTCCTGCAGAGAAGAACTACTCCCAAATTGAGAAAGAGTCGTTAGGGATGATTTTCGCAGTAACGAAGTTTCACCGGTTCACAGTAGGCACTTTACATTGCAGACGGACCATAAACCATTACTTACCATTTTCGGTTCTAAAAAAGGTCTGCCTGTGCATACATCAAATAGACTACGGAGATGGTCTAAAAAAAACTCTGTCATACCAACGGACTATCCATATTAATCCCGAAAAATAGGAAACCTCTTGAAGGAGAAATTTAAACCACATTATGCAACACAGAAAGGGAACTTCCTGTAACTCTCGAACAAATCAAACGAGAAGCTCTAAACGATGAGATTATCGATTATCAGGCAAGCCAAAACCAAAAAATCGTGAAAAGGACCAACAAACTTCATATATTTTCTCCCTGTGATATATAGTGAGCGAGTCGTTATTCCCACAACGCTTTAAAGAAGAAGCCTGAAAGATTTCCATGCTGGCCACACAGGGATTACAAGGATGAAAAGCCTTATGCGCAGTTATGTGTACTGGCCGAACATAGATAAGGATATCGGAAACATCGTAAAATCCTGTAAAGGCTGTGCCTTGGCAGCTAAGGCACTCCAATCAAATATAGTCCTTGGCCTAAAACGGACCGACCATGGTCCCGAATACATGTGGACTTTGCCGGCCCGCTAGACGGATTCTACTATCTCATAGTAGTAGATAGTTTTTCGAAATAGCCCGAAATCCTTAGATGTAGATAACCCACTACAGAAGTTACAATCAATTTCCTCCACGAACTGTTCGCCAGATTTGGGATAGTCGATTGTCTAGTGTCCGACAATAGGATACAATTTACGTCTGGTGATTTTAAGGTTTTTTGTGTGACCTTCCAGATCAATCATATCACGATCACCAAATATCATCCAAGGTTCAAGGGCCAGGCTGAACGCTTCGTTGATACGCTACAAAGAAAGCTAGGGACATACCCACAGAAAAAGGCCTACAACAGTTCCTTCAGGTGTATAGATTTACGCCCAACGACAACACACTATCATCATTACGCCCAACCGAGGTAATATTTACGCGTGAGGCCTGTGTTCGACAAGCTACTCCCCAAACAAACAAAACTCGGACGAACAAACACTGTACCAAATAAACACTACCAACCCGGAGGGAAAGTTTGTTTTTCCGAATGGTTTGTGATAATAAATCTTTCTGGGAAATGGGTACAATTAAGAAAAGAGTAGGAAATATGATCTACATAATTAAAGGTCCCCAGTTTACTTACAAGAAACATTTCAACCAAATTAGGAAATACCTGTCGAACGATGCTGACAGCAGTCCTGAAGAAAAAGAAGGCATGGATGACATTTACAATACATTTGACATGTCAATACCTCAAGCGGCCCCGGAGCAACGCCGTTTAAAGAGGAAATGGAAGATGACGGATTTAATCGTCGTTAACCCAAAGAAAAAAAGGTACTGAGACTCCTGCGGAGTTGATACTTAAAAAGGCCGGTGCTATTGTAATTTACCCACGCACGCATGGACACTCAGCTATAAGTAGGAGCAGGTAATGCCTTTTCCCAATAGTCAGTTCTAACAGTCGGACCGAACATTTCTCGCTGTAACCCTCTCGTTTTTATGTTTGTATTACTGTTTATGTTAATATATTTGTTTAACTCAGTTCCTATTTTGTGTCTTTATTTCTGGCCCAAAAAAGGGCACAGCGATCATGCAGTAAAATGTTGAGCCAGTTTCGATTCTTCTGTTATATACCTGATGGGGTAAAATTTTGAACCAGTGTCGATTTTCTTGTTATATCTCTCATGGAGTAAAATTTTTAACAAGCGCGGCTCACTCTGTTATATCCATCATAAAGTAAAAAGGCTAAACCAGTGTCGATTCTCCTGTATTATAACTCATTGTGTAAACACTTGTATCTGTGTGGCTCAACCTGTCATATCAATCATGCAGTAATATGTTAAACCAGGATCGATTTTCTTGTTTTATCCCTCATGGGATAAAATTTTGAACGAGTGTGAAAAATCTTATTATATACTTTATGTATTAGTATATAGAACCAGTGTCGATTTCCCGCTGCACTTTGACTCGGCTATTTTGTGTGATGGTTAATGGTGTATTATTGGTAGCAGGTTCTTTTATATTATCCCAATGGTTGTTGGGTGCGACTGTAACGGTTGTTTCTAATTATTCGCGAAGCTATTAAAGTCAAAATATTAATAATTATCAAGTAGAAATAAATTTGGATCTGAAAGCGATTATTCATATCTATTTTATTGCGTTGTGTAATTAATTTTATTTTTTTACTCATTATTCATTATTAGATTACTTTATAATTCGTTATTGATTTATTATTGTTTTGGGGCTCTCCCCTTTTTACATAATATGGACTCGTCCAAAGTATACTTATACTGACAGAGAGAATACCTGCGTTGAGAAACGTCGAGATACAGTCTCGACGTCTGTCGAACTCTCTGCGAAAGCAGAGAGGAACACGGACGAAGCTTTGCCGAAGGTCAAGGTTACGTCCGGGGAGGTAGACAGGCCCTGAAGCCGTCTAGGCAGGTTCAAAAGTTATATTTTTGGCCGAGCCTACGGGCTCGGAGAAACCCATTTTAAACTCGGCCTTGTGCCACATATATTCCTCGTGGGTGGGATATTAAATACTGAGATACGTTGAGATACGTGGAGATACGTTGAGATACGTGGAGATACGTTGAGACAGTTTGAGAGATACGGAGACAGACACAGGGTATTCTCAAAGAGTTATACAAGAGTCCAGAGAGAGAGAGATGATTACGGCTTTACTTACATAGACTTGTACATATACTTTCTACTAACCCGCATTCCTGGACTACTAATCTTAACTTCAAGTCTGTATTCTTACGTTAATACACTTATTTTTCTATCTCAATTACTGGCGTTGTTTATTTATTTGTGCAGGATTCCATTCACGGAATCAACAACAATTATTTATTTGTATATAAGAAAATTTTTCGTATATACGAAAATTTGTCCATCTCTGACCTTGATTTGTTGCATATTATTCAATCACATATTCATGATGTGACGTCACCCGAGCCTCTCTCCGAGCCCACCGCCGTGCTATCCTGTGACGACCAATGTGATTTGGTATTGGTCGCGGCACCAAATGTGAAGTTCTAACCCTTTGCTGATTCGGATGGGAATCTGGTTAGATTCGGCATCAGCCTTGTCGTTCCCAGCTCGCCTCCAACGTCTGGTTACCGAAGTAACTGCTTTGATTTCTAGTCTAACCTACCCACGTTGTGATTTGATCTTAGGTAGACGAAATCAATCAGTCGCCGGGCCGCAATGCAAGCCAAGTCTGACCAAAGGTAACACCGCACAAGTAAATGTAAAAGAAAATAAAGTAACAACTCGAAAAGTTCAAATGTGTTAAAAAAAGAATAACAATATTTTATATCTGGTTGCTGAATACAGGACTGCGTCTTTCTCCCAAACCGCTAATATGGATACGTGACACTTTGCGCTTGTTAGGCGAGTCTTAACATCTTAAGTTGTTTTTTCAAGAAACTGGTTTTTGGTGTATCTTCAGGCGATATTCGTAAAACTTGTTTTGGTGGTGTGAGTCTAAGTCGTTCTTCAAAAATAAATTGTTCTTGGTTAGAAGTTGAAGTCAAAATGCGTGGATATCTTTCAGTCAGCTTCCTGCGAGGCGGGTCTCAGAGCTCACAGCTCAACTCTGCGTCTCTCTCTCTCTAACTGCAACTGCTTGCCTGTCTGTGTTACTAACTGCAACTGCCGTCCACTCGCTGCGACTCTGCTTATATGGACGCAGTCCAAAACCGGGGTGGGCTTGTCGGATTTTGAGGTTCCTTGATAATTCTAAATCCACAATAAGGAATTTCTTTGTTCTCGGACAGGAAAATTTATTACTTTTCATTTTTGGAAGTCCTTACTTTCTACTTAAAGGGAATCGTCCTCCCAAATTCTTCCTTTCTCATATTGGTATCTCACACCAATCCCCTCAGAGGGCGTCAACAGGTTCCACTCTCTCTCACAGTGTCATCTCACACCAATCCCTTCAGGGGGCGTCAACAGGCCTCCCCTTCTTCTTCATAGTTTACCTTCGCCTACCGCTCACGCCACCCTTCAGACAATGAACGCTCAGCAGCGTGGGTGTTTGAAATTATCGCTCAAAGGAAAAAAATTGTCTTCTTTCTTTTTTTTTCTTTTCTTTCTCTTCCACGAGCAGACCGCCCGCGACTCGTAGGATGGTCCCTAATCTCTATCTTAACCGAATTTCATCTGGAGTTCGTCAACGAGATTTTCGTCAAATAATCATTGAGGTTGGTCAAGTGAATCTCTTTGTCTCTTCAATGCCTACGTGTCTCCGTCGCCAAAATCTGCGCAGGCAACAAACTCTTATCATGGCCAGCTCTGACATAAAACAGGTGTTTTCCCAAATGATATCTCCGAAGATAGTTAATGGTTTAATCTTTCCTTCTTTTTAACTTGTGGGTGGTCCAGCTGACATTTTTCTCGGTCATTGCGTGACCTGATTAATATTATCTCTTAGCATTCTGTTTTGTAGGCCACTTGACCAATTTGAAATTTTCATTATTGCCATGGGCAGACGACTATCTTTTATTCGCCCCGTCGTAACATAAATCAAATTAAATCCGACAGATCCGAGATCTTACTTTCTTCGCTAATGAAAATAAAATCTTTACCACTTTTCTTTGTTAGAAAAAATAACATCACTCAGTGTCTTTTCGTGATAGCTTCTTATCATCTTAAATAATTCTCGCCTTTTTTTCCACGCAATCCTAAATAATGTCACAATGATCTTCCTTTGTCAATTAAGAAATAGCCCTCTTTAAAATGTGATCAATCCAAACCCCTGGGATTAATTTTGGTAACAATATGCACGTTTATTAGACATGGCATATGCACAATAAGTATTCCTACCTCGAATTTTGGAAAATTTACAGGACGATAACAATTCTTCATATTACCAACAGGATAGTTTTGGGAAGATCGAGTCTTCTATAATCATAATGAATTGTTTTAGTTCAGGTTTAAAATTTTCTACAGCTTTCATCCAAAACATTTTATAGCTTCATCCTATTATTTTTAACCCGCTCTTTCATTTATCTTATCAACACTTAATTAATTTATCTGGGTACCTTCTATGTACCGTGTCCCTTCAAGACGTTGGCGATCATGGCTCTCCACAATTTCCTGCCCTTTTAGCTCTTAGTAACTTTTGTCTTTTTACCATCTTTCCCAAACCCTGCTCTACCATCCATCAGCTCGATTTCTCCAAACTAAGTTGTGCGTTGACCGTCTTACCTTCAATCCGTCATATGAGTATCTAATTTGCCAAGCCCGCTTTCCTCATTATTTGCCCCAGAAATTTCAACTGTCGCTTCCTAATGTTAAGCATAAGTATCCTTTTTTTTTGCTAATGTCTCTAAAACTTTGTCGTTGCTCACCTTTTCGATCAATGGTATTCTCAGCATCCTTCTGTAGAACCGCCTTTCTGTTGCTTGAAGTCTCTTTTTTCATCTGTGAGGAGATTTGTTCAGCATTACTAAATCTCCATGAATCGGTTTATTTCTGGTTCAAATCTTCCTAGAGCCACCTTCCAAATCATTTTGTGGCTTCTTTAAAAAGAAAAAAGTCGTTCTTTTTAAATTATCTCCTCAATACTTACTTAGTTTACCTAGGTAACTTTTATATGCCGTGTCCCTTCAGGACGTAGAAAATCATGGCTCTCCACAATTTTCTTTCCCTTTGTGGCTTTTAATATCTTTTGTTTTTACGCCATAACTCTTAAAACCTTTTCCGCTATCCATTTGCTCAAACTCTCTATGTAGGTTACGCGTTACATTCCCCTGCTTATTTTACCTTCAATCCGTCATTTTTACTCAGTATATGTCTCAGAAATTTCAAATGTCTCTTCCTGACGATAAGCATACTTATCGCTCAATAGTATTCTCAGCATCCTTCTGTAGGGACACATTTCTGTTGATTCAAATCTCTTCTTCATCTGTGAGGAGATTTGTTCAGCATTACTAAATCTTAATGAATTAGTTTATTTCAGGTTCAAATCTTGCTAGAGCCCCCCTCCAAATATTTGTTATGGCTTCTAATTATTTTTTTAATCATTTTTTTTTCTTTCATTTCTTATCCTCAACACTTAACTAATTTCCATGGATGCCTTCAATTTGTCGTGACTCTTCAGGATTTTGGCGTTCATAGCTCTCCACGATTTCCCGTCCTTTATACCTATAAATAAATTTTGTCGATTTGACCGTGTATTACTCTCCGTTCACTCAATCTCGCGAGGTAGGTTATGCGTTTTTTACCTCTGTCCCTCTTGCCTTCAATCTGTCTTGTGCGTATCAAATTTTACAAGCCCTCTTTCCTCATTATGTGCTCTAGAATTTTCTGTTGCTTCAAGTCTATTATTATTATTATTTATTTATTTTAACCGCTGCCTCTTTAGCATCAATTTTTATTTCGATATTCTTTCTATTTTCACGAATATTGTTTAGTCTGATCAATGAATCGACAAGAACCTGTGTTTTGTCTAATTATAACTGCTTTGATCGCCATTAGTGTAGCTGTTGTCGCTGTTTATTCATTTTAAATCATCGTATTTAATAGAACATTTCGCTTTCATTGCACGAGTAGACGGAGAGAAAAGAGACACTGTTTGGTTTTAGTGAGAAAACGAAACCATACATAATATATTAATATAGATATAAATTGAGATAGATAGATAGGTAGATAGATATGATAGAATGATAGATAAGTAAATAGATTAAGAAAGAAAGAAAGAAAGAAAGATGTGATAACACTCTCATGCGTACTAACAAACAAATGGACATACATACATACATACAGACATACAGACAGCCAGATAGATAGATAGATAGATAGATAGATAGATAGATAGATAGATCAAATACGGACATATAGATAGATTGATCGTTAGATAGACCATTAGAAAGTGTATTAATAGATCATTTGAGAGTAGATAGATAGATATATAGATAGATAGATAGATCAACAGTAGGCAGAAAGATACTTAAATCAATCGAGGACAGACAGATAGATAGATAGATAGATAGATAGATAGATATGTTTATATATAGGTCAAGAAAGAACAAAACGAAAGAAAGAAGGTACGAAAGGAGAAAGGGGGGGAAGAAGGAAGGAAGGAGGGAGGTGTGAAGGAAAGTGGGGGATAATGCGTTTAACGAAATGGAAAAACCTTATCATGTTTTAATCTTTTATATTTGTACCCTCTTACTTCTACAAATAATGACCTGCATTCATATTTACGATTGTTATTAACAATATTAGTATTAAAGTGAAGTTCATATATTTATTGCTACAATAAATTGAGAATTCTCTTGGATGTTTTATATCCGTGGACCTTGCAAAGAGCTTATTCGTTAATTAATGTAAAAATCATGATTTATCAGAACATACGCGTACGATTAGGAAAACTGCGAAAATTTCACGGCGACCGCTACTAATTTAATCATAATATTAGATTGGTGCAAAAATAATGTCGTTTTCTCACATAGTAACATATGTGAGAAAACGACATTATTTTTGCACCAACCTAATAATAATCCTATTGTCATTTACCTTGCATTTTCGGTGCCGCTATACATTATGCGAGACGCAATTTTTTGCAAATAAGGATTCTAAAAGGTCATACTAATTTATCGTTTAATGTAACAAGGTATGATTTTTAGAAGCATTATTTGCAAGAATTTGCGTCCTTTCAGCCCTGAATTCCCGAATAATTTTAACCCTGAGCCCCTGGGTGAAAATTCGCAAATAATTGCTATGTAATGTTATCACAGTAGATACAAAAATAGTTACAAATGTTTACTGCCGTTCAACCGGTGGCTGGGTCTGAAGTCATTTTTCTCTACCACCGATAAAGCGGCGGTCAGGGCTCAAAGTATTAATATTAGGTTGGTGCAAAAATAATGACGTAATAATGTCGTTTTTTGACGTTAAAAAATACGTCAAAAAACGACATTGTTACGTCATTATTTTTGCACCAACCTAATAGATATCGACGCTGAAAATGGAATCGTTGTCTCAAGTTCGAATTCCGGGTTAGTCTCTCTGCTACGTTAACTCTACCATTTTCTATGCCGATATACATTACGCGGGAAGCAAATTCTTGTAAATAATGTTTCTAAAAGGTCATACTAATTTATCGTTTAACGTAACCAAGTATGATTTTTAGAGTCATTATTTGCAAGAATTTGCGTCTTTAAGACAAAGCGAAACCGCTCCACTATCTTTCCCAAAATGTCATGCCAATACACAGGTAATAAAGGAAGGAAACTGTGGAGAGTCATGATCGTCTACACCCTGAAGGGAGAAAGAGATTTCTGAATTCTAAACTGTAGAGAAAGCAACTGGAAAGCACTATCTTTCCAAATAAGTCATGCTAATACACTGATTATAAAGAAAAGTGATGTGGAGAGTCATAATCATCGCCATCGTGAAGCGGAAAAGACAGCTTTGAAGTTCAAATCGTCGGGACGGCAATAGGAAACCACTACCTATCTTTCCCAAGAAGTCATGTTAATACACAGAGAATAAAGAATGGGTCTGTGGTGGACCATAATGATCTCCATCTTGAAGGGTGAACATTTACATTGACTTCCAAACCGCTGAGAAAGCAATGGGAGACCACTCGACTATCTCCCCCAAGAGGTCATGACGTAGATAACAAAGAAAAAGAAAATGTGGAGAATCATGACCGCCTACAACCTAAAATGGACAAGGTAATAAAAGAAATGTTTGCTCGACATCGTTTATTTATTTTTCTTTTTTTTTTTTTTTTACTTACTTCCATTTTCTGTTATCGTCCTGAAGACAATGACGTTGGCTACACGACTTGCACTATTGCTATAAATCCAACTTAAAATGATATTCCCCCCCTGCTATAACGTCAAGTTCGAATAGCATTACAATGATTTCATTACTTCCAAGACTATTATTATTGGCAGGTGCTTTTTGGAGGGAATAAACGGGCCATAAAAAAAAATAAATTAAAGGAAAATAGTTGATCACGTTGACTTCCGGTCTTTCGTCGACAATGACGCGAAAAAAATGATTGTTCCAAAAAAAAAAAAAAAAAAAACTTTCTTTGATTTGTTTTTTCTTCTTTCGACGTTTTAAAGGTTGCTTTTTCTTTTAGTTGTCGAATTGGCTGGGCGTCGCATCTTATAATAGACGCTAATGAAGCAGAGGCTGTTGATTTGAACAGACCTGCACACTGGCTCAAATGTCAGAGGCGAGATAGAAAATGCAATTCGTTGCAGTGTGTGTCGACAGGAGTTCGTGAGTTACAAAGAAGGGGCAAGGGGCGGACCGGAAGAGGAGGGGAAAAAAAAAGAAGCGGCGATGGTTAGCGGCAACAGAACGACGTGAAAAAAAAGGGCGAAATAAAGAAAGAAAGAAAGAAAATTCAAGGTTGATCGTTGAAAGAATTGGAGTAAAGGGAAAAATGAAGAATATTTTCGCTGTAAGGGAATGAAATAAGTGAAGGGGGAAATAGATACGAAAGAATGCGGAAGAGCTGAAGTGATAAAGAAGCGAGGGGGAATGAGAGAGGAAGAGAGAGAAGTGAAAGGAAATTAGAGAAAAAAGAGAGAGAGGCGAGAGGAAGTGAGTGAAAGGCGAGAGGACGTGAGAGAGAGAAGTGAGAGAGAGGCTAGAGGAAGTGAATGGGAGGCGAGAGGGTGTGAGGGAGAAGTGAGAGAGATGCGAGAGGAAGGGAGAGAAGGGAGAGAGAGGTGAGAGGAAGTGAGAGAAGAAGAATGAGAGGCGGGAGGAAGTGAGTGAGAGGCGAGAGGATGTGAGAGAGAAGAAGTGAGAGAAAGAGAGAGGCGAGAGAAAGTGAGTGAGAGGCGAGAGGACGTGAGAGAGAAGAAGTGAAAGAGAGTCTAGAGGAAGTGAGAGAAGAAGAAAGAGAGGTGACAGGAAGTCAGAGAGAGAGAGAGGAAGTGAGAAAGAGGCGAGAGGAAGTGAGTGAGAGTAGAGGGGAAATGAGTGAGAAAAAATGAGTGAGAGGCAAGAGGAAGTAAAGAGAAGAATTGAGAAAGGCGAGAGGAAGTGAGTGAGAGGCGAGAGAAAAGCGAGTGGACATGAGAGAGAATAAGTGAGATAGGCGAGAGGAAGTAAGAGAGAAGACGTGAGAGAGAGACAAGAGAAAGTGAGAGAGAAGGAGGAGGGACTAGGTAAATATATCAAGATAGGCTCAGAGGGATATACAATCACTGATAGGTATGTGCACACTGTGACAGATAGATAATGGAGGGATAACTAGATAGATAGATAGATAGATAGATAGATAGATAGATAGATAGATAGATAGATAGATAGATAGATAGATAGATAGATAATGAGCTGTTAGATAGGTAATGAACTACAACATAGATCGATGAATAGACAGATAATGAACAGATAGATAGATAGATGGATAGATAGAGAGATAGATCAAACTGAGATAGATAGATAGATAGATAGATAGATAGAAACCTTCTGAACAGATAGATAGATAGATAGATAGATAGATAGATAGATCAATTGAGGGCAGATAGATAGATAGAAACCAACTGAACAGATAGATAGATAGATAGATAGATAGATAGATACGTAATGAGCTGTTAGATAGGTAATGAACTACTACACAGATCGATGAATAGACAGATAATGAACAGATAGATAGATAGAAACCTATTGATAGATAGATGGATAGATAGAGAGATAGATCAGACTGACATAGATAGATAGATAGATAGATAGATAGATAGATAGATAGATAGATAGATAGATCGATGAACAGACTGAGATAGATAAGAACAAAGTGACATAGATAGATAGATAGATAGATAGATAGATAGATAGATAGATAGATAGATAGATAGATGAACAGACTGAGATAGATAAGAACAAAGTGACATAGATACATAGATAGATAGATAGATAGATAGATAGATAGATAGATATGAATACACTGAAATAAATACATACACATGTTTGAGTAGATATTCTGATTATGGGGTTTTGCTTTAAATGTGTAAATCAGTTTGTACCTATGCGCATCTTTTTATCGAACTACATCTACAAGTTTTCTCGAATATTTACACCTGTAGATGTAGCTGGATAAAAAAATACTGTTTAATTAAAAAAAAAATAGAGCTTCTACTCTAATATGAGTATCCATAAAAAAAATTGACGTTTAAACAAAATAAATTAAATATAACAATATGCTTGATTTAATGCATTTCCTAAAATTAAATTTTCTTTGTTTACTTTAGGATATATTTATTTATTTTCGTCTACCGGATTGCATATTCGAGATAGATAGATAGATAGATAGATAGATAGATAGATAGATAGATAGATAGATAGATAGATAGATAGATATGAACTGAATGAAATAGATAGATAGATAGATATGAAGAGACTGGGATAGATAGATAGATAGATAGATAGATAGATAGATAGATAGATATGAACAGAATGAGATAGATAGATAGATAATAATAGACTGAAATAGATAGATAGATAGATAGATAGATAGATAATTATGTTGGTGCAAAAATAATGTCGTTTTCTCAAATATGTTACTATATGATAAAACGACATTATTTTTGCACCAACCTAATAGATTTAAAAAAAACAGAGCTTCTACTCGAACATGAGTATGCATCAAAATAAGGTCGAAACAAAATAAATTTAAGATAACAATATGTCGGATTTAATTCATTTTCTAAAAACAAATTGTCTTTGTTTCCGTTAGGATATGAAACAGAGCAGATATGGATGTTTCGAGATTAGGCAGAGTGCGTGTGTCCAAAAGGTACTATTTACGCTTTATTTGACTGAAAGTCCTACGTGGACGAACAGTTAGGCTTATCATATCCAATAACGTTTTTCCAGAAGGTTCGAATCCCTCCGAAGGAAGCATATTTTTCTGACAAGATGTCTCGAATATTCAGGCCAGTACATGTAGTCGGATAAAAAAAATACTCTTTAATTAAAAGAAAGATAGATAGATGAACATACTGAGAGTGATTAACAGACTTTATAACAAGCAGGAGATTTATTTAAATATTTTTACCTATAAAAAATAACGTATAAACAATAAATATATTAAAATAATTGTCGAACTTAGTCCATTTCATCATATATGACCTCATTTGTTTACGTTCAGATACGCTTCGAGCAGATATGAGCGTTCGAGAGAAATCATGGGAAATTTGTAGTTTAAAAAAAGTAATTTGGCTTTCCTAACAAGACGCTTCCTTTGTAACTAAATAGTATAGCACGTCAGTCTATATGACGGTTCCTTGTAGGGTACACGTTCGATTCCTGTTGGAGGACATATATTTTCTATGAAATTTCTCGGACATTCATCTTTTAACTATAGTTAATAATGTTTATTATATACAGATCATTTACTATATTAAAATAATTTTCAGACTTACTACATTTCATTATATATATCTATAGAGAGAGAGACAGACAGACAGACAGAGAGAGACAGACAGAGAAAGAGAGAGGGAGATGTAGGTTAAAATACATATACAGTGTAACCCGTATATAAGAGAAACCCGGATATAAGAGATTTTCTCTGGTCCTAAATTAGAGCCTGTGTTAATGTATATACAATAGACCAAACCCGGATATAAGAGAAACCCGGATATAAGAGACTTATTCTCCGGCCCCGACAACTCTCTTATATCCGGGTTACACTTTAAAAAAAAAAACGAGATAAAATGTGATAGACGCATACATAGATTGATAAAAACTTTTGATAGATAAATTTGGGGCTGTTGAAAATGATACTAAATTTGATATTAAAAAGAGAAAATACAGACATTTTACTTTGACCATATTTTAGTCGGGGAAAATCGGAAAGAACGAACTTGCAAACCGAAAGAGACCAAAGTTGCCTTCCCGAAAAATACAATGTTAGAAAACGCCATAAAAATAGAAAGCCCTCACATAAATTGCGTTTGGGTTGACGCGTTTGAGCAAAATACATAGACATAGAGGGGGAGAGAGAGAGAGAGGTGGGGGATATATGTATAGTAGAGAGGCAGGCAGAAAAATAAAAGGCGTTGAAAAGAAAAAGGTGATTTTATTCATTTGCATAACACAGTTATTTCCATATTCCGGTGGCTTGCTTCAATTTAGAAAAAAAAAAAAAAATTCAAACTAAGGAAAATGAACGAAATTAAGTCAAGACAATTATGGGGCAACCATGAATATGATTCCTAATTTTCTTAGGAAAAAATTGTTATTGAACATTACACCTTGCAACCGTAAAAATGAAGAATGTCATAAAGATATGGAAATGAAACAGCTAAGAATTGCAAGGAAAGGAAAATAGAACCGGTCATTTTGGGGTCGGCCATTTTTTGGGTCGGCCATTTTTTGGGTCGGCCATTTTTTGGGTCGGCCATTTTTTTTTTTTTGGTCAGCCATTTTTATTTTGTCAGCCATTTTTCTTTTACCGGCCATTTTTTTGGGTTGGCCATTTTTTTTTTTTTTTTGTTCGGCCATTTTTCTTTTGGCGGCCAGTTTTTTGGGGTCGGCCATATTATTTTTTTTTTTAACTTCGGATGCAGTCATTTTGGGTTTCCTGATTCAGAGCAGATAACAAAGTCGAATATTCTTTTTTGAAACGTCTTGCGTTTATAAATAATTGACGGTAATCTTCTGGGCGCATTTTTTTTCATAGAAGTTTTCTATATTTTATAAATAAGCTTTGTGTTTTTACTCTCAGTGAATCATGATTTTAACCCTTGCTGTTGCAGTGGGTGATAGAAGTGCGATAGATAGATAGATAGATATGAACAGAATGAGATAGATAGATAGAGAGAGAGAGAGAGAGAGATATGAACAGAATGAGATAGATAGATAGATAGATAGATAGATAGATAGATAGATAGATAGATAGATAGATATCTTACCGTCTCCTCAATTTTCGCATTATTTTTAACGGCTTAATAAACACCTGATTTGAATGACTGAATCTGCATGCTTGACCCCCATGTCCCTTTTGAGTCCGGATGATGATCTGCATTCATCACAAGTGTTGTTAGCAGAACGAAGGGTCAGATTGGCATAGTTGGCTTGCTTATGGTTGCTATGATGACCTTTAAGATGATTTAGACCACTATCTGAAAGGTCATCTGACTGAAACGTCGGATAGATATATAGATACATATAAGTATATAAAGGTTGCGATGGATGGATTGTCGTCTAATTGAGGCAAAAATGAAAATAACACTGACATCACATTTTAACAGATATACAGGGCGCGATGGATGAATTGTCGTCTAAATGACTCAGGAACGAAAATAACACTGACATCTCATTTTAACAGATATGCAGGGTGCGATAGATAAATTATCGTCTAATTGACCCCAAAATGAAAATAACACTGGCATCACATTTTAACAGATATACAGGGCGCGGTGGATAAATTGTCGTCTAAATGACGAAGGAATGAACATAATATTGACATCACATTTTAACAGATACACAGTGTGCGATGGATAAATTGTCGTCTAATTGACCCAAAGATGAAAACATCACTGACATCACATTTTAACTTATATACAGGGCGCAATGGATAAATTGTCGTCTAAATGACGCAGGAATGAAAATAACACTGACGTCACATTTTAACAGATATACAGACTCCGAGGGATAAATTGTCGTCTAATTGACCCCCAAAATGAAAACAACACTGACATCACATTTTAACACATATACATTTATATATATATATATATCAGTGATTATATATGTATCGGAATCTGACAGATAAGATAAGGAATAAATAGGAAATGCTTACGGTAGATAGCGCTGTCTTGCCATATAGTCGAGGTTACATTTGTCACTCATGTACATTTGTGGTTACTTAGTCTTCAACGTTTAACGTGTGTAACAGTTAGTTTACTGAAAAGTGTTCCATTTAACAAGGGCAGGATATTCATATCTTGAGAAGGTCGATATGATTTTTACGTACGGCCGCGCGAATGGTAATGGACGTGAGGCTGCACGGCTGTATCAGATAGCGTTTCCAAGCTGAATGTAGGCGTGTCATCCAACCTTTGCTGCTGTTTATTGTCACGTTGCTTGTTTTGGTGACTGGAACCTTCCCCCAAAGTTTGCAAGAGTATTTTTCGATTGCATCTTGGAATGTACTTTTTAATTTAATTTAATTTAATTTAATTTAATTTTTGATAGCGTCTACCGTAAACTTTAATCTTAATAACTCAAAAGCGAAGGATTTGTGGACATATGTCTGTATGGATACTTTTTTGTCCTTGTTTTGGTGTGAGGAACCCGCCCCCAAAGTTTTCAAAAGTATTTTTGATACACCGTGTATATATATATATATATAAATGGCTAATTGCGCGTCTTGTCCAAGCGTATGCATGTTTCGCTGAGTTACAGATAACAAAATGAAAAAAAAAAAAAAAAGGTTCCTGGCTGATGGTGGAGACAAGGAAATAAGATCAAACAAATGAACGATTCCTGTCAGGTCGAATGTCGCTTCATCTCATTCTTTATTTCCGGAGATGCATTCAAATTATCGACTTACTTTGAATACCTACGAAGAATCTGCTGACGCCATTTTTTTTTCTCCTTTCATTTATTAGACCATCTTTTATCATGACTTTTTCCGTTCATTTCTTTTTTTTTTATCAATTTATTTCTTGATAGAAATGGTTTCAGAAAGGGGAACATGATGAAATTCTGCAACATTTCAATGAGCGTTGAATAGAGATCATTTGACAAGCTAAAAATTATTCTAATTTTTGCATTCAAACAAATATTAGAAAGAAAGAAAAAAGGTCTGATTTCCCGCCTCAGGTAAACTTTCTTCGATTGACTGTCATACAGTGACATTCCTTTCTGCTGTTTCCTCTTCGTTCTAATCTTTTTTTTTATTAGTATTTGAAAAATACCGACCCAAAAATAATAAATGTTACTTTTTAATTTCTTCCTCTTCTTCTTCTTCTTCTTCTTCTTCTTCTGCTGCTGCTGCTGCTGACCCACCTCATCCTCTTCCCCTTACTTCATCTTTTGCTACTGCTCCTCCTCCTCTTCTTCCTCATTCGTCTACTTCTGCTCCTGCTTTTCTTCTTCCTCATTCTTCTTCTGCTGCTGTTGCTCCTCCTTCTCTTCCTCATTCGTCTTCTTCTTCTTCTTCTTCCGCTCATCCTCCTCATCCTCTTCCCCATACTTCTTCTTTTGATGCTGCTCCTCCTTCTCTTCTTCCTCATTCATCTACTACTTCTCATCCTCTTCTTCCTCATTCTTCTTCTGCTCCTCCTCTTCTTCCTCATTCTTCTTCTTCTGCTCCTCCTCCTCTTCTTATTCTTCTTCTCCTCCTTCTCCTCCCCATTCTTCCTCTTCTCTTCACAATTCTTCTTTTTCTGTCCTCTTCCGCATTCTTCTTCTTCTGCTGCTCCTCCTTCTCCTCTTCCTCATTCTTCTTCTTCTTCTTCTTCTTCTTCTTCTTCTTCTCCTCCTCAGTCTTTACTTTTGTCATTTCGATCTTTTCGGTATTATTTGAACGAAAACGAAGAGGAAATTTAAATTTGTTAGGTCTAATAAAAGTGATCATCATAAATATATTATTATTATTATTATTATTATTGTTGTTGTTGTTTCGCCTCTGCTTTGGGTCGCAGGAGTTGCCGCCAAACCTCAACCAGATGCTTCGAAAGACAACTATTTTTTTTATTTTATTTCAGAAGATGCATACAGATGAGGTGGCCATGCTGTCAGGGAGAAAGATACAAGCGTCCACTGAAAAGTTCATAGACTGACCAAGATACTTTTATGACCAAATGAGGAGTAATTTTTCAACGTAGTCCCCCTTACGACCCACGCATTTCTTCCAAAGCCGTTGCAGTATTTGAATCCCATTGGTGAATAAGCTTTCATCCTGTTAGTCAAAAAAAGAAAAAGACAACAGCAGCAGATATGACACCATCATCACTGCGATACTGATTCCATATTGGGGAACAGATGAGCGTCAGATGAGGCCAAATCAAAAAGAAAGCAGTTGAAAGTCATAGTCATGCTCACCAGGCACTGAAACCAAGGAGAGGTCTCTGCTGGAGCCTTGCCCGAATAAAACAAGACCCTTTACCATTAGATTTCCTGGGCGTCTGGTCTTGATAACCTTTCATAAATGCCTCACCAAGATGGCATAGTACTCTCCATTGACGGTGTGGCCCCTCTTGAAGATAGTCAATAAACGCAATGTCTTTGGCATCCAAAAAAAATTAGGCCATCATCTTCCATGCAGATGAAACGACCGTGGCCTAAAAGACAAGGGTTTACTGAGTGTGGAAGAATGAAAGAAATAGAAACATTATTAAGGAGGGGGGAACAATAAGAGAGTAATCAGGAAGACAATAGATAACGATTGATATTGCATTTGAATTTCTGGTGATCAGAGTTGGCTGGAAAGCATGGAACCGGAAGAGAGTTTCACAAGCGAGAAGTGTGAGAAAAGAAACTATTAGCATAAAACTTACAGTTACATCTAGATAACTCAATTATACATTAATGAGACCATCTTGTCAATCACGTAGTACGCTTAAATTCATAAAGTCAAAGTACCATTTCATTGAAGTTATTCGAATAATTACCAAGTAAGTATTTATAGAAAAGGCACAGAAAACAACATCATGGCGGTGGGAAAGTGAAGGAAGTCGAGATGCCAGGTCAGGACCAATAACATTGCCTTGATAAAGTCCAACGATATTTTAGCTACCATTTTACTATTCTTCATCCAACAAATATTCTAAGATAATCCTTTAGTCCAACAAAGAAAAGATAGTAAGTACTAAATATAAGAGTATATCTCCATGTTTTATTATAACCATTTTTTTGCTCGAGTCTGTAGGTAATTTTTTTTTTTAATCGAGTTCACTCCATGCAATACAGTAAAGCAATTAAGACACAAGGGTTTACAGGGTGTGGAAGAATTAGAAAAACAGAAACATTAGTAAGGAGTGAAAAGAAAAGATGAGTAATCTGGGGGACAATGGATAGCAATTGACATTGCATTTCAAATTTTGAGGATCAAAGTTGGCTTGAAAGTAGAGAGCCGGAAGAGAGTCCCACAAGCGAGAAGTGCGATAGAAGAAATTGTTAGCATAGAAATTACGGTTCCATCTAGCCAACTTAAAAACTTCTTAAAACAGACATTTCCGAGGATTGAAGCTAGTTAAAACAAGAGGAGTGAAGGTAGTTAAAATAACAGCGGTGTCACAGAAAAAAAATCCTTCTTTCGACATCATGATTTTTGAGGAGACGAAATGACCAAGATTGCTGGAAATACCTGAAAATGAGCTGATTAAATGTTCTGGAATCAGCCAATATTCAACAATATCTGACCAAGTGATGAAAGAGATTTCTTGAAGGGGTTCTTGGTTAGGCTGAGAACTGTTCCGTACTCCGTATATATAAAACAAAGAAATATACACTGAAATTACTCTAAATTCAACTGTGATGTAATCCAAGGCGTAAGTTGATAACAAAACATCTTTAGCATAACTCTGTGTTTTAATATATTTTATTGTTATACGTTATTTATATAGAAACAAATATTTAAATAAATGCTCTGTTGGTAATAAACGGTATTAAAAACATTTACCGGCCTGAACGTCAGAGAAACTTTCATAAAAAGTATGTGCTCTCCAACAGGAATCGAACATTTATCCTACACGGAACCGTTATATAACGTGACGTCCTGTACCAGTTTAGCTACATAGAAAAACCATGGACAATTGTAGTATAAAAGCAGTAAAATCGACCTTGCTAACTAGACGCTTCTCTGTAGCTAAACTGGCATCGCACGTCAGGCTATATTATGGTTTCTCTGTAGGATTTAATTGCGATTCCTGTCGGAGGACATATATTTTCTATAAAAATCTCTCGGATGTTCTTGTTAATGCTGTTTATTATAAACAGAGCATTTACTTAAATATC
The DNA here is from genome assembly GCA_963932145.1 of Acanthosepion lycidas. NCBI lineage: Eukaryota > Metazoa > Mollusca > Cephalopoda > Sepiida > Sepiidae > Acanthosepion > Acanthosepion lycidas. Next base: position 37,872,323 of record OZ010599.1, read on the forward strand.
TGTGTCTATATATAATGTATAACGATAAAATATATTAAAAATAAATGTCTTTGTCTTATAGTACTGAATTGGTGAATCATAGGTATTATTAGTAGCAGGACCAAAATCTTGTACTTATTTGGGATTTGTTTAATAGTTAACGTTTTGTTTGTATGTGTAAAAACTAAAAAAAAATAACAGATTCCTTTTAATTTCCTTTCAATAAAACCAGTCCATAGCAAAAAGTAAATCACGTCCCCAGTCACCGCTACTAAAAGACATGCAGAAGGGAAAAAAATATTGTAAAAAATGTTAGTTAAAAAAAAAAACAGCCATGAAAAAGAAAATATTCATTTTTACCAAATCGTCTATCTTTTCGCTTGCCATCATCATTTTTAACCACTCTGACCTCATTTATTTTATTTATTTATTATTTATTGCCACATTTTTTTCTTTGTCTGCGTCTGCGAGGCAGCTGGCAGCCATGATAAAAGCAGACGATAACAAGGAATGTTTTCGTTATGTGTCATATGACAACCTGAGTTATCGCCCTTCTCCTTCACGTAATACTGATGTCTACCACAGAGTATCACTAGACTGTGTTCTGGAGTACATTTAGCAAGATAGGAAGAAGGGATATCTTTACCCGCAAGGTCAATTGCAAGTGCATTTGTACTCAAGAGTGATACGTGGAAATAACAATCATTATCACAGTCATTAAAAATGGCCACATAACAACGATGATGACTGTTTTTGTTTTCCACGAAAAAGTAATAAATGAAAAAGCTGATTAATAATAATAATAATAACTGGTATTAAAACTAAGATTGTAGAGCTCCAGAAAACTACATTTTACACTGCAAGGATTCTCTGGAAAGTTCTTGAGTTAAGAGAAGACTTGATGACACCATGCGTCAAGAATAAAATTTTCATTTACTAATGGATAGCGTTTCGGATTGAGGAATCAGAGATCCGAGTTCGAATTCCAGTCAAATCCATTATATTCACTAACGTGCTAATACTCTTGGGAAAGGTATAATCCTCTTCTTCTCACCCCCCACCCAGCCAAGCGTAAATAGCAGAACAGACCGGATTCTATAGGCTTAGATGGCAACTGGTCTACTGCAGAAAGAGATGCCAACCTACTGCAGGAAAAAATCTGCTTCGTAAGTTATGTATCGAAAGATACATGATCGCCCAAGCGTGTATCACGCATGGCACATAACGGACTGACTGACTTCAATGTGCGACACCAAGATAATAATAATAATAATAATAATAATAATAATAATAATAATAGCTACTGAAACTGAGACCAAGATTGTAGACCTCCAAAAATCTGCCACCATTTTCTTCGGGGGATACCTTCGAAACGTTCTTGAGTTGTGAGGTATCCTGCTGACACCAAGTCTCACAAAGTCTATTTCACTGATTATTTCAATGCATGACACCATAATAATAATAATAATAATAATAATAATAATAATAATCTGATACGATAATGCACTGTCCTGGGTATGAGGATAAACTACATCCGGCAGCAAGGCTTCTGATCAGGAGGCTGGATGTCTTGTGGAACGTGGAACCAGCTCTTAATTGCTGTTGTTCTGAGGTCCACCCTGACCCGAAGTAGTAGCACCTGTTAGGGCCCCAGCTATGGGCAAAGTGTAAATCTCCAAACATAACACTATGAGTGTATAAAAATAAATTTTTATAGTAAATATACCAACAATACCAAAAAGGCTAATAATATATTTTATCTGTGGTTGAAGGCATGAAATTGCGTTCAGAATATATTTAACTAAAGCCATGAAATTGTGTCCAACAGATTTAGATTTTGGCATTAAATAACCCATAGAGATATTGATATGCCGTTAAACAAAATCAACCAAAGCATAGCACACTTTTTTTTCTGCATGGTCCTGCTCAACACAAAAAAAAATCCCTTCTCATAGTGCCATCAGATAAAAATATTTCTTTTTTTTTTAATCATTTCACCCCAAGCAACGCAATAAAGCCGCTAAGACGCAACGAGTTTGAGTGAATGTGAAAGATAACATTATGAAAGACTGAGAGAGAAATAAAAGAACAGGAATTAAGAAGATAGAAGATAATGATTGACATTGCATTTACATTTTTGAAGATCAAAGTTGGAAAACAAAAAACTGGAAGGGAGTGCCACAATTAAGAAATGCGACAGAAGAAACTGTTAGCAAAGAGATTACGGTTACATCTTGCCATAAATACTGTAAAATGATGAAACCTAACTGCCAATCTAGTACTGCGCTTAAATTCATAAAATCTAGGTACAATAGATTTTATCAAGACAATTATCATCTAAGTATTTACGGCAAAGGAACAGCATTGCAGGAACAACATTGCAGATTCATCTTTGTATTTTATTTCTAAATATATAACAGAAGCAGGAGACCATATGTAGCAGAGATATTTAAAGTATTGCAAATGGTACAATTATAAATATGAACAATTTCTCAGAGTTAAGCTGTAGAAAAAGACAATATGTATAAAGGTAAATGACAATAAGAATTATTATCCAAATATTAATCTACACCTGTGTTTTTTCCTAATATCACTTTTCCTAACAGAATTACTATTCTCCCAAGCCCACATACGCAATCACTATATCAAGAAATCAAAAGAAAATGGTTGAATCCGTCAACACTACAGTGAAAAAAAATCTACACGTGAAAGTACTTGACGTAATTTTCAATTGACAATATGAATACAGTAACGTTTTCTAAATACTTCTATTTGCTAAGGACATTTTGTTTGTTGTTAATAGTTACTTTGTTTTCAATAAATTCATTTCATTTTTGCCTTGAAAAGGCCAACATTGGACGAAACGCGCTGGCTAATAGTACAGTTTACCTATTGTCTTTTACATTTAAACTTATAAATATGTAAGGTAGATTATGGAGAGAATTTTTTCTAGCGCAATGAACCAAATGTCGTGTCAGCGGGCCTAGCAATTGGTCCAATATAATATTTCCACTTCCTGTCATTAAAAAAAACATTAGCCCGAGAAAGCGCAAAGGCCCACTCTCCTGGAGGTTAGCATCAGCCATACTAATAGAAAGTAAAACAGATATTTTCGTTTTGGATGAGTTCAAATTAGCAGAACATTCTCTGTCTCAGTTTAACAATAGAATGTAGGTCAGTTTTGAAACCAGATATCAATTTGACGTTATCGAACTTACTATTTAGTCAGGAGTAAATAGTTGTGTCATCAACTGTTGTAGCCTTGTTAGGGTCCAGAAATAAAGACATAAAGAGAGGAATTGAGTTAAATATAATAACAGAAACAGTAATACAAACATATACAATCGAGAGTGTTACAGCAAGAATGTTCGGTCCGACTGTCAGAGCTGACTGCTAGAAACTTCCCTCTGTAAAAGGCAGTACCTGCTCCTAATTATAGCTGGGAGAGTCCATGCGTGCGTGGGTAAATTACCATAACATCAGCATAGATAGCGAGTTGATTGCTGATGACATCAGGAAGGTCATTTATGAAAATTAGGAACAACGCACGTCCAAGGATTAAGTCCTGGGGAACACCTGAAGTGATATAAAATGATCTAGAAGAGTGGCCATTCAAGATAACTTTCATTTCGGGATTTGATAAGAAAGAATGAATTAGTTCAGAAATACGCACAGAAATACCATAGCCTTTCAACTTGTGAAAAAGACCGGTATGCCCAACCCTGTGAAATGTCATCGAGATATCCAAAGCAACAGCCCGAGCTTCCCCATTCATATCTAAAGCTTCATAGACCCTTTCAGCAATGATCGTTAATACATCAGCAATATTAAATTCAAAACACGAATGAAGTTAACATTTCTCTTTTTTTTTATCGCAAGAGAACTGAAAAGAAATACAAGGCCCAAGATATATACTCAAGATGAAGCATTACTAAATAAAGTTGTTTATTAGGACGGTTAAATGAAAAGCTGTTCCGAGTTTTGAGGCGTTAAATTTAGCACGCCATTCTTTTCCCCAGTTAACAACGGAACGCAGGTCGTTTTTTTTTTTTTTTTTTTTTTTTTTTTTAGATCAGCTGCCAATTTGACGTTATCGAACCGACCAGACTTGATATGAAGACAGATTAAATAGTTGCGTCATCAGCGTTGATACTGAGTTGAGAACTAATTTGAGGAAGATCGTTGATGAAAATTCGAAAGAACGTAGTCCAGTCAGGCCACCCAATCTAGGCCTGCAAACCAGATCCAGTCATCGCTAAAAACTAAAGGATAGAATATTCTATTCGTAAATCCGTCGCTGATCTAGATGGATATACAGATTGAGATCGAAAAACAGGAAAAGCATCTAGATTCTGTGAGAGAAAAAGAATACATCGGCGGAACAGGAAGTTGACAGTTGTACCCATCAATACTGACAAACTTTGAACAGTCACTAAGAGACTTACAAAGGCTAGAAGGATAACTAGGAATTCCCAAGAGAACTGAAAAGAAATACAAGGGCCAAGATATACACTCAAGATGGAGCTTTGCTATTAGGTTAGTGCAAAAACAATGTCGTTTTCTCACATAGTAACATATGTGAGAAAACGACATTGTTTTTGCACCAACCTAATAAATAAAGTTGTTTATTCGGAAGATTAAATGAGAGCTGTTTCGAGTTTTGAAGCGTTAAGTATAGCATGTCATTCCTTGCCCCAGTTAACAACGGAATGTAGTTTTTTTTTTTTTTTTTTTTTTAGATCAGCTGCCAATTTGACTTTATCAAACCGACCAGACTCACTATTAAGACAGGAGTAAATAGTTGTGATCAACATATTAGGTTGGTGCAAAAATAATGACGTGATAATGTCGTTTTTTGACTTATTTTTAACGTCAAAAAACGATATTATTACGTCATTATTTTTGCACCAACCTAATAGATACCGCGTTAAAAACTGACAACATCAAGACGTTCAGGGATAGAGCCCTGGAAAATACTTGCGTCAATGCACTTGATCTAGAAGAAGGCCGTTCAAGATAACATTAATTTTCTAAAAAATAATTTTTTTAAAATTAAAACATTTCAGGTGTTTAACCCAAATAGGGGGGTCGGTTATTGTTTTATCAACTTGTTTGAGTGAGTACACATGCTCCTGATTGTGAATGTAATGAATATTTGCACGTCCTTTTTATAATATCCGTTTAGTATAATGCAGACCTCACACAGATCAGAGAATTGGCGTCTTGACTGAAAAGATGGTACATTGATTTTGTCTGTAGATAGATGGAGGCTCTTGCCCTGGGCTGATTGCAACAAAATTATTTTTATTTTGTAGGCTGGGTTTCGGATAACACACATTGCTCGAATACTGGTTGAATATGTGTATTGAAAAGTGTTTTTAACTTTTTTGGATTAAGATTAGTGAAACTGCCGTTCAACAAATGAGCATCTATGGAAGGCATGGATAGACAATAAAACAGGACTCAATTATAAAGTCGCTACAATTAGTGAAACAAACCGTTTGAAGCTTTATTAAGTTTCTAAGAACCCATCATAAAAATATGGAATTGATATGGTCAACAGAAAAATGACGTTAATTACTTTATGTTTGAAGAGAATATTTTCACATGTAGAAATATTGTTTTTATTGTTGTTTGACGGATTCAACCATTTTATTTTGATTTCTTGATATATTTGTTGTGTATATTGGCCTGGCAGAGTAGGGATTCTTTTAGGAAATTCGATAGTGAAAAAAAAATGGTCGCAGATTAATATTTGGATTTGCCCTGAAAAAATCCACATTGGATGAAACGCCTCGCCTAAAATAGTTTTCCTATTGTCTTTTTTTCCCTTATACAAATTGTCTTTTACTACAGGTTAAGTCTGAGAAATTATTATATATATATATATATATATATATATATATATATATATATATATATATATATATATATATATATATATAATTATTTATTCGAAAATTATAACATAAATATGTTATAAAATCACTACAAAAATAGCCATTCTGTTTCAACACTTTTGGTGTCTTATCAAGTGATGGTGTTGAATATAGAATAAATATATTCTACATTCTACATTCAACATCATCACTTGATAAGAGACCATAAGTGTTGAAACAAAATGGCTATTTTTGTAGTGATTTTATAACATATTTATGTTATAATTTTCGAATAAATAATTGTATTTGGTCTACTCTGTATTGAACACTCTTTTAAGAATAGTATTTGTTGGTTATTGGAATTTATTCCATATACACCAATCCTATATATATATATATATATATATATATATATATATATATATATATATATATATATATATATATATAAGATATATTTAATGGAACAAAACTTTATAACTGACATAAATAGACAAAAAATAATGTATATATATATATATATATATATATATATATATATATATATATATATATATATATATATATATATATTAGGTCAGTATTGTAATAGATTGCTCAATGCACAATTCAGAAAACTAAACGTGCAGTGCGGATAATAAAAAAAAAATTGAAAAAATTCCCCCTCAACACTACCCGTGTTTCAAACTAACTTTCGGTATCATCAGGTCAATCTGGTAAATAATTAATTTGGAGCGCTATTCAATCCCATTTATATAACTTAACTTGGCGCCACAAAGTAAAATTATCAGAAGGTGAAGGGTGAGGAAAGATTGGAAAGAACCGGAAGAGAGAGAGAAAGAAAAAAGTTTCGTGAATATAATCATCCAGGTTTATATTGCATCAGAGTATTTTTTATTAACGTGTCTGCTTTTAGACATTACTTCAGACTGTTCATTCAACAACTTAGCCGACTTTTCCTCTTCACACAACCTACAAACACAAAAACTTAACCCTTCTCAGAGCACTCCAGCTTATAATGGGGCTTCTATTACATCTCTTTTTGCACTTCTACATGTGGCTGGCCAACTTGGTGCAACGCATATAGCTCTCCAATTTAAAACAACACCCACGATTATACCCACATGGAGGGTAAATAAAATCAGAGATCTCTTAACCATATACAAAATCCTTCATCCCTAAGACGATGTAGATTATCTGTACGTACCTAGGTCAGCTATAACTTGAGGATTGATTCAACTGGAACACGCAGATCAGAGAACGATCTTAAGGCTGGAAAAATATCTCTGGCGAATCGTTGTCCATTTTTCTTTTTAAATAATTGAGTTTATTAACCTCAATTTAGCTCTGTTAAGCGTGGTTAGAAACAGTTTAGCCTGTTTCTCAATTTTAGATTTATTATCATCATCAGTGGTAATAATAATATTATTTTTTATCTATTTATGTCAGATATAAAGTTTTGTTCCATTAAATATATCTTTACATATATATATATGACGTCATATATTATGAAATGGACAAAGTCCGACAATTTATTTATTAAAGACATTTTTTATGTTTAACGTTCTTTTTATAGATACAAGTATTTAAGTAAATGCTCTGTTTATAATAAACAGTATTAAAAAACATTTACCGGCCTGAATGTCCGAGAAATTTTCATAGAAAATATTCGTTCTTTGACAGGATTCGAACCTGCATCCTATACGGAACCGTCATTTACGCGGACGTGCCTTACCGTTAGGCTACAAAGAAGCGTTCGGTAGACAAGGTCGAATTTACTGCTTATAAACTCAATCTTCCATGAATCTCGAATATTCATAACTGCTCATGGCTTATCAAATGTAAACAAATGACGTCATATATTACGAAATGGACAAAGTCCGACAATTTATTTATTAAAGACATTTTTATGTTTAACGTTATAGATACAAGTATTTAAGTAAATGCTCTGTTTATAAGAAACAGTATTAAATAATATTTAACGGCCTGAATGTCCGAGAAATTTTCATAGAAAATATTCGTCCTTTGACCTGCATCCTATACGGAACCGTCATTTAGGCTGACGTGCCTTACCGTTAGGCTACAATAACGGTAAGGCACGTCAGCGTAAATGACGGTTCCGTATAGGATGCAGGTTCGAATCCTGTCAAAGAACGAATATTTTCTATGAAAATTTCTCGGACATTCAGGCCGGTAAATGTTATTTAATACTGTTTATTATAAACAGAGCATTTACTTAAATACTTGTATCTATAAAAAGAACGTTAAACATAAAAAAAATGTCTTTAATAAATATATATATATATATATATATATATATAGAAGTATATGATTGGTGTATACGGAATGAATTCCAATAACCAACAATTACTATTCTTAAAAGAGTGCTCAATACAAGGTAAAGGAGATATAATTATTTATTTAAAAAAGATTTATAACATAAATATGTTATAAAATCACTACAAAAATAGCCATTTTGTTTCAACACCCCCGGTGTCTTATCAAGTGATGATGTTAAATGTAAATTGGGTCGTTAATTAATTTGAAACTTTTAAAACCATTTATTTTACATTCAACATCATCACTTGATAAGACACCGGGGGTGTTGAAACAAAATGGCTATTTTTGTAGTGATTTTATAACATATTTATGTTATAAACCTTATTTAAATAAATAATTATATATATTCCCGGTACACACACACACTCTCTCTCTCTCACACACACTCACTGGCCTCTGTATCTCCTGTTGTCTTGATCTATCCACTACCCTTCTCCTCATCCTTTCTTCTGTCACTGCTATCTGATCTTGCGCCAAATTTTCTGTAACCCCTTGCGTCCTAGTGGCTTCCCGCCTTGCTTGGGGTGAAACGCTTAATATATATATATATATATATATATATATATATATATATATATATATATATATATATATATATATATATATGTTATGGTAAATATTATTAAATATACATATATATATATATATATATATATATATATATGTTAAGGTAAATATTATTAAATATATATATATATATATATATATATATATATATATATATATATATATATATATATATTATTATTATTATTATAGATAGTTGTTATTTATTGCATCGTTGACCATAAGTCTGGCTTTACTGTTTAAGTTTACTAGTATTTTGGTATTGATTGAGAGGAGCTGTCTAATGTTGCCCTGGTCCCTATGCTGCTTATTAGTCTGATGGCACTCTGGTCGGATAGGTGGCAAGCGAGTCACCGTCACACACACAATCATCATATATATAAAATTTGAGGATTTGAAATAATGATAATTAAGTAATTCATCGAGTCTAGAAGAAACCTCAACAGAATGCAGAAAGCACTAGACGGCCGTTTCGACCTATATCTGGGACTCATCAGCAGTGTGCATCCACTACCGAGAATTGAAACCCTAACAGTTAGGTTATCATGAAAACGTCATACTAATTGTTCCAACGGGTCTCGGTGATGAAGAGGTAACATATTAAGCTCGATATAGTGCCGCTCGATCACACAGTACAGTTGGTATGGCGTTAGCCTCCTATCGTAACTCCTAATTATTTCTCTATATATCTATATATATGTATATACAGAGAGAGAAAAGAGAGAGAGAACATGAGAAAGAGGAAAAGAGAGAGTAAGAAACAGATAGATATTAAGAGTATGAGAAAGAACGAGATTGAAACCAAAAGACAGAAGACAAAAAAAAAAAACATTCCAGAATACAGATGTATTGTGAGGAGCTGTCTAATGTTACTACAATCATTATACTGCTTATTAACATATTGCCTGATGGCACTCTCGTCCGATAGATGGCAAGCACGTCTCTGTCATATATATATATATATATATATATATATATATAAAATGCTTTTCAACTAGGATCGAGCTCTCCTCATCATTGACGTCTTTCGTATAGTGAAAACATTAAAATTTCCCTTTCTCTCTGCCATGCGAGGATAGATTGCGGGTAGAATCTCTGATTGATGCCAACTCGGTCGGGTTTCGATCCCGGCTTGAAACAATCGGATGTCTAGCCACAGTGATGAGCCGTAATACAGCGAAACAGTTTATTTGTGGATGAATATACCGATACCAAAAACAGATTGAAGAATCCAGTGACTTTTAAAATTAAATCTCGTAGGTGAAAATGATCATTAACTAAAGGTATCTTAATTCTAAAGTATATATATATATATATATATATATATATATATATAGAGAGAGAGAGAGAGAGAGAGAGAGAGAAAGAGAGAAGGAGAGAGAGAAAATGAGAAAAAAAGAGAGATATAAAGACAGAGAGAGATACACAGAGAGAAAATGAAATGGATAGGTAGAAGAAAGAAAGAAAGTGAGATAGAAAAAGATACTTAGATAGCTATGCTAGTCATTGACGTCGTTCGTATAGTAAAAACGTTAAGCTTAGAGAGTAATTATGCATTCTTATAGCTCGAAGTATAGTCCAATAGTGTTATAAGAACTCCAGTAAGATATCTTTAATCATTTCTAAGATAAAATAGTTCAAAGCTTAATCTAACAATTAGACAATTTTGCTCTTACACCCGGTCAGGTTTCGATCCCGGCTTGAAACAATCGGGTGTCTAGCAACAGTAATGAGCCGTGATACAGCGAAACAGAAAATCCACCGTGATAGATAGACAGATAGATATTAAGAGTATGAGAAATAAAGTGATTGAAACCAGAAGAAGAACCAATTCCTGAAAAAGGATGAAAATATGAGAAAATAATTTGTACTGCAGAGAAAGAAAACCAGAAAAATTGCTGGAAAAAGAAAAATTGCAAAAAAGATTATAAGGATAGATATATAAAGAAAACTGAATAAAGAATTGACGAAAAGAGAATAAAAAACGAAAAAAAAACATGTAAATTAATACTTTGACAATGAATATAAATCGGATTCTTTAGAGAATTCAACAAGGACAGAATGAAATTAAATGGATAGACCCTGAAATCAAAAATAAAAGTGCCAGAGACAAAAAAAAAAAAAAAAAAATAGAAGCAAAAGAGCGAAGAAAAGAGAAAAATAAAAATTGAATGACACAAAAAGGT
>OZ010599.1:37885773-37900773 GCA_963932145.1 Acanthosepion lycidas
GGCTGATGTGAGCCGAAAGCTTAGATCAAGGACCTTCTTAATAAAAAATATATTTAAATGTTCGACAATTTTTGTCTTTATTTTCACCCGAAATTAAAGCAAATATACGGAGTTTAGAACGAATCACGATAAAAAATAATAGACATTCATTGTCTATTATATCTAACAATATATATATATATATATATATATATATATATATATATATATATATATATATATATATATATACCCAAGTATATGATTGGTGTATATGGAAGGGATTCCAATAACCATCAATTACTATTCTTAAAAGAGTACTCAATACAAAGTAGAGCAGATATAATTATATCTTATTTATTTTAAATAATTATATATTATTTATTTTAAAAAAAATTATAACATAAATACGTTATAAAATCACTACAAAAATAGCCATTTTGTTTCAACACCCGCGGTGTCTTATCAAGTGATGACGTTGAATCTAAAATAAAAAAAAATTGGGGTTGTTGTTTCTCGATGGCTTTATATAGGTGTGTTTGCTTTTGTTAGGGGGCCTGTTCCAGATGTTTCTAGGTTTGTTGTTTTTGTATGGATTGTATGTGGATTGTGTGTAGAACTTTTTGTGAAATTCTGGTTGTACTCCTGGATATCGGTAATGGTTGTCAGGTTTGGTTTGTTGTGCTAGGGTTGGTTTTGTGAATGTGTGTGTGTTCTGATCTTTGCCTGTTTGTGTTATGGTGTGGTGGTCTCTATAGGTTTGTTTTTGCGCTGTTTAGTGTATGTTCATAATTGTATTTTTTATGTGGATGTGAATGTGTGTGGTGGTGGTATGTCGTGGATGTGTTTGCGTGTAGTAGAATGTGTTAGGATAATTACTTTGTGAGTTTGTTTGTGGATGTGTTTGCGTATGGTAGAATGTGTTAGAGTGCTTACCTTGTGGGTTTGTTTGTGCGTAGTAGTAGGTATTCGGGTTTTTGATTCTGTTGGGTGGTTTTCTCTGTATTTGGTGATGATTGTTTTGTGTTGGGCATTGGGCCTTTTTATGAGTTTGGACTGTATTTTTTGTTTTTGTCTCATTTTCCATTTTTTCTTTTATTGGTAATGCTTTTAACCAGGTTATCTCGCTTTCCAAGATATTCCAAGATTTTTCTTCCTCTTTTTTACATTTTGACTCCCATAATTCAAACAGGAATTGGTGAGTTTCTTTGGGACATAATTCCGTGATTTTTGTTAATAATTTGTTATCAATCTCTCTATATTTCTTTGTAAAGTTTATTGTTTTGTCTTCTTGTATTTCAATTTGGGCCTCCATTTTTGTTAGGCTTAGTGTGTTTTTTATTTGTTTTTGTTTTTCTGTGTCTTGTAGGTTAATCTTTTCGTGGAATTTCCTTGGAATAAATATTTCATCCATTTCTATGAAGGTTTTGTATATTTTCGCTGTTTCTTTATTTTTGATGGCGTTGAAATATGCCAGTTTTCTTTGATTGAGCATGTTGTTCCAAAGTCGGAGATTCTGTTTTTTCATTCGGTAAGCCTCCTCTTGGATGTGTAACTTTTAAATATTTTCCAGGTATCCAAACTCTGTTTTGAAATGTTCTATTAGTGTTTCTGTATTACAGTTGTGTTCCCTGGTTTGTTGTGATGTGATTTCTAGGAGAATAGCTTCCATATTTTTGTTCAATTTCTGTATTTCTTCCTCCAGTAGTTCCTGTTTTTGGTTGGTAAGTTTGAATAACTCAAGGAGTTCTTCCATGATTTTCTTTTCAGTTCGCGGCATTCTTTCGTTGTAGTTATATAAAAGAACGAGGTTGTAGTGGTTTCAACGAGAGAAAAGTATGTATATTAAAAAGAAGAGAAGAGAAGTGCCGTAAACGTTTTTGGTTGTAATGTGGATTTATTTAGAAAAAAATATTATGCTTTGTTTTACATAATTTTACTACACGTGTTTCTGGTCTCGTGACCGTCTTCAGGTAAAAGCGGAGATTTTCACATATTATTAAAAATAATTAATTTATTCTTTTGTTTTTCAATGTTAAATATTCTCGATATGAGACATTTTCTGTGTTAGTAATCCGAATATATATTCTTTCTTTATATTTATATATATATTCTTTCTTTATATATATATATATATATATATATATATATATATATATATATATATATATATATATATATATAATTATTCTCCGCGCATTCCTATATGAACAGAAAGGATTTATTATCTAACTATTTATATGAGAAAATCGTCTCCATCGGGCTTATCTCATATTCTGAAATCATCTTCATATATTTCAAACTCTACTTGGATTTAATAGCACCAGCAAACAGCATATTACTTCCGATGCTTGCATCTACCAGATCTCATGCAAAAACTGTGACTTAAAATATGTGGGCTCGACAAGCGTACATATAAATTTTAGATCTAATAGAATTTCTTTCATTTTTCTTTCATAATATTCAAATTTAGGAATACGTTTTCACAGCGTCGCAAACGTGGTGACAACGTGACCATGTTTAAAACGGAACGCTGATCGCATAAAACCTTTAGTTATCTGTTTGGATATGTCTTGTTCTTGTGTCCATCGTCTTTGTCATGTTAAGTTTGATAATGTTATTTATATTTTATATTGAATATTGAATATGTCCTGAAGATGGTTTATTGACCTAAACGTCCGACGTCGACATATTAACATTAAAACAGCATTATTGCATATAAGGATTTTTGTTTGTTTTTTCCCGTACATTTTTATTCATATATATATATATATATATATATGTGTGTGAAAAATATATAGAAAATAGGAAAGAACTCGTTAGGTAAATAATCCAAAGTTCTTTAGTATTGTTGTTATTATTTTTAAAAAACAGTGCTCGATGCAAAAGTAGAGCATAAATATAATTATTTATTATTACTTTACAAGTTCTAGTTTTTTTTATAATTTTCCATTTAAATGGAAAATTATAAACAAGACTAGAACTTGTAAAACTTGGGATGACCCATGCCCTTTATGCCTCCATGAAAAACTACAGATTATTAAGTTTCTAAATAATAAAAATCTATTAAACGATAGACATGAGTTAACGGTTTTTTGCCGACATCATCAAATTTTTGCATTGAATAATTAGCATAAAAAACTAACAAAAATAAAATAATTTTTAAAATCCATAGTCCTAATGAATAGTTTAAATGCCCTACAAAAAAAGATAACCCTTTATGAAGTCGTCAAAAACAAATGTTAGCGATTCACGACAGTTTTTATATACACAAAACCCTTTCAGAAAAAAATAAAATAAAAAAATAAATCTCCATAGACACTCAACCAGACTAGCAGTGTGATCTTCCGCTTTAAATTTAGACATCCCAACCTTACCCTGACTTGACATCTATGAATGTAAATATATATATATATATATATATATATATATAAACTATATTTCTTCATATATATATAAATATATATATATATATATATGAAGAAATATACTCTTAAGGTGTGCTAAATTTATGGAATAAAGTGCTCAATATCAGAGATAGAGCGTATGTAAAGATAAAAGTGAACATTGAAGTCAACACTAAGAGGGGACAGGCTGTTTCATTCTAGACGCAATCGTCAGGCCTATGTATATATATATATATACATATATATATATATATATATATAGAGAGAGAGAGATAGATAGATAGATAGATAGATAGATAGATAGATAGATAGATAGATTTGTTTAGCGGTTTGTATATTCAAATCTTAGAAAAATTTGGTCTATCTGCCAATTTTTTGTTATAGCGATTCTTGAATATTCAGCGCTGAAAACAAAAATAAATCAACCCCACTCCCCATACAGTGAATACCATATATATATATATATATATATATATATATATATATATATATATATATATGTCTGTCTATATATATATATATATATATATATATTATATGGATAGATAGATAGATAGATAGATAGATTATTTAATGGTTTGTATATTCAAATCTTATGAGAAAAATTTGGTCTATCTGCCAATTTTTTGTTATAGCGATTCTTGAATAATCAGGGCTGAAAAAAAAAATAACTCAACCCCACTCCCCACACACTGAATACCCCATATATATATATATATATATATATATATATATATATATATATATATATATATATATATATATATATATATGCCTCTCTCTCTCTCTCTATATATATATATATATATATATATATATATATATATATATATATTTCTGCTTTGTTTGTTATAGGATTATTTCGATTAGCTCAACAGCGTTAAAAACAAAGAACTGGAACTCGAGTTCTATTTTCAGAAGCTCTTTTGAGCCAGAGATACAATGCACTGAGGTCAATTCTGGTTCTTTGGATCTCTGGACGGATCAACAAAGCGAAGCCCTGACATTAATGATGAGTTCTCATTTTTAAGCACTGGATCTTGCTGCGTTATCTCCAAATGTCAAGTGTTTGAATAAACAAAAACACGGAGCCATAACAGTTCAAAAGAATACGGTACTCTTGAAAAAGCGATTAATGTCGCTTTCCTTTTCCACAGATTGTGTCTAATGTAAAGCATAGCATCATCGGTAGCTTGTGATATGAAAATAAGAATAAAAAAAAATTATCAAAAGCAAAATTGGTAAGAATACTAAATGACATGGTGTCCAGATAACGCGTTATTGAATTAGAATTTAGTAATTTAGTTACAAATTCCCGAGGGTTAATTAAAACTATGTAAGTTAACTGGACTGCCTATAAAAATAGGGTAGGATTTATTTGGAAGAATTTTATTGGGTTTAGTAAATTTAGTTACGATTTCTCGGGGGTTAATTAAAACTATGTAAGTTAACTGGTTTGCTCATAAAAATAGGATAGGATTTATTTGGAAGAATTTCATTGGGTTTAGTAAATTCAGTTACGATTTCTCGGGGGTTAATTAAAACTATGTAAGCTAACTGGTTTGCTCATAAAAATAGGGTAGGATTTATTTGGAAGAATTTTATTGGATTTAGTAAATTCAGTTACGATTTCTCGGGGGTTAATTAAAACTATGTAAGTTAACTGGACTGCTTATAAAAATAGGGTTTGATTTTTTTTTTTTTTTTTTTGAAGAATTTTTGTAGATTCTTCTTCTTGACGTATCTTGCCTCTTTGGGTTATAAGCGATTATGGATCTCCACAAATTCCTGTTTTTTGTAGCACTTAATAAATATCGTTCTAGTATTTCTCCTAAACCTTACTCGGTCATCCATTTACTCAAGTTCACTAAGCAGGTTATGTGTTTCTTTCCTCTTGCCTTCTATCTGTTCTGGGAGTATCAGATTTTCCAAGCCTCCTTTCCTCATTACGTACTCTAGAAATATCAACTGCCTATTCCTGATGTTAA
The DNA here is from genome assembly GCA_963932145.1 of Acanthosepion lycidas. Classification (NCBI taxonomy): domain Eukaryota; kingdom Metazoa; phylum Mollusca; class Cephalopoda; order Sepiida; family Sepiidae; genus Acanthosepion; species Acanthosepion lycidas. Next base: position 37,891,148 of record OZ010599.1, read on the forward strand.
GTATACGTTTCATTTTTGTTTCCATTTTCTCTATAACCTTGTTGCTGCTCACATTTTGCGGTCCATCCTCAGCATCCTTCTGTAGAGCGAAGTTTTTTTCTAGGTCTTTTCTTCATCGTTGAGAAAAATTGTCCGGCATTTACTGCCATATGGGAGGACGTATATCATGTAACAGTTCCGTATTCTTTTCTTTGTTTTCAACGAAATTTTCCTGTCTCTTAATAATTCTGCTTAGCTTCTGGAATACTTCTTTGGCCATCCCTGTAAGTCTTTGGATCTCAGTGTCACACAGTCTATACTTGATTTTAGTATCCACCATTTCTAATTTGCATTTTGGGTTCATCCTTTTTGCTAACAACCATGTTTTCTGTCTTGTATTTTATACTTAGTCTATGAGCGCATGGCCGATTGGTTGGAATATTTGCATTCTGACCATGAGATCGAATCTCACCACGGTCTGTCAGTAAGTCTCCTTTCTGATGGGACTGGAGGGGGGTTCAATCCCAGCGTGCGGCACATTTGGAAAGTGTCTGAAAACCATACCACGGGTTGACTGAAATTGGGTAGACAGAAACCTTGGAGGCCGTCGATAGCTGTGCTAGCACGAAGTCACAAGTCATCGTGGCTGAGGGATTGTGCGTCAAATAAACACGCTCTTTCCCAGAAACTGTAACTAAGTAGCATAGTTGCAGTATAAACCACAGGTGGGCTCTGTGGGTTTTGAATAAACACAAATGTGCCTGGGCAATCGTCTGCAATAGGGATTGGCTAGGCGCCCTAGTTAGATGGGTATCCTCGAATACGACTGGCCAGCTATACTACTACTACTTATACGTAGTCCTTGCTTTCTTTCGCTACCTTTTGTAGGAGATTTTGTAGTCTCCTTTCCGTGTCTGCTATCAACACTGTGTCATCTGCATATCTTATGTCGTTAAGATTATGGCCGTCAATAAGGAATCTTGGCAGGTGCTTTGAGTACCAAATGTTTCTCCCTATTTTGTTCTAACGGTTTCAGCATTCTAAGACTTCCAGTAGTCTTCTAACAGACATTTTCTTGCATCAGTATTTAAATTATTTGCCATTATGATAGCTCTGAACTAGCTGAAAAAACTGACTAAATTTAAATAAATTTAGTTCTAAAATTTAATATTAAACCAACACCATAGTTATAATATAACCCTGATAAAAACCCTATTCAACCTAATGTCAGCCTACTTTTTGTTCAGCATATATATATATATATATATATATATATATATATATATATATATATATATATATATATATACAAGTATATGATTGGTGTATATGAAATGAATTCCAATAACCAACAATTACTATTCTTAAAAGAGTGCTCAATACAAAGTAGAGCAGATATAAATTATTTATTTTTAAAGAAAAAAAATTTATAACATAAATATGTTATAAAATCACTACAAAAATAGCCATTTTTTATAACATATTTATGTTATAAATTTTTTTCTTTAAAAATAAATAATTATATATATATATATATATATATATATATATATATATATATATATAAATATATATATATATATATATATATATATATATAGTTAAACCTAGAGAGCCAGACAAACCTACCAAGTTTTCACCTGAGCGGATCGTCAGGGATCGAGCGAGTATAGTTTCTTATACTTATAAGATTTCTATTAATAATATCTATCTATCTATCTATCTATCTATCTATATATATATATATATATATATATATATATATATATATGTATGTGTGTGTGTGTTAAGAAATGGATTAAGTCTGACAATTATTTAATATATTTTCTGTTTATACGCAATTCTCAGAATTGCCTCGTTGTCGAGGTTAAGAAGACACACCATTGTCTTACACCACTTTTTTTTTTGCATGTCTACTGAACTCATTTTCTGTCTATATGCAGGTGGTTTACTGCTAGTATAGATTCTTGATTATTCTTATGTCTTTCGCAAATACGTCAATGTTGCTAAGCAGTTCTAAAAAATCTTTGTGGCGTACTTTATCGATCGACGCCTTTGCATAAGCTATAAAACACAGCAACATGTCCTGCATTCGTTAAAGATTTCTGAAGCCACTGGGCGGTTAAAGTTAGGGATATTGATTAATTTTTCATCATATTAAAAGATGCTGACCTCTTCATAATATAAGTACAGTGTCAAACCAATTCCTAATTAAATGAAGAATTATCTCTAGTTTGCTTTTTATTTGTTATCGCTTTAACAACGGACATTCTAAAAGACGAGGATCAAAAAATATAACAAAAAAGATGCCCTTCAGACTATTTATATATATATATATATATATATATATATATATATGAAGAAATATAGTTTAAGATGTGCTATGTTTATAGTATAAAGTGCTCAATATCAGAGATAGAGCGTATGTAAATATAAAAGTTTATATAAGTTTATAGGCTATTCCCCACATGAGGTGATTCTGGATTTTATTAATTATTTGCTCTGTAATAATAAATACATTGAGCTCTTTTTGTGAATCAGTTTTAATATTTTATATTACTAGTGGCTCCACTTGGATTATATAGCAACATATTTATTACCATTGCTATATATATATATATATACCCAACTATATGATTGGTGCATATGGAATAAATTCCAATTACCAACAATTACTATTCTTAAAAGAGTGCTCAATAGAGAGCAGAGCAGATATAATTTTATAATTTTAAACTTAATAAAGATTAAATTTAGATTTTAAAATTATTAATTTTTTACTTTTACTTTTAATATCAAATTTTATCGTATAATTTAATACTTATTGGTTAGAATAACACCAACTTTAAAGCTCTTAATAGCTATTATAACCTTACTTCGTTGTCAAGTTTTTTGAATTTTCCTATACCTGTGTTTTGATGGTCATTCTAGCTTTCGTAAAAGCGTTTTCCCCTTACGAACGATTGCTAATTAATTTGAAACTTTTAAAACCATAAACTTTTATTTTACATTCAACATCATCACTTGGATAAGACACCGGAGGTGTCGAAACAAAATGCCTATTTTTGTAGTGATTTATGCTATATATATACACACACACACACACACACACGTGCATACACATACATATACACATATATATACACACACACACATACACACGCATACACATACACACACAAACACATATATATATATGTATATATATATATATATACACACACACACACACACACACACACACATATATATATATATATATATATATATATATATATATATATATATATAATACCTGGTCACTCGTATTTGAGGATACCCATCTCTATTAGGCCGGCTAGCTAATCCCTACTGTAGACTTCGCTCAGGCACATTTAGTATTTGTTCAACACCCACAGAACCCACCTGTTGTTTATACTGCAACTATGCGGAGCAGACATCAATTACGGTTTCTGGGAGAGAGCTTGTTATCTAGAAGATTGCTATGCGACGATAATGATGCATAGTAGATAGCAGACGCAGATCGTAAGTTCATGACGCGGTTCTATGACGTCGTACTGCACCAGAGACTGAAATATTAACAACAGAATTATGTTTTGATGCAATGTAAAGGGTTGTGACTAGTTTGAAAAGTTATTTTGTTGAGTGTGGCTTGCTTTGTTTTGATATAGATGGCCTCCGAGGCTCTTTTTACTGTGAGTATTGCGTCTACTATTCTGCGACCGTTATCGTCGCATAGCAATCTTCTATGTCAACATAACAAAATATCATCTTTGATAGTGAATATCTTTTTTTAAATGTCCGCATAACCACTCTGAAGATGGCACATGTGTGCCGAAATCTTAGATAAAAAAGGGCTTAATAAAACAATATCCAAATGTTGAACAATTTTTGTCTCTATTTTCTCCGGAAATTTAAGCAAATATACGGAATTTAGAACGGCTCTTGATCAAACATAATAGACATTCATTAATGTTGTATTTAACAATATATATTTAAATAATTATCCGCTGACCCAATACACTATATATTGTGTGGTTGGTTTTAGTGATGACCGTTTTTCGATTTTATCAAGGTCCCACTTCACATATCACCTCTAGGTTCTAGATTCCTTGTATATCAAATCCCGTGGGCCTTCCCTTTGTAAACAAAGGGAATGCTTACTGGGTCTGAATGTTATTGGACTCTAGTTTCTTGAAATTCATAATCTTTTTTTTTACCCCATTCCATTCGTTATATTAATTTATTTTACACGCTAATATATATTTTTACAACCCAGAAAAATAAACTCGATAAGTCCTGAGACGAAACCAGTTCTTCCTTTTTAGCATTTTTAAAAATGCCGTAAAAATTCTACTTTTTCCTAGCTATCGTTAAATTTTGTACCATAAAAACTTAATCATATATATATATATATATATATATATATATATATATATATATATATATCACCAAAAACACTATTCTTAAAAGAGTGCTCAATACCAAGTAGAGCTAATAATATTTATAACTTAGGCATGTTATAAGATCACTGAAGAAGTTGCAATTTTGTTTCGGCACTTCTGTTTTTTTATCAAGCGATGATATTGAATGGAAAAATAAACGATTTTAAGAGTTCAAAAGCCAGCCAAATCCTCTCAGTAGGGGAAACTTTGTTACGTAACCTATGATAACCAATCAGAATACAAGTATATGACAATTTAGCATAAAATGGCAAGATACTCTAGTATAAGTAAAATTTATTCGTGCAATAAATTTAAGATTAGATTAAATTAGAAATCAATATAAAAACTAAATTTTAAGTTTACAGTTCAATTTAAAATTAAAAATTTCAAATGTAAGATTCTAAACTTCACCGGGCATTAAATGAAATGAAACTAAGAGAAAAAATATTTTTTTTATTGTTCTTAACGAAGTACCAATTTATCAGTTAAGTTCGACGCTAATGAAAAAAGAGGAAATATTGGTAGTTATCTTAGCCATCTGTCTTACCACGTGGTATAGAGGGCTTTCTCATGATACCCCAAACGTTGGTCATGTAGTCAGGATGGATGATGACCACATATCGAAAGTCCTGATGTACAAGCAACTAGTGCAGGATCCATTAGGAGACCAGGGTTAAGGTAAAAGGACAAACTGAAAAACAACCATACGGACATCAACATCCCACAGACGTCATTTTGAGACGATAGCCAGGAAGAGAGTTGAATATCGGGCAAGATGGTGGACTGGAATCGAACAACACAGAGCAATCTCTATTAATCATCTCCGCAAGACACAAACCAGAAGAAAAGCAGTACCAAACATACCTGCCATTCGGGATTCTAACCCTTATAGATGTGTGTTCCGTCGTCTTCGGTGCAAGTCACCCGTAGGACTAAAATGGCATGAAATGCATAAGAACCAGCCGGCTGTATGAGTAACATCAAAACTAAAGAGACAATTATCGTAACCTCATACGTCGTAAAAGTCCATCATATATATATATATATATATATATATATATATATATACTATTATTTATTTACTTTACTGTTTTATTATTTATTATAAACAGAGCATTTACTTAAATATTTGTATCTATAAAAATAATGTATAAACATAAAAATGTCTTAAAATAATTGTCGGACTTTGTCCATTTCATAATGTGTGACGTCATTTGTTTACATTTGATACGCCATGAGCAGATATGAATGTACTTGAGAGATTCATGGAAGATTGAAGTTTAAATACAGTAAATTCGACTATGCTAACCGAACGCAGCCAAATCGGTAAAGGTACGTCAAGCTGAATGACGATTCCGTATAGGATACAGGTTCGAATCCTGTCGGAGGATGAATATATTCTGTGAAAATTTCTCGGACATTCAGGCCGGTAAATGTTATTTAATACTGTTTATTACAAAACAGAGCATTTACTTAAATATTTGTATCTATAAAAAGAATGTATAAACATAAAAATTTCTTAAAATATATATATGCAGCATATTTTCATTCGAACAATTTTCGTTAAATAATTTTAGACATATCATGTCGATTAGTTTTCGTTGGTAGATTTAGAAAACTAAGTAAGAAAAATACCAAACTTTTCTTTCGAATAGTTTTTATTTTACCAGGTACTTTTAGTTTCATCTGGGACTATCTTAAGCTGTCTGTGAGTATGTATATATGTTTCTTTGAATTTAAAACATTTCAACTGTTCATTTTTTACTGCTTATGCAGCGTTCTGGATTTCAAAGTTCAAAGTTCAGGTATTATTCCTATTTTTTCTACAGTGTAAGGCAGTCATTTTTTGCTTTTGCTCATACGTATATAATATATTTTTTTCTCATAAGAATTTAATTATTTTGAGTTTTAATTCTCTTATATAAAGGGCTTCAAGAATTTTTAGTTTTTGCTTGTTATTGTTTTTATCTTATATAGATGTATTTTCAACCAATATCAGTCTAATATGCGAGTGTGGGCATAAGTGTTTCTTTAAGAGCTGATATATTGATCTATGTTCAACCAAATGGAATGTATTTTTGTTGGCATTGTCATAGTAAAGCCAGTTAAAATGTCTTAAATTCACAGAAACTCACATATACATACTCACAGACAACTTAACCCTCTTGAAAATGGTCTCAGATGAGATTGAAAGTACCTCAGACAATAAAAACTATCCGAAAGAAAATTTTGGTATTTTTCTTACTCAATTTTCTAAGTCTACTAAAAAACTAATCCGCGAACTATATATATAGCCACACTGAGGAGCAGTGATACAGCGAAACAGTCTGTCTCTGTGGATGAATATATATATATATATATATATATATATATATATATATATATGTAAAGAAATATAGTCTTAAGGTGTGCTATATTTATGGGATAAAGTGCTCAATATCAGAGATAGAGCGTGTGTAAATATAAAAGTGAACATAGAAGTCAATACTTAGAGGCGACAGTCTGTTTCATGCTATATGCAATCGTCAGGCAATGTTCACTTTTATATATATATATATATATATATAGGGAGAGAGAGAGAAAGAAGAAGGGAGGGAGAGATTCAAACGTTTCATTGAATAATATAGACATATTGTGTCTATTTATTTATAATAATTCTTTCCGGTAGTCTAATCAGATTCTTAAATATCTTAAATCAAATAAACAATATATATATATATATATATATATATATATATATATATATATATATATATATATATAGGGTGGTTGAAAAGAAAACACTATTGTAAATTACTAATAACTTTTGTTAAGATCAAAATATATTTTTATCCCGAGAATTTCATTGCTAATTTCTGTATGTTTTTTTTTTATTTCAGAATCAGAGGTGTAGCCCAGCAAGGCACAAGGCCTGAATCTTCATGAGCGAGTTAGCTACCGTTCCGTTAGGTAGTGTGGTGGTCTGTGGTACAAGTGGGGCATTAATTCATGGCGGAGTGGTCATGTTCCCCCGTGTTTCAGTGTTTGTCAAAAATCATCAGAAATTCTCATTACAAACTACTGAATACGGGACTTGTGGTATGTACCCACAGAAGCGGTCGTCCTTCAACGTCTAGAGTGAAAAGAATTGCGCAAATTGTATAAGATTAACACTGTACTGCACTAGTGCGCGTAAGGGACTGCAATGAATTCGAGTTCCAGGCGAGATTATTTCAATATCTTAAGCACACTCTTTGGAAAGTTACGAATCCATCTCTACTCCGCCATCTATGGCTTGACGAGTAGGACAGATTATGTCCTATAGCCTTGTTTGGCAATCAATCTACTGCAGAACAAAACAGCAACCTACTGCTGGAAAATCTTTTACCTAGTCAGTCATGAATCAAAAAAGATATGATCGCCCATACATGTACCACGTTTGGCAATTAACTGACAGACCTGTACATAATATTGTTAAAAAATGTTTTATACAAATCAACAAATTGGTTCTTGATAATGACAGCGAAAGGCAAATAATACTTGAACAAAAATAACACAATATGAACTTCGGTCAGGTTATCAACAGCAGCAATCGAAATTCTCTACCTAATCCTAAAATTGGAAAAGTACAATAAGAAAATAAACAGACAAATCTTGTCCATTCATTGTGTGTGTGGTTAATTATATTATTTGGTAAACCTTATGAATAATTCCAAAGAGGATATAAACCAGAGTAAACATTAATTTATTTGTATGGAAATAGACGATCTGATGAATTAGGATCGAAATCTCGGTCCTAAGGAAATAAATTATAATTACGTATCCTTAAAGTTGTCATTTTCTTAATAATAATTAATACACGCACACACATATGTGTGTATGTATAGTTAAGTAAAGAAAATCTTGATAATCCGTATGGATAATCCCAAGGAGGACGAAATCCAGAGAGCTCAACGTTAAACAATGAAGACAAACAACCTTAAGGATTCATTCGTTATAATTTGTTTCCCCAGGGTATTTCTTTTTCCCTGGCTCATTAGACCACACTTCAAAGGGTGAAACAAAAACTATTTACTTCACCCTTGGAATTAATGTATATATATATATATATATATATATATATTAAAAGTAATAAATATGTTGGTATATAATACAAGTGGATGCTAGTAATATAAAATATTAAAACTTATCCACAAAAAGCTTAATTATTACAGAGCAAATAATAAACAATAAAATCCTAAATCATATGATTTTTCGGCAGACAAAAATATACGTCGTCTGTTTAATCAACCCTAATGACGACTGAGTTTATGTCAGAAATAGAAATTTAATTGTGAAAGTAATATATATATATATATATATATATATATATATATATATATATATATATATATATATATATATATATATATACTTTAATTTAAAGAAAGATAGACCACTTTAAAGCTCCATTGTAATAATTTATTTCACCAGAGACTTTTATTTTCCCCTGGATCTTCAGACATCACATTCAAAAGGTGAAACGTAAAATGAAATTAAAATTTAAACTTTTGACGGGCAGTAGTAAGCTTATATAAGTTGACATAGAGGGTAGTGAGGGATGGTGTGAGAGACATGGTCGAGTTTAGAGAGAGAAGGGAGAGATTTAAAATGTATTTTTTTATATTTCTTTTTATTATAATACTTAATATTGAGGACGGAGGGGGTAAGAATCAGACATTGACCTATTTAATCGGTCAACTCTACGGAAATGATATGAGGAAAAGAAAAAAGAAAAAAGGGGAAAGAAAAGAGATGTGGTATAACATTATATATATATATATATATATATATATATATATATATATATATAGATTGTATGTATTTAGGCAGCATCTTTTCATTCATACACGTTTCATTAAATATTATAGACAAGTGTTGTCTATTTATTTTATGTAAATTTTTTTCGTAACGTCTGATAAGTTTAATAACATTATCGTTGAAAGAAGAAAGAAAATCACAATATTGATCCATATTTTTTTTAATACAATCTAAGGTTTCGGCTTACTTAAGCCATTATCAAAGATGTCAATTACAACATATTAAACAATATACGGACAAGACAGTGATGATAATCTGTCATTGTTTACATAGAATATTTCTAAGCTACGATAAACACGCGCATATAAGACGCTAGAAGTGAAAATCGCACCGCATCTCATGACGTCACACCTGACCACACGAGAG
>OZ010599.1:37905773-37935773 GCA_963932145.1 Acanthosepion lycidas
TATCTATCTTAGTCGCTTTTTATCTATTTCAGTCTCTTTATATATACCTACATATCTATATATCTCCGTCTTTTCATCTCTTTCTATCTATCTATCTATCTATCTATCTATCAGTCTTTTCACATCTATCTAAAAAGAGACTACTATAGACAGATAGATAGATCGATAGATCGATAGATAGATATATTATCTATCTATCTTAGTCGCTTTTTATCTATTTCAGTCTCTTTATATATACCTACATATCTATCTCCGTCTTTTCATCTCTTTCTATCTATCTATCTATCTATCAGTCTTTTCACATCTATCTAAAAAGAGACTAATATAGACAGATAGATAGATCGATAGATCGATAGACAGATATATTATCTATCTATCTTAGTCGCTTTTTATCTATTTCAGTCTCTTTATATATACCTACATATCTATCTATCTCCGTCTTTTCATCTTTTTCTATCTATCTATCTATCTATCTATCTATCGATCTATCTATCTATCTATCGATCTATCTATCTATCTATCTTAGTCTCCTTTTTATCTATTTCAGTTTCTTTATATATACATACATATTTATTTATCTTAGTCTCTTTTTTCATCTATTTATTTATCTATCTATCTTAGTCTGTTTTTATCTATCTTAGTCTCTTTTTAACTATCTATCTATTTCAGTCTCTTTATATATACCTACATATCTATCTATCTGCCTCTTTTCATATCTATCTATCTATCTATCTATCTATCTATCTATCTATCTATCTCTCTCTCTCTCTCTCTCTCTCTATATATATATATATATATATATATATATATATTTCTGTATATATATATATATATATATCTTAGTCTCTTTTATATCTATCTATTTCAGTCTCTTTATATATACCTACATATCTATCTATCTATCTATCTATCTATCTATCTATCTATCTATCTATCTATTTCAGTCTGTTCATCTCTCTCTCTCTCTCTCTCTCTCTCTCTCTCTCTCTCTCTCTCTATGTGTTTGATGTTTTCCACGATCAATCGACGCCATCAGAAAAATCTTAAAAACCAATAATAAATAAATCAATAAAAATCTGAGTCGAATTTCGCAAAATCTCTTTTCGAAAACGATACAATTAAAGTAAAAATAATTTTCAACCTTTCAGGCCAAAAGAATGTTCTCAAGTATGAAACAGACTGTCGCCGCTCGATGTTGGCCTCAGTGTCCACTTTTGTATTTACATACGGGTTATACCTACAATCGAGCATACTAACCCATTATATATATATATATATATATATATATATAGATATATATATATATATATATATATGGAGAGAGAAAGAGAGATGATAAAAAATAAAAAATAATAACAAGCAATATAATTTGACCCAAATAAATAAACAAACGATTTCCGGTAAAATAACCGCCATAATAGAATACCCACAATGCACCACTAACCCATATATATATAAATAGCCGAGAAAAATAACAGCATATGTGGCCTGACGATTGCATATAGCATGAAACAGACTGTCGCCTCTAAGTGTTGACTTCTATGTTCACTTTTATATTTACACACGCTCTATCTCTGATATTGAGCACTTTATTCCATAAATATAGCACACCTTAAGACTATATTTCTTTATATATATATATATATATATATATATATATATATATATATATATATATATATATATATATATATATATCCGTTTGTATAAATAAATGTTTAGTAAAGCAATTGACCTAAAGAAACCATTTATTAGTGGAAACCGCGATAGAAGAACGGGTGTGTTGGTTGGTTGATCTATTTTTTTAAATATTAAATAGATCTGCACTTTAGATATCTTGAACTGTGCATTGAGCACTTTTTTAATATTGCTGTTTTCCCAGACAAGATATATTTGTTGACACTTCCCCATACTTTAGAAGTACCATGTCCGAAGACGATGCCCTGGATGCAGAGAATTTTTTGAGCGTATTCAGAGGGCAAGTGTTGCATTTGGTAATTTGGAAAGTAGAGTTTGATCAGAGACGTATATTACCATCAAGACTAAAGTGTGTAAATTAAAGAAAGTGTGTAGACGGCATGAGCACTAACGTCCTTGCCGTCGTCTTCTGAATCATAGACATCATACCGGAAGCATATAAAATGGCTTGAGTGTTTCTGTCCAGGAATGCCCGTGAAAAATCCTTGACGTCAAACAGAAGTCTTTTATTCCAGACACCGTTGTCCTTCAAAGATTTGAATGCAACGGGACACGTTACAACAATGGTTTGGTAATAATATTCCCAAAATACCTTTCTCCGGGGAACTGCAGGCAGCAAAGTGCCCACATCAAAAACCTAAAAGAAGGTTTAATGATACTCTGATAGATAATCTGAATGCATTGCACATGGGTGTGCAGCATTGGGAAGAACTGGCTTCTAATCGTACAGGGTTGAGGCACTTTATAGGGAAGGGATGATTATGCCTTTAAGGATGAAACAATGTACAAACTTGTCAGCAATAGTCATACTTGGTTAACCAATCGAGAGAAATCATATCTATCTATCTATCTATCTATCTATGTGTTTTCTTGATCTATCTATCTATCTATCTATCTATCTATCTATCTATGTGTTTTCTTGATCTATCTATCTATCTATCTATCTATCTATGTGTTTTCTTGATCTATCTATCTATCTATCTATCTATGTGTTTTCTTGATCTATCTATCTATCTATCTATCTATCTATCTATCTATCTATCTATCTATCTATCTATGTGTTTTCTTGATCTATCTATCTATCTATCTATCTATCTATCTATGTGTTTTCTTGATCTATCTATCTATCTATCTATCTATGTGTTTTCTTGATCTATCTATCTATCTATCTATCTATCTATCTATCTATGTGTTTTCTTGATCTATCTATCTATCTATCTATGTGTTTTCTTGATCTATCTATCTATCTATCTATCTATGTGTTTTCTTGATCTATCTATCTATCTATCTATCTATCTATCTATGTGTTTTCTTGATCTATCTATCTATCCATCTATCTATCTATCTATCTATGTGTTTTCTTGATCTATCTATCTATCTATCTATCTATCTATATATGTGTTTTCTTGATCTATCTATCTATCTATCTATCTATCTATGTGTTTTCTTGATCTATCTATCTATCTATCTATATATGTGTTTTCTTGATCTATCTATCTATCTATCTATGTGTTTTCTTGATCTATCTATCTATCTATCTATCTATGTGTTTTCTTGATCTATCTATCTATCTATCTATCTATCTATGTGTTTTATTGATCTATCTATCTATCTATCTATGTGTTTTCTTGGTCTATCTATCTATCTATCTATCTATCTATCTATGTGTTTTCTTGATCTATCTATCTATCTATCTATCTATCTATGTGTTTTCTTGATCTATCTATCTATCTATCTATCTATGTGTTTTCTTGATCTATCTATCTATCTATCTATCTATCTATCTATGTGTTTTCTTGATCTATCTATCTATCTATCTATCTATCTATCTATCTATGTGTTTTCTTGATCTATCTATCTATCTATCTATCTATGTGTTTTCTTGATCTATCTATCTATCTATCTATCTATCTATCTATCTATCTATGTGTTTTCTTGATCTATCTATCTATCTATCTATCTATGTGTTTTCTTGATCTATCTATCTATCTATGTGTTTTCTTGATCTATCTATCTATCTATCTATCTATGTGTTTTCTTGATCTATCTATCTATCTATCTATCTATCTATGTGTTTTCTTGATCTATCTATCTATCCATCTATCTATCTATCTATCTATGTGTTTTCTTGATCTATCTATCTATCTATCTATCTATCTATATATGTGTTTTCTTGATCTATCTATCTATCTATCTATCTATGTGTTTTCTTGATCTATCTATCTATCTATCTATATATGTGTTTTCTTGATCTATCTATCTATCTATCTATGTGTTTTCTTGATCTATCTATCTATCTATCTATCTATGTGTTTTCTTGATCTATCTATCTATCTATCTATCTATCTATCTATCTATCTATCTATGTGTTTTATTGATCTATCTATCTATCTATCTATGTGTTTTCTTGGTCTATCTATCTATCTATCTATCTATCTATCTATGTGTTTTCTTGATCTATCTATCTATCTATCTATCTATCTATGTGTTTTCTTGATCTATCTATCTATCTATCTATCTATCTATCTATGTGTTTTCTTGATCTATCTATCTATCTATCTATCTATCTATGTGTTTTCTTGATCTATCTATCTATCTATCTATCTATGTGTTTTCTTGATCTATCTATCTATCTATCTATCTATCTATGTGTTTTCTTGATCTATCTATCTATCTATCTATCTATCTATCTATGTGTTTTCTTGATCTATCTATCTATCTATCTATGTGTTTTCTTGATCTATCTATCTATCTATCTATCTATCTATGTGTTTTCTTGATCTATCTATCTATCTATCTATCTATCTATGTGTTTTCTTGATCTATCTATCTATCTATCTATGTGTTTTCTTGATCTATCTATCTATCTATCTATCTATGTGTTTTCTTGATCTATCTATCTATCTATCTATGTGTTTTCTTGATCTATCTATCTATCTATCTATCTATCTATCTATGTGTTTTCTTGATCTATCTATCTATCTATCTATCTATGTGTTTTCTTGATCTATCTATCTATCTATCTATCTATCTATGTTTTCTTGATCTATCTATCTATCTATCTATCTATGTGTTTTCTTGATCTATCTATCTATCTATCTATGTGTTTTCTTGATCTATCTATCTATCTATCTATGTGTTTTCTTGATCTATCTATCTATCTATCTATCTATCTATCTATGTGTTTTCTTGATCTATCTATCTATCTATCTATGTGTTTTCTTGATCTATATATCTATCTATCTATCTATCTATCTATCTATCTATGTGTTCTCTTGATCTATCTATCTATCTATATATGTGTTTTCTTGATCTATCTATCTATCTATCTATCTATGTGTTTTCTTGATCTATCTATCTATCTATCTATCTATGTGTTTTCTTGATCTATCTATCTATCTATCTATCTATGTGTTTTCTTGATCTATCTATCTATCTATCTATCTATCTATGTGTTTTCTTGATCTATCTATCTATCTATCTATCTTTGTGTTTTCTTGATCTATCTATCTATCTATCTATGTGTTTTCTTGATCTATCTATCTATCTATCTATCTATGTGTTTTCTTGATCTATCTATCTATCTATCTATCTATGTGTTTTCTTGATCTATCTATCTATCTATCTCAATCTGTTCATTATCTATCTATCTATCTATTTCAGTACATATGGCTTAGGGGTGGGATCTATGACTGTTGTCGAATCAGTCTGATTTCGATTCCAGCTTGAAGCGATCGGATGTCTAGACTCATTGATGAGCTGTGATACAGCGAAACAATCTGTCTGTGGATGACTATATATATATATATATATATATATATATATATATATGACGTCATATTCAAGGACGAATATTTTCTATGAAAATTTCTCGGACATTCAGGCCGGTAAATGTTATTTAATACTGTTTATTATAAACAGAGCATTTACTTAAATACTTGTATCTATAAAAAGAACGTTAAACATAAAAAATGTCTTAAATAAATATAATATACATATATATATATATATATATATATATATATATATATATATATATATATATATATATATATATATCAGTCTCTTCCTATCTATCTCAATCTGTTCATA
The DNA here is from genome assembly GCA_963932145.1 of Acanthosepion lycidas. Taxonomy (NCBI): domain Eukaryota; kingdom Metazoa; phylum Mollusca; class Cephalopoda; order Sepiida; family Sepiidae; genus Acanthosepion; species Acanthosepion lycidas. The sequence goes on from OZ010599.1 coordinate 37,911,564, forward strand.
TTTATCTGTCTCAATCTGTACCTATCTAACTATCTATCTCAGTTTCTTTATATCTATCTCTATCAGTTTTTTTTATATCTATTTATATCTATCTATATTTCTATCTCAGTTTTTTCATATCTGTCTATTTATCTATCTTTTAGGTTGGTGCAAAAATAATATCGTTTTCTCACATAGTAACATATGTGAGAAAACGACATTATTTTTGCACCAACCTAATATTTATGTATGTATCTCAACCTTGTCTTTCTCTCTCTCTCTCCCTCTCTCTCTCTCTCTCTCTCTATATATATATATATATATATATATATATATATATATATATATATATATTCCAGTGAATAGGATGATATGAATGCGTCTGAGTTTAACATAATCCGACCGGAGGCAAGTCTCGTCAGATGTTGAACTCTCGTAGGATTTAACCCGCGCTTTGCCAGTGGCCATATTTGCCCAGCACGTGTCCTAGCTTTAAGTCGTGCATTGATACTTAGAATGTCGAAGAAAGGACGTTGAATGTTGATAACATAAGAACAGAAGAAGCTGTAGGAAGGAAAATAACAACGGCTGGATGAGAGATGCTGTCCGATGGCAAAAAGGGGGGAAAAAAGAAAAAAAACGTCCATAAAGTTAGAAGACAAATTGGATGATGATTACAAAGGCTGCATCTCTTACGTAATTGTCTCCGTTCCAAATCCTTCCGTGCTTTAAAACAAACAAGACTTCGTTTTTAGACGGGCATTTTTTTTAGTCTCTTCATATATATGTATATATTTTTTTTCTTTTTTCGATGAACTAGCCTTAGTCTCTTTTATGTCGGTACAAAAGATCTGCGATTTCTGTTGGGTCGTTTTAATCCTTCATCAAAGGAACTCACGTCAAATCAAACCGAGGATTATCTACTCTTTAGCTTAAAACTAATCTTTACTATTAGTTGCCTTTACGTAACTTATCAATTTAATATCTTTATTTTTGCTTATCTTTTTTTTTAATACCAGTTCATACTGGCTTGTGTATGTATCGATCCTTGCATAACGTTTCTCCTTCCATTCCCTACACATCTTACCTTACCATCCACAAAGCCATTAATATTTTGATTGAACTTTGTTTGTATATCCTTAAATGTTCTCCATATGTAATATGAACTTATTCAGATCTCTATATATTTCTTTGATAATCAAATAAACAAATATAAAACCATGTACGTAACGAGTTTCATCCTTCCCGTCTTGGGGTAAGATCATAAATTACATCCGGCCTCTGATTGGGAGATTTTGAGTAGCGTGGAACCAATTCATAATTGCTGTCGTTCCCAGCTCTACCCTGACCCGGGACGGTAGCACCTGCTGGGAGTCTCAACTATGTACAAATAGTTAACACTCTAACTGGGGTCAATTTTATAGTAAAAATACCAGCAATACATTTTCATAGTAAAAATTTTTACTCGTAATACATTTTCTCAGAAAAAAAATATCAGTAATATATTTAAACGACCCACAAACAAACAAATGTTTCAGCCTTCGAAAAGACTTCATCAGACTAAAGTAATGTTCTTAGTGCTGGAAGGAGGAAAAGCGGGTGAAAATATGAACAAAAACTTCCGTTATGATTTTATATCGATAGGTACGCTAAACTTTAAATGCTAAATTTCTTGAGTCTGGTGTATGTAAGCATACTGGTTAGTTGATTATTTTCAGCTTTTTTTTTTCTTCTTTTTTTTCTTATTTTTTATCGCTACTCACTTTAAATATTCCCCATTGTGACAGTAATGATTTGATAAGAAATTTTAAATATGGTACGGCCCTACACACAAATTTACCATACTGATTACTCCCCTTTAACCATTTTAACATCTATTATTACTTAACGCGTTACCTGCCGTTCCTCTTTTAAACTTTAACCTTGATATATTTTTGACAATAGCTGCCTACCTACACTCTACATTCTGTATTTACACCTTAATATTATATTAATTTTATATCAAATTTGAGCATTGAAGCTGCGTTTAATATAGCGCTCCTCCCGTGAGACCCAGTATATATACATTTTAAAATCAAAATAATATTTCGTGCCTGATGAGTTGGCAGAACAGCGAAACTTTGTTGCACTTCAAACGTAGGTACATGTATATTTATTAATATATACTTCATAGCTCAGTCTAACTACACTGAGCACTGTTTTGTTTAGAGCTTAAATTAAATTGAGTAAATATTTATTCGCTTACCTGTATATGCATGCTAACGCGCGTATATACCGCTGCTAATATATGGTTATTTCATTTAACCACGTTAATACATATATATATATATATATGTGTGTGTGTGTGTGTGTGTGTGTGTGTGTGTGTGTGTAAAAGTGAACATTGGAGTCAACACTTAGAAGCAACAGGCTGTTTCATACTAGACGCAATCGTCAGGTCACGATTGTTTTTTTTCTCGGCTATTTATAAATAGCCGAGAAAAATAAGAAACAAAAAAAACACACGTGGCCTGACGATTGCGTCTAGCATGAAACAGTCTGTCGCCTCTAAGTGTTGACTTCAATGTTCACTTTTATATTTATATACGCTCTATCTCTGATATTGAGCACTTTATCCCATAAATATACCACACCTTAAGAGTATATTTCTTCATATATATATATATATATATATATATATATATATATATAATTGTGTATTTGTACAGTAAAACCTCTATTATACAAGTTTCCTAAAACTTTCATTAAAAACGACCGAGTGCTTGCTAACAAATTCTCGACTTGACTAAGAAAAAAATCTGATATTTAATCATGGGATCAAATTTTGCGAAGTCAGTCAGACATATAAGTTTTCAGTATCCCATATATATATATATATATATATCAGCGATAGTGAAAAGATAGAAGAAAGAGGTAATTAATCATTGTCAATCTCGCTTCCGTTTAATCAGAAAGACACGATAGGAAGTAACTTAGATAAAAATGGCGATCGTAGCAACAACAACAACACAACATCCGGTAACCATCAAAATGTCCGTTGTGCATTAAATGTCTAGTTACAGTTAAACAATCGTTTTAGTTTCTCGGCACTTTTTGCCTTTACTATCAGCTGTCTGGCCAATTGACTGGTTTGCTTGACCGGCCATTTTCCTTCCCCAAATCGGAAATCACTTTGATTGTATCAAGTGCCATATCTACGCGGTATTACATTTCCAGTACCCCAACTCCACAATTCTCATTCTCTCTCTCTCTCTCTCTATCACTTTGTCAAACTGTCACTGCCTTTCTCTGAGGTACGTACAGGCATATCTGCTCACAATTCTCTCCCTCTTGTATCTCCCACTTATCTTTCTTTATCTCTCTTTCCCTCTATATTTCTATATCTTTCTCTCTCTCTCTCTCTCTCTCTCTCTCTATCTCTCTTTTCGATATTTATCCCACTCATTCTTAATTCTTTAACATATTCCCCATCTTGATTTAACCTTTGAAACTCTTTCTATCTCTCTCTTTTCTCTCTCTTTCTTTATTTTTCTCTCTCTTTCTCTCACACTTTTCTTTCTCTCATTCTCTTTCTCTATTACTCCCGCTCTCTTTCTCTTCACTTCTATTTCTTTTTTTAATTTCATCTCTCTTTCTTTATGAATTTTTCTGAGTTCAATTTTCTACTCATGTTCGTGACATTCACTGGCGCGAAAATACCTTAAAGGAAAACTATGAATTCACCTCAACCCCCCAAGCTGTGGGTTAAGTATATGTGGATTATTATTATCTCCAAAACAATTCTTGCAACCGAAAAATATTTTTCTGGATTTGAATAGCCTGCAAATGTCTGATAAACCGTAAAATAATCATATATCATAATCTATAAAAGGCAGAATGTGTGTTTGTGTAACGAATGCACGGCCGCAATTTTCGACAAAATTTACATGCCCATGCTCCAAGTTAGCGGGAAGGCCAAGACCGACTTTGCATTTCCCAACTCCCATCGATAATGGAAATAAGCGATTTTTTTATACTTCTACGGCAGTTTTCATGTAGTTTGCGACCATTTTCTACTGGCCAGAGTGAGAGCCTATAGCTGGCTGCCACGAATAGGCAGGAAGATTCTATTGGCCAGCGTAAGAGCCAACAGCTGACTGACACGAATGTTAACTATCACGCAAAAAAAAAAAAAAATCGATAGCTGCATTCGCCACAAGTGGGAAAAATTTAAATCTGCATAGTACTTTACTTCAATTGGCTCATTCGCTTGCTTAAACTCAACGTTGATTCTGATTCCGCAAAACTGGGTTGGGTGTGAAAAAGTATTTGTTGTTAACATTCTTTTTTCATTCGGTTTTTCCAGTTACGAGTCCTTTTTTAAAGCTGATCGTTTTGTGTTCATTTTGTTTAGTTCTTTTTTCGTAATTGATTTAATGTTTAGTATAGAGCTTAGAAAAAATTCGCAGTGTGAGATAGGCAAGAAGTAAGGCATGCAGCAACATTACAACGGCAAAGGGCACTGGTTTAAAGGCAAGGAAGGGCAAAAATATTTTAAGTCAAGTGATAGCGATTGCTGTATGAGGCGTACGATTTTTTGAATCAAGCACGGGAAACGCCGGGCCATGCTGCTAGTTTTATTCTCTTTCTCTCTGCTTCTTTCCCGTTTTCTGTTTCTTTCGCTCTTTCTATCTCCCATTCCCTATGTCTCTCCTCTTTCTGTCATAGTCTATTTTTATGCGCCCCCGGCATCTTCTCACTGGATTTCTCAAAAGTTCCTTCCCTCTCTTTAAATCTATTACCTCACTCTATTTTAATCCGTCTCCCTCTCACTTTTCTAATGTCCTTTTACTCTTCCTATTCCCCCCCGCTCCACGTCGCTATTTAAAGACAGAAAAATTCTAGACTGTATGAATTTTTGTGAGATTATAATGATTAAGTCCTACTAATTAACCCATAGATGGGGAGAAAAGAGGTGTATTCATATATTACCCAAGTATATTTGAGCTCCAGAGAATACAACGAACCCGACTCAGCTCTCCGATTTCCATTTCTGAACCGTTGTCTGTTACATCTCTTGCACATTCACGCACCTGGTATTACCAAGCGGTTACCCATATAGGTACAGACCAGAGTCAACGTTGCTCAACGGTGATCAGAAGTGTTCATTCATCAAGACCGGTACCCGATTAGGCTCGTTGAACCATCATATGTTTACGCACTGCAGCCGCAGAAGCTGATAAACTGACGGAACCCATCTCTCTTCAGTCTGGTTTTGAATTCAGATTTTTCCCTCTTCTAAATTGGTTACCCTAAAGAGCCCACCCTGGCTTTATTTTTGGTGTTCGTTAAGAACTCTTTCTTCTCGACTGGTTGCCAGCCAAGTTGTAGGAGGAGCCCAGTTGATTCTGCTATTTAGCACATAGCTAGGGGAAAATGGATTCATGACTTATTCCAAGGGCATTAGTGCGAACTGAACGAAACAGACTTTGTCATTATTTGAATTCTGCGGTTCAAGCAAACCCCGAGTTATTTCCTGAACTGGTAAGCGTTTAACACTCAATAATCATTGTCAATCTCAAGTTGAACAAGTATACAGCCTCCAATGAAAAAGATGCTTGAAAAATGGTTGCTTCCTTGTACCGATCCGGAAAGTAGCTGACCCCTTTTCTATTGTTCTATCTTTACAAGAGTCAAATCAGAGCAAAAATGGATAATAATAATAATAATAATAATAATAATAATAATAATAATAATAATAATAATAATAAACTAAAAAGTGCCTCCTTATTGATATGCCAGTTCCTGTCGACTGCAAAGTATCTTTGAAGATCTTCAAAAAGCTATCAAAATACAAGGATCTTGAAATAAAAATCTCAAAAATGTGGCATATGGGAACATCACCAATCCCTGTTGTAGTTGGAGCCCTCGGATTGGTCGGAAAAGATTCCACTAGACTAATTGAAGGGATTTCTGGAAGCCCATGCCTTAAAAATTGTTCTCACGAGTACAGCCCACACCTTACGAAGGGATTTATCTATGTAAACTATGCTTTTTTTTGGGGGGGGGTTGTCATTGGAAAATGTCATGATGACATTTCTAATCTGGGGTCTCTGGACGAGACCCAGAACAAAATGTGTACACACCAGAAATCAAAGGAAATAATAATAATAATAATAATAATAATAATAATAATAATAATAATAAATTCATAACGGAGAGCATGAAAAACTGGCAGACTACACTAAACCTAAACCTTACAAGCAGGTCATTAACATCGAGACCAATCAACATCAAAAGCGGGATCTTCCAAGGAGAGTCATTGTCACCATTATTCTTCTGTCTTGCATTAGCGCCATTTAGCTGCCTACTGAACAACAGTAGCTACGGATACAAGACACAAAATGGCAAAGTGAATCACCTATTTTATACTGATGATCTTAAAACGTTTGCCAAGGATGACAACCAGCAGAAAAAAATCTACTCACCATTGTCAAAACCTTCAGTAAAGACATTAGGATGGAGTTCGGAATCGACAAATGTGTCAAAGCCACCCTTAAATTTGATAAACTACTACTTTTCTACTTTGAATTAACGCCACTCAGCTGAACAACAGTAGCTACGGATACAGGACGCAGAATGGCAAACTGAATAAACTTCTTTGAGAAAAAAACAATTTACTCCTAGCAGAACAGAAGGGATGTAAAAAGGGTAAGTTACGGATGCAAGGACCAACTAATTATCAGTAAAGCAATATTGGAAGAGTTGAAAACAAAGAAAAGAAACTTATCGTCAGCATGGATCGACTGCAGAAAGGCGTTCGAGAGTATTCAACATTCATGGAAAAAGAAGAGCCTAAAATATACAGATTATGCCCCACAACGGTCAAATGCATAACGAAAAGAACATGAAAAACTGGCAGACTACACTTAAATCTAAACCATACAAACGGGTCATTAACATCGAGACCAATCAACATCAAAAGAAAGATCTTCCAAGGAGAGTCATTATCGCCATTACTATTCTGTCTTGCATTAGCGCCACTCAGCCACTTACTGAAGAACAGTAGTTACGGATACAAGATACAGAATGGCAAACTGAATCACTTATTTTATATTGATGATCTTAAAATGTTTGCCAAGGATGACAACCAGCAGAAAGAGCTACTGAACATTGTCAAAACCTTCAGTGAAGACATTAGAATGGAGTTCGGAATCGACAAATGTGCTAAACTCACCTTTAGAGGCGGTAAACTAATGAAAACTACGGGTTTCGACCTTGATATCAACAAGATTAAGGAACTCGACCAAGATGGTACATAAAATACTTAGAAATTCATCAAGGAGACTGAATCTAACATTCAATTATGAAGAAAATGATCCGAAAAGAATATTATAAGAGTGCGTTTGATAGTAGAAAGAAAACTTAATGTGGCCAATAAAGTGAAGGCTATCAACACCTTAGCTATAGCCGTAGTAATATACAGCTTCAACATTATTAAATGGAAGTTGAATGACATTAAAAGATTGGACGCTAAGACAAGAAAAATACTTACCGAAATGAGGATGCACCACCCGAAATCAGATGTTGATAGGTTTTACATACCAAAAGCTTTAAGGATCCGAGGTCTAATCCGACGTGAAGTTTAAAAACTACAACAAACGGATTGGAAGCATACCTCCCAAAAATAAATGACACTTACCTAAAAACAGTAAAACACCAAATTCAATTTTTCAAGTAAGCTACACTCTTCAAGAAACGGCTACCTGAAACCTTACGAAGAAAAAACAAAGCGTAACGAATAAAACAGAAAGCGAAACAACTTGGCCAAATGAAATACTCCCCCACCCCCAAAAAATACTAGGAGGACAAGGCGTTGCATGACAAATACCTAAAAAGAACAAAAGAAGCAGATGTCGACTAATAGGAAACACATGAGGGGCTGAGGAGCACCCGGTTGAAATCTGAGACAAAATAGCTATTTACTGCCTGGCAGGACCAAAGCCTCGCAACCAGATCCTACCACTCTTCACATAATCAAGGATGGAACTAACCGAAATGCAGGATTTACGAAAAATATGATTAAATTTCCCAAGTCCCATCGATAATAGAAATAAGCGATTTTTTTATACTTCTACAGCAGTTTTCATGTAGTTTGCGGCCATTTTCTACTGGCCAGAGTGAGATCCTATAGCTGGCTGCCACGAATAGGCAGGAAGATTCTATTGGCCAGCGTAAGAGCCAACAGCTGACTGACACGAATGTTAACTAGCATGCTAGCATGCAAAAAAAAATCGATAGGTGCATTCGTCACAAGTGGGAAAAACTTAAATCTGCATGGCACTTTACTCGAATTGGCTCATTCGCTTGCTTAAACTCAACGTTGATTCTGATTCCGCAGAACTGAGTTGGGTGTGAAAAAGTATTTGTTGTTAACATTCTTTTTTCATTCGGTTTTTCCAGTTACGAGTCCTTTTTTAAAGCTGATCGTTTTGTGTTCATTTTGTTTAGTTCTTTTTTTCGTAACAGATTTGATGTTTAGTATAGAGCTTAGAAAAAATTCGCAGTGTGAGATAGGCAAGAAGTAAGGCATGTAGTGACATCAGCACGGCAAGGGCACCCCTTTAAAGGCAAGTAAGGGCAAAATATTTTAAGTCAAGTGATAGCGATTGCTGTATGTGTCGTACGATTTTTGAATCAAGCACGGGCAACGCCGGGCCATGCAACTAGTGTTATCATAAAAGACAAGAAATTCAGGAAGTGTATGCTTATTGACATAGCAGTACCATTTGAGGGAAACACCTCCATGAAAATTATCGAGAAATTGTCCAAATACAAGGACCTGGAGATCGAGATTTATAGTATGTGGAGAATGAAGACTGAGACTGTACCAATAGTAATCGGAGCACTGGGCCTCTTGAGAAAAGGAATGGATAATTTTACTAACAGTGTGCCAGGTAACATCAACATACAAGTTGCCCAGTTGATCGCCCTACTAATGACAACCCATATACTAAGAAACATATTATAATGACAATTTTCTTATAGAGCCCAAGGACACAGACAGAAAAATCAAGGCAAATTGTCGAGGGGACGTGATGTCTCTTCTTATTGGCAGTACCTGCAGACTGTTATGTATCTTTGAAGATCTTAAATAGACTATCAAAATACAAGGTTCTTGAAGGGGAAATCTAAAAAAATATTGTCATCAATAATTCCAGTTGTATTTGGAGCTCTCGTATTGATTGGAAAATAGTCCAACAGACACATTAAAGGTATTCCTGGTAACCGGTGCATTAAAGAAATACAAAATATTGTACTCACACTTACGAAGGGCTTCATCTATGGAAAATATACGTTTTTTTTTTGTTTCTCTTTTTTTTGTTTTTTTTTATTTGATTGTTTTTAAAATGCTCATTATCATGATGACATTTCTGACTTTAGATCTCTGGTTGGGACCCGGAAAGAAATGGGTATATACCAGAAATAAAAGCAAATAAACAAATAATTAAATAATAATAGCTACTTTTAACCTGTGAAAATGTCACGGTTTTTCGATTTTAAATATTTGCTGAATCTTAATACTTCAGTTAAGGATGAAATAAGCTCATGGCGTGATCTACGAATTCTCCGATGCGATGAAGAAAAACTTTTCTTTTTTCTTTTCTCAGATGTCCTCTGCGCTGGTTTCTGTCGGCTCTTTAAATATTAAATATTTTAAATAAATATTACGTGGTAATTTTCTTTTACAGTGTAACCCGGATATAAGAGAGTTGCCGGGACCGGATAAGAAGTATCTTATATCCGGGTTTCTCTTATATCCGGGTTTGGTCTATTTTATATACATTAACACAGGCTCTAATTTGGGACCAGATAAAAAATCTCTCTTATATCCGGGTTTCTCTTATATCAGGGTCTCTTATATCCGGAACTTTTCCTGCGGAATTATTCACCGTTTTGTCATCTTTTTATTTGACGCTTTGCGTTTTTAAGTGGGCCTCATTATTATTATTATTATTATTATTATTATTATTATTAATAATAATAATAATAATAATAATGATAATACTAATTTTTGCCAGTGGAAACTTCACGATTTTCCTATTTGAATTTTTCAGTTAAGGATTGAATAAACTCATGGCGAGTTCTATGACAATAAAATATCCGTAAAAATTCATCATCGTCAAATATTTGAGCTTAACAACTTTAACAAAATATTGCAATAACAATTATAAATATGAATGCTGTCGTTACTTTAAGAAGTAAGGGGATACAAATGAAAAGATTTGAAATTGACAACTTTTTCCCATTTCACTGAAACAGACGTTAAGTACTTCTATCTTCCCATCTTGCATTCATTTTCCCACTAAAGCCAAGTAGCGTCTTGATGTATTTTCTCTTCTACCACGATCAAAACGGGAGTTCATTATTTACGAGGCATTAACAGGAGACGTTAAACACTTCTTTCTTTCTTTCTTTCTGTTTTTTTCCTTTGAAAACAAGTAGCTTCTCTTATAAACATTTTGTTTTTGCACATTATCAAAACAAAATAGCCCATGATATATGATGTGTTAGCGGGAAATGTTAAGCATTTCAATGTTTCTTTTTCTCACTGAAACCAAGTAGCTTCTCTGATAAAATCTTTCCACGCAATCAAAACGGAATAGTCTATTATTTATGATATACTGACAGAGCGTAATGGTCGTGCGAACGAACGGAGGGAGAGACAAGCACAATTATTATATGTTTATATAAAAACAAAAGGATTTTTTTTTTTTACTCTGTTAATTTTCTTAATCATTTTCTGGCTTTAATAATGACTTGAACTATTGACATTTCTTTCGGCTTCTGTCCAAAATTGTTTTGGAATCATTTTGAGTGTAAATGTTTAAAATGTGACTGAAAAAAAAAAAAAAAAAAAAGAAGAAATTTCAACTCATTATCCTGGAGGGGGGGGGGCATTGCAATGCATCATATCTCTTTTCGCTTTGGACGGGGAAGTTTTATACAAAATTGATGAATTGCTTCCAGGTCATAAGTCTTGGCATTCTGCTAAAAAATCGTCATGTCAGTAAATTGAAATTTTCTCATGAAGTGACACGCGATACGGGAAGGCGTATGTCTACATACAATATTATTAACAAGCATACGTTTGCATGTACGTCACGCACTAACTTTCTACTGTCAAAACTGGCAATGGAAATTGCAGCTGTTTTTTGTTTTTTTTTTTGTTTTTTATTGAAGTGCTTTAATAGTTAATTGAAATAAAGTGCATTAATTTTTTCTGGTACTATTTCATGCCAATGATAGAAAAATAAAGGCGACAGAATCTAATGAGTGTTACATTCATGACTTTCGCGAGAGCATTCTTCTTCTTTTTCTATGTACCATCATACTTCAAAAGTTAGCGATCATGGCTCTCCACAATTTCCTTCCGTTGCAGCTCTTAAAGACTTCTGTCCTAAACCTTCTTTCGCCATCCATTTACAAAAGCTCGTCCTTTTTCTTCTGTGCCGTGTCCCTTCAGGACGTTAGCGATCATGGCTCTCCACAATGTGCTGTCCTTTGTAGCTCTTAATAACTGTTGTCTTTTTGTTATCTCTCATAAAACATCTGTCGCCATCCATTTACACAAGCTCATCCTTCTTCTTCTATATGCCGTGTCCCTTCAGGACGTTGACGATTATGGTTATCCACAAATTCTTTGAGCGTTGTAGCTCATAATAAATCTTGTTATCTTTCCTAAACATTCTTCCGCCATCCATTTACACAAACTTGTCCCTTTTTTTTTTCTATTAGTTAAATAATGACGTAATAATGTCGTTTTTTGACGTATTTTTTAACGTCAAAAAACGACATTATTACGTCATTATTTTTGCACCAACCTAATACCTGCTGTATCCCTTCCGGATGTTGACGATCATTGCTCTCCACAATTTCCTAAACCTTTTCCCGCCATCTATTTACAAAAGCTCGTCCTTTCTTCTATGTAGCGTGTCTCTTCAGGACGTTAGCTATCATGGCTCTCCATAATTTCTTGTCCTGTCTAGCTGTTAATAAAGGTTCTCTTTTTGTTATCTATCCTAAGCCGTGTCCTGCCATCCATTTTCTCAAGCATACCCTAGCAGTGTTATACTTTGTCTTCCGCTGTTTCGTCTTTAATCTAACTTATTCCGCACATATTTCATGTGGTTCCGCAGAAGGATACTGTGGATACTATGTGAGTAACGGCAAAATTTGATAGTAGACATCAAGAAGGGGCGGTTGAAATTTCTGGGTAATACAATATGGAGAAAGGAGGGCTTGTAAAATTTGATATTCACAGGAAGGATTAAAGACAGGATGAACAGCGGAAAACACTGCATAACATCCGCTAGTGGGTTTGAGAAAATGGATGGCAGAACAAGGTTTAGGATAGGTAGCAAAAATAGAACCTTTATTAAGAGCTTCAAAGGACAGGAATATAGAGAAGTGGTAAACATAGGGTGTCATATGATCTCCAGACGACCAGCCTGATTTTTTGAATTCAGATATATTCTTCTCCTATACCGGTTACCACCGAAGGCAATAGGAGCCATTCTCTCGCGCAATTTACCCATAGTTAGAGGGGGGTAGTAAAGATGGATTCATAGCTTTCTTTCCCTTTAGTGTTTTGCGGACAAACACTCCAGCAATTGCTCCGTCTACTCAGCAGAAGATATCAAGAGTTTATATATATATATATATATATATATATATATATATATATATATATATATATATATATATATATATAGTCATCCATATACAAGCTTGTTTCACTGTATCACAGGTCATCAGTGTGGCTAGACATTCGATTGCTTCGAGCCTGGATCGAAACTCGACCGATTTGGCATCAGTCTAAGCTATCGGCGCACGACAGAGAAAGTGAATTTTTTAACATATTATATACGTGATGTATACAAATGCCAGTAGCCAATAGCCACTCGTATATATATATATATATATATATATATATATATATATATATATATGTGTGTGTGTGGGGGGTGCGCCGTGTTCCTTTATACATACATATATATATATATATATATATATATATATATATATATATATATATATATATATCAAGTCTAATTCGTTACCTCTTCGTCACCGAGGCCCGTTGGTACAGTTGGTACAGTTTGCCTTCTATCGTAGCTCTCCGGCCTTCAATTCTCGCGAGTGGATGCGCACTGCTGATAAGCCCCAAATATAGGACGAAACGGCCGTCCAGTGTTTTCCGCATTCTGTTGAGGTTTCTTTTAGACTCGCTGAATTACTTAATTATAATTATCTCAAATCCTCCTAATAATTTCTATCACTTGTATATCATTGCTTGAACCGGATTCTAATGTTCTGATGTAATCGTTGCTCGTGGGGGTACTGTCCTATGAGTAAGGGAAACTCCGATGAGTTCCACCACGGAATATGGGATCGAGCGGCGCTATATCGAGTCTAATTCGTTACCACTTCGTCACTGAGGCCCGTTGGTACAGTTGGTATGACGCCCTGCTGATGAGTCCCAAATATAGGGCGAAACGGCCGTCCAGTGCTTTCTGCATTCTGTTGAGGTTTCTTCTAGACTTGATGAATTAATTATAATTATCTCAAACACTCCTAATAGTTTCTATCACACACACACAAACACACACACACACACATATATATATAATTATTTAAAGAAACATATATATATATATATATATATATATATATATATATATATATATATATATATATATATATATATATATATATATATATACACACACACGATAGGTAAATTGTCGTCATTTTATATATTTAATTTCATCCATGTGCTTTGTTTCTTTTTGATTTTGCCAACTGCACAGTATAGTGGGGGGTTTGGGGCAACGTCTGTGAGAAACAGAGCCCATGGCGATTTTATTGAATATATTCACTCTTTAGTATTTCAAAATGTTTTTGTGTAATTTTGTTAAATATATCTGTTAAAATCAGATGTCAATTCTATTTTCATTTTTGCATCATCAAACACCAGAAGTAAGAGGTGAATTACATACACACACGCACACACGCGCGCGCACACACACACACACACACACACATATATATATATATATATATATATATATATATATATATATGAATGAACGAACACAGTTGAAATTCTCCAATCCATGTTTTGGCGAGTAAATGTCAGTGGCTGATTTCACCTTCCAGCAGCCATAATCCCATCCCATCAATCTTGACTCGTCCGTCCGCCATTTTTGATTTAGCTCATATCGATACCAAAACAAGGTTTTGTTCCACTCTAAAGTTGTTCATATCTCAAATAATAGCCTCACCGCACACAATCAACTCGAATGTCTTATGACTTCAATACCTTTTTTTTTACGCGCCAATGCGTTTGTCTTTTGGTCTCTGAGCGCGGATCATGAACGACAAATTCAGGCATCAAAATGATGATAAATGTCCTTGTGGTTCATGTCATTGCACTTTCAATGGCGATAATCTCAACTATTGTTATTTTTATTATATTTTTTTTTTTCCTTTCCAGAAAGGGCAATGTTATTTTAACTGGACATATAAAGGAAATAAATTCCTTTCTGAGAAATTTGTTATTTGTTGTATTCTGTTCGTTTTAAAACCGCGCTTGCTTATTATTGTATATGCAGAAGAAAAAAAGAGGGTAAAACCGAACACCATCGCTTTGGATCGAATATTGTAACCTGTTTAGAAAAGATAATTGCAAATTCTGGAGGTCATTTGAGAGCGATCTGATAAGAATCGATAGCTCAAGAAGGAAGGAAATAATATCAACCATTGTGAAACAGGCCTGCTACTTAGTTATAATGTTCAGTTGAATAAGCGAAGCGTGTTTCTCTGCTGGAGGCCCTTACCGATAGAGAAAACTTCAGCTGATCTGACCTTTTAAGTAAAATGCTGGCAAGGGCAAAAGTTCAGAACTCACTAAACTATCCAATACAAAAGTGAATCACACCAGTTATACAAACCGTTCATTATGATTATTATTATTATTATGATTATGATTATAATTACTGTTATGATTATTATTATTATTATTATTATTATTATTATCATAATGATGATTATAATTATTATTATGATTATTATTATGATGATTATAATTATTGTTACGATTATTATTATTATTATGATGATTATAATTATTGTTACGATTATTATTATGATTATTATTATCATAATGATAATTATAATTATTCTTATGCTTATTATTATGATGATGATTATAATTATTGTTATTATTATTATTATTATTATTATGATTATAATTATTGTTACGATTATTATTATTATTAAGATGATTATAATTATTGTTATTATTATTATAATTATAATTATTGTTGTTATTATTATTATTATTATTATGATTATAATTATTGTTACGATTATTATTATTATTAAGATGATTATAATTATTGTTATTATTATTATAATTATAATTATTGTTATGATTATTATTATGATTACTATTACTATTAGTATTATTTTTGTTAAGATTATTATGATTATTTGATTTGATTTGATTTCTGGTATATACTCATTTCTTTCCGGGTATATAATAGACCTAAGGTTAGAAATGGCATCATGGCATTTTCCACTGAGCAATTTTGGAGGAAAAAACACCTATGATCACAAATAAACAATGTCCTTCGTAAAATCTGAGCTGTACTTTTGAGTACAATTATTTCTTTAAATCATGGGCTACCAGGAATCTTTTGAATAAATCTATTGGTATCTTTTCCACTCAGTCCGATGGCCCAAACTTAAACTGGAGCTGTTGATATCTTCATGTGCCATATTTCTGCGATTTCAAGGTCCTTGTATGTTGACAGTTTTTTAAAGATCTTCATATACGTTAGTCTGCTGGGAAATGCCATGTCAATAAGAAGGCACATTTTGTGCGGTTTCCACGATCTCTCAGCGATTAGCTTTGATTGTTCTCTCTGTGTCTATTTTAACGTCCCATACAATTGTTACAGGACCTATCTCTTTAATGGAATCTGGGTGGTGTTCATACCAATTTCTTTCAGTTTTCTTTCCGTCTGTGTTGCAGATTTTCCAATGCAGTTATTGGCCCATTCTGTCACGTTGGGTTTTATATTCAGTGGGTGATAATACCGTGAAACCCGATACAAAATGGTTAAATTTTTCTGTATGTGAGCTTGATGATTTCTAGCTAGCAAGCGCCGGTTTCAGATTTTAACCCTGCGTTACGTAACCACTAATGGGTATGGGGTTTGTCTACATCCGCTTCATTGTTACGGAAATGGTATTGACCATAAAGTGGCTTATCTTGCGTCGTTTTAAACATTTCGTCCATTGGTATTTGCTTTTGTCGACTTCTTCTTCTTCTTCTTCTTCTTCTTCTTCACCACCACCACCATAGTCTATGAAAATAGAATACAGCGCAGTACGTAATCTGTTCAATGAAACAACGTTAAAGATTAATACTCACGCGTCGGACACTCTAATGAATCCGACTATATCGCCAATACCACCAACAGTTGTTCTGTAATTCTTCAATCTTCGATATCAAAGGCTGGCAGTGAGTATTCGGGAAAAAACATGGCCGCCTTTATGCACGTCGCATTGAATATTTTGAGCCTTCTGATTGGTTAACCCTTCTATTGGTGAACTATAAGATGAGTCAGCTCATTTTGGCTGGCTCACTAGTACTAAAGTACTCCAAAATTCTAACACTTTCTTCTTCTTCTCTTTCTTGTTCTAATTCTTCTTCTTCTTCTCTTACATCTTCTTCTCTTTCTTCTTCTCTTTCATCTTCTTCTCTTTCATCTTCTTCTCTTTCTTCTTCTACTTCTTCTCTTTCTTCTTCTTCTTCTTCTCTTACTTCTTCTTCTTTCTTCTTTCTTCTTCTTCTACTTCTACTTCTTCTCTTTCATCTTCTTCTCTTTCTTCTTCTACTTCTTCTTCTCTTTCTTCTTCTTTCTTCTTCTTTAATTTCCTTTGCTATCTAGTGTGTACTCATTTCTTTCCCGGTTCCGATCAGGTACCCCTACGGTTAGAAATGACATCATGACATTTTCTACTGAGCAATTAAAAAAAAAATATATTTTTCACATAGATAAAGCCCTTCGTAAGGGATGGGCTGTTCTTGTAAGAACAATTTCTTTTTATTTCTTTAAGGCATGGGCCTCCAGGAATCCCTTCAGTGAGTCTACTGGAATCTTTTCTAATAAATCCGAGTGCTCCAACTGCAACTGGAATTGTTGAGGTCCTCATGTGCCACATTTTTCAGATTTAGATTTCAAGGTATTTGTATTTTGACAGACTTTTAAAGATCTTCAAAGATACATAACAGTCTGTAGTGACAGCCATGTCTATAAGGAGGCACATGTTGTCTTTGCAGTCTCTAATCACGATGTCTGAGCGATTAATTTTGATTCTTCTGCCTGTGTGTATTGTAAAGTCCCATAAAATTGTTGTAGGTCCTATCTTGTAATTTCCTTCCTGTAAAAGTTGCAGATTTTCCAATGCAGATATTGGTCCACTATGTCATTTTATTATTATTATTATTATTATTATTATTATTATTATTATTATTATTATTATCTGTGTATGTTATGTTTCCTACTCCTGTAGATCCGGATCCAAACTATGGTCCTTAGACCCTATAGGAGAATTGTTATTTAATTGATAACCCTTTTTTTAGTATATCAGATGTTTCTAAATTGGGCGATCTTTTGGGCAACTTGTAAGTTGATGTTACTTGGGACACTAGTAGTAAAATTGTCCATTCTTTTTCTCACGAGGCCCAGTGCTCCCATTACTATTGGCACAGTCTCATCCTGTTAATCTTAATCTCCAGGTCCTTGTATTTGGACAATGTCTCAATAATTTTCATGGAGGTGTTTCCCTCAGATGGTACTGCTATGTCAATAAGCATACGCTTCCTGAATTTCCTGTCTTTTATGATAAAGTCTGTTGGTTTTTATTTCCCTGTCAGTTTGAATTGGCATGTCCCAGAGGATAGTTACATCGTTATTTTGGGTAACTGTGTCTGGTTGGTGCTCATATCATCTCTCAGTGGTTCCGATTTTGGCTTCTTGCATATCTTCCAGTGCACATATGCAGCTACCTTGCTATGTCTGTGGGTATATTCCTTTTTTCTTTTTTTTTTTTTGCTAGTTCCGGACTTCTTGAGAAAATATGGTTGACAGTTTCCACATATTTTTCGCAGATCCTGCATTTCGGTTTAGTTCCATCCTTGATTATATGACTGTGATAGGATCTGGTGGGGAGGTTTTGGTCCTGAGCTGATATAAGTCAGCCTTATATCTCAGTTTTCAACCCGGTGCTCCTCAGCCACTATTGGGCCACATCTGTCTCTTTCATTCTTTATATGTATTTGCCATGCAAATTATTATTATTATTATTATTATTATTATTATTATTATTCCTTTGTTTTTCTTTGAGCTGTCTCGTACAAGATACCCTTAATCTACACCAGATACATTTTTTTTTACTATTCAGCTAATACAAGCCCCTAGAGTCACTCAAGGTAGAGTTTTACTGTTTGGTGCGGTATGAGCTTAAGTTCATCGAGTTATGTAGGAAAGATAACGGTTAACCTTCGACCTGAAGGGGTCAAGATTGCTGTGATCGGAAAAACATCCTGCCGGGTGTCGGTCCCACAAATCATCAGTATTTGGGGAGAAGCTTTTCGAATGGAACTTCATCCTTACTAATGAAATACGAATGGAATGGGAATGATTCATCGGCGTGTACGCGGGTCCCAGCTGCAAAGGTCACTGGGACCAAGGTATGTAGGTCATCGAAACACTTGCCATAGAAATAGCGATAGAGATGCGAGAGGCTTGCTACGTTTCGTCTGTGGGAAAGGGGTTATAGTTTGGAAAATAATTCATCACCTACAAGGACGCGGAGACGCTTCTGGACTCTATTGTAACAGGAAAATGATGACTGAGAAGTTCTAGCCTAGATGTAGCGGCAATACGTCATATTTGGTCTGACATTGGTTTTGTAGATAGAGAGTATAGCAGGGTTCGGTTTCAGATATTTAATGGAGTGCTAAAATAAACAGTGGAGTAAAGGATAGCGGCTCGGATTGAGGAATCGGAAAGCCGATTTCGAATTCTAGTTGAATCCATTACATTCACTTACGTGCTTATTCTCTTGGGAAAGATATGAATCATCTTCTCTCTTCGCCCCAGCTATGGGTAAATAGCAGGACAGACCGAGATCTATACCCTTGGATAGCAACTGGTTTGTCGCAGAGAGAAATGGCACCCTACTGCGGAAAAAAAAATTGCCTCGTCAGTCATCTATCGAAAGATAGATGATCGCTTAAGCGTGTATCACGCATGGCACATAGCTGATTCTAAGGAGTAGAAATCATTTTCAAACCAAAACTGCGATCACTGGGGTTTTTTTTTAATAAAGTCACAAAATGAATCTCAACCAGTACGCTGAGGAACTGTGGAGTAATGAATTGCGGCTCGGATTGAGGAATCGGAGGGCCGTGTTCGAATTCCAGTCGAATCCATTACATTTACTTACGTGCTAATAGCCTTATATAAGGCAGGAATCCTCTTCTTCTCTCCCCAGCTATGGTTAAATAGCAGGACTGAAAGCGTCTATAGCCTTGAATGGCAACGGGTCTCACACAGAAAGAAATGGCAACCTACTACGGGAAAAAATCTACCTCGTCAGTCATGTATCGAAAGATACATGATCGCCTAAGGGTGTATCACGCATGGCACATAACTGACTGACTGACTTTTCAGTCGAATTCATTACATTCTCTTACGTGCTAATAATCTTGGGAAAGGTATGAATCCTCTTCTTCTCCATCCAGCTATGATTAAATAGCAGGACAGACCGGATGGCAGCTTTGGATGGCAACTGGTCTACCGCAGAAAAAAATGGCAACCTACTGCGGGAAAAAATCTGCCTCGTCAGTCATGTATCGAAAGATGCATGATCGCCTAAGCGTGTATCACGCATGGTAAATAACTGACTGAACTGGTAATGGATCGACCATTTTCCCAGAATCTTTAGCAATAGATTTTATAGATGGGTCGGAAAACTTAACAAGATTTGTGATCGATTTAGTATAGTACAGCGTCATTTGCTTTAGTAGCAGACCAAAATTACTTTTGTTTTTCTTACCAAGTTAATGATTTTTTTTTCTTTCTCTATTATCGATGCTATTGTCATTGTCTCGCCTTCCTGATTATTGGTGTATCCGATCTAATGAAAAAGAGAGACAGGAAATATATTCAAAGTCTTTATTGACAGTTCTTTTTTTTTTTTTTTTTTTTTTTTCGTGGTCATAAAACTCGGGTTTTCTTTCCTATGTCCCGGGTTTCACTCGAGCAATTCAACACCCAGTTTCTGAAACCAGCCATGCAAACAACCAATGTCAGATTAAGTGCCTGAAAAGCAAAAAAAGAAAAACTTTCCCTTTCACCGTATTGCGGCGATAACAGAGCCCGGATATTTGCCATCGGACTGCAAATTGTCGATTGTATGCAAAAAGCAAAAAAAAAAAAAAAAAGGGAAGAAAATAAAAAAGAATCATTACGGGATTAATTCCCTTGAATTTGTTTAGAGCTCCTTTCACTTTCCAAGTCTTTAAAAGTCCATCATAAATGCTATTGCTCACGCTATACAAATCCCAAGAGCCACTCAAGTCAGAGGGCTACTAAATAAGATGTCTGTGTCAATACAGAAAAGGATATAAGTAGTCTAGATTATGAGGATCTATAACAGTTGACCTTAGACTTGAAGTGGTTAAGATTTCTCGTTCAAGAAAGTATCTACTTGGGAGTCTGTCCCTCAAAACAAAAAGAAAGAAGTTGTCCTAATGGGATACGAAAAGAAAGCAATGATTGGGTAGTATCAGCCCAGATATAGCAGTTATACTCTATATTTCGGTTTGATTTGGCTTTTTTTAAAGATAGAGCAGGGCAGGAGGAATCAGATACTTTCTGGTGACGTACAAGGTTCCGACCATTTTTCCAGCATCTGATACAGATCGTATATACGGACTAGGTATTTACTCTGTCTCCCCACCAAGACGAGTTGTGACACAAGTTCATTTTTAAGGTGGGGACCCGAGCGCGTACACCCGGGCTAGGAACAAAAATTGTCCGCAGCCCCCGCAACCATCGGTTTCGCTGGCCTCGGGGCGAGCACTGATCCTACTCTCTGGTGCAATAAGAGGTCACAGTTTCGGGCGGCTGTTCTCCAGGGCTGCGCACCTCTCAGTATAATTTTCCTCAGTTGCGGCTTTGTCCTTTGACGGAGTCGCTCCTGAGTGAACTATGCCCAAAGACAGAGACGCGACTGGAAGATGATAAATAAGGTGTTACAAACCACTCCAAAGAGTGATTTACACACTCGTATATACTATGTAGGTATTTCTTTTTTACTGTTTCTATCTATAAAAACTATCGCATAACTATTAGAAAATAGTTATGCGATAGTTTTTTTTTCTGTTTTTTTTCTGTTTTTTTTTCTGTTTTTTTTTTTTTAATATGATCATTAAGTCTTCCATTTCCCAGCCAGCTATCGTGACATGACAGTGATAAGGCAGACAGGAAAGAGGACAAAGAGAAATAGATTCATGCCTTTTACCAAGTTATTTAATGCTAAACAGACATAAACAAATTCAGCTTTTTTTCAAATTTTTTCACATATAGTTATGGCCCCACTTTACTTTGGGACTGACAACGAATAAAAAGAATACTTTTAATACAATTAAAATATTTACTTACATGAGACACAACGGTGAAAACATAAACACTATGTCCTTTCCTATATACAGTGGCCTAAGAAAAGTTTTTTAACCAGGAGAAATAAACTACATCCAATTTCAAAATTTAATTACATAATCCCAACTCAACATAAACAAACAGTATTTGGAACTCGTATGGAGTAGGTCCTCCATTTACTAGTTTCATTGCTTGTGATCGATTTTTCATCGATTTGATCAAATTATCAACAATCGCCTGATTCATATTTTGTCACTCCTTTAGCAATGTTTCTTTCAGGATTGCCACTGATGTGATTTTGGTTGCACGCTCTCGAAGTCTTCTGTCAAGGTACTCCCAAATATGCTCTATTGGATTCATGTCAGGATTTTGGTCTACCCATGACAGTGACTTGATTCCTTGCGATTTCTTCCAGGCCTTTGCTACTTTGCTCGTATGACATGGCGCTACATCTTCTTGAAAATGTAGATATTCTTGTCAATCTGATTGGTTTCAAGTAGAGAATAGTCCTTTCTTTAATATTTGACAGTATTTTAGACCATTCAACTGCTCAACAAGAATCAGCTCAGATTTCCCTCCAAACCAGACAGCGCCCGTCACCATTGCTCCAATCCCTCCATGTTTCACGGTCGCATGCAGACATCCAGTGTTCCAAGTCTGATTTCTCCAAACATAAACCAATCTTGAATACTGGCAGAATTTACTTTCATCTGACCAAAGTACAGACTGCCAAAATTCATAATCTTTGCTCTCGAATCCTCTTGCCCAGTCCATACGCCTGTTCCTGTTAACCTCTGAAATCAAAGTATTCTTTGTTGAAACTAGTTTTTGATAGCTTAGCTCTTTCAGAGTCTTTCACACCACATATGGCGATATTTCCATCCTGTTGGAGACATCTTTAACGCTCTGACGACGGCTTCTGATGACTTCCATCTTCAGAGCCCTTTTCGTTCGCTCAGACACAATGCTTGGTCTTCCTGAACGTTGTTCCACACGACAATGGCCTTCTTCATTATAGTTCTTGATAATATTATTAACCGTTTGATGATTAACCTGGAAAAACCTAGCAATTTCTCGATTTGACTTGCCACACTGATGACATCTTATTATTTGCCATCGTTGAAATTCACTCATTTCCTTACTTCCACGAACTTTCATTGCAAGATATGTCAACTATGGTTCATAGATGAGAGTAGCTTGATACTAACACGGTATTGTTTCAAAAAAAAAAAAAGAAAGAAAGAAAGCGAAGAGACCTTATAACACAAGCCAAAATTGCTGTAATCCAGGCTGACTAAAAACTTATAACCCACTGCATAGAGAATATGTCAGGCGGACCTAACCATCTGGTGAATGAAATAGGTTTTGGTATTTTGTACCTTGAAAACCGTCGGCAACCGGTGGCGTTGGCGGCGGAGAGAATTTCTTCCGTGTTCCTTCGGAGCAGGTCCGGTTCATTCACCGCTGGGGGTGAGCCTTTTCTGAACTCACGTGATTTTTATTAATCAGTGAGACACCGCCTAACATTATGTGACCAATCTCTCTATATAAGAGCAGACGAATTTTACAAACCCAACATACAGTTTACTGCGCTATATATGTATGGGAACTGTTAAATCAATAAGTCCATAGCCGAATGATAAAACAGTATTTATATTGTACTAATTTCTCAACACGGTCTACTTCTTTGTTAATGCACTTAACCCAACTCTTTTCCGTTGATCACATAGATCAAAGTGAAGTGAAAAATACAGATAACAATTCGGCCAGTATTAATATCAGGCTAAAGACGCAATTGATCAATATATACACTACAGGAAAACCTACAGCTACCCTGAATTTATTTTTTTAAAAAAGCTATTGAAAATGAGATAGTTTGCATATTTTTAAGTGAAAGATAAACTTTCAGTAACTAAAGTGTATTTGCTTTTATTTTAACAAAAAATAATCACTTAACTTTTACAAATTATCATACAACAGCATCATATTTTGTTTTCGTCAATAAAACCACCACCTGGCTTAATTATAGCTTAACAAATTCTTAAGAAAAGTAGATAACAGACCTTCCCAAGTATTCTTCATACACTGAAAAAGCTCACACTCACGCTTTGGGTATTTTCTTCGAACTCTCCTATTGAATTCATTACATACTAATTCAAGTGAAGAGAGGTCAGAAGATTGAAGCGGCCAAGTTATAAGTTACAAAATTTTGTTCATTTTTTACATCAACTACATTGAGGAGGTACTGCTGCCCTGTGTCAAGAAAGTGGTTGCTGTAAGGCACTATATCTAGCAACAGGACTCTGCACCATGCCGCTCATTCAGAAGAATCCAGTCAATTCTGCGACCGCATCAGCCCTTACATCTGGTCACCTAGCTCCCCAGACTGCAACACCTTTGATGATTATGTGTGGGGTGCAGTTGAGCAAGAAATCAACAAAACTCT
>OZ010599.1:37938273-38005773 GCA_963932145.1 Acanthosepion lycidas
ATCAAAGGAAGAGTTGTTTTTTTAAAGTGGGTACATGAATTTAGAGGTATGTTGACGAACAGTTATTGATCAATACGGTGCCTATTTGAACTAAATAGATTAGTTATCAAAGAATTTTTTGTTCTCTTCCATGATTTTTGTCGTGTCTTCGCGCAGAATCAGTTCACTTTATCATGTCATTTTTTTTCACATGCTTGATAGAATTTAATGGATGCTGTGTTGCTTGCTTTTATGATTAAATCTTCAAATATTTGTAGTCGTTTTTCACAGTTCGTGTGATATCGCATTTTTGCGTTATTGGCAAAGATTGTTGGATGTTTTGATGTGTAACGGGGTCAGATTTTGTGGCTGTTGATGTAGTATTTACCGTTTTTATTTATATTTATATTAGTAGCTGATAGAGAATTTCTTTTCTCTTTTTTATGCTGAAAATGAAATGAATAAAATGTACAACAATAACATAAGACAATAAAACTTTGAGACATGTGTTGACATTCATGACAGAATATGTATTTTTCTTTCAGTGATGTTAATTGCAATACTGGTATTGTGCGTATTAAAACATCTCAGAGTTATTGTCTCTTTTGTTTCTTTAAAAGTTTTTACTTGTTTTTGCTAGTTCCGAGAATTTCGTTGTTAAGTATAGCGTTTGAGATCGTCAACTTTGAATTTTCGGAGCAATGGTGATACGTTGTGTTGTGTTCTTTTTACTACTGCTACTCTACCCTACTTTATTGTATTGATCATACTGTCTTGGCTTGTCGTTTTTAAAATGACGAAGTTTCAGATTTTAGGATGATGATCACTGGTGGCCAGGTTGATTTAGATGCTGAATTTTTTTTAATTTATTTCCAAATTGATGAAGTATATTTATCAGCAATAATCTGTGGTGGAAAGGTTATTTTTATAAGGATGAAATATCATCACCATTCTGGATTATAAAAGGGAATTTGTTATATTAGTTGCTGACATGCGTTATAATTGAAATATTATTAAATAAATGGCAAGTTAATTAGTGCGATAGATGTAGTGTGTAATTAATTTATAAGATATTTCCATTATAATTATCATTTTTATTTTCTTTGATTTCTGGCATTTACACATTTCTTTCCGGGTTCCGCACAGGGACCTAAGGTTAGAAATGGCATTATGACACTTTCCACTGACAAAAAAAAAAAAATAAAAATAAAAAATAACATAGATAGAGCCCTTCGTAAAGTGTGGGCTGTACTTGTCAGAACAATTTTTTGTATCTCCTTGAGGCATGGACTTCCAGGAATCCCTTCAATTAGTCTACTGCAATCTTTTCCAATCAGTCCTAGGGCTCCAACTACAACAGGGATTGCTGATGTTGCCATATGCCACATTTTCGAGATTTCTATTTCAAGGTCCTTGTATTTTGACAGCTTTTTGAATATCTTCAAAGATACATTGCAGTCCGCAGCGACTGCCATATCAATAAGGATACTTTTTTTGTTTGTGGTCTTTAATATCAATTTTTTATTATTATTATTATTATTATTATTATTATTATTATTATTATTATTATTATTATTATTATCTGAGTTGCATTCTCAAAGAGATAAACGAACCAGTATTAAAAAAAAAATTGAGAAGCCAGAACTACAAAAACAGGCGTGGGAAGACACAATAGTTGAAAATATGAAAGCTGAAAGTATTCTGGGTGGGTGTTGTGTAAATAAAAATATAATTGATTTTCATTTTCATTTTAACCAAAATTTATACGCCATCGGGTTGCGAGGATAATATTTGATTTTCGAAAAGAAAAAAATGGAGAGGTTAAATTAAAAAAGGAGATTTTATTTTTCTTATGTGTTTGTTTGTTTGTTTGTTTGGGTTTTATGGCATATCAACCACTGTGGGTTATTTAATGCCAAATCCAGTTTATATGAATTTTAAATGACTATTTTGTATAGAATAAAAAACGTATAGCTGACAACATTATTGTTTCAAAACAAAAAAAAAACGTATAGCTGGCAACACTATTCCTTTACAAAAAAAAACGTATAGCTGGCAACATTACTTTTTTACAAAAAACTTTGAGCTGGCAACATTATTGTTTCAAAAACTTTGAGCTGGCAACACTATTGTTTCAAAAACTTTGAGCTGGCAACACTATTGTTTCAAAAGCTTTGAGCTGGCAACATTATTGCTTCAAAAACTTTGAGTTGGCAACATTACTGTTTCAAAAACTTTGAGCTGGCAACACTATTGTTTCAAAAGCTTTGAGCTGGCAACATTATTGCTTCAAAAACTTTGAGTTGGCAACATTACTGTTTCAAAAACTTTGAGCTGGCAACACTATTGTTTCAAAAGCTTTGAGCTGGCAACATTATTGCTTCAAAAACTTTGAGTTGGCAACATTACTGTTTCAAAAACTTTGAGCTGGCAACATTACCTTTCCGAAAACACTATGTGAGACCCCGCTGCTGGATGCAGTCCATCGCCGTACCCAGGACGCGGATGCAGTCCATCGTCACACCCAGGACGTGGATGTAGTTTACCGTCATACCCAGGACGTTTTTCTTATGTGAGGTTTAAGATGTTGAAATTATGAATTAAGAAAAGAAAATCTATATAAAAGAAAGAAAGAAATATTATGACACAATATTTAATTTTAATGAAACGTGCATCTGCAAAATTGAATGATTTATATATAGCCTTTTAATTCGTCCTCTAGCTCGACATCAAGAATTGCAGCCCCGTGCAAAGTTGTAACTCTTAAAAATTGCATCATCATGATAAGGTGTGATTGTTAAAAATTACCTTCCGTTTCAAAGACGTAACTGTTAAGTTTTGCCTACCCGAGTAAAAGAATAACCGTTAATAGTTGCATCCCCCTGAAAAAGGTTACACCGTTAGAAATTGAAGACTCATGAAGAGCTGTAACTGTTAAAAACTGCATCCACGTGCAAAGGTATTAGCGTTAAGCATTGCATCACTGTCCAAAGGAGTATTCGCTAAGAATAGCATACCTTGAAAGGGTGTAACCGTTAAAAATTGAATCCCATAAGAAGGTGTAATGCTTAAGAAATGTGTCACTATCCAAAGGTGCTTCCATTAAGAACTGCATCCCATGAGAAGGTGTAATTGTCAAGACATGTGACAACATCCAAAGGTGTATCCGTTAAGAATTGCGTCCCATAAGAAGGTGTAATCGTTAGAAATACGTCTCTGTCCAAAGGTGTATCCGTTAAGAATTGCGTCCCATAAGAAGGTGTAATCGTTAGAAATACGTCCCTGTCCAAAGGTGTATCCGTTAAGAATTGCGTCCCATAAGAAGGTGTAATCGTTAGAAATACGTCCCTGTCCAAAGGTGTATCCGTTAAGAATTGCGTCCCATAAGAAGGTGTAATCGTTAGAAATACGTCCCTGTCCAAAGGTGTATCCGTTAAGAATTGAATCCCATAAGAAGGTGTAATCGTTAGAAATACATCCCTGTCCAAAGGTGTATCCGTTAAGAATTGCGTCCCATAAGAAGGTGTAATCGTTAGAAATACGTCCCTGTCCAAAGGTGTATCCGTTAAGAATTGCGTCCCATAAGAAGGTGTAATCGTTAGAAATACGTCCCTGTCCAAAGGTGTATCCGTTAAGAATTGCGTCCCATAAGAAGGTGTAATCTTTAGAAATACGTCCCTGTCCAAAGGTGTATCCGTTAAGAATTGCGTCCCATAAGAAGGTGTAATCGTTAGAAATACGTCCCTGTCCAAAGGTGTATCCGTTAAGAATTGCGTCCCATAAGAAGGTGTAATCGTTAGAAATACGTCCCTGTCCAAAGGTGTATCCGTTAAGAATTGCGTCCCATAAGAAGGTGTAATCGTTAGAAATACGTCCCTGTCCAAAGGTGTATCCGTTAAGAATTGCGTCCCATAAGAAGGTGTAATCGTTAGAAATACGTCCCTGTCCAAAGGTGTATCCGTTAAGAATTGCGTCCTATAAGGTGTAATCGTTAGAAATACGTCCCTGTCCAAAGGTGTATCCGTTAAGAATTGCATCCCATAAGAAGGTGTAATCGTTAACAAATGTGTCTTCGTCTACAGTTGTATCCGTTAAAAAGTGAATACCATGAGAAGGTGTAATTGTTAACAAATATATCCCCGTTCAAAGTTGTATCCTTTAAAAATTGCGTCACATGAGGAGATAACGTCCAGAAATGTGTCACCGTCCAAAGGTGTATCCGTTAAGAATTGCATCCCCGTGAACTGGTGTGACCGTTAAAAACTGCATCCCCTGAAAACATCTAACCTTTTAAAAATTGCATTCCTGTGAAATGGTGTAACCTTTAAAAATTGCATACCCGTGCAAAGATACCATCTGTTTACTGTACTAATGTATAGATTTTCTTTTACTCCCGTGTAAATCAAATATGGATCGACTTTTTTGACACTTGTTGAAACTGAACTTGTCTTCTTAATTTTTCAGGAATATATTTGAAATTGCACATTTTCAGTCATATTTCTACATACCCCCAGCCCGCTACGATTTACCTTTTTAATCATTAAAGTCAATTTTCACTTGAAAATACGTTCACTTATCTTCATATTTCTTCTACTGTATGCTGTGTCCCTTTAAGACTTTGGAAATCATGGTTCTCCACAGCTTCCTTTTCTTTGTAGCCCTTTTTGCTATATCTCCTAATCCCTGTTCTTCCAACTAAATATAATGAATAATTTTAAAGCAAAAATGGAATTTTTAATGAAACTTTTTTTTCTCAAGCCCTTAAACAAAATCGAAACACCTATGAAAGTATGAAAATACATTTTAGAGTAAAAACACCAAAAATACATATTAATATAAAAAAAATTCAAATACCTATTTGTTATGGTCCGGTTCCTTGTACCACGTTGATAGTCCAAGGTAAAACCAATAAAGAAGAACTCGAACACAGGTATGGAATAACACAGATATATTACAAACAGGAATATATACAAAGAAGTAGAAAGTGTTAGTATGAACAATCAGGTTTAGTAGAGAGAACAATGTAGTCTCGACCAGTATCACTATTCCAATGTCTTTCAGTAATTGTCTGAAACGCGACTCTGTTTCGGACGGCCTCTGACTCGACTCTTGACTCGACTTGAACTACTCACTCCCGCCTACTGACTGAGGCGCAGTATTTATTAAGTATGGATTAGTCCATTATTATTATTATGGGTAAGATCCCATAACGCTATTACCATTAAAATTACCATTAATACATTTTATAGTAGAAATACCAACAATACTTTCATAGTAAAATGACTAACAATACATTTTAAAACTAGTTGAAGGCTTACAGTTGCATTCAAAATACATTTAGTTGAAGACATACAATTTCGTTTAAAATATATTTGATTGAAGCCATAAAACTGTTTAAAATATTTAAATTTCGTCACTAAATAACCCTTAGAGTTGTTGATATAACGCTAAACAAAATCAACCACTCAATCAATCAAACTATTTTGACCCTCATGAAAACCAAATTTATGTCTGCTTTTATCGACTCAAGGGCAAATCAAACCTATTTTTATCATGTTTTTTTCCCTTCCTACAAAACAAATCTTTTTTCAACGTATTTTGGCCCTCGTAAAAACCAAATCTATGTCTTCATTTATCGAGACTCTTTCAGTACAGGTCTTTATCAACCTATTCTGACCTTCGTTTAAAACAAATCTTTGCCACCCTATTTTGCCCCTAGTGCAGAACAAACCCTTGTCAACCTATTTTGACCCTCGTATAAACCAAACATGTCAGCCTTTATTCACTCTTGGGCAAACCAAATCTGGGTCTATCAATTTGAGTATAGGTAAACCAAACCTGTCTCCAGATGTCTACTGGACGACAGAGTCCGTTTTTAAATAACCTAGAAAAAGGTTATGTGCCATAAAACAAACGAAACGAAACCTAAACCTTTTTAAGTTACCAATCTTGAGATCTGAAATTGTCGTTAAAAGAAATTACCTATCGACATAATGGATATGAATGACTAAAACGCGTGGATCGGATATCACAATCTCCATTTTCCAACGCGATTGTTTTCCTGAATTATTTTTATGTTCACAAAGACGCTTTCCTTTTCGTTTTTTTTTTTTTTTTTTTTTTTTTTTTTGTTGTCGTTTCTTTTCAATGGTAATTTTAATTCCATATCTTAGTCGCCATTTTCTTGTTTTATGTTTTATTTAGTAACTGGTATCGTCATTTTCCCTTCATTTTGATGCGCATTGTCAGCTGAAGCGTTATCATTCATCATCCATTTTCAAGGAAAAACTGACATTTAATTCTGCTCTCGGCTATTAACAATAAAAAAATTTTAAAGAATATAAATTAATATGAAAACAAAGAAAAGTACTGCAAATAACAAAATTGTAGATTAAGAAAAAAAATGTATTTCAATCAACAACAACCAAAAAAAAAAATATGGCGGATAAACAGAAAAAAAATGACTATGATACATTATACTGATGACTTCGATTTTTGATTTATTTTTATTTTATTGATTTTATTTTATTTAGTCTTACTTTCGAAAGGAGATGGGTTGAATAAAATCGATCCTTGCTTCCGATGGGAAATTGTAGGCGTGAATACTGCCGTCATGTTCTGAACGTAGAGATCGGTCATTTAACAAAAGATTTTTTTTTTAAGTGGTTGGAAAATTGATGTAATGGCGAGAAAGCACCGAAGCAAAGTGTAGGTATTAAACGATCGTGTCATGTGTGGCAGTCGTTTGAGAAGCCATGAGCAAGAGACAGTCACTTTTTCTGTTTCTTTCTTTTACTTTTCATGCTTTATGCCATCATAAAAGTCTGCGATAACGGGGCACTAGTTTTTATTGAGTGCTACGCATGGACGGAACCGAATCAGTCATGTAATAACATCGTTAGAATGAAATCTTAATGATAGGTTGGGTATTATTATAGGCAAGGAAATGCGGAAAAAGAAAGGGAATGCGAAAGAGGAAATGGGGAAAGAGAGAGAGAGAAAGGGATAAAGAGAAAAATATATAAAAAGGAAAAGAAAGAAAGAAAGAAAGATAGAAAGAAAGAAAGCGAATAAATGAAGAAGAAAGAGTAAGCGAAGAAAAACGAATAGATAACGAATGAAAGAAATTTTAAGGGAAGAAATGAAAAGAAAGAAAGAAATGGAAGAAATGAAGAAGAGAGAGAGTAAGCGAAGAAAAAGAAAGAAAGAAAGAAAGAAAGAAAGAAATTGTAAGAGAAGAAATGAAAAGAAAGAAAGAAACGAAAGCAAGAGTAAGCGAAGAAAAAGAAGGGGAAGCAAAACAGGAAATGAGGAAAGGGAGCGAGAGAGAGAAAGGGATAAAGAGAAATACATATAGAAAAGAATAGAGGAGAAGAAAAAAAGAAAGAAAGAAAGAAAGAAATGGAAGAAGAGAAGCGTAGAAAAAGACAAACAGAAAGAAAGAAAGAAAGAAAGAAAGAAAGAAAGAAAGAAAGAAAGAGAATAAATGAAGAAGAAAGAGTAAGCGAAGATGAAGAAATAGATAACGAATGAAAGAAATTTTTAGAGAAGAAATTAAAAGAAAGAAAGGAATGGAAGAAGAGAAGCATAGAAAAACAACGAAAGAAAGAAAGAAAGAAAGAAAGAAAGAAAGAAAGAAAGAAAGAAAGAAAGAGAATAAATGAAGAAGAAAGAGTAAGCGAAGAAAAAGAAATAGATAACGAATGAAAGAAATTTTAAGGGAAGAAATGAAAAGAAAGAAAGGAATGGAAGAAATGAAGAAGAGAGAGAGTAAGCGAAGAAAAAGAAAGAAAGAAAAATAGCGAAGAAATGAAGAAGAAAGAGTGAGTGAATAAAAAGAATAAAACAGTAACTGAAGAAATGAAGAGAGAGAAAGAAAGAGTAAAGGAAGGAAACAGAAACTTGAACTACTAGTAAGTAAAAGAGAGAAAGAGAGGAAAAGGCTTTGAGAGAAAACAGAATAAGGGAAAAGGAAGGAAAATCAGAAGAATGCAAAAAGGAAAAAAGAAAGAGGGAAATAAAAGGCAAAAAGAGAATGGGAACGATAGAGAGTGACAAGTGAGAAACCAAAAGGAATGATGAAAAGGAAAGATTAAAAAAGAAAGGGGAAAAGATTCAGAGACGAATAGGGGCAAGAGAAAGAGAAGCAAAACAGAAAAGGGAGAGAAAGGAAAGGGTAATGGGAGAGGGGAACGAAAAGAAAGAAAGGCAAAAGATAAAAGAAAATTGAGAAAAGGAAAATAAAAAAAGGAAAAGGAGAGAAAGGGAGAATAAAAAAACATTAAAAAAAAAAAAACAGCAAAAGAAAGTCGATAAAAAGGGGAAAAGAGAACGGAAACAAAGAAAAAGGAAAAAGAAGAGAGAAATGTAAATTAAGAGAAAGTAAAAAACAAATATAAGAAAAGGAAAAGGAGAAAAGAAAAAATGTAAGGACAGAGAAAAAGAAAAGAAAAGAGAAGAAAAAAGAAAAGAAAAGAAAAAAGAAAAGAAAAAGTAAAGGCGATAAAAGGAAAAAGTAGCGAAAAAGGAGAGAAAGAGAGAGAGAGAGAGGTGGGGGAGAATGGAATAGAAACGAAGGAAACAAATAAACCAAAAAAAGAGGAGAATGAAAAAAGAAAGCAAAATAGAAAAGGAAGCAAAAAAGAAAAGGCGAGAAACGGAAAAGGATGAAAAAAAAAATGACGGAAATGGAAAGAAAGAAAAAAGGGAGAAAGGGAAAGATAAGAAAAACAAGATAATACATGTAGGATATCCTGGGTATGACGATAAACTACATCCGGCAGCAAAGGCCTCTGATCGGGAAATTGGAGGTTTTGAGGAGCGTGGAACATCCTCTTCATTATTGTTGTTCCGACGTCCACCCTAACTTCGGGTGGCAGCACCTGTTAGGGTCCCAGTTATTGGCAAATAGTGAACCTCCAAATAAAAATCAGCAGGACATTCATAAAATAAAATGACCAACAATACATTTTCGTAGCAAGATAACAACCAATTTAACACTAAAAATATATAAATATACATTTTTATAGTAAATTTAGCAACAATACATTTCATAATCTAAAAAATATATATTTAAAAAATATGCCTTTAATCTGAAAGTATACAATTTTGTAAGAAAAAAATCTGTAGTTAAAAGCATAAAATTACATACAAAATATTTAGATTTCGGCATTTAATAACCGATACAGATGTTGATATGCCAGTAAACAAAACCAACCAACATAGACGTAGATAAGTTCTAGCAATTTGTAATAGCGGCAAAGGGAAAACACTGTTTACTCTCTAGGTGGCATAGTACTCTCCATTGATGGTGTGGCCCTTTTAAAGATCCTCAGTAAATGCAATGCCGTTTACATTCCAAAAAATTGAGACCGTCACCTTCTCTGAGGTGAAACGAACTTGGCTTCTTTGGAGCAGTGGGGAGGGGTGTTTCCCCTGCATGGATTATATCTTTGTTACTAGATCAAAATGATGAACGAACTCTCATCGTGGATTAGGAAATTTTAAGCAAACCAGCTGGATCTGCATCCAGTGTCAGATTTTTCCTTTGTGTGATCATCCTGGTGCGCTTTTGATCAGATGTCAGAAGACTTGGCGCCCACCGAGCAGAAACCTTCGTCATGCCAAATTCATTTTGTAGAATATTCTCAACTCTCTCACGAGATACGCTAATAGCGTTGGCTATTTGATTTATAGTCAATCGCCTGTCATCCATCACTGTGTTGTGGATACGATCAATGTTTTTTTCGATCGTGGCAATTGCAGGATATTCAGACATTCAGACCCCTTCAAGACTCTTCGTTCCCCTACTAAATTCAACTGCCAATTTTTGCACTGTTTATAAAACTGTATCGACTATGTTAGCATGAATGTCCTTGGAGAAAAACCGTTTTTCTGCAGGTACTTGATAGCACCTCGATGCCAAATGCTGTCCATTTTCAAGAGAAGTCGCTACTAGTTACTTCTGGTGTCTTCTTTCAGCAGTCAGATGCCAGTTTACCTGGAAAGAAAGCATTGCAATTATTAATAAGAAGAGTAGAAATGAATGCATGTAAAGTTCCACAGTTCTAGCGTCACCCCTTCATAGTCAGCCTATGAACTTTTAGCCCCACCGTCATGCCTAGAAAGAAACAATGCAGTTAATAAGAAGAGTGGAAATGAATACATGTAAGGTTTCACAGTTCTAGCCACGCACCTTCATAGAATCCCTAAAGAAAGATATTTTATCAAAGAGTGCGCTGTTATTAACAGTTAAGAATATTTTTGAACGTGCAGAAATGCAACGCCAGATTTTAGAATATTGTAGTAATGTTTTGATAAGATATCTTTCGACAAGTATCACATTCATCTTCGTCTTGGAATTTTTATCCGAAATTACCTGAAATTGAGAAAAAAATAATATATATACCTGAAAATGGTGAATGTTTTCACCGAAAGTACTTGCGAACAATAGGGATCGAACATCTAATCCATTGTACAATTAATAAAAACAAGGATCGTGTCGTTCAGCGTGTGGTTAGTGAGTTAATGCTTTATTTAATCTGTTAGTGAAGTGAATACGTCATTAATTACAAGAACTTTATTGATTTATCCTTTGAATGACTATTTTATGATATTAATTAAGCAGCACTAATTTTTCCCTGCTGCCTGTTCTCCTGGATCTACTGATCGATTCGGTGAGTGTGTTCGTCTGGAAAATTTCTTGTGGTGCCAACCTGTTAGCAGCTTCTCTTTTCCGTTGCCCATTTGCAGAAGAGTCTCCTTTTTTTTAGGGAATGCCCGTTTCTCTTTCGAACAGATAGATGGCCTGCCCAGCGAAGTATTCAGAAATTTTGATTAACTTCCTTGTTCCTACCTTTTTCTAGTTAGAGCAACACACTTCATCCTCACCTCTCTTTTAATCTTCTCTCTCTCTTTTCTCGCTCTCTTCCTCCCCCCTCTCTCTCTCTCTCTTTCTCTCTCTCTCTCTCTCTCTCTCTCTCTGTCTTTCTCACGTTCATTCTAACTCTGGCTGTCGCAAACATCTTTTAACGTAACTCTGTCTCTGCTTATATTCTTAAATTCCTCCCTTTTTTATCACTTCACTCTCATGCAAGGCAACAAAGCCACTGAAATGCGGGGGGATACTGATTGTGTATATTAGCAGAGGGAACGCTAAACGAACAGAAATTGAGAAGACAGAAGATAACGACTGACTTTGCATTTACATTCTGTCTATATCTCTGAGATCAGGTATTATGATTATTTAGATTATTCGGACTGTCATCCTCATCTTCATTGCTATATTCAGAACGTTTCGGCCGTTGTACACTCCGGCCTTCTTCAGATGATTGGAATTACACTCGGCAGAGGCATGGCATGTGGAACTAGAACAATCTACCCTGGTAGACGAAATAAAGGGTTCGGTTCGAAAATTTCAATCACCTGAAGAAGGCTAGAGCGTATAATGGCCGAAACGTGAATATAGCAATGAAAATGAGGATGTCAGTCCGAATAATGTAAATAACGCAAGTAAACATGATACCTCATCTCAGAGATATAGACAGATAGTTTTATTGCATCATTTATTTTATAATTTATTACAGATTTCATTTCTTTGAATATGAAAACATTTTTTAAAATGCCGAATTTTTTTTCCATGAGAAATGTTAGATCTACTTATTAAACACAAAATAGTTTTGACCAGACAAAAGGATTTTGTTTTGCTTTAGATTTGAATAATTTCTTTTTTAACAAACAACTTTTATATGTCTATCTCTGAGATGAGGTATTATTTACATTATTTACATTATTCGGACTGTTATCCTCATCTTCATATTGCCATATTCACAACGTTTCGATCATTGTACGCTCCGGGCCTTCTTCAGGTGTTCGGAGTTTCACCCGGAAGAGGCATGGCACGTGGAACTAGAACAATCTACCCCTGTGGACGAAATAAAGGGTTCGAATCGAAATTCCAGTCACCTGGTGAAGACCGGAGCGTACAACCGCCGAAACATTGTGAATATGGCAATGAAGATGGGGGTAACAGTCTGAATCTTACCTCGAGCGCTTCTTGGGTTCACCTCAGACCTCAAGTGAAACTCTTAAATACGATCCTTCTCAAAAGATGCTGGAAAAATGGTCGGTTCTCTGTACCGCTCCAGTAAGTACCCGATTCCCCCTACTACCTTCTACATTCACAAGAGCCAGGTGAGTTTGAAAATGGATTACTGCTGCCAGGTGCTCCCCATTCTTCATTTTTTTTTCTTGTATGGATAGAGTTCAAAAGCGATTACGCTGGTTTGTGGGTGATTAATTACGAGGGTCAGTGAAAAATTATCCGCACATTCGCTATAGCATACCTTTAGGTTTATCACACAGCCTTCTACACATGCGTGCTTATAGTTGGTACTATTGTGGTCACGTGATCGAAGTTTAAGTTTGATCGCTCCAATTTCCTTGTTGCTGCTATTACAGTGTAAACATAGCCGCTCCGCTGACAGTGTGCACCAAGCACGAACAATGAGTAGTGATCCGAATCTGCAGAGAACATGCTAACTAATCGATGATAACCCGCCGGCTTGCCATTACCATCTCTCGGCCTTGGTGAATCTTCTCGTCGGTGGTGGCGGTTGACGGGCGTCAATCTTCTCAATTCTACGCAGCTATGCACTGTCGCCGAATTGCGTTAAAAGCTTCAAATTTGAATTTAAGCCTCTGAAACACCTTCCGATTAAAGAAATCGGATCGCCGCTCTTTGTTCCTACTTGTTCCTGCACACTGCTAGCGGAGCGGCCATGTTTGCACTGTAACAGCGCGATCGATGACGTGACCACAATTATACCAACTATAAGTACGCATGAACAGAAGGCAGTGTCATAAGCCTAAAGATATTTTATGGTGGAAGGGCAGATAATCTTTTACTTACCCTCGTATTTTCCACCATACAACCCAGGCAAAACGTCGCAAGCCCCTCGCTGCCCTATCGCTATTTCAATGGAAAGTACTCAGACGGACTACATTCCGTGGTTTCACCAGTACTAACCTTCATGGCTAATATCCATCATGGCACGCCCATTGTAGCGAACGACTCACATTTCCCTCGCATTCCATTGGATAAATTTTTCACTCGAACAACCTCTTCCCACAAACCTCTTCTTTGGGAAATCGATTCCCAAAAGGATGCTTCTTTGACCAATACAATCTTAACCTGTTCAAGTCTAGGGTTAACCTTCATATTTCTCAAATATCTCCATGAATTGTGCCTCTTACTCTGTAACTCTACATCGAGTGACTCTTGGGGCTTTTACATGAAGAAAGTTATTGAAAGAGAATTTTTTTTCACTTTGCTTTATTTTGTTTTTCCTTCAAGATTTTTCTTTCTCCTTTTCCTGTTTCTTTCAGTAATAGATTTTTCGCATTCGGAGTCTAATAATTCAGTTTCTCATTCTTTTTCTTTTTCTTTTTCTTTTTCTTTCTTCTTTTTCTTTTACATTGCTTTCCTTTGCGTTGTTTCTTTATTCTGTGTTCTCTTTCTTTCTCCCTACTTTTCAACCTTCTTTTTCAATTCCCTTCTCTCTTCTCTTTCTCTTCCTTTTCTTCTTTCTCTTTTCGTTTTTCTCTTCCTTTTCTCTTTCTTTACACCATCCTTTCTCTATTCCTTCTTCTCTTCCATTCTCCGTCCCTTTTCCTGTTGTTTTTATTCCTCCTTTCTCTCTTCCTATACCCTTTCTTTCTCTTCCCTTTTTCTCTTACTTCCTCTCTTACTTTTCCCTTCATTTCTCTCATCCTTTTTTGTCTTTCCTTTTTCTCTTTCTTTCTCTCTTCCTTTACCCTTTCTTTTTCTCCCCTTTTTTCTCTTTCCTTTATCTCTTTATTTTCTCTTTCTTTTCCCTTCCTTTCTCTCTCATTTTTCACTTTGCTTTTTCTCTTTGTTTCTCTCTTCATTTCCCCGTCGTTTCTCTCACCTTCTTCTCTTTCTTTCTCTCTTTCTTTTCCCTTTCTTTCTCTCTCCTTTTACTCTTTCCTTTTTCTCTTTCTTTCTCTCTTCCTTTTCCCTGCATTTCTCTCACCTTTTTCTCTTTCCTTATTCTCTTTCTTTCTCTCTTCCTTTTCCCTTCCTTTCTCACTTCTTTTTCTCTTTCCTTTTTCTCTTTCTTTCTCTCTTCCTTTTCCCCTCCTTTCTCTCTCCTTTTTGTCATTCCTTTTTCCCTTTCTTTCTCTCTTCCTTTTCTTTTACTTTCGCTCATCCATTTTCTCTTTCTTTTTGCCTTCGTTTCTCTCTTTCTTTTTTCTCTTGTTTTCTCTTTTCCTTTTTTCTTTTCTCTCGTCCTTCCTTTCTTCCTTTTTCTCTTTCATCCTCGCTTCATTTTTATCTTCATTTCTCTCTTCCTTTCTTTTCCTCTCCCTTTCACTCTTACTTTTTCTTTTCCTTTCACTTTTCTCTTCTTTCCTCACTTCATCCTCCTCTTCCTTTCTCTCTTCATTTTCTCTTTCTTTTTCTCTTCTTTTTTCCTTTCCTTTCTCTCTTCTGTTTTCACTTCCTTTACTCTTTCTTTTTCTCTTCTTTCTCTCTATTTCTTTCCCTCTTCATTCTTCTCTTCCTTTCTCTCTTCCTTCCTCTCTTCTTTCTCTCATTTCGTTTTTCTTCTTCGACGATATTGCTCGTCAATTTCTTGCTTTCTCCTTTTTCACTTTCATTTTAATGTCATATATATATACCTATGTCATATATATATACCGGTTAATTGAAAAGTAACTCCCTATTTTATGTATGATGGACTCTTCCGTCTTGTAAAAATTATAATTAGACGGGAGAGTCCATTATACATCAAATAGGGAGTTACTTTTCAATCACCGTGTAATTTAGTGCGTTTCGAAAGTAATTTAGTTTTGATTGAGACATATCTCTCTCTCCCCCTCTCTCTCTCTCTCGCTTCGTTTTTCTCTCTATCAGTTTACCCTCTCTCTCTTCTTCCCTTTTTCTCGCTCTCTATATATACGTATATACCCACCATACTCACCATTTTTTCTGCTTTTTCTTCCTCTCTCTCTCTCTCTCACCCTCTTTCTTTCTTTCTCTCCTTCGGTCTCTTTCTCCCCCTCTTTGTCTCACTCTCTCTATATATATGTATATATCCACCACACTCACCATCTCTTCCTTTTTACGTTACTTTCCTTCCTTCCTTCCTTCTTTCCTTTTTCACCCTCTTCCTTTCTCCCCTTCCGTCTCCTTCTCTCTCTATCTTTTTCTTTCTCTTTTTCTCTCTCTATATATGTATATAGCCACCATATTCATTATCTCTCCCTCTTTACCCTTATTTCCTCCTTCCTTTCTATTCTCTCACCCTCTCCCTTTCTCGCATTCTGTCTCCTTCTCTCTCTCTCTCTCCCCACATATATGTATATATCCACTATACTCACCATCTTTCTCTCTTTCTCTCTCTTTCCATTATTTTCTCTCATCGTCTTCCTTTCTCTCTTCTTGTCTGTCTGTTTGTCTCTCTCTCTCTCTCTCTCTCTCTCTCTCTCTCTCTATATATATATATATATATATATATATATATATATATATATATATAAATCTAAGCAGCGTATTGAGAAACAGGAAAACTTCGTTAGAAACAAAGAAAAGAATATTGAACTGCTACGTGACATCTTTCCTCCTATATGCCATTGAATATTACACAATGTCCACAAAGACGAAGAAAAAATTTGAAGCAACAGAAATGTGGTCCTACAGAAGGATGATGAGGATACCATGTACCGAATATGTTACCAACGACGAAGTTTTAGAGAAAAATGGAAGGAAAAAGGAAAGTTATATTAGGGTGGTGCAAAACTAATGTCGTTTTCTCACATATGTTACTATGTGAGAAAACGACATTATTTTTGCACCAACCTAATGCTTAACATCAGGAAAAGAGAGTTGAAATTTCCAGGGAACATAATGAGGAAAGAGGGATTGGAAAATTTGATACTCACGGGACTGATTGAGTTCAAGTGAGACAGAGGAAAACATCGCATAACATACTTAGTCGGCTTTAAAAAATGGATGGCGGAACGGGGTTTAGGAGAAATAACAAAAATACATGTTTTAAAAGCGACAAAGAACAGGAAGCTGAGGAGGACCATGATCACCTACGTCATTAGGCGACACAGCACATGAAGAAGAATTTCCACCCTCTTCCTAATTTGTCTACCTCATTCACTTTCCTTACTTCTCACTCACTTTCGCTCTCTCCCTTTATCTTTCTCTCTCTCTCTTTTTCTCTCTTTAGATGAGTTCATTTCTCTCTCAAAATTATTCTTTATTATTCCTACGTCTTTTCACGTTTTCTCTTTAGGTTGCCGTCTCTCCCCTCCACACACACCGACTCACTTTCTCTTTCTCCCTCTCCCTCACTTTCTTACTCTCCCCTCTGTAATTCTCTCTCTCTTTCTCTCCCTCTCTCTCTCTCTCTCTCTTTGGGTGAGTTCATTTCTTTCTTATCTCTCTCAAAATCATTCTTTATTATACCTACGTCTTTTCACCTTTTCTCTTTAGGTTGCCGTCTCCCCTCCACACACTCCGACTCACTTTCTCTACCTTTCCCTCTCGCTCACTTTCTTACTCTCCCCTCTGTGATTCTCTCTCTCTTTCTCACTCTCTCTTTCTCACTCTCTCTCTCTCTCTCTCTCTCTCTCTCTCTCTTTCTCTTTGGGTGAGTTCAGTTCTTTCTTATCTCTCTCAAAATTATTCTTTATTATTCCTACGTCTTTTCACCTTTTTCTCTTTATGTTGCTGTCTCTCTCCTCCACACACTCTCACTCACTTTCTCCCTCTCCCTATCACTCACATTCTTATCCCCCCCTCTGTGATTCTCTCTCTCTTTTTATGTTGCCGTCTCTCTCCTCCACACACTCCTACCCACTTTCTCTCTCTCTCTCCCTCTAACTGACTTTCTAACTCTCCTCCCTGTGATTCTCTCTCTCTCTCTCTCTATCTCTCTCTATCTTTCTCTTTGGGTGAGTTCATTTCTTTCTTATCTCTCTCAAAATTATTCCTTATTATTCCTACGTCTTTTCAAGTTTTCTCTTTATGTTGCCGTCTCTCTCCTCCACACACTCTCACTCACTTTCTCTCTCTCTCTCTCCCTCTAACTCACTTTCTTACTCTCCTCTCTGTGATTCTCTCTCTCTCTCTCTCTCTCTATTGTGAGACCGGAAGCTACCTACACAATAGACTCTTCCAGGCCTATATTAAGTAGGCGACATAGCACTCTAGGGAGAGTGATAGAGAGTGACACAGAGAGTCTAGTACGACTACCAGTGTTGGACACTAACTTATAGTAAGCTCCGCTTACACTATCTCTGTAATCTGTTGTTAATATATCTTTATTACATCTAATCTGTGTTCCGTGTTTTACTTCTGTGGGCCCAACATTGGCACCCAAATCAGTGGCGACGAGGATTCTAGAAACGCACATCAGTGGCGACGAAGGATTCTAGAAACGCACTCACGGCGAAACCTAAATACCTTACCAATCCCACATTCTGTGTCGACGAAGAATTCTAGAAACGCATTCACGTCGAAAGACCGCAATACCTTGCCAGTCCCACAACAGTGGCGACAGAGAAGATTCGAGAATTTCGTTCTCACCGTATCAATAGCGACAGTACTCGAAAAATACACAAACTCCACGCGTTCCCACAGCAGTGTTGAACGTGAAATTAAGCTGGTATAAATACATTAGCGATTTAAAAGCTAAACACCCAGCGTCTACATATATTCCAATACCAAACGCTATTGGCAAACTAGCGATTCGACATCTATGGAATAATAAAGTCTGTCCAATACGAGAACGATTTCTACACACCCACATACACACAAAATAACAGTTGTTCGTAAAAAATCTGACAACACAAGATCAAGTACTACCATTTTTTATGTATCTG
This sequence comes from Acanthosepion lycidas, assembly GCA_963932145.1. Lineage (NCBI taxonomy): Eukaryota > Metazoa > Mollusca > Cephalopoda > Sepiida > Sepiidae > Acanthosepion > Acanthosepion lycidas. The sequence goes on from OZ010599.1 coordinate 37,956,172, forward strand.
AGTTGAACTCGAGCATAAAATTATTCTCCCCTCAAATTCACTGAGGTGAGTTTTCTTCTTTTTGTACTTCTAAAAAAAAATACATAAGTGTGGTGAAAAATTATTCAATTACGTTAAAATTAACGGAACCACGGAAAAAAAAGCTAAACACACATAATTAGTTTAGTTTAACTAATTCTCTGTCCATATTTTTTTTCTCTGTAAAAGGAAAAAAAAGGAACAAAAATCTATCAAGATTTTTTTGTGTACCTCCTCTTAGTACACGTGTTTAAAAGCAACAAAAAAGCGCTGTCATTTTTAAATATGGAGGATTTGCAAAAAGTAGTTGCCCAAATGTTAAAACTAAATTTGAACCAGCAACAAAAATCAAAAGAAAGACAACAACTATTTTTGGATTTACATAAACAGCAAATGGAATTCCAAAAAATTACGCTTCAGAATGCTGAACTACAACAGAAACAACTTAAAGAATTACTCGTAAATGCATTAAAAGGCTCAAACTCTGAAAAAGATACAATATTCTCCCAGAGTATAATCTACAATTCAATGGAAACCTTTGAATACGTACCAGAGGAAGACAAAATGTTCCAGGCTTTTTACAGGCGCTACGAAGATATTTTCAACGTAGACTGTGAACAATGGCCCAGTAAAAAAAGGTATGTCTACTATTGAGAAAACTGGGAACTACAGAACATAGTAGGTTCGTAGACTTCATACTACCCAAGAAAACGACTGACTTGGATTTTTCAGGGACGATTAAGCTCCTATCGGAATTATTCGGGCCTAAAACAACCTTGTTCCCCAAACGTTGGAAATGCCTGAACACAGTCAAAGACAACCAGCAAAGATTTTCTAACGTTTGTAGCATCGGTGAACAAGCTATGTAATGATTTTAAACTAGCCGAACTGACTGCCGATGATTTTAAGTGCTTAATTTTCGCACATGGTCTAGTGTCTGCAGAAGACGCCGAAGTCAGACGACGGGTACTGACTAAGCTTGAGAACGAACAAGGATTGACTCTCCAAAAACTGGCAGAGGACTGTCAAAAAGTAATATCTGTAAAGCGTGACTCAAACACTATCGAGGAATCAGGTGTGACAGAGATTAATAAAATCAGAAGTATGTCTACCTCCTATTCCCCTCAAAAAGACAAAAGGCATATCTCATGTCCTAAATTACGCAGTAACTCAAATAGGTTAAAGAAACCGCCCGGAACATGTTACCATTGTGGTAAATGGCATGCATGAAATTCTGTCCAGTTAAGAACAAAAAATATTGCAAAAATTGCAATAAAAGTGGGCATACTTTAACTTCGTGCTGGTACGCCAACAGAACGAGAAAACCCAAAAATAAAATCAGGCAAGCTCAATCTGACAATATTGTTGATAGGAATTTAAGAAAATATGTAACAGTGGATATTTTCAGTAAGTCCATTAAATTCCAGCTTGACTCGGGTTCTGATATTTCAACCATTAACTGGCGTACTTTGCGAAAATTGAACAAGCCGACCTTATTAAAAACGGATAAAACAGCCAAATCCGTAGCTGGCGAAAATATTAACATTTTAGGCGAGGTAATACTTACAGTAACACTAAATGGAGTTACCAAAAAGCTCAAAGCCTATGTATTAAAAACTTCAGACAACTTATTTAGAACTGATTGGATAGAAAAATTCAATCTTTGGGATTGCCCAATGAATACATTTTGTCGCAAGTACAACGTCCAATTTGGTAAATCTAAAAAAGGAACTCAAACAAGAATTTCCCCAGGTTTTTTTCTGGCGGCCTTGGGAAATGTACTAAAATGAAAGCTAAGTTCAAGGTGAAGGACGGTGCACAACCGGTAATGTCCCTTTCGCTGCTCTAGAGCGAATCAATAAAGAGTTAGATAGACTCGAACAAGCAGGTATTCTGTCAAAAACAGATTCCAGCGAGTGGGCAGCACCTACGGTCTACGAAAAAAGAAGCCCAATCAAATACGAGTATGCGCAGATTTTTCCACAGGGTTAAACGATGCCTTGCAAGATCACCACTATCCTCTACCAAGTCCTGAAGAAATTTTCAATAAACTCTATGGTAGAAATTTTTTTTCTAAAATTGACCTCTCGGACGCATACCTTCAGATAGAGGTGGAAGAAGAAAGTTCCAAATTGCTCTGCATAAACACCCATAGAGGGTTGTAAAAATACAACAGGCTGGCTTTTGGAGTAAAGGTTGCGCCTGCAATTTTCCAGCAGGTCATGGACGCCATGCTGGGCGACTTTGACTACGCAACAGCCTGTTTGGATGATATACCAGTTACTAGTAAAACTACGGCAGAGCACCGGAACCATATAATAAACGTATTCGAAAAGATACAAGAATACGGATTTAAGGTTAAGGAGGAAAAGTGTGACTTTTTCTTACCAGAGATTAAATACTTAGGTCACATCATAAATAAAGATAGTCGTCGACCGGATCCAGAAAGAGCCAACGCGATCAGAAACATGCCAGCCCCAGATAACGTTCAAGCGTTACAAAGCTTCCTCGGCCTAGCTAACTTTTACCAAGGGTTCATTAAGAACATGCAAAATTTGAGAGGGCCTCTCGACTAACTTTTAAAAAAGGACAAACCATTGTCATGGACCCCGGAATGCCAAGACGCATTCGAGAAGATCAAGAAAACTCTTACTTCAGACCTCTCCCTCACACATTTCGACCCTAGTCTCGACATCATAGTCGCAAGTGATGCAAGCTCGTACGGCATAGGCGCTTGCATATTTCATAAACTGCCAGACGGTTCACGAAAAGCTGAGGCTCATGCATCAAGACCTCTACTTCCAGCTGATAAGCAATAAATCCCAAGAGGAAAAAGTATTAACAGTTTTATTTTTTCTCTCCGTTTCAAAAAAGAAAAACTCTTTGGAAGCGGGATATTGTGAGACCGGAAACTACCTACACAATAGACTATTCCAGGCCTATATTAAGTAGGCGACATAGCACTCTAGAGAGTGATAGAGAGTGACAGTGAGTGTCTAGTAGGACTACCAGTGTTGGACACTAACTTATAGTAAGCTCTGCTTACACTATCTCTGTAATGTGTTGTTAATATATCTTTCTTACATCTAATCCGTGTTCCGTGTTTTACTTCTGTGGGCCCAACTTTGGCACCCACATCACTATCTCTCTCTCTCTCTCTCTCTCTCTCTGGGTGAGTTCATATCTTTCTTATCTCTCTCAAAATTATTCTTTATTATTCCTACGTCTTTTCACCTTTTCTCTTTATGTTGCCGTCTCTCTCCTCCACACACTCCCACTCACTTTCTCTCTCTCCCTCTCACTCACTTTCTTACTCTCCCCTCTGTGATTCTCTCTCTTTTTATGTTGCCGTCTCTCTCCTCCACACACTCCCACACACTTTCTCTCTCTCTCTCTCTCTCCCTCTAACTCACTTTCTTACTCTCCTCTCTGTGATTCTCTCTCTCTCTTTCTCTCTCTTTCTCTTAGTGTGAGTTCATTTCTTTCTTATCTCTCTCAAAATTATTCTTTATTATTCCTACGTCTTTCAACGTTTTCTGTTTGCCGTCTCTCTCATCCACACACTCCCACTCACTTTCTATTTCTCCCTCTCGCTCACTTTCTTACTCTCCCCTCTGTAATTCTGTCTCTCTCTCTCTCTCTCTCTCTCTCTCTCTCTCTCTCTTTGGGTGAGTTCATTTCTTTCTTATCTCTCTCAAAATTATTCTTTATTATGCCTACGTTTTTTCAGGCATTCTCCCAGACGTTAGTGTCTGGGAGAATGCCTGAAAAAACGTAGGCATAATAAAGAATAATAAAAAATCTCCACACGGATTCCTTTTCCGTTCTCCTTTATTATTTCTTCTCTCATAATATCATCTCTCCATACTCTCTTCCTTTCTCTCTTCCTTTTCCCCTCCTTTCTCACTCTCCTTTTACTCTTTCCTTTTTCTCTCTCTTTCTCTCTTCATTTTCTCTTCATTTCTCCCATCTTTTTCTCATTCTTTTTTCTCTTTCTTTCTCTCTTACTTTTCCCTTCTTTTCTCCTTCCTTTTACTCTTTTCTTTTTCTCTTCTTATCTCTTCCTTTCCCCTTCCTTTCTCTCTCCTTTTACTCTTTCCTTTTTCCCTTCCTTTTTCCCTTCCTTTTCCCTTCCATTCTCTCTTCTTTTTCTCTTTCCTTTTTCTCTTTCTTTCACTCTTCCTTTTCCCTTCCTTTCTCTCTCCTTTTTCTCTTTCCTTTTTCTCTGTCTTTCTCTCTTCCTTTTCCTTTCCTTTCTCTCTCTTTTTACTCTTTCCTTTTTCTCTTTCTTTCTCTCTTCATTTTACCTTCGTTTCTCTCACTTTTTTCTCTTTCCTTTTCCTCTTTCTTTCTCTCTTCCTTTTCCTTCATTTCTCTCTCCTTTTTCTCTTTCCTTTTTCTCTTTCTTTCTCTCTTCATTTTCCTTTCCTTTCTCTCTCCTTTTACTCTTTCCCTTTTCTCTTTCTTTCTCTCTTTCTTTCTCTCTTCCTTTTCACTTCCTTTCTCTCTCCTTTTTCTCTTTCCTTTTCTTTTTCATTCTCTCTTCCTTTTCCTTCCTTTCTCTCTCCTTTTTCTCTTTCCTTTTTCTCTTTCTTTCTCTCTTCCTTTTCCCTTCCTTTCTCTCACCTTTTTCTCTTTCCTTTTTCTTTTTCTTTCTCCCTTCCTTTTTCCTTCCTTTCTCTCTTCTTTTTCTCTTTCCTTTTTCTCTTTCTTTCTCTCTTCCTTTTCCCCTCCTTTCTCTCTCCTTTTTCTCTTTCCTTCTTCTCTTTCTTTCTCCCTTCCTTTTCCCTTTCTTTCTCTCTTCTTTTTCTCTTTCCTTTTTCTCTGTCTTTCTCCCTTCCTTCTCCCATACACTCTCACTCTATCCTTTCCTCTCTGACACTCTCTCTTCTTTTTACATTTCTTTCTTCTCTCCTTCTTCTTTAATATTCCTATCTTCTTTTACACATTTGCTCTTTCCTAAGTTACCTTCTCCTTTTCTATCTCTCTTTCTTTCTCTCTCTCTCTCTTTTCATCTTTCTATGCCTTACTCTATTTTCTTCCGCTTATCAAAAATATCTCCTAAAAAGTCTCTCTAAAGACACCTTATATCCTTCCCGCCACACTCTTCCCCGTTCCGTTCCCTTTCTTTTGTTAATGTCACTTTCATTTTCCCCTGAAATCCTCTTCTCATTATTCGTCTTTCTGTCGTCGTATGTACCATCCCAACGACTCTTCCGCCTCTACTTGCTGTCTTCGCCACCCCGCCATCTCTGAAATGCCACCCTCTCTTACCGACCCATGTCACTCGCTATGTGCGTCGTCTTTCTTCTGTACGTTCAGTTATAATGACACGAACACGGACGTAATGGTGCCCCTAGGAAGCGAAGAAATAAACAGACGAACAGAAAGAGAAAACTAATGATGTCAATTTCGGGAAGGGTGGCGGGGGAGGAGAGTGTTGTTTAAGAGGGAAAAAATAAAAAAAAAATAAACGCGAAAACGAAACAAAAGGCTGAAGCCGAAAATGAGTAAATATCAGGCGGGAAAAACTTGGCGGGAGTGGGAAGAGATTGGCACTAAATGAATGGGACACAAACCTAGAAGAAACGTAAATAAAAAAAAAGAGCTGGTAAAAATGCAACACGGGCAAAACAGTGAAAAAGAAAACAGAAAAAAAAGCAAGAACGACATAGAAGAGAAGGTTCTCCGACCCGAAAAAGAAAAAAAAAATGGTTAAAAGACAAAAGTGAAAGTGAAAGTAGAAAATGGCGGGAAATAAAAACGATGCAAAACGGGTCGGATAGAAAAAAAAGGGTTGGCTGATAATGAGTGAGGAAGGATTGCAAACAGCCTGATAAGATTGAAGATGCAGACACCATTTTGTGGATGGTCACTAAATCATTGAGAAAAGCAGGCAGGCACGTAGAAAGACAAGGGGATGGGCGAGGGCTGAACACGCAAACAGACAAATACACCAGCTGATTTACATTTGCACTGTGTGTGTAAATTGCTCTTGTCACCTTCACAAATACACAATTACTGACACGTGTACACGTTTTTCACTACGCCCCCAACTGCGTTCATGATTATACATATGTGGATACAAGTAGATTTCCGTGAATTTATTGTTACATAAAAATGCATTTTTTATAAGTGTTCAGCTTATACAAGGCTCGATTGTCACATGAGGTAGAGAGTTACATGATCAAAGACATAGCTTATGTGGATATGTCTAGGAGAGCTAGGAAAGTTGGTTCACAATAACCCTTGGGATATAGTAACAGTAGAAAGTTGGTTCACAGTAAACCTTGAGATATATTAGCAGTAGAAAATCAGTTCACAATAACCCTTAAGATGTAGTAGCAGTAGAAAGTCGGTTCACTAGTAACCCTTGAGATATAGTAGCAGTAGAAAATTGGCTCACAGTAACCCTTGAGATATAGTAGCAGTAGAAAGTTGGTTCACAGTAACCCTTGAGATATAATAGCAGTAGAAATTTGTTTCACATTAACCCTTGAGATATAATAGCAGTAGAAATTTGGTTCACAGTAACCATTGAGATACAGTAGCAGTAAAAAGTTTGTTCACAGTAACCCTTGACATATAGTACAGTAGAATGTCGGTTCACTAGTAACCCTTGACATATAGTAGCAGTAGTAAATTGGCTCACAGTAACCCTTGAGATATAGCAGCAGTAGAAAGTTGGTTCACAGTAACCCTTGAGATTTAGTAGCAGTAGAAAGTTGCTTCACAATAATCCTTGAGATATAGTAGCAGTAAAAAATTGGTTCACAGTAACCCTTGAGATATAGTCGTAGTAGAAAGTTGGTTCACTAGCAACCCTTGAGATATATAGTAGCAGCTAGACGTGACAAAAGTATTCAATGCACGGAGGCGTGGTAGATTCATGTCAAACAGTTTTTTTTTCTCGTCGGAATCCATCTTGGTTATTTATAAATCTACCATAAGTCCGTGCATTGAATACTGTTGCCATATCAAGCCTGCTGCTTCTATAATACTATATATCACAAGGATTACAGAGTAATAGGCACAACTTATACGGATATGTCTAGGGAAGCTGCTATGAAATTTGGTTCACTGTGCCATGTCAAGCAGTTTTTGTCTCGTCGGAATCTATCTTGGATATTTATAAATCTACCATTCGTCCGTGCATTGAATACTGTTACCATATCTCGCCCGATGTTCCGACTGTATATCTCTAGGTTTACAGAGTAAGAAGCAAAGATTATGCCTAGAGGTAAATAATGAATAAATTAACATAGACAGATAACGGTTTTTCTCGTCTGAGTCCATCCTTCGCATCTACAAATCAACCATTCATCTATGCATTGAATACTTTCGCCATATTTCGTCCGGTGCTCCAAGTATATGTCTCGGGGTTAGAGAGTAATAGGCACAACTTATACGGATATGTCTAGGGCAGATGCTAGGAAAGTTGGTTCACTGTGCCATGTCAAGCAGTTTTTTCTAGTTGGAATCTATCTGGGACATTTATAAATCGACCATTCATCCGTACCTTGGGTATGTTCCTGATTACTCTTCTATTGTTCTCGCTCCTCAATAATGTGTTTTATCTAGAACAGGTTACTGAATAAGAATAACCAATTCTAAGGTTAGGAATGGAACGGTAATCTTTATAACATTAACAGCATACAAGAGGAGCTAGCGGCGTGTAGTTAGTAATCCACTGCTAGAGGACAGAAGACATGCTCATCAACAGGCTGCTTAAAATCAAAAGATGGAACGTTCATATTATTGAAAGAAAAACTTCAACGCTGGAGCGAGTATATTGCAGAACTCTTTCACGACGAAAGAGAACAACCAGCAATACACAGAACTATCGACGGACCTGGAGTTTTGAAAAACGAAGTAAAAGCCGCACTGGCCAAATTGAACAGAAAAAAGGCAGCTGGGCCAGACGGAATTGTAATGGAAATCCTGACAAACTTAGATGACTTTGGCATAGACAAGATCCCCCGAAATAACAAATGAAATCTACAACAGCGGGGATATACCGGAACACCTCAGCAGATCTACCTTCATAGCTATGTCTAAGAAACTAGTCGCCAACGAATGAGAACAATGAGCCACGTGACAAAACTCATCATCCGTATTCTGATGAACAGATCGCGCAGCAGAATCAGGCTAAAGATAGGACAAGAACAGTGCGGGTTTGTTAAAGACACCGAAACAAGAAACCACCATATTCATGCCCAGAAGGTTATCAGAGCGATAGAGATTCAGAACGACCTATACCTATGTTTCATAGACTACGCAAAAGCCTTCGACAAAGTACGCCACAAGGATCTGATGGAACTGTTCACCAGCCTTGATATATTCGGGAGGGACATCAGAATAATCAAGAACCTATACTGGCAGCAAACAGCATGTAGGCGCATAGGGAACAAATTCAGTGAAGACATAAAATAGAAAGGGACGTAAGACAAGGATGAATCTTCTCACTCGACCTGTTCAACCTATACAGCGAGACAATTCTGAGAGAATTGAAAACCCTACCGGGATTTAGGATTGGCTGCCAAAAATTTAACAACATAAGATATGCAGATGACAGAGTACTGATAGCAGACACAGAAAAGAAACTGCAAAATCTCCTACAGAAGGTAGCGACGGAGAGTGTGAAGAAAGGACTGAGCATAAACTACAAGAAGACAGAATGCATAGTCGTCAGTAAGAGGATGAGCCCGAAATGCGATTTGCAGGTCGGTAATACTAGAATCAATCAGACGCAGAAGTTTATCTGGGGAGCGTTCTTCTGAGGTCCGAAGAAGTATTGGGATGACCAAGGACGCATTCCAGAGGCCAGGCAGGGTATTGCGAGAGGATTTCTTTGGTAACAAAGAAAAGGATACTGAGCAGTTACGTGACATCTGTCCTTCTTTACGGCAGCGAATGCTGGACGATTTCCTCAACGATGAAGAAGAGACTCGAGGCGACGGAGATGTGGTTCTACAGAAGGATGCTAAGGATATCATGGACCGAGCGTGTGAGCAACGATGAGGTCTTAGAGAGGATGCAAACAAGGAGGAGGCTTATACTTAACATCGAGAAGAGGCAGCTGAAGTTCCGGGGACAAATAATGAGAAAAGAAGGGCCTGGAGAATCTTATATATATATATATATTAGGTTGGTGCAAAAATAATTTCGTTTTCTCACATAGTAACATATGTTAGAAAACGAAATTATTTTTGCACCAACCTAATATATATATATATATATATATATATATATATATATATATATGCTTAAATGGCAAAGTAAATATTTATGTGCCTGTATAACGTTTGTTTGCACGCGCCCGAGTGTGTATATGTGCCAATACGCGCCATCATTGCCTATCAACGACACAAATTAGCGCCAGATCAAGATACTCACCTGAGTCAGCAAATATCACGTGCGCGTCTGAGGGGGGGGGGATAGGCGTTCGAATCATTGAACAGATTAATACATGTAAACATAAATAAGCCGAAACACAGCAAGTCAGGCTACGAGATATTGTAGGGAAATAGTTTTGGCGAGAAATTAGAGACACCAGCTCTGTATGCCAAATGGGAAAAGGAAAGAAAGAAAGAAAGAAAGAAAGAAAGAAAGAAAGAAAGAATCCGAAAAGGATGAAAGGAAAGTTAAATTGGAAAAGGAAGTAGATTAAAATGGATGAAAGGACAGAAGAAAAAAGGAGGAAGAAAGTAACGAAAGAAAGAAAGAAAAAGAAATGAGAGAAGGGAGAAACGAACGAGAGAATGAAGAAATGGTAGAAGGAAGAAAGGGTCGAACGAACGAACGAAAGAAAGAAAAAGAAATGAGAGAAGGGAGAAACGAACGAGAGAATGAAGAAATGGTAGAAGGAAGAAAGGGTCGAACGAACGAACGAAAGAAAGAAAAAGAAATGAGAGAAGGGAGAAACGAACGAGAGAATGAAGAAATGGTAGAAGGAAGAAAGGGTCGAACGAACGAACGAAAGAAAGAAAAAGAAATGAGAGAAGGGAGAAACGAACGAGAGAATGAAGAAATGGTAGAAGGAAGAAAGGGTCAAACGAACGAACGAAAGAAAGAAAAAGAAATGAGAGAAGGGAGAAACGAACGAGAGAATGAAGAAATGGTAGAAGGAAGAAAGGGTCGAACGAACGAACGAAAGAAAGAAAAAGAAATGAGAGAAGGGAGAAACGAACGAGAGAATGAAGAAATGGTAGAAGGAAGAAAGGGTCAAACGAACGAACGAAAGAAAGAAAAAGAAATGAGAGAAGGGAGAAACGAACGAGAGAATGAAGAAATGGTAGAAGGAAGAAAGGGTCGAACGAACGAACGAAAGAAAGAAAAAGAAATGAGAGAAGGGAGAAACGAACGAGAGAATGAAGAAATGGTAGAAGGAAGAAAGGGTCAAACGAACGAACGAAAGAAAAAGAAATGAGAGAAGGGAGAAACGAACGAGAGAATGAAGAAATGGTAGAAGGAAGAAAGGGTCGAACGAACGAACGAAAGAAAGAAAAAGAAATGAGAGAAGGGAGAAACGAACGAGAGAATGAAGAAATGGTAGAAGGAAGAAAGGGTCAAACGAACGAACGAAAGAAAAAGAAATGAGAGAAGGGAGAAACGAACGAGAGAATGAAGAAATGGTAGAAGGAAGAAAGGGTCGAACGAACGAACGAAAGAAAGAAAAAGAAATGAGAGAAGGGAGAAACGAACGAGAGAATGAAGAAATGGTAGAAGGAAGAAAGGGTCAAACGAACGAACGAAAGAAAAAGAAATGAGAGAAGGGAGAAACGAACGAGAGAATGAAGAAATGGTAGAAGGAAGAAAGGGTCGAACGAACGAACGAAAGAAAGAAAAAGAAATGAGAGAAGGGAGAAACGAACGAGAGAATGAAGAAATGGTAGAAGGAAGAAAGGGTCGAACGAACGAACGAAAGAAAGAAAAAGAAATGAGAGAAGGGAGAAACGAACGAGAGAATGAAGAAATGGTAGAAGGAAGAAAGGGTCGAACGAACGAACGAAAGAAAGAAAAAGAAATGAGAGAAGGGAGAAACGAACGAGAGAATGAAGAAATGGTAGAAGGAAGAAAGGGTCAAACGAACGAACGAAAGAAAGAAAAAGAAATGAGAGAAGGGAGAAACGAACGAGAGAATGAAGAAATGGTAGAAGGAAGAAAGGGTCGAACGAACGAACGAAAGAAAGAAAAAGAAATGAGAGAAGGGAGAAACGAACGAGAGAATGAAGAAATGGTAGAAGGAAGAAAGGGTCAAACGAACGAACGAAAGAAAGAAAAAGAAATGAGAGAAGGGAGAAACGAACGAGAGAATGAAGAAATGGTAGAAGGAAGAAAGGGTCGAACGAACGAACGAAAGAAAGAAAAAGAAATGAGAGAAGGGAGAAACGAACGAGAGAATGAAGAAATGGTAGAAGGAAGAAAGGGTCAAACGAACGAACGAAAGAAAGAAAAAGAAATGAGAGAAGGGAGAAACGAACGAGAGAATGAAGAAATGGTAGAAGGAAGAAAGGGTCGAACGAACGAACGAAAGAAAGAAAAAGAAATGAGAGAAGGGAGAAACGAACGAGAGAATGAAGAAATGGTAGAAGGAAGAAAGGGTCGAACGAACGAACGAAAGAAAGAAAAAGAAATGAGAGAAGGGAGAAACGAACGAGAGAATGAAGAAATGGTAGAAGGAAGAAAGGGTCAAACGAACGAACGAAAGAAAGAAAAAGAAATGAGAGAAGGGAGAAACGAACGAGAGAATGAAGAAATGGTAGAAGGAAGAAAGGGTCGAACGAACGAACGAAAGAAAGAAAAAGAAATGAGAGAAGGGAGAAACGAACGAGAGAATGAAGAAATGGTAGAAGGAAGAAAGGGTCGAACGAACGAACGAAAGAAAGAAAAAGAAATGAGAGAAGGGAGAAACGAACGAGAGAATGAAGAAATGGTAGAAGGAAGAAAGGGTCAAACGAACGAACGAAAGAAAAAGAAATGAGAGAAGGGAGAAACGAACGAGAGAATGAAGAAATGGTAGAAGGAAGAAAGGGTCGAACGAACGAACGAAAGAAAGAAAAAGAAATGAGAGAAGGGAGAAACGAACGAGAGAATGAAGAAATGGTAGAAGGAAGAAAGGGTCAAACGAACGAACGAAAGAAAAAGAAATGAGAGAAGGGAGAAACGAACGAGAGAATGAAGAAATGGTAGAAGGAAGAAAGGGTCGAACGAACGAACGAAAGAAAGAAAAAGAAATGAGAGAAGGGAGAAACGAACGAGAGAATGAAGAAATGGTAGAAGGAAGAAAGGGTCAAACGAACGAACGAAAGAAAAAGAAATGAGAGAAGGGAGAAACGAACGAGAGAATGAAGAAATGGTAGAAGGAAGAAAGGGTCGAACGAACGAACGAAAGAAAGAAAAAGAAATGAGAGAAGGGAGAAACGAACGAGAGAATGAAGAAATGGTAGAAGGAAGAAAGGGTCGAACGAACGAACGAAAGAAAGAAAAAGAAATGAGAGAAGGGAGAAACGAACGAGAGAATGAAGAAATGGTAGAAGGAAGAAAGGGTCGAACGAACGAACGAAAGAAAGAAAAAGAAATGAGAGAAGGGAGAAACGAACGAGAGAATGAAGAAATGGTAGAAGGAAGAAAGGGTCAAACGAACGAACGAAAGAAAGAAAAAGAAATGAGAGAAGGGAGAAACGAACGAGAGAATGAAGAAATGGTAGAAGGAAGAAAGGGTCGAACGAACGAACGAAAGAAAGAAAAAGAAATGAGAGAAGGGAGAAACGAACGAGAGAATGAAGAAATGGTAGAAGGAAGAAAGGGTCAAACGAACGAACGAAAGAAAGAAAAAGAAATGAGAGAAGGGAGAAACGAACGAGAGAATGAAGAAATGGTAGAAGGAAGAAAGGGTCGAACGAACGAACGAAAGAAAGAAAAAGAAATGAGAGAAGGGAGAAACGAACGAGAGAATGAAGAAATGGTAGAAGGAAGAAAGGGTCAAACGAACGAACGAAAGAAAGAAAAAGAAATGAGAGAAGGGAGAAACGAACGAGAGAATGAAGAAATGGTAGAAGGAAGAAAGGGTCGAACGAACGAACGAAAGAAAGAAAAAGAAATGAGAGAAGGGAGAAACGAACGAGAGAATGAAGAAATGGTAGAAGGAAGAAAGGGTCGAACGAACGAACGAAAGAAAGAAAAAGAAATGAGAGAAGGGAGAAACGAACGAGAGAATGAAGAAATGGTAGAAGGAAGAAAGGGTCAAACGAACGAACGAAAGAAAGAAAAAGAAATGAGAGAAGGGAGAAACGAACGAGAGAATGAAGAAATGGTAGAAGGAAGAAAGGGTCGAACGAACGAACGAAAGAAAGAAAAAGAAATGAGAGAAGGGAGAAACGAACGAGAGAATGAAGAAATGGTAGAAGGAAGAAAGGGTCGAACGAACGAACGAAAGAAAGAAAAAGAAATGAGAGAAGGGAGAAACGAACGAGAGAATGAAGATATGGTAGAAGGAAGAAAGGGTCAAACGAACGAACGAAAGAAAAAGAAATGAGAGAAGGGAGAAACGAACGAGAGAATGAAGAAATGGTAGAAGGAAGAAAGGGTCAAACGAACGAACGAAAGAAAAAGAAATGAGAGAAGGGAGAAACGAACGAGAGAATGAAGATATGGTAGAAGGAAGAAAGGGTCAAACGAACGAACGAAAGAAAAAGAAATGAGAGAAGGGAGAAACGAACGAGAGAATGAAGAAATGGTAGAAGGAAGAAAGGGTCAAACGAACGAACGAAAGAAAAAGAAATGAGAGAAGGGAGAAACGAACGAGAGAATGAAGATATGGTAGAAGGAAGAAAGGGTCAAACGAACGAACGAAAGAAAAAGAAATGAGAGAAGGGAGAAACGAACGAGAGAATGAAGAAATGGTAGAAGGAAGAAAGGGTCGAACGAACGAACGAAAGAAAGAAAAAGAAATGAGAGAAGGGAGAAACGAACGAGAGAATGAAGAAATGGTAGAAGGAAGAAAGGGTCGAACGAACGAACGAAAGAAAGAAAAAGAAATGAGAGAAGGGAGAAACGAACGAGAGAATGAAGAAATGGTAGAAGGAAGAAAGGGTCAAACGAACGAACGAAAGAAAGAAAAAGAAATGAGAGAAGGGAGAAACGAACGAGAGAATGAAGAAATGGTAGAAGGAAGAAAGGGTCGAACGAACGAACGAAAGAAAGAAAAAGAAATGAGAGAAGGGAGAAACGAACGAGAGAATGAAGAAATGGTAGAAGGAAGAAAGGGTCGAACGAACGAACGAAAGAAAGAAAAAGAAATGAGAGAAGGGAGAAACGAACGAGAGAATGAAGAAATGGTAGAAGGAAGAAAGGGTCGAACGAACGAACGAAAGAAAGAAAAAAAATGAGAGAAGGGAGAAACGAACGAGAGAATGAAGAAATGGTAGAAGGAAGAAAGGGTCGAACGAACGAACGAAAGAAAGAAAAAGAAATGAGAGAAGGGAGAAACGAACGAGAGAATGAAGAAATGGTAGAAGGAAGAAAGGGTCGAACGAACGAACGAAAGAAAGAAAAAGAAATGAGAGAAGGGAGAAACGAACGAGAGAATGAAGAAATGGTAGAAGGAAGAAAGGGTCGAACGAACGAACGAAAGAAAGAAAAAGAAATGAGAGAAGGGAGAAACGAACGAGAGAATGAAGAAATGGTAGAAGGAAGAAAGGGTCGAACGAACGAACGAAAGAAAGAAAAAGAAATGAGAGAAGGGAGAAACGAACGAGAGAATGAAGAAATGGTAGAAGGAAGAAAGGGTCAAACGAACGAACGAAAGAAAGAAAAAGAAATGAGAGAAGGGAGAAACGAACGAGAGAATGAAGAAATGGTAGAAGGAAGAAAGGGTCGAACGAACGAACGAAAGAAAGAAAAAGAAATGAGAGAAGGGAGAAACGAACGAGAGAATGAAGAAATGGTAGAAGGAAGAAAGGGTCAAACGAACGAACGAAAGAAAGAAAAAGAAATGAGAGAAGGGAGAAACGAACGAGAGAATGAAGAAATGGTAGAAGGAAGAAAGGGTCGAACGAACGAACGAAAGAAAGAAAAAGAAATGAGAGAAGGGAGAAACGAACGAGAGAATGAAGAAATGGTAGAAGGAAGAAAGGGTCGAACGAACGAACGAAAGAAAGAAAAAGAAATGAGAGAAGGGAGAAACGAACGAGAGAATGAAGAAATGGTAGAAGGAAGAAAGGGTCGAACGAACGAACGAAAGAAAGAAAAAGAAATGAGAGAAGGGAGAAACGAACGAGAGAATGAAGAAATGGTAGAAGGAAGAAAGGGTCGAACGAACGAACGAAAGAAAGAAAAAGAAATGAGAGAAGGGAGAAACGAACGAGAGAATGAAGAAATGGTAGAAGGAAGAAAGGGTCGAACGAACGAACGAAAGAAAGAAAAAGAAATGAGAGAAGGGAGAAACGAACGAGAGAATGAAGATATGGTAGAAGGAAGAAAGGGTCAAACGAACGAACGAAAGAAAAAGAAATGAGAGAAGGGAGAAACGAACGAGAGAATGAAGAAATGGTAGAAGGAAGAAAGGGTCAAACGAACGAACGAAAGAAAAAGAAATGAGAGAAGGGAGAAACGAACGAGAGAATGAAGATATGGTAGAAGGAAGAAAGGGTCAAACGAACGAACGAAAGAAAAAGAAATGAGAGAAGGGAGAAACGAACGAGAGAATGAAGAAATGGTAGAAGGAAGAAAGGGTCAAACGAACGAACGAAAGAAAAAGAAATGAGAGAAGGGAGAAACGAACGAGAGAATGAAGATATGGTAGAAGGAAGAAAGGGTCAAACGAACGAACGAAAGAAAAAGAAATGAGAGAAGGGAGAAACGAACGAGAGAATGAAGAAATGGTAGAAGGAAGAAAGGGTCGAACGAACGAACGAAAGAAAGAAAAAGAAATGAGAGAAGGGAGAAACGAACGAGAGAATGAAGAAATGGTAGAAGGAAGAAAGGGTCGAACGAACGAACGAAAGAAAGAAAAAGAAATGAGAGAAGGGAGAAACGAACGAGAGAATGAAGAAATGGTAGAAGGAAGAAAGGGTCAAACGAACGAACGAAAGAAAGAAAAAGAAATGAGAGAAGGGAGAAACGAACGAGAGAATGAAGAAATGGTAGAAGGAAGAAAGGGTCGAACGAACGAACGAAAGAAAGAAAAAGAAATGAGAGAAGGGAGAAACGAACGAGAGAATGAAGAAATGGTAGAAGGAAGAAAGGGTCGAACGAACGAACGAAAGAAAGAAAAAGAAATGAGAGAAGGGAGAAACGAACGAGAGAATGAAGAAATGGTAGAAGGAAGAAAGGGTCGAACGAACGAACGAAAGAAAGAAAAAAAATGAGAGAAGGGAGAAACGAACGAGAGAATGAAGAAATGGTAGAAGGAAGAAAGGGTCGAACGAACGAACGAAAGAAAGAAAAAGAAATGAGAGAAGGGAGAAACGAACGAGAGAATGAAGAAATGGTAGAAGGAAGAAAGGGTCGAACGAACGAACGAAAGAAAGAAAAAGAAATGAGAGAAGGGAGAAACGAACGAGAGAATGAAGAAATGGTAGAAGGAAGAAAGGGTCGAACGAACGAACGAAAGAAAGAAAAAGAAATGAGAGAAGGGAGAAACGAACGAGAGAATGAAGAAATGGTAGAAGGAAGAAAGGGTCGAACGAACGAACGAAAGAAAGAAAAAGAAATGAGAGAAGGGAGAAACGAACGAGAGAATGAAGAAATGGTAGAAGGAAGAAAGGGTCAAACGAACGAACGAAAGAAAAAGAAATGAGAGAAGGGAGAAACGAACGAGAGAATGAAGATATGGTAGAAGGAAGAAAGGGTCAAACGAACGAACGAAAGAAAAAGAAATGAGAGAAGGGAGAAACGAACGAGAGAATGAAGAAATGGTAGAAGGAAGAAAGGGTCGAACGAACGAACGAAAGAAAGAAAAAGAAATGAGAGAAGGGAGAAACGAACGGGAGAATGAAGAAATGGTAGAAGGAAGAAAGGGTCGAACGAACGAACGAAAGAAAGAAAAAGAAATGAGAGAAGGGAGAAACGAACGAGAGAATGAAGAAATGGTAGAAGGAAGAAAGGGTCAAACGAACGAACGAAAGAAAGAAAAAGAAATGAGAGAAGGGAGAAACGAACGAGAGAATGAAGAAATGGTAGAAGGAAGAAAGGGTCGAACGAACGAACGAAAGAAAGAAAAAGAAATGAGAGAAGGGAGAAACGAACGAGAGAATGAAGAAATGGTAGAAAGAAGAAAGGGTCAAGCGAACGAACGAAAGAAAGAAAAAGAAATGAGAGAAGGGAGAAACGAACGAGAGAATGAAGAAATGGTAGAAGGAAGAAAGGGTCGAACGAACGAACGAAAGAAAGAAAAAGAAATGAGAGAAGGGAGAAACGAACGAGAGAATGAAGAAATGGTAGAAGGAAGAAAGGGTCGAACGAACGAACGAAAGAAAGAAAAAGAAATGAGAGAAGGGAGAAACGAACGAGAGAATGAAGAAATGGTAGAAGGAAGAAAGGGTCGAACGAACGAACGAAAGAAAGAAAAAAAATGAGAGAAGGGAGAAACGAACGAGAGAATGAAGAAATGGTAGAAGGAAGAAAGGGTCGAACGAACGAACGAAAGAAAGAAAAAGAAATGAGAGAAGGGAGAAACGAACGAGAGAATGAAGAAATGGTAGAAGGAAGAAAGGGTCGAACGAACGAACGAAAGAAAGAAAAAGAAATGAGAGAAGGGAGAAACGAACGAGAGAATGAAGAAATGGTAGAAGGAAGAAAGGGTCGAACGAACGAACGAAAGAAAGAAAAAGAAATGAGAGAAGGGAGAAACGAACGAGAGAATGAAGAAATGGTAGAAGGAAGAAAGGGTCGAACGAACGAACGAAAGAAAGAAAAAGAAATGAGAGAAGGGAGAAACGAACGAGAGAATGAAGAAATGGTAGAAGGAAGAAAGGGTCGAACGAACGAACGAAAGAAAGAAAAAAAATGAGAGAAGGGAGAAACGAACGAGAGAATGAAGAAATGGTAGAAGGAAGAAAGGGTCGAACGAACGAACGAAAGAAAGAAAAAGAAATGAGAGAAGGGAGAAACGAACGAGAGAATGAAGAAATGGTAGAAGGAAGAAAGGGTCGAACGAACGAACGAAAGAAAGAAAAAGAAATGAGAGAAGGGAGAAACGAACGAGAGAATGAAGAAATGGTAGAAGGAAGAAAGGGTCGAACGAACGAACGAAAGAAAGAAAAAGAAATGAGAGAAGGGAGAAACGAACGAGAGAATGAAGAAATGGTAGAAGGAAGAAAGGGTCGAACGAACGAACGAAAGAAAGAAAAAGAAATGAGAGAAGGGAGAAACGAACGAGAGAATGAAGAAATGGTAGAAGGAAGAAAGGGTCGAACGAACGAACGAAAGAAAGAAAAAGAAATGAGAGAAGGGAGAAACGAACGAGAGAATGAAGAAATGGTAGAAGGAAGAAAGGGTCGAACGAACGAACGAAAGAAAGAAAAAGAAATGAGAGAAGGGAGAAACGAACGAGAGAATGAAGAAATGGTAGAAGGAAGAAAGGGTCGAACGAACGAACGAAAGAAAGAAAAAGAAATGAGAGAAGGGAGAAACGAACGAGAGAATGAAGAAATGGTAGAAGGAAGAAAGGGTCGAACGAACGAACGAAAGAAAGAAAAAGAAATGAGAGAAGGGAGAAACGAACGAGAGAATGAAGAAATGGTAGAAGGAAGAAAGGGTCGAACGAACGAACGAAAGAAAGAAAAAAAATGAGAGAAGGGAGAAACGAACGAGAGAATGAAGAAATGGTAGAAGGAAGAAAGGGTCGAACGAACGAACGAAAGAAAGAAAAAGAAATGAGAGAAGGGAGAAACGAACGAGAGAATGAAGAAATGGTAGAAGGAAGGAAGGGTCGAACGAACGAACGAAAGAAAGAAAAAGAAATGGTAGAAGGAAGAAAGGGTCGAACGAACGAACGAAAGAAAGAAAAAGAAATGAGAGAAGGGAGAAACGAACGAGAGAATGAAGAAATGGTAGAAGGAAGGAAGGAAGGAAGTAACGAAGGAACGAACGAAGGAAGGCAATAAGAAAAGATGAAATCAAAAAATGAGAAGACGCAAGAAAAGAAGAAAAAAGAAAGACAAAAAAGACGAAAGCTGTTCTACGTTCTCTAATGGATAGAAATGAACAGACTGGGTAGAAACCGTATATATTAGGTTGGTGCAAAAATAATGACGTAATAATGTCGTTTTTTGACGTTAAAAATACATCAAAAAACGACATTATTACGTCATTATTTTTACACCAACCTAATACTAGCGTATCATCTGAACTTCGATGTCCTAATTTTTGAAGCTAATTTAACTACAGTAAATGGATTGAGGAATCGGAGAGCCTGAGTTCGAATTCCAGTCGAATCCATTACATTCACTTACGGGCTAATACCGTTGGGATAGGTATGAATCCTCATTTTCTTCCCCACCCCAGCTCTGGGTAACTAGCAGGACAGACCGTGTTCTATAGCCTTGGATAGCAACTGGTCTACTGCAAAAAAAATGGCAACCTACTACGAGGAAAAAAATGTTGTCAGTCATCTATCGAAAGATGATCGCTTACGCGTGTATCACGCACGGCGCATACCTGACTGACTGACTGATATGGATGTATAATTTGGTCAATGGTGAAGCCAGGACCAGCAGTACATACGCTGATTTTATATCTCGCGTATGACGGGAGCTCTTTAAAATTAGCTTCAAAATTAGGTCTTCAAAAGTCGCATGATATGCGAGTATATAAGATAGATAGATAGATAGATAGATAGATAGATAGATAGATAGATAGATAGATAGATTGAAAGGCAAAAATGAACATACTGAGATAGATAGAAATGAACATAGATAGAAAGAAAGAAATGTACAGACTAAAATAGATAGATAATGAACAGATTGAGAAAGAAAGAAAGAAAGAATGAAAGAAAAGAAAAGAGGTTATCTAATACTGAATATTTACAAGAGCGTGATGTGTTTATTTTTGTGGAGCCTCAATATGAGATTTGGTAAAAATTCAATAGATCATCATTTGATCCTAATGAGCGGTAATGTGTAAAACATAGAGCCGTTCAAGAAATGAGTCGCTTGAATATTATTAAGATCTATCTTAATAATGTTCAAGCGATGAAGAAAGATACATATATCTTATCATTCTATGGTAAGGCTATGAGAATATATATATATATATATATATATATATATATATATATATATATATATATATATATATATATATATATATATATATATATTTTAAATAGATAGATAAATAGATAGATAATAAAATAGTGAAATAGATAGGTATTAAAATAATGCGATACATAGATATTAAACGAGTGAAATATATATATATATATATATATATATATATATATATATATATATATTAAAATAGTGAAATAGATAGATAGATAGATAGATAGATAGATAGATAGATAGATAGATAGGCAAATTTTTGCTAACTCGTTGACCATTTCACTCGCCTGTGTTTCGAGGAAGCTTATTTCTCAGATAACTTCACAGTGCAGAATGTACGATCTTCATTAAAGATTCTGCTACTCATAGAAAGATAAGCTTAAGAAAAGTCTTCAGGGTTTTTACATGGATTTGGATGACTAAATAAGGAACACACACACACACACATATATATATATATGGTCTGAATATTGCGTTCAAGCATAAAACAGACTGTCACCACTCAGTGTTGACCTCAGTTTCGACTTTTGTATTTATATAAGTTTTTTGTATTTATATACGCCTCCATTTTATCACTTACTGCATATATATTTTTCTAACATTTCAAAAATAGGTCCCTCCAAACATTTTCTAAAAAGAAACATACGATGATAAAAAAAATGCCCCAAATTTGATCAAAACAATTTTTTATCGCCAAAACGTTTGTTATTATTAAGAGAAAAGAACAAAGTTTTTATTGATTATCTTACTAATTTTTAAGAATTAATTTTTACAGGAATTGTCTTCATTTTTTAAAAAAATTAATTAGAATAATTTAAGTTTCATTTTCACCATTTTAGATAGTATTATTACAAAGTAAAAAATATATTTACTAATAATAAACGGAAAAGCTTAGTACAAATCATCAAAAACCAATATTTTTAAAAGAATTTTGATTAATTATATATGTATAAACGTAACGATTTGTTTTTAAATACAGCCGACCATAGACGACATTATCAGAAAATAAGGTTGATAATCATAGTAAATTTAAAGTCGGAAAGTATCTAAAATTCAATAAGACATTAGATTACTGAGAATATTTCCTTAAATTTAAAGATTACTGAGTACTTAAAATAATATATAAAAAGATGCTCACGTTCTATTCAATTATTTTTTTACGGCTAAAGCCTCCACAGAACAACATTAGATAAACCAACTGTCAGACATGTCAACAGCTTAAATAGATTGCTACCACTGTGTTAAAAAATGCATCTCTGCGATATTTTAAACTTAAAGTACATAATATTTGTTTGAAATCAGATTAACTATACTTTATACTTTAAATCAGCTAATATTCTTCAAATAATGTTTCAGAAAATTATATTTTATTTTTTGGAAGATTTTTTTTTTAATGAAGTGAATAACACTGCTATGAGGAGGACTAATGGGTGCAAATCAGCTATTTTTTCAAAAAAGAAAAAAATGTTTTTCTTAAAAAAAGACAGTTCTTGAAATAGAGCAAACTATTTGGAAATATTAAATTTAATCTATCAACTTGAAATTAAAACTAATCAAGGATAACTCCCTGATATTCAAACTTTTGCATTTTTTTTTTTATTTAGCTAGAACCATTTCAGTATAGTCGTTAAATTCTATCTTCATTCTTCCTCTGGCACCGCCTTCGCTTCTCTATTCAACAATCGCTGCATCTCGACCTTCACTCATAAGAAGTGGTTGCTTCGTATCGTTTACGAAATTATATTTTGCCCATCTCAAAATTTGATGCCATCAAGATCGGCTTCTGTCAGTCGCCATGATAGAATAATAATAATCTCCAAAGAAGATTATACAAAGTTATCTGTCCTGATATTTTATTCATTTTAAACCATGGTATCGCGTTTTTCGTAGTGCTACCTACAGTGCTGTTCGATAAAAGTGACTCACCTGATTTTTTTTTACTAAATGTTTTCTTCTCCGATGAAACGAAAGTTGAGCTAAATTCAAAAGGTAAGCGATCTAAAATCCTAAGAAGAAGCTTTGAAAGCTCTTTGAATTTAGCAGGAAGTACTGTCAAGCATCCGTTCAGTATAATGTTCTGGGGATGCTTTTCTTTTCATGGAACTGGTTTCTTAAAACCTATTGAAAAGACGCTCAGGAGCGAGCAGTACAAGAGAATTTTAGAGTCTTGTCTGCTCCCTTCTGCTGAAAAGGTGCAAATCGACCCCACCAAGCTCATTTTTATGCAGGATAATGCTCCCTGTCACAAATCAAAATTGATGAAGGAATACTTTGATGAGAAGCAGGTGAGTGTTATGACATGGCCGCCCCAATCTCCTGACCTCAACCCCATAGAAAACTAGTGGAGCATTATAAAGTACAGGCTCTGTATATATATATATATATATATATATATATATATATATATATATATTAAAAGAAGAGAAGAGAGGTGCCGTAAACGTTTTTGCTTGTAATGTGGATTTATTTAGAAAAAAATATTATGTTTTGTTTTACATAATTTTACTACACGTGTTTCTAGTCTCGTGACCTTCTTCAGGTAAAAGCGGAGATTTCCACATATTATTAAAAATAATTAATTTTTTCTTTTGTTTTTCAATGTTAAATATTCTCGATATGAGACATTTTCTTTTTTTCTAAATAAATCCACATTACAACCAAAAACGTTTACGGCACCTCTTTTCTCTTCTTTTTAATATTCATACTTTTCTCTCGTTGGAACCACTACAACCTCTTTCTTTTATATATATATATATATATATATATATATATATATATATATATATATATGTCGCAGTATATTCTCTTTATCTCTCTCTCTCTCTCTCTCTCTCTCTCTCTCTCTATATATATATATATATATATATATATATATATATATATATATATCGGTATTTCTGTTCATATCTATCTATCTGTCTACTCTCTCTCTCTTCTCTCTATCTATCTATTTATGTATCTATCTATCTATAGTAGTCTATACTTATTCTCTCTCTCGCTCTTTCTATCTGTATCTCTACTGATTATCTATCTATCTATCTCAGTCTATTCCCTCTCTTCTCTTTCTGTCTGCGTTTGTCTCTCTCTCTCTCTCTCTCTCTCACTCTTTTAAGAATAGTAATTGTTGGTTATTGGAATTCATTCCATATACACCAATCATATACTTGGGTATATATATATATATATATATATATGTGTGTGTGTGTGTGTGTGTTCATATCTATCTATCTCAGTCTTTTCATATCTATCTATCTATCTCAGTCTGTTCATATCTATCTATCTATCTATATATATATATATATATATATATATATACATATATATCAGTCTTTTCATATCTATCTATCTATCTATCTATTCTCTTTCACTATCTCTCTTGCTCTTTCTATCTGTTTCTCTGTTGATCTCTCTCTCTCTCTCTCTCTCTCTATATATATATATATATATATATATAGAGAGAGAGAGAGAGAGATCAACAGAGAAACAGATAGAAAGAGCAATATATATATATATATATATATATATATATATATATGTATAGAGAGAGAGAGAGAGAGAGAGAGAGAGGGGTCAACAGAGAAACAGATAGAAAGAGGAAAAGAGATAGAGAAAGAGAATAGATTGGGATGGATATATATATATATATATGTATATATATATATATATATATATATATATATATATGATTCATATATATATATATATATATATATATGATTCATTTCTGTAGTTTAGTGCTAGCAGCAAGCAGAACTATTTCTCCTCCCGATGATGGCCATTTCGGCCGAAACTAGTCGAGGAATCTAAATGGAATAATAATAAAAAAAACGAAAGAATATTAATCTACAACCCAGTGTGTCTGAAGATTTTAATTTTTTATTTTTTTTATTGTTCAAATATATATATATATATATATATATATATATATATATATATATATATATATATATATATATGTATACATATATATAAATTGTCACCTTAATTTTACTAGTGAATGTCCACTTAAAGAGATTCAGTCATAATTATCGATGTAGGCGTTATAAAAAAAACATTCTGTCTATTCAACGTGAATTAAAGATTGACGACTATTCTTCTGGATCGTTGCAGATTTTCTTTTATTTGTCGTAGATCAGCTTTGGACTGCCCGAAATATTCAGAAGGATCTGTTAACGACTGCAAAGTACAACGTTGATTCCAGAAATTCCGTCATGGCGAAGCCAGCCTTGAAGATAAGAAAGAAGCTGGACGTCAGCCCTTCATTGAAGATGACAAATTGAAAACATTAGTGGAGGCAAATACTCGCATCACCGTTCGAGAGCTTGAAAGGAGAACTAGCTGCAAGTATTGGATCTATTTCTAAACATTTGAGCAAAATTCGGAAAATCTAGAATTCTCGACAAATGGTTAGCGCACGAAGTGTAAGAAAGCCAAAAGAATAATTATGAAGTCTGTTCAAGGATGACTCATTTCTCGATCGCCTTGTTCCATGCGATGAGAAATTGATTATATGGCAACCGACGACGTTCAGGGCAATGGTTGAAACCAGGGGACGAAAAAACCCGGCCTCTTGGCCACGTCCGGTCTCCGGGTGTCATATACCCTAGTCGACGAATGGGTTTAAAAGGCGATTATACGCCGACCAGAAGATATATACATTATCACATCTGTGGAGAGATACAGGCTATCTCTCTCAGATCATGACAATGGACAATTAGAAAACAAAAATATTTTAAAGACCACTGTTCGATTAGGATAATCGAACAGTAATCTTTTCCCAGGTTCGCTTCGGTTTCAACACGAATACTGATCCACAATTCAAGGATGAACGATAAGGCGTAGTGAATTTTGATATAAGAATTTTAATATGTACATCTATACAAAATATTAAAATAAAAGAAAAATATAAGCATGAGTAAAACATCCGACGACCAGATCTCAAGACTTGTGTTGGGATACCAAAATATGCCTAAATCCAAGTGGATTCGACTGAACCCGAACGGACAAAAAATATAAGTATGAATAACTACGAATGCAGAAATCAACGAATAATCAAAAGACATGGGATAGGATTTACATATTTCTATTTTGACATGTGGAAAGGTGTGTGTAAGAACATAATATTTATGGATGCATGTGTATCTTTCTAACACGGGTCCAAAATATATAATTACTTATCTTTATATTCAGTTCTCTTTTTTATCATTGTCCTTTTTTTTTCTCTCTCACGTTTCCTCTTTTCTTTCTTTCCTTTTCTTGACACAAATACAATTTCTTCTTCTGTATACAGTTCAGTGTCAAACACGATTCAACTGCAACAGGGATATACACTTTCTTCCTCTTTGGTTTTCATTTTCTTTCTTTCTTCTTCTGTACACAATTCAGCTTGTAACAGAGATATACATTTTCTTCCTCTCTCTGGTTTTCTCTTTTCTTTCTTTCTTTCTTCTTCTTTACACAATTCAGCTTGTAACAGAGATATACACTTTCTTCCTCTCTGTGCTTTTCCTTTTTCTTTCTTTTTTCTTCTTTACACAGTTCAGCTGGTAACAGAGATATATACTTTCTTCCTCTCTGGTTTTCTCTTCTCTTCAAATGCAGGCTATATTCTCAGCGTACAAATTCCTTTGCGTCTTCTGTGATAAATAACGCAATTTATCGTCTTCAATTTAGGGTTAACGAACAGAAATACATGTTCTTATATTTCTTGTCCGGAGTTGCCCCGGATGAATCTGACAAGTTCCATCATTATCAAATGAGTCTCGTCTTTCTGTTCATAAGTCATCAGCGCTTCGATTTCGAGTCTTGCTCCTTCAAAGACAAGACAGCAACTGACTCCCAAGTAATTTTCTAACTCTCAAGTGTCCTGCGTTTTGGCGCGAATTCCAGCTTACATCAGTCCCCTGTCTAGCTTCTGTCTAGACATCTGTTGCTACGGGTAATTGTGTCAGTCAACCTCTTTAATTGCTGCCCCAAAATGTCTCGAGACTCCCACGTGACCTCTTCTGTTGTCAGGCGGAGATTAACCTTGATATATGCGTGTATGCGTGTTTGGGCTATCTGCGTCCGTCACACCGGGAAACAGAAATCGAATGTACTGGAACTCTACCACATCTACCTTACGCACCTGACCTCTTGCCGACTGATTACAATATATTTAAACATTTAGACAACTTCTTACGAGGGAAGGTTTTCAACGATTCAGTCGCTTGTTCTGTGGAACTGACTCCCAAGAGGATGTTTTCCCGATTTGCGATGAGAAATGGATTATATGACAACCGGCGATGTTCAAGGCAGTGGTTGAATGGAAAAGAAACTCCTAAACAAATGGTCGGCAAACCCCGGCCTCTTGGCCTCATACGGTCCTCTGTGCCACATCCGGTCTTGCACGACAACTTAACCGTTTGTGAGGAATTTGCACTTTTTCTTGATTGTGTTAGTTGTTATCCAGCTATCCCTGCAGTAAAACAAGGAACCTTATTGAAATAATTATAACATTAACTTCGTTGATTTTTCTTTAAACATCCAAGCCAAGCTAACCTTCTGGACTGAGCGATCTGAGGTATTATAGTCCATGACCCTGTCTAGCTGTCCGGCCCGCTCTCCCCGAAAGGTTGCCGACTCCGGTCCTAAAATCTCCCCAAAACTTAACTTCTACCAAAAGAAGTTTACGCTGAATCTGTTGGAGGGTTCTAAAGATGGGTTGATTCACCACAGATTTCTCAACCTTGGTGGAACAATCCGAGCATTATTGCCAAAAAACTCAAGCAATTTGGCACTTGATAACAAAAAAGATCCAATCCTTTTTCACGAACGCTACAGAAATTAAATATACCGGACTACGAAACTTTACTGCATCTACCTGACTCACCTGACCAACTGATTGCAATATATTCAGACATTTAGACAACTTCTTACGAAGGAAGGATTTCAATGATTCAGTCGTTCTTCTGTGGAACCGACTCCCAAGAGGATGTTTTCCTGATTATTACAATCCTAACCTGATCAAATCTATGGTTAATCATTATCTTCCATGAAATAAAATATAATTACAGCCCAAAATGCCTTCGTAGATTTTGTTCCCACCCACATTTCTAACTTCTATGCTGTTGATTTTTTTAGCATTTGAATGCTGCCATAATCCTTCAATATCTGGCTGACCACATATGGAGAGAGAAGAGAGATTACCGCCCTCTGTGGGATCATGTTGAGATCATAGACAAGAAACACCATTGGAAAATTCGTAAAATTAAGAAATCAGCACATATGCTAGGCCACAAAAATCTCCTGAGCCGACCAAGCATAGAAATAAATACAATATGGGAACCAGAGAAAAGCGATAATAACAACAAAGTTGCAATATGAGCTCTGGTAAAAATGGTTGCTGAAGACATTAGTTTTATAATACCCCGAAATTCATACCCAGATGTCCTCAAGGACACATGGCACAGTGGATAAAGGCGTCGGTTAGATTCAGTGACAGGACCCAAAGAGTGTGAGTTCAATACCCTGTTAATTAACAGGAGATAACTGATAACTGGAACTAGACATTCCAACCACCTGAAGAAGGCCAGAGCGTACAACGGCCGAAACATTGTGATAAATATGGCGACAAAGATAAGGACAATAGTCCGGATAATGTAAATAATGTCATAATCCTAGTCTTCAGTTCATCATTCGTGTTACAAGGTCTCCCGCTCAACTGTGCCCCATACATAATAATCAAGGGGGCTGA
Organism: Acanthosepion lycidas; assembly: GCA_963932145.1. Classification (NCBI taxonomy): domain Eukaryota; kingdom Metazoa; phylum Mollusca; class Cephalopoda; order Sepiida; family Sepiidae; genus Acanthosepion; species Acanthosepion lycidas. The sequence continues at coordinate 37,984,192 of OZ010599.1, forward strand.
AGTCTGGAAACTTAGGTAGCCAGATGTAAGGGGTGATATCGTCTCAGAAATTCTCTGACAACCATGAGTGGGTTAACCTGCTTGTGTGACATGGTGCAGAGTCCTGTTGCTTGACATAGGGTCTTTCAGCTGCAAGCCTCTTGACCCACTGCAGCCTTACGTGCTCGAAGCATTTGATATAAACCTGTGTTGAGTCTGATGCCGTTGGGGAAGATGAACGGAGGCATAACATCGCCATCACTAGTGATCACTTTAAACACAATGAATCCACTGCCCTGACTCCCGATCGACACCCAATCACTCCGAAATGTTCTTATTAAAGCTTCCGGCTTCCAAACTTCTGGCGGAGTGAATTGCGTCATGGTGCTCTTTTTCATCACAGACTGGGCGCAACTATATACTGTGCAGTCGACAAAATCAAGAATAGACAATGCGCATGCGCGAAATTAGAAATATAAAATGTCGACAGTTTACCCATCGCACTCTGTATGAGCAATTTATCCGAAAATTTAACGCTAAATTATGACTGTGTTCCATATATATCGATTTTCCAAGTGTAGCTCAGATGTGGCACAAGGCCGAAGTTATGGGCCACCCAGTGAGGATTGAACTCACTAATCATTCGTAATTGTGCTAGCGAGAAAAGCTTTCTAATATATATATATATATATATATATATATATATATATATATATATATATATATACACACACTTTTCATATATATATATATATATATATATATATATATATGGAATAATAAAAAAATATTAAAAAATCAAAATCTTCAGACACACTGGATTATAAATTAATATTCTTTCGTTTTTTATTATTATTTTATTTAGATTCCTCGATTACTTTTGGCCAAAATGGCCATCATCAAGAGAAGAAATATCTCTGCTTGCTGGTAGCAGTGTACTACAAAATTGAATGTCTTAGTATATATATATATATCTATATATATATAATTTATTCAAAAATTATAATATAAATATATTATAAAATCACCACAAAAATAGTTATTTTGTTTCAACACTTCTGGTGTCTTATCAAGTTTTGAATATATATATATATATATATATATATATATATATATATATATATATATATATATAGATAATATTAGTGGTAAATATACATATATATGCAAAATCCACAGGTGCATATATACACATGTATATTTAGAATAAAAAATTCCGAGAGGATAAAATCCAGGTAGAACTCAATGTCCAGGTTTTTGTAGGTCTGATGAATTGGATCGTATTTACGATTCCAATGGAATAAATTATGACTATGGAATATTAGTGTTTAAGCCTTTTTATTATATATATATATATATATTTAAGTTGTAAGGAACTTAGTAAACCGAATTGGTAAATCCAAAGAGGATGAAATCCTGAGAGCTCAATGTTAGGACAGAGCTAATATGTAATGAAAAACAAACCACTTTAATGTACCATTACGATAATTTATTTCACCTAAATCCTTTTTTAAGGATTCAGGATCATCAGGTAAATCTTCCAATATAAAACATACTTAAAAGAGATATAAAATTAACCCCTCCCTATACTTTATATTGTCTGGTTAACTACCACTCTCAACCCCCTCTATTAAATTACAAAAATTACACTACCCACCAATTTCTAATCGCATTTTTTTCTCAATTCGTTGTTGGAAGATTTACCTGATGATCCTGAATCCTTAAAAAAGGATTTAGGTGAAATAAATTATCGTAATGGTACATTAAAGTGGTTTGTTTTTCATTACATAATTATATATATATATATATATATATATATATATATATATATATATATATATATGTAATATTTACATTATATATATATATATATATATAATGAGAACGAAAATAATATAAAAATAATCTAATAATAATAAAAACGAAAGAATATTAATCTACAACCCAGTGTGTCTAAAGATTTTAATTTATTAATATTTTTTATTGTTCAATATATATATATATATATATATATATATATATATATATATATATATATATATATATATATATAATTACTGCTTTCAGATTTCACCGTCAAATTTTTGGATAAATTACGCCGGTAATATGGTAAACATATTTGGACATAAATGAACAATAAATAAATAAAGAGACAGTCGGAAACTAAAAATGACATGTGATGGTGATGGGGGGAGGGGGAACGTGTCGAAAATGCAAAAGTATGAATGAAAATTCAGAATGGATCAAAGGAAAAGGGAAAAAAATGAATGAACGAATAAAAAAAAGACGACCATCAATAAAAACAACAACGGCGAAGTCAGCAGACTCATTATTGAAATTGCGCCAATAAATAAGAAGATGAATTGAGACAACATTAAGAGGGAAGATTGGCGACGGCCAGCTCGAAAGAAAGACGCTAAGAAAAATGAAGCTGTAAGAAGCAGGCTTGAATAACACCCGAACAAGACAACAAGGTTGAAGACAGTGATAAGGTGAAAGGCGGGAAAGAAAAAAAAAAACAGTTAGGTTTGTGCTTGGTTGGGGGTTTCTAGACGAGAAGCTATGGGTGGGTATAAGGAACTGAGATATCGTCACGGGGCGGAGGCGAGACAAGGTGGCAGGAGATGAAGAAGGTAAGAAAAATATCACTGGACGGAGGGGAAAGACGCGGGAAAAATAAGTAGGCTTCCTTTCTCTGTTAGTCTGCGATGCCAACCGACGCCTTTAGGGTTCGCGCCATGATTATGACAGAGCCAACAACTCTTGTGGCTAGTTAGGTGTAGGGGTGGGGAGAAACAAGACAGAAGGGGACAGGAGTATTGTAGTTTGCAACGAAGAAGACAATAGACCGGCGGCGGTTGTGGGGATGGAGAAAAAATGGTGGGGGAGAAATTTTAAAATCCATTGGTGCCTTGAAGTTCTTGTTGGGCTTGTTAATTTCTGTGTTCGCAATGATTCCGTTCTCAAAGAAACCGTTTTCCTATCTTTCTCCCAGTTCCCGAAGCCCATTTTTCGGTCGATGTCGGTACCATCACTTGATTGTGATGGACACCGCTGTGAGTCCAGGTGAGGGAAGGAGGCAGCTACTGCGAGGCGTGTTGGGGGTGGGGCGGAAGCAAATAGAGGGAAAAGGACGGGTGTTGGGTTTGTGGAAGACGATTTGTGAAACCTGAAACCGTGCCTCTTCAAGTGCACACATTTGCGTCTAAGTGTAGGCGTCAGTATGCCTACATGCCCGCTCATGAGCACAAAAAATGGTTGTGGTGTCATCATATTAGCACATCAAATCGATGGGTACTTTAGGATCATTGCAATCGTTATCATACAATCATTTCTTTCTTTCTTATATATATATATATATATATATATATATATATATATATATATATACAGTGTAACCCGGATATAAGAGAGTTGTCGGGGCCCGAATGAGAAGTCTCTTATATCCGGATTTATCTTATATCCGGGTTTATCTTATATCCAGGTTTGGTCTATTTTGTTTAGGTAAGTATGGCTCTAATTTGGGACCAGATAAAATCTCTCTTATATCCGGGTTTCTTTTATATCCGGGTTTTTTTTATATCCGGCTTACACTATATATATATATATATATATATATATATATATAATTCAATTTAATTTAAAGAAAAAACAGGAGGACAATTTAAGCTTCCATTGTTATAACTTATTTCTCCAGAGATTTATTTTTCTCTGGATCTTCAGACTTCACTTTCAAGGGTGAAAAAAGAATTTAAAATTTACACATTTGAAGGGCTGTAATTAAGCTTATATAAGGTGACATAGAGAGTGGTGAGGGATAGTGTGAGTGACATGGTCGAAATTAGAGAGGGAAGGGAGAATTCTAATTTGTTTTTTATTTTTTATTACAATACTTAATATTGAGGAGGAGGGGGTAAGGATCAGACATTGAGCTATTTAATCGGTTAAGCCACCGGAAATGATATGAGAAAAAACGAAGCAAAGAGATAAGAAATTAGAGATGGATTTAGGGTTTTTAAAGGAAGGAGAGTGGTGGTATAGCTTGAGGTTTAGGCAATACACACACACACACACACACACACACACATATATATATATATATATATATATATATATATATAATCAATGAATAAATATAAATAAATGTAAGTGCTCACATATAAATACATACATATATCAGTTGGTGTAAGAAAAACAACCTTTGGTGTAAGAATACAACATAAACACTAAATAACAGAGTTATTAAGTATACATTAATAATGATACATAATACCATACGCTGACAGTATGACTCTGAGTTTCATGCCTTATGCAATCTTCAGTACCTGAAGATTACATTAGGAATGGAACTCTGAGTCGTACTGTCGGCGTGGGGTATTATGTATCTTTATTAATACATATATATAAACAAGTTATTATTGCTACACCAGGGTAAAATGATCTTTAAATGAGGGATCATATTTTATTCATAAAAAAAAGTTACAAGAGTATCACAGCGATTAAAATTTTAGGTACCTTTCGGTCGACACATCTTCAGAAAAAATTAATATCGTCGACAAATAATACTAATTGGTTGAAGAGAAAAATTATTTTCAACAACTGGTGTTAAAATACTCCCAAACTAGGGGAGGAAACAAAATAATATTTTCAGAGTTAGGCACTAAATTGGCACCCTGATCAAGGCCATCTTGTGTTTTAATTCTATCTGCCTACAATTATTAAAGCTGAAAGTAACAGACTTAGTAGCAATCTCCATCAACACGAGACAACCTTAGGAAAAGATGGAAGCTTTACGGGGCCACGATAAAAAAAAGTGTTGAGGAGTTCTTTAACTGGTGTTAAAATATACCAGAACTAGGGGAGGGAAGAAAAAATATTTTCCTAGTTAGGCACTGAATTGGAGACCGGCACCCTGATCAAGGCCAACTTGTGTTTTAATTCTAACTGCCTACATAATAGAAACAAACTCCAAGATGTCAAGGTGGAGTCTGGTCCGTGCCTTGTGCAAGACAAAGAACTCCGGAGAATAGTCCGTCCTGCAAGCAACAGAATTCAATAAATGCTCGCTGACAGCGGGGTCATGAGACTGTGAACACAGGAATGCTATAGGCTCATGTCTACGTACTTGGCCCGGAACAGGCTGGGTGATCCTAACCTTACACTGCTGGATAGTCTTACCCACATAGCCGGTCTCACATCGACATTTATACTTGGAAACAACTAAACTCTGCTGATGGGCAGACAAGAAATTTTTACGGCCAGAGACAACCTCAGGAAAAGATGGACGCTTTACGAGGCAACGATAAAAAATGTGTAGAGGAGTTCTCCCCTTTTTACACAAATGGACTCACCCAGGGTATGCATATACTACTGCTAGTGAATACCCGAGAGAGCGAACGAGAACGGGGAACGGACGAGCACGAACCAGAACGAACGTCACAGTGAGCAAGCACGTAGACTCAGTAAGAAGTCATACAGTGATACGTCGATACCAAAGACTGTATATATATGTTTTGCTACTAACCCGCATTCCCGGAACTACTAACCTGCATTACCAGTTTGTATTATTACATTAATACATTTATTTTCCTATATTCCTTCATGGCGTTTGTCATTGATTGGTACCGGATTTCATCCTGGAATCCACAACAAAAAGTCTGCACAAATATCAATTGTTTCATCAAGCGGGACATTTGTGAACAAACTACATATATCGAACGATGTTTCTGGAAGAGACTTTGGAGATGGAAGCCAGAGTATCAGTGTCGGTACCATTACTGAAAGCGTGAATGATCTTTTTCCTCTCATCATTGCTCAGTTGGGAAGACATAGTGGGGCTGACAAAAAATATTTTATGCTGTTATCTTTCTAGCTGAATAACTCAAAATACTTTTTCAGTGATTCTTACGACAAATGGTATCAAGATGGCTAAACGTCTTATTATGGTGTTACACAATTTGGATAATTTTCGTGTTTCCCCGTTATATATATATATATATATATATATATATATATATATATATATATACTAGCAGTAGAGCCCGGCGTTGCCCGGGGATGTAACAATAAGAGATAGATCAAGTATCGACCATCATAAAAACTGAAAAATAAAATTGACAAAGATTATTGTTTAAGGTTGACGGACACGCATGTCTTAATTAGTTTTTTTTTTTTTTTTTTTTTTACGAATTCGTCAAACCCAAAATCAAACAAAAACATTGTTTTCAGTCGTTATGAGTCTACCGATTGAATAGAATTTTATTATAAACAATTGTCTTGTAAATGGAATTTTTAAAGTAAAAATAAAGAAAAAACAATAAGACAATAAGAAACACTACCTGCCCCCCCCAAAAAAATGAAGTTTTGTTGAAATCGGTTGAAAAATGTAGGAAATCCGATCCCATATATAAACAAACACAGACACACACACACAAACAACCTGGGTTTTTATAAGTATAACTCGATATGAGTTGTCCCCCTTTCATTCTGGTGGTGCCTCTTAATCGTGTTTTCAAATTGATTTCGTGCAAAAATAATTGTGTTTTTCCAGTGTGGGGCGCTGTCAGAAGCACCGCAAGGTAATTTTACGTAGTCCTGTGAAGTCTTGTTGAAATCGGTTGAAAAATGTAGAAAATCCGATCCAATATATAAACGTACACACACACACACGCGCGCGCGCACAATCTGCGTTTTATAATAAGATATACATATATATATATATATATATATATTTATATATATATGTGTGTGTGTGTGTGTGTATGTGTGTGTGTGTTTGTGTGTGTGTGTGGATTCAATCAAATTCATGTGTGTCTATTATGACGTGATGTATATATGTCTAGTCACAACTAAACCTTTTTCCCTTCCTCACGAAATCTATCATCACGATCCTGTCAATGTAATTGACTCTCTAACCATAAATTGTACGTCTTACCACCGCTCAGATTCGAACGAAAAATTTAACCTATTTCTAAGAACAATACATGAAATTTTACACATATTTTCTCCATTTTTGTTAGTTTCTAAACATGATGCATGGTTACTTATAGAATTTAATATGCGTAACTTTTATTTTTATTTATTTATTTGTTTTTTTCTTTTTTAATTGCAAAATATTGTAAATGCGGGAAATTTGTACCCGACTTTCCCACATTAAAAGGTTGAGGTTAAAAAATTCCGACAAAAATCGAATAAAAACAGCAAAGATCAGAGCAAACTCTTTCTTTTAGGAGGGCGAATAAAGAAAGACTTAAAACCCCTGCTCGGTGTGTAACAATAACAGAAGAAAGTGTGTATTTACATGAACAAAAAAAAAGGGGGTAAAGGGTTTCACGGAATTAGGAGAGAAAGAAAGAGAGAAGAAAAGGCCCTTTAACTTTAAAGGAAGAGAAAGACTTGTTCAAAATATTTCTCTGAGCGCCTAAAAGTTCTTTAAGCGAGCAGAAGGTTGTTAAGAGTTAGAAAAACTCAGAGTTTTCTTCACAGTACTTATAGAGTAGAAAAATGTCGGTAGATAGGAATTCTGCAGTTGAGTGTGTTCGTAGGTGGACGACAGAAGTCTTGTAGGTGAAAGGAGACAGCTTTCAACTGGTCTTTAATAGTGGCGAAGATTCTTTAAATTTATGGAGATTTGGGCGGCTCGGAAGAATCGCGGAATTTTCCCTCCAAAATTGTTATACAAATTTCCTGTCCCCTTCATTGATCAGAAAATATATTCTTATCGCTGATAAGAATCAAGGCTTTGAGAGTCAGTTTTGAAAGCAAGAAAAAAAGGTTGGCGTGAACAAGCTGTAAGGTTTCCCGCAGACCTTAAGGCATCATGGAAAGAATAATGGTGTCGTAATTCCTTTTTATATTTTCTCTCTCGTTAGTCAGAAAATATATTCTTATCGCTGATAAGAATCAAGGCTTTGGAAGCCGGTTTTGAAAGTAAGAATAAAGGTTGAAGTGAGGATTGGAAAAATAGACTACGACGTGAACTTGTAAAATATTAAATTAGTTGTTCTCTAATTAAATTCCAAAAGAGATTAATTGTTTATCCTGATTTCCTATCAAATCTAATATTTGCTTTAAAGCATTAATGAATTGTATCGAGGGTCAGTTATATACTTGTAATTTGATTGGTCATTACATCTTACGTAAAATATTTCCTCCAATGGGAGTAGTGGTTGATTTTTGAACTCTTTAAAAACTTAACATTTTACTTGCGACAAAATCACATGACAAAAAACAGAAATGTTAAAACAAGTATTTTTTAGTGATGTTATAATCTACACCAACATTGTATTCGTATATATATATATATATATATATATATATATATATAACTAGACTCGTTTCGAAAAACCCTCGAATTTTTGATTTGCAAATAATCAAACTAATCTCGAGGGAAAAAAGGTTTTAAAAAAAGAAAGAGCTACAAACATGAACTACTGTCGAACAAATCGCACAGATGCAGGTCTGAAGCCCAAAGAAAAAAACCCGATACGAGTAGACAACTAACTAACAAAAGAGCTATATATATTTATATATCTAGGTATCTATCTATATATATATATATTTATATATCTAGGTATCTATCTATCTATATATATATATATATATATATATATATATATAGGTATCTATCTATCTATATATATATATATATATATATATATATATATATATATATATATATAATTTAAATAAAACAGACCACTTTAAGGTTCCATGTAATAAATTATTTCACCACAGCCCTTTTAAAGGACTGCGGATCATCAGACTTTACTTCCAAAGGTTGAAACGAAAAAGGAAAAGAAATTTACACATTTTTGACGGGCCGTATTAAGCATATGTAAATTAACGAAGTGAGGGGGGAGAAAGAAGACATGAGTGAGTTAGATGTAATTTAATATTGCTATTCTTTCATACTTAAAATTACTTGAGGAGGTCTAGACATTCTCACTTCGTTAATTTACATATGTTTAATACGGCCCGTCAAAAATGGGTAAATTTTCTTTTCATTTTTTGTTTGGAAGTAAAGTCTGATGGTCCACAGTCTTTTTTAAAGGGCTGTGGTGAAATAATTTATTACATGGAAACTTAAAGTAGTATGTTTTTATTTAAACTATTTGCTCTGGATTTACATTGAACTCTCTGGATTTTAACCTCCATGGGTCTACCCATACGGATTACCTAGTTTTTCATTAACTATATATATATATATATATATATATATATATATATATATATATATTAAAGTAAACATTGAAGTCAACACTTAGAGGCGACAGTCTGTTTCATGCTAGATGCAATCGTCAGGCCACGATTCTCGTGGCCTGACGATTGCATCTAGCATGAAACAGAGTGTCTGTACGTTTATTCACTTACAAATAATTCAAAATTCTTTTAGAAATATTAATATTTGAGCATTGAAAGTATTAACAAATTAGTCTGATTAAATTTTTTAAAAAGTGAAAAGAATTCTTTTAAAAAATTATTATTCATCGAAAAACGTTTTTTTTTTTTTTTAAGATAATAGTTTCCTTTATATATCTTATTTATAATATCAATTAAAAGCTTTTCTAGTTAAATAATGTCATATTTGTATTGATGTTTTGTTTTGCTTTTTATTATTTTACGATCCAGAGCAGATTTTCGGTAAATGGTGTTTCTTTTATACAAAAACAAATTGATGATTTAAATTCAACAGGGACTCCGGCTTCTAACTAATATAAATATGAAGGGGTAGAATTTTAATTTCTTTAAATGTCATAAAATTAATTAAGTGGGGATATCAGATGTAATAAAAATTATATATTTTTACCAAGATGTTTTAAATAAGAATGATTTCATTCATTTGTGAATAAGTTCTGAATATTTTATTAAAATATGTCATTTGATTGTTGCAAGAATTTCCAAATCAGTGCGTTTTATGCCGCAAAAAGACGCTAAAAAATCTGGTACAAATCTTTCACTCACTCAGGAAAACCAAGATTTTTAACCAAAATTTCAAACATGCTATTAGGTTGGTGCAAGAATAATGTCGGTTTCTCACATAGTAACATATGTGAGAAAACGACATTATTTTTGCACCAACCTAATATAAAGAATTAAAAAAATTAATAAAATACTAAAAATACTTTCGTCTTTCTTCTTAATAAGAACACAAATATTTTAAAGATAAAACTTTGTTTTTTCAAGTTTGGGGCCTTTTTTTTTTCATTATGGTATGCTCTTTTTTAGCGAATTAGTGGAGGTAACGATTCTAAAATCTATTCATTCTCTTTTACTCTCAGTAGCCCCCTCTTGCATCTTAGTGACATTATCGCCTTGCTTGAAGTGAATTGATTAACAAAATAAATATGATAGCGACAACAAAGATGAACGTTGTTCCGTGAATTTGGCGAGTTTGACTGATCTGTGTGAATTTGAACTCATGGGAAACGAACATAGCGAGCAGTGACGTGGGAATAGTAAAATAAGGAACAGAAGTGAGATATCCCCAAACATGGTCCGTGGAACGAAAACCATCTACTCCTCACTGCAACTCCCATCCCACTGAAGATTTCTCTTCTATGTCGATACGGTCTTTCCTCTTAATAATAACATAAACGTTTTCACGAAAAAACTTTGTTTTTATAAAGTTCGGGACTTTTTTTCGTCATGATATGCTCTTTTCTTCAACCCTGAGTCCCGAACTATGGTGTCTGGAAAGTCAACTTTCGTGAGAAGAAACTTCCAGAAGGATGTCATAGGAGTAAGGATAAGACGATTTCCCTGTCCGCTCGATGGCATTGGCCGGCAAACTGTAATCGTTTTTGTTTGAGCTTAAGAGAGATTTGTCTCAGTTCTCCATGAATTGTGTTAAGCGTTGTATGGGATCTCCAACCAATGTTCTGGATTTTTCTAAGTAGATTTGTATATGTTCCATCCAGTCGTCTTTCAAGACGAACAGATAATGTCCAAGTTTCTGATCCATACAGTAGGAATGGTTCAATCAATGTTCGAAATGTTTGGACTTTTACGGAGGATGGAAGGTTTTTGTTTGAGCTTAAGAGAGATTTGTCTCAGTTCTCCATGAATTGTGTTAAGCGTTGTATGGGATCTCCAACTAATGTTCTGGATTTTTCTAAGTAGATTTGTATATATTCCATCCAGTCGTCTTTCAAGACGAGCAGATAATGTCCAAGTTTCTGATCCATACAATAGGACTGGTTCAATCAATGGTCGAAAGATTTGGACTTTTAAGGAAGATGGAAGGTTCGAGCATCAGATCTTGTGAAGTCTGTTACACGTATCCCATGCAAGAGCTTTACGGACGTTGATGTCTTCTTGGGAATCTGTTATGTGAGATCCAAGATATAAGTCCTCAACTCTTTTCATGGATTTACTATTGAGTGACTTCAACTCGGATGGTTCGGAGGAAGTTGTGATATATTCTGCGTTACTCACGTTGCATTAGAGACCTATCTGGTTCGCTGCTTGCAACGGGTGATTGCAGCAATGATTCTGCATCCTTGATACATTGATAAATTAATGCAAGATAATCGGCAAATTCAAGGTCAGTCAGGTATTGTAGAGGGATAAACCTCTACTCCTGTTCAAAAGACAGTCCTTGGACGAATTTTGGGCGTTGTATTAGGGAACTATCAGTACAAAACAAACAAAAAAAATGCATCTACAAAGAACATTTTTTCTTTTCATTTATTTCTTTTATTTTGTTTTTACTTCCTTCTTAAATTGCCTGTCATCTGCAAACATGCAACGATTTTAATTTTAAAGCCGATTTAAATATTTTCCGACATTACAAAAAGTTCCAGTTCAATATTAAAAGCAAATTAATTCTTGTCTGAAGTAAGAATTCCCATGTGTCCAGACGATTTTCTCTTCGCTCTTCCTCACCTCTGCCCATTTCTCAAACTCTGTACCGTTTAAGAATTTTAAGGTAGCCATTGTTCTACAACGAACCGTCATATCGTTAAACCTTTCCCATTCATTATTTAATTCGTTCGGATCTGATTCAATTTGAACTGATGTCCCAAGTCCTAACAGTTTCTTTTCCTTTTTGCTTCCCAAATACGCAGATACCACAAGGCAGTTGCCAATATTTAATTAAGTAAGCAGATTTATATGATAAGGACGCCTCCCTATGATTTACGACGTAATGTCAAAGGGGAGACAAGCAGGTTTGGAATTCTTCGGGGTAGAAAGACAGAAAAGTACAAACGAAAATAATAGAATATTAACAATTGATAAAACAGCTTAAAGCACGCATACACTGACCGCTGAATACATTTCACAATTCGCTTCCTGTTAGGAATAAACAATCCTGAGATTTGAATCCAATGCCATGTAGTTCTCTGAAATTATTATTATCATAACAGAATCGGTTAAACGTTTAGAAAAACCAAAAGAAAAACATGAAATTCTTTGTTTACTTCTATGCATTTATTTTTACAAAATTTTTTTTTTTTCATTTTTTTTCAAATATTGGTTTTCCCAATTTAAGAGTTGATATTTAAAAAGAAAATTAGCCTTAACAACTATACTTGTTCAAAATATTTTACTTTTCTCCACAAAGGATTGCCCTAAGAGACAATAATAGCCTAGTAGATTATTCATAGGAAACGTAGCGATAGATAGATAGATAGATAGATAGATAGATAGATAGATAGATATGAATAAACACAAATGTAGAGAACATATAGAGATATAAGTAAACATAGATAGATAGATAGATATGAATAAAAAAACACACACAACCATATTCATTCAACACACGCACGCACACACACACACACACATATATATATATATATATATATATATATATATATATACTGATAGATATAAGTAAACATATATAAATAGATATATAGATATGAATAAACATATATCTAGAAAATATTTATTATAATCGTTTGATTTTTTTTAATATATAATCGCAGCACTAGAATTCTCATGCTTCAAAACTGAAACTTCAATTCAAATTCAATCATAAATATTAAAGTTAAAATACAAAGTACCGTTCCATTATCAAGCGATGCTAAGAATAACTTTTTAGAAATTGATTTACTTAATTTATAAGTCCTGACAAACTTGATATTTTGAGATGTTGGGGTTAAAGAAAATTCAATCGTCTTTATTATAGGTGTGTTAAAATTTAACTTATTTAGAAAAATCATGTATCTAATATATTATAGCTATCAAGCCGGTCAAGTTAAGGTGGTGGGGTGTATGTCTATTTACACAAACTTTCTTTTATCAAGTAGAAATTTGTGGTAGTGTCTAAGTTCCAACATATCGTCTTGGTTTCGATAGCAATATATTTGGCATTTTTATTTTTATTTAATTTTTATTTTTATATATTTCTATTACGATTTTTTCCAAAAGGACCATTCTAATATTATTTAGTCACATTTTAAATACTTATATTTTTTCATACCGACTTAAGATATTATATTTAATTTATTCACTAATTGAGTATATATATATATATATATATATATATATATATATATATATATATAATTATTTATTTAAAAATATGATTCCAACGCTACATAAGAGTTCTCATGTTTCAAAACAAGAGCCGAAAACTTCAATATAATTATTTGAATTAAATTGAAATTAAAGTACCAAGCTCTGTTCCATCTTCAAGCGAAATTTTTGGGAATAACTAATTCCTGAAATTTACGCGTTTTATGAGCATATTCATTATTAGAATTAAAACTACTATGGTAACGCCTAGAGCAATTATTTAAAAAAAAGGAGGCGTAAGGGTTAATAATTTGTATCAATATCTCAGTTACATTCAAAGACGTCAAATCAGGGTAAGGTTGGGGTGTCTAAATTTAAAGCGGAAGATGACATCGTCTAGTCTGGTTAAGTGTCTATGGAAATTTATTTATTTTTTTATTTTATTTTTTATTTTTTTCTGGAAGGGTTTTGTGTATATAAAAACAAACTGTCGTAAGTCGCTAACATTTGTTTTTTTGACGAATTCATAAAGACATCTTTTTTATTTGGTAGGGCATTTAAACTATTTATTTAGCCTATGGAGTTTAAAATTTGTATTTATTATTTTATTTTTTTGTTTTTATGCTAATTATTCAATGCGAAAATTTGATGATGTCGGAAAAACCGTTAACTATTGTCTATTGTTTAATAAATTGTTATTATTTAGAAACTTAATCATGTGTAGTTTTTCATGTAGGCATAAAGGTCATGGGTCATCCCAAGTTTTACAAGTTCTAGTTTTGTTTATAATTTTCCATTTTACTTTTCGTGTTTTATTCATTTTTTCAGATGCCAAAAATATTTAGATAGAGATGTCTGATTTCTTTTATTAATATTGTTGAAGGAGCACTTATGCTGCCTCCATCTGGTTTTAAATTCATTCTTCGTAGGCCCAATGTATATCATATTAGTATTAGGACTCTCAATGGATGAGATAGTACATTGGTATACCACGGATTTTACTCGACATTTATTTTCCAATGGGCAGTCTTCTGGGTTTCTACAATCACATAATTTTTAACTATTTTTGTCTAATTTAAGTGTAGGGTTTTTATTAATACTATTCTGGCATGGGGGTTTATTCAGGATTTTATTATTGTGTTTTTTTTATTATACTTTCTAGATTTTCAGTGCAACTGTAACTTAATTTTAGGGTGTTTTTATTAAATATTTTACTAAGTCTACTATTACTAGGAAAGTGTTTTTCAATTAAAGCTAGGAATTTCTGTCCTAGCTTAATACTAACCATATATATATATATATATATATATATATATATATATATATATATATATATATATATAGGCAGTAGGTAATAGTTGTTCCAATGAGAGAAAAGTGTATATTTTCAAAAGAAGATAGAACCAACAAAAGTTTTTGGCTATAATGTGTTTTTGCTACGCGCGTTTCCGGTCTTGCAACCTTCACCAGGCAAAGAATGGATATTACAAGATATTATTTAGAGTAAATAATTTTCCTTAAGTTATATTATATATGTTCCTATTGTTATTCATATATATATATATATATATATATATATATATATATATATATATATATATATGCATTGAAGTCAACCAACACTGTTTCATGCTAAAGACAAACATCTTTGGCCTGATGATTGCGTTTTGCTCCTGAGTGTTGACTTCAATGTTCACATTTATATTTACATACGCTCAATATACGATAAAACTATATTTCTTCATATATATATATGTATATATATATATATATATATATATATATATATATATATTATCCCATAAATATATCATAACTTAAAACTATATTTATTTATATATATATATATATATATATATATATATATATATATATATATATATAGAGAGAGAGAGAGAGAGAGAGAGAGAGAGAGAGAATTAAGATTTTCTGTACATATATATATATATATATATATATATATATATATCCAAGTATAGGATTGGTGTATACGAAATAAATTCCAATAACCAACAATTAATATTCTTAAAGGAGTGCTCAATACAGAGTAGAGCGAATGTAATCATTTATGTAAAAATTATAACATAAATATGTTATAAAATCACTACAAAAATAGCCATTTTGTTTCAACACCCCTGGTGTCATATCAAGTGATGATGTTGAATGTATTAGGTTGGTGCATTGTATTAGGTTTAGATTTTTACGTCAAAAACCGAGATTATTTTTGCACCATCCTAATAGAATAAAGGTTTTAAACCTTGCCTTTTCATAGTGAAAGGCGAAAAAGTTTGGTTTGTTACATACCATTTTTTCTTCTTCTCTCAATATAGTAAGATGGAGTAATGAGTAGCGGCTCGGATTAAGGAATCAGAGAATCGAGTTCGAATTCCAGTCGAATCCATTACATTCACTTACGGACTAATACCCTTGAGAAAGGTATGAATCCTCTTCTTCTCCCCTCCAGCTATGGCTAAATAGCAGGACAGACCGGGCTCTATAGCTTTGGATGGCAACTGGTCTACCACAGAAAGAAATGGCAGCCTACTGGGGGAAAAATCTGCCTCGTCAGTTATGTATCGAAAGATACATGATCGCCTAAGCGTGTATCACGCATGGCATATAAATGACTTATTTGGGGTACTCTAGGCTCTCTTTCAAATAGGATCAAACTTCGGAAGAATAAAATTCATTAACATTCCCAATAATGCTGAAGGATTCGGAAGATATTTGGCACGTAATTGACAAGTTGATTGCTGATTCTTTGATTCCTTTTTACGGGTTATCAACCCTTTTCAGAGGACGTAGATTCATATATTCCCCAAGGATATTTCCGTTTAAGTGAATACAACGAACTCAAGTGGAATTGGAGCTCGGCTCTCCGATTAACAATTCTGAACCATTATCCCTTACACCAACTGCACATCCAGGCTTACAGCATCTAAGGGGTCACCCTTCAAGGTACTGACCAAGCTCAACGTTGCTTAACTTTGATAATCGTTTGGGAACCGCTGTTTCAACGTGATATTGCCTTATACCCAAAGAGTTTGAGGGTTCATAAAGCAGAATGTATTCGCGAGAACAAAACATAGGAAGCTGTGGAGGACCATAATCAACTAAATCCTGAAGTGAGATAGCACATAGAAATAGAGATAGAAAGTTTTGAGAAAGTTTGAGCAGATGGAACCGGGAACAATAATCTTAGAACGAGGGGTCATGAAGGAGCAAGTATTAATGAAAGCAATAAATGATGGGAAGCTGTGGAGGACCATGAATGATAAAAGTGAGAGTGGGAAGGCAAGAGTGAAGATAGAAAATGAGAGAAATTGGTGTTCGAGGTGAGGTAAAATTTGCTATTTCAAATGTTGATTTTTCACGGTAGACTGGCCCGGTACCGTGTCGCAAGACACTTGTCGCGAGCTCTCTATATTTAGCCTTGTGCCTGACTTAAGATTCTTGAATATCTCTTAATTTGATGAGAATCAGTTTTGTTTATCTTTTTCGCAGATCTGTAAATGTTAGCACAATGTCTAAATGACCTTTTTTTTCGATTATCTTTTGATGACTTCACCTTGTTACATCCGAAATTATTTCTACCCGTCATAGTATTTTTCTAATTTATCATCACGTTTTCCAGTTGCACTTCCGTTCGTCAATTTGGACAGAAACAAAGTGATCGTCCGCGAAAGGTTAATCCAGTTATCATCGATCAATCAGTTTATTCAGAAAGGTGGAAAAAAAGCAGGAAAATTAAGATTAATCCAAAAATACACACTCTCTCTTTGTCTATCTTTATTTTCCGTAATCCCTCACGTCGTATGCGATAATGGCACATTCTTCTCCCTATTTTCAAACCCTGTTCTGCCACCCATTTTCTCAAACTAGTCAAGTATGTTATACGTTGTTTTCCTCTGTCCCACTTGCCCTCGATCTTTGCTGTGAGTAACAGATTTTCCAACACCTCCTTCCTCATTATCTGACCCAGTAACTTCACGTCTCTCCACTAATGTTAAATATAACTGTCTTTTTTGGTTCCATTTTCTCTAAAACTTCGTCGATGCTCACATGTTCGGTCCATGGTATTCTCAGCATCCTTCTGTAGAACCACATTTCTGTTCCTTCAAGTCTCTTCTTCATTTCCGATCCATGGTATTCTCTCTTCCCGATGTTAAGTATAAGTGTCCTTTTTGTTTCCATTTTCTCTAAAACTTCATCATTGCTCACGTGTTATGTACATGATATTCTTAGCATGCTTCTGTAGAACTACATTTCTGTTGCTTCAAGTCTCTTTTTCATGTTCCATCCATGGTATTCTCTCTTCCCGATGTTAAGTATAAGTGTCCATTTTGTTTGCATTTTCTCTAAAACTTCGTCGTTGCTCACGTGTTATGTACATGGTATTCTCAGCATGCTTCTGTAGAACCACATTTCTGTTGCTTCAAGTCTCTTCTTCATGTTCCATCCGTGGTATTCTCTCTTCCCGATGTTAAGTATAAGTGTCCTTTTTGTTTCCATTTTCTCTAAAACTTCGTCGTTGCTCACATTTTCGGTCCATGGTATCCTCAGCACGCTTCTGTACCGTATCCCTTCAATTGTGAGTGATCATGCCTCTCCACAACTTCCTATCCAATGTAGTCCTAATTAAATTTTGTCTACTTACTATCCTTCCTTCTTATTGTCCAGCGAGTATGAGGGACATTAATGTCATCCATTTACGCGAGATCGTTTCTCTCCGGCTCGCTTTCGTTCAATATGTTATGCGAGTGCCAAATTTTCCAAACCTTCTTTCCTCATCATGTGTCTATATTATTTCAAACTGTCTATTTGTTTTTCTAAATATTAATGTGCTTCCATTTTCCTTAAAACTTCCGCATTGGTCAAATGTTCCGTCCATGATATTCGCAGCCACATCTCTATTGCCTCAAATCTACTCTTCATCTGTGATTGATAGATTGAGTGCTTTGTTTTCTACGGACTATCAACCTTTTGCAGGTTATTTAAAGCCAGAAAATATTTTTAGATAGTGAGAATATTTTGAAGATAATAATGGTTTAGCGATACATGTCATTTTCATGATAATAATGATTTACTGATACATGTGATATTATTTAACCCATAGCTGGGGAAAGGAGAAGAGGAGTATTTGCCCGTAAGCGTGTATAACGAATCCCGCTGGAATTGGAACTCGGCTATCCGACTTCCATTTCTGCCCCGTTGTTCCTTACACCACCCGCACATCTAAACATACAGACACTTGTATTCAACGCTGTCATCCGTCGAGATATAAACCAGGCTCGACGTTGCATAAGTTTGGTGATGGGACGAGAACCGATCTTACAACGTGATATAGCCAGAAGCTTTACCAACGTCACATCCAAACTTACAGCGCCTGATGATCCCAAACGGTCAGCCGTCTAGGTATAGATAAAGCTCAACGTTGCTTAACTTCGGTGAACGGACGAGAACCGGTGTTTCAACGTGATTTGGCCATAAGCTATAGTATTAGGTTGTCCCAAAAGTTCGTAAACCCTTGCAAAAAATTGAAATTTTAGTCGCCGAGTAATAACAAAAACAACAAAAATTATTCCTCAAAATAAAGACCATCATTTTCCAAGACTTTCTGCCATCGATCTGCAAGCTTCCGGATCTGGTGAAAATACCATTCAGCCGGCTTCGAATCAAAGAATTCTTGACACGCTTCCTCGACTTCATCAAACGAGTCGAATCGGCGGCCCTTCAGAAAGTGTTGCATTGAGCGGAAAAGGCCGTAATCTGATGGAGCACAGTCAGGACTGTAGGCTGGATGTGGCAGAACTTCAACGCCGTCCAGCTCTTTAAACTTGTCTTTGTCTTCCTGGCGGTGTGTGGCTTGGCATTGTCCTGCTGCATCAAAGCGCGCTTTCGGTTGATCAGAGCCGGGTACTTTTGCTTCAACTTTTCGTAGACCCGCTCCAGTTGCTGAGAGTAAAGTTCGGCACTGATGGCACGACCATTCGGAACAAACTCAAAATGCACGATTCCTTCAAAGTTCCACCAAACGCACAACATGACTTTCTTGCCGAATCGATCTTGTTTTGGAACCGACGGTGTCTCTTGCCCTTTCTGAACCTATCGCTTGTCTCGATTGTGCTGGATTGTGTTGCATAAAAATTCAATTTTTCGCAAGTGTTTACGAACTTTTGGGACAACCTAATAAATGCAAACCCAATATTATATCACCTGCTATTCCCCAGGGGTTATCCGTTTAGGTAGTGACCAGCCTCGACGTTGCTTAACTTCGGTGATCGGACGAGAACCGGTCTTTCAACGTGATTTAGCCGTAAGCCATACCAATGTCACATCCAAGCTTACAACACGTGGTATTCCCCAGCGATCACCTATCTAGGTACTGACCAGGCTCCACGTTGCTTAACTTCAGTCATCAGACGAGAACCGGTCTTTCAACATTATATAGCCATAAGCTATAGCAAATGCACACCCAAGATTATAGCACCTGGTGTTGCCTAGGGGTTACCAGTCTAAGTAGTGACCAGTCTCTGTTAGGCATTTTGTTCATCATGACGGTCGTCTTCGAGTATAGAATCCAGAGGTTAGCAGTGAATATTTCGGAGACAGTAGGAAAGGGGAGTTCAGGTTAGCAGTGGATATCGCAGCAAAGTAGCAGAGCGGAGTACTTCCTTCTGTCATCTTCGCCTGACAAGTTGGCGCTGGTCAGTCAGGTAGAGTAAACAAAAATGGCCGCCTTTATAATACGACGGATAGAATGTTCTGCGGCTTCTGATTGGTTAACCTTCTATTGGTAGACTATAAAATGAATCGTGTCATTCGAACTGGCTCACTAGTTACATAATATATACAAAAAACTGCAACAATCTCGACGTTGCTTAACTTCGGTGATCAGACGAGAACCGATCTTTCAGCGTGATATAGCCGTAAGCCATACCAACGGCACATCCAAGCTTACAACATTAGGTATTCACAAGCGATCACCTATCTAGGTACTGAGCGGGTTCGACGTTGCTTAACTTCGGTGAACGGACGTGAGCCGGTCTTTCAAGGTGATTTGGCCGTAAGCTGTAGCAAATACACAACCAAGATATCCGGTATTCCCCAAAAGTTACCAGTCTAAGTACTGACCAGGTTCGACGTTGCTTAACTTCGGTGATCAGACGATAACCGGTCATTCAACATTATATAGCCATAAGCTAGAGCAAATGCACACCCAAGATTATAGCACCTGGTATTGCCGAAGGGTTACCAGTCTAAGTACTGACCAGGTTCGACGTTGCTTAACTTCGGTAATCGGACGAGAACCGCTGTTTCAACGTGTCTTGGCCGTAAGACATACAAATGGCACATCCAGGCTCACAACACCTGGGATTCCCCAGCGATCGTCTCGACGTCGCTTAAATTTGATGATCGTAGATGGAACCGTTTTAAAAGACAGTAAAAAAAAAACCCGTAAGCTCCTCTTCATCTGTGAAGAAATTGTCCAGCATTCGCTATCAGATCGGAAGATTGTCATTATGTAATGCTTCCGTGCTAGCTAATTAGTTCCTTTCTTTAGTCTTTCGAAGACAACAATCGCTATTCCAGTGCTTCCTCGGATTGCGGTGTCGTATTTTCCGTACTCTCTTAAAATTATATCGTCGAAATTAGATAATCAGCTTTTAGATGTCGACTTTCATGATATACACGAGCGGATACCGAGGAATTCTAAGTCCGAACCATTAGCAGATATAATGTCTCTAATTTATTCCATCAGACACGTCTAAAAGAGAATTTGCTGCCTAAATACACAAATTATATATATATATATATATATATATATATATATATATATATATATATATATATATATATATATATGGATAATGTTAGTGGTTAATATGCATATACATACGCAATCATATATCTAAAATATATAAATATATACATACATACATTTGTTGAATTTGATCGTATTTACGATTCCAATGGAATAAATTATGACCATGGAATATTAGTGTTTAAGCCTTTTTATTATATATATATATATATATATATCACTGGCTCTTCATAGCTCTCACTCTAGCGTTTCTTGTAATGTTGTAATGTTGTAATGTTGTAATCTTGTCATGAATCCCATGAATCTGATATCTG
>OZ010599.1:38010773-38215773 GCA_963932145.1 Acanthosepion lycidas
GCAAAGGTCTTACCTCACTCTCAGTTATTAAATTAAAAATTAAACTGAGATAATAAAATTATCTCATTTATCAATTTAAACATTTAATAACTCACTGAGATATTTTAATTATTAATATAATAATATTTTTATTAGTTATTATCTCAGTTATTTAATTAAAAACGTAATAACTTAATGTAATATTAATAATTAATAAAATTATTTATCATTATCTTAGCTATTAAATAATGAAAGAGATAGAGGTCACTCAATAATGTAAGAAAATTTTATAGTATTTTAAATTATTAAAAGAAACAAAATAAAACGTTATTTCACTTTTGATGCACCATACTAAACCTGTCAACACATTCCTCCATCAAATTATCGACGGAGTCGTGAAAATAACAAGACTCCGAGCACAAAAAATGTTTGTCTAGAAAATTTTATGCTATTAGTAAGTGATTTTTGTTTCAGAACAGATTAATTTGACTTTAAATTTGCTAATTTTACGAAAGTAACATTTCAAAAATGTATATCTTATGTTAGCGGGATTTTCAAAATCGAAAAATAAGTTTGTTTTCATTTCTCTAAAAAAAAGTTTTAAAAAATGGCCGTTTCGATTGGTTTTTCGGAAGCATCGACTAAAAATCATTCAAATTTCTAGTTGAAATACTCCACAGTATATTTTTTTCTGGAATTAGAAAATTTAATCCTTTAGCCTTCAATTGAAGCGGTTGAAAAGTTTCGAAAGAGACTTTTCCTTTATGAAAAATACATTTAAAGCTTAGGTACACCGAATTTTTGGAGGTACCTACTATGATACATAGAAGCAGGCTTGAGAAAACTTAATAATAATGAGAAAAAGTAAGGTGACATGAACGTATATATTTGTGTCATTTTTACCTGTTTATTTTCTTCTTGCCAAAAATGCCGACATATTCTGTTTATTTACTCAAACGTTCGCTTGTGATAACTTCTGATTGTCTTTTTGTTTCTAGGTAACGCTACGTTTTCTTTCATGAAATAAACAAACAGTTACAACCACAGCTGTGTGTGTGATTGTGAGTGTGTAGGGGTGAACCTTTTTTCGAATTTCAGATATATTTTAAATTATTATAAGAAACAAAAAAAAAAAAAAAAAAAAAACGTTATGCCACTTTCGATGCAATATACTTAAACCAATCAACACATTCAACCCTCAAATTATCGACGGAGACGTGAAAATAACAAGACCCCGAGGTCAAGAAATGTTTGTCTAGAAAAGTTTATGCTATAACTAAGTGATATTTGTTTTATAACAGATTAATTTTACTTTAAATTTGCTAATTTTACGAAAGTAACGTTTCAGAAATGTATATCTTATTTTAGCGGGATTTTCAAAACCGAAAAATAAGTTTGTTTATATTTCTCTTTTTTCTCGAGGAAAATAAAAAATTAAAAAATATGGTTATAAAGCTAAACTCCCGTATGTATTTCTTAATGTTGTTATTAAATTCATTAAGGAAGGCGCCGTAATACGTAATAGTTTCTTTTTTTTTTTTTTTTTTTTTCATTTCTTTTATTTTCTCCAAGTACTTTCCATCTCATCCAAAATCATCTTCATGAGTGAATTGCTCAGAAATAAAATAATCTGATACTTGTGATTTTTTTATAAATGCGCATGAAACGCGCTCTGTGTTAATGATAGACACATATGAACGCGTTCCGTTATAATTAATTAAAAAATATTAACTGTTAAAGCTAATATGTTTCTTTCAATGTTTTATCCGATTTAGGTAATTTTAATTTATATAAATGTAATTATCTTCGTAATTACAATTTAAGTATTTTTTTTTTAAATTGTTATTGTAGTACTTGGGAAAATAAAAGAAATGAAAAAAAAAACTACGGCGCCTTCTTTAATAAATTTGATATCAACATTAAGAATTCGATCAGAGAATGCGAGAGGATAAATAGACATAATACGTCCAGACTAATCAACCATACATGCTTTAATGAAAATATGTTGCCTAAATATATATATATATATATATATATATATATATATATATATATATATATATATATATAACTATGAACCTAAAGAGCCAGGCAAACCTACCTAGGTTTCACCTACGCAGATCGTCAGGATACACTGGAGATTTTTTGTCTTTGGACTCTTGGATTCTGGACGATTATTTTAGCCTCAATTACATGTTCTTACTTCTTTCTTTTTTTTATCCCTTATTTTTACTTGGGTATTGGTTTGTTCATTTACAAGCCAAAACACCTAAAGTTTTTTCCAGATGAGTATAATTACTTATATATATATATATATATATATATATATTCGATGCAATGAGAAACAAAGTAATATACAAATTCTAACGTTAACAACATTAATTCAAAAGAGGGTTCGATACCCGATAGTAGAGCGATAATTATTTATTATATTTTTAACATATAGACAAAAACCGTTTACTCACTACAAAGATGCAACTTCGTTTCGGTACATTTCAACTGCACCTGGACGGGTGAGAACTGAAAATCGTAACGAACAATCTTGCTAGTAGGCAAGCCGTATGTGAAACGTCACTTCCTTTCTTCCATTTGCTTGAGAAAAAACATTCTTAAAACAAAACTGACTGAGTGAAACTATAGTTCTCCGTCACCTTTTTGTTTTATGCATATTTTTTTCTCAAGAAAATTCAAGAAAGGAAGTGACGTTTCACATGCGGCTTGCCTACAAGCAGGATTATTCATAACCATTTTTTGTTGCGTGGAAGTGGTAAACAAGTGTGAGAAATTGTAACAGAAGAAAGAAGAACAGGAAGGCCTAAAGGTGATTTTTTTTTCAGATTTTGTATATCAGTTATTTAGGAAAAGATTTTTCCGCAGTGTATAGATCACACTGATCGCAGAAGTTATTAGGGGTCTAACTCTTGATAAAAATATCCATTCGAAATGCGGGGTTACTCCCTTATCCACCAGACCCCAGTAGTGTTTGGATAAAGAAGTTTGATTTTTAAGCTATCGATATTTAAAAGAGCGTCTATAGTTGTATTGACACTGCTTCCAATTACCAGGGGATATACAGTAGCGTCCAAAACTAAGGGACAAAATTTTAAAACCTAATATTTGTTAGAAATAACACCTGTGAAAAGCTGAAATTTTGACAACTGGTAGTCGTTATCATCCATAATAACATACTAAAATTTGAATCATTTGCAAAGGATAGAAAAAGAATTATAACAATTAATTATTTATTTTCAAAATAGGATCGTCCAAAAGTAAGGGACAAAATTGAGAAAAACAATGTAAACAGTATGCTATATTCAAATTTTTTATTCCCTCTAAAGAATAAGTCTTACTTAGTCATTTGTAAACGTTGCATCAGCCGGCACCATGGCAAAACGCCAAAAACTTGATTACTCTGTAAGACAAGCTATTGTGAAGCTACACAAGGAAAAGCACACGATTAGAGAGATTTCAGAGAAAGTGAAACGTTCCAAGAGTGTTGTAGGCAGGGTTGTTAAATCCTACAATGATACTGGCAAAATAGTTAGTACTTTTAAAACCGGCAGACCCCGCAAAACTTCGGCAAGAGAAGATCGAATAATGCAGCGTATGTCATTAAGGGACCGTTTTAAGTCTTGCACAGAAATTAAAAGGGTTATGAATAGTACCTCATATGTTAATGTGTCAAGACAGACTGTTTGTAGACGACTGCAAGAAATAGGGCTGTTTAATCGAACCCCAGGGAAAAACCACTTGTTAGTTCGAAGAATAAGAAGAAGAGATTAGAGTTTGCAAACAGGTATGTAATTTGGACATATGATAATTGGGCAAAAGTATTTTTCAGTGATGAAAGCAAGTTTAATTTATTTGGAAATGATGGAAAAAACAATGTAAAGAGACGTATTGGTGAAAGATTAAGTGCAAAGTGTACTAAGAAAACTGTCAAGTTTGGGGGCGGAAGCGTCATGGTATTTGGAATGTTTTCTAGCCAAGGTACAACGCCTCTTGTCCGGTTACAAACTCGTGTAAACGCGCAGATCTATAAAAACATTGTTCAAGATCATGTTGTGCCAATCATACAGAATTCAGGTTTCGATAGGGCTACCTTTATGCAAGATAATGCCCCATGTCACAAGGCAAAGGTGGTAATGAGTTACCTTAGCGAGCAAGATTTGGAAATTATGGATTGGCCACCGCAAAGTCCTGACTTAAATCCAATAGAAAATCTTTTGAAGACCTTAGGAGTGAAAGTTATGGAAAGAAATCCCACTAACACGGAGGATTTGTGGGTGAAGCTTCAAGAAGAATGGTCTAAAATTAGTATCGAGGATTGTCAAGAACTGATTCGTTCTTGTAGTCGAAGATGTGCAGCTGTCATTGAGAGGAAGGGCTCATTTACTAAATATTGATTGTACATGTATTTTTATTGTTTTTTTGTTGTTTACATTGTTTTTCTCAATTTGGTCCCTTACTTTTGGACGTTCCAAATTTGAAAATAAATAAATAATTGTTATAATTCTTTTTCTATCCTTTGCAAATGATTCAAATTTTAGTATGTTATTATGGATGATAACGACTACCAGTTGTCAAAATTTCAGCTTTTCACAGTTGTTATTTCTAACAAATATTAGGTTTTAAAAATTGTCCCTTAGTTTTGGACGCTACTGTACCTATGTATCTTTTTTTTCTGGTTGATATTTTCTCCGGGGACTATAGTTGCTTCATATATTACATTCTCATACATACATTTTCCCCTGATTGGGCAATTAGCTCTACTCCTACAATTGCAGGTGGGGCTCCTAGATCGAGTTTCACTACTGTGTTAGGTCTTAAGTATTTTACAATTGTGGGAAGATATAATTTTCTCCATATTACTTACACATAAATAACTAATTTTCAGCGTCTTCCTATGGAAAATTTTATATAGTGGATGTTTACTGCGAAAGTTTTTGTCTAGTAACCTTAAACTTCCTCTATCAATGTTGGAAAGCCTGCAATACGGTGGGATAAACCATATTACTTTCTTCTTTCTGTTTTTAGATCTATTATTATTATGATTTTCTAGTTCTTCTTTATAATTTAAATCCTGTCTAAAACCATTAATACATACATATATATATATATGTGTGTGAGAGAGAGAGAGAGAGAGAAAGAGAGAGAGACAGAGTGAGTGAGAGAGAGAGTGACTGAATGTTAAAATGTGAAATAGATTGATAGCGAGAGAGAAATAGATGTGAACAGATTGAGATAGATAGATAGATAGATAGATAGATATGAACAGACTGAGATAGATAGATAGATAGATAGATAGATAGATAGATAGATAGATAGATAGATAGATATGAACAGACTGAGATAGATAGATAGATAGATAGATAGATAGATAGATGGGGAAGAGACTGAAATAGATAGATAGATAGATAGATAGATAGATAGATAGATAGATAGATAGATAGATAGATAGATGTGAACAGATTGAGATAGATAGATAGATAGATAGATGGGGAAGAGACTGAGATAGATAGATAGTTAGATAGATAGATAGATAGATAGATAGATAGATAGATAGATAGATAGATAGATAGATAGATATGAACAGACTTAGATGGATATATAGATACGAATAGACATAGATCGATAGATATACTAATATTATGGCATTTTGTTAGTTACCCACTATTAGTTTGATATATACATTTGTATAGATATGTGTGTGTGTGTGTGTTTGTGTGTGTGTACACATGTGTCGTTATAGGATTATATATATATATATATATATATATATATATATATATATATATATATATATAAGGACGAATCGGAACGTTGCCTCTTTTGCATTTCTCTTATTTAATATTCAAAACACGTTCGTACACCGTCATTTGCATATTCAAATTAAAACCCTTTGGGACCTCCGGTCGGCTACGCCGACCACCGAGTATTCAACATGGCGTCCGGAAAACAATAAATCCTTCTTGAGCTTGTTATCTGCGCTGGTTGAACATTTACAATATGTTGGAATCTTGGGGAGAGGTAGTGTGAACAACGGAGAAGAAATAAGCAGTTTTCTCAGTGTTGTTCTTATTTACCGCTGGTGAAAAAATAAAAATGGTTGAAAAATTCGATAGGGACACGAACAGAGAAAAGAAAACTCCTTCGTTTTAAACCTGTCGTGTAGATAAATCAAAACTCTTTATTAAAAGTGACTTTGCCAAGGAAAAAAGAGAGGATTGCATACGGGCATTTTGAACAAACTTTTAGCTTCCTACAACAACTAACTCAATTCTTCCCCCCGCCCCACTAACCTTCCGTCCAAACGATCCCCCGTTCGAAATCCCGCGAGATTGCCTGCTCCGTCACGTGATAATGAAAACTGATGCACACACGTTTCGCATCGCTTGCGTTCCGCCACGGGATCTCGGAACGAAAATTAAGAACGGCATCGGACATTTTTGTGTCCAAGTGTAAAATAAGCGTCATTAGAGACAGCCGTAAGAAAATGACATTGACAAACGTACTGCGCATGCTCAGTCGTGCATCAAATCGGACCTGGTGTTTTTACAACGTATGTTTAAAAGAATCTTTTTTTTTTTCTTTTTTTTATCCCTGCAGGCATTTACGCTTCTCGGCGAAAAGTGACACGAATTTGATTATTTTTCTCTGGTGTGAAAAGAAATTCGACCAGCCACAAATCAATCGCTGCAAAATTTAACCCCTGTCCCTCTTGGCTCGCATTTGAATAAATCTGCCATTTGTTAACCTTTTTGTTCGTGTCGTTTCCGCGTCGGTAAGCCCCGAAGAGAGAACGGGCCGAAATTTCGATATTTGTTCAATTGCTTTTACGTGATTCATTGACTTTCACGAAGCTGTTCAAGATGGCTTCCTCCAACTTCTGCTTGTTAATTTGGGGTGCAAAAATCGCTTGATTATACAATAAAATCACTTCCTCAACATTCAGCTTCGATCACTTATTGACCAAGGAAAAATTGGTGTCAATCTCGAGAGTATTCACCCCAAGCAAGACGATGATGCCACTAAGACGCAAGGAGCTACTGGAAGAGAAAGAGAATGGCCAAAAAAAAGAACCGGAAATCCTACCCTAAACATGGAACAAAGTATAAACCTCTACTTTAGGTCAAATGACCGGGGTGGACTCTGATCTGGGTCATAGGCGAACTCATCTATTGAGGAAAGAAAAAATTATATAAATAGTAAATCATTTCAGAGTTTTTTTTTTAGGTGGGGGTCATTAGAAGTATAAAGTTGAAGTATATTAGGTTGGTGTAAAAATAATGTCGTTTTCTCACATAGTAACATATATGAGAAAACGACATTATTTTTGCACCAACCTAATAATTTAGAACCGGAAACCAAATCCTCAACAAGAAACAAGGAATAAACCTCTGCTCATGCACAAAAGACCGGAGATGAGTCTGAACTGGGTGATAAGCAAAGCTATCTAATCCTATTAAGGAAAGAAAAAAAAATTAAATAAATAGTAAATGATTTCACAGTTTTTAAGCAGAGAAGTTAGATATATTGAGCTGAAGTAGATTTTAAAAGGAACCGGAAACCCAATCCTGAACAACAAAAAAAAGGAATAAACCCCCTACTCCAGTTCAAAAGACCGACGAGAAATGGTATGAACCAGGTGACAGGCGAAAAAGTTGTTGTTGTTGTTGTTTTTAATTCTTAGTCAAATTAGATATTTTAAAAAATATATATATATTTTTCTCAATTTTAAATATTTAACCAAAAATGTTAAATTTTTAAACAGATGAAGAAAAAACTTGAAGCGATAGTAATGTAGTTCTAGTGACCAATATTAAGATTAAGATTAAGATTAAGATTAAGATTAAGATGCTAATACTAAGATGTAGTTCTATCGATTAATGTTAAGATTAAGATTTTAATGCTAAGATGTTATTCTACCAACCAATGTTAAGATTAAGACGTTAATGTGAAAATGTAGTTCTACCAACCAATATTAAGATGAAGATCTTAATGCTAAGATTCAGTTCTGCCGACCGATGTTAAGATTAACATATTAATGTTAAGAGGTATTTTTACCGATCAATGTTAAGATTAAGATGTAATTCTGACAACCAATGCTAAGATTAAGATCTTCATGTTAAGACATATTTTTAGCGACTTATGTCAACATTAAGACGTTAATGCTAAAACGTAGTTTTACCGACCAATATTAAGATTAAGATGTTAATTTTCAGATGTAGTTCTGCCTTCAATGTTAAGATTAAGATCTTAATAATTATTATGTAGTTCTGCCGACCAATGTTAACATTAAGATTTTAATATTAAGATATATTTCTACCGACCAACGTTAATATTAAGATATAGTTCTGACGAGCACTGTTAAGATTAAGATCTTAATGTTAAGATATATTTCTACCGACCAATGTTAATATTAATATCTTAATGCTAAGACGTAGTTTTACCGACCAATATTATTATTAAGATGTAGTTTTGCCGACCAATGTTAAGATTAAGATCTTAATGTATAAACGTTTTGGGGATCTCCCAAGCCCGGAAACTAATCACTGGACAGATCCAGCCCCATATATGGGTGAAGTACACCATTTTTCGGCCGGATCTGACTCTTGTAAATGTAGTATTTAACCTGTCTCCCCGCTGTGACATGATGAGATACAAAGTTGGGTTTAATGTAAGGAAACCGAATCAGGGCCCAAAATTGCGACCGTCGGGTGCACTAGCAACGGTATGACTACCGACCTCTACTCTGTAATGCAATGAGCGGGGGCTACAACCACGGCTAGCTGTTCTCTGAGACCGGGCACCTCTCAGTATTTTTTTTCACAGACAAAAGATTTACACTACCCGGCATTGTAAAAGTAGAGGATAGAAGGAGGAGTCGAGTACTTACTGGTCAGTTCCCTGTAACTGACCATTTTCCCAGCATCTTTAGCAAGTAATCGTTTACACGAGTGCCATTTGGGGTCTGGAGTAACTTTATGCCCTAATCGACGTTCAAAACACAAGTCGTCCTTGAGAGCTTACAGCCATGTCAAATTGAAATCCCAGTCCCCGTACGGTCACCGAGGTTAAGCAATGTCGAGCCTGGTTAGTACCTAGATGGGTGACCGCCTGGGAATACTAGGTGCTGTAAGCTTGGATGTGCGGGTGGTGTAATGGATAATGGCTTGGAATTGTTAATCGGAGAGCAGAGTTCTAATTCCAGTTGGGTTTGCTGTATTTCACTTACACGCAAATACCCTTGCAAAAAATATGAATGCACTTCTCCACCTCACCCCTCCAGTTATGGTTTGTTTATTTATTTTGTTTTACGACATATCAACTTCAATGGGTTATTTAATGCTGACAAAAAAATTTTATTGCTGGTAATATTTTGTTTTGTCAAAAATCCGTTTCTGGCAATATATTTTCTTTCAAAAAGTATCGCTGGTAACAGTTAACTATTTACCCATAGCTGGGACCCTAACAGGTGCTACCACCTCGGGTCAGAGTGGACCTGGGAACACCAGCAATTAAGAGGTGGTTCCACGCTCCTCAAAACCTCCTGATCAGAGGCCTTCCTGCTGGACGTAGTTTAACGTCTTACCCAGGAAGCGGACGTAGTTTAACGTCTTACCCAGGAAGCGGACGTAGTTTAACGTCTTACCCAGGAAGCGGACGTAGTTTAACGTCTTATCCAGCATGCCAGTTATGGTTTAATTAGTAAGACTTTTATCTTTAAAACATTAATATCTCTAAATAAAATCCTTACAAGCTAAAAATAGTTTTGGGCTTTAAATAACCTGCAAAGGTTTCATAAGTCGTAGAAAACGAATCACTAAAAACCTCCTTGAGAGAATATCCCCTCATTGCGTTAGACTGAAATTTAGGGGCTAGTCGGTGAGGATATTTCGTCTTTGATGAATTCAATGTGACCAGCCAGTTTACGAAGAATTTTATCTATAATAATTATGAATACATAACCGAAATCTAGGGGGAGGTGACATAATGAGGAAAGAAGGCTAAGAGAATTTAACAATCACAGTAACCATTGGGAAAGAGCGAGATGAGAAGGGTAATAAAAGAGCATGTTTTGCTGAGAACAAGAAAAAGAAGCTATGGAGGACAGTAATCGCCGACATTTTGAAGGGAGTTCAGATAAAAATTGCTGTTTAAATTAGGATTCGGACAGATTATTAAATTTCGAAATTGTTTATGTACAGTGCTCCCCTCAGGACGGGCGATTATGGCTCTCCACAGTTTCCAGTTATTTGAAGCTCTTAATATTTTTTTTTATCTTAAATCCTTTTCCGCCATCCATTTACTTAAGCACACAAAGTACGTTATGTGTTGTGGTTTCTCTTTCCCTCTGGCCTTCAATCTGACCTGTGGGTATCAAATTCTCCAAGCCCTCTTTACTCATTATTCGCCTCAGAAATTTAAATTTTTTCCTCCTGATGTTAAATATAAGTGTCCATTTTGTTTCCATTTTCTCTAAAACTTCGTCGTTGCTCACATGTTCGGTCCATTGTATTCTCAGCATCCTTCTGTAGAACCACATTTCCGTTGCTTCAAGTCTCTTCTTCATGTTCCATCCATGGTATTCTCTCTTCCCGATGTTAAGTATAAGTGTCCTTTTTGTTTCCATTTTCTCTAGAACTTCGTCGTTGCTCACATGTTTGGTCTAAGGTATTCTCAGCATACTTCTGTAGAACCACATTTCTGTTGTTTCAAGTCTCTTCTTCATCTTTGAAGAGATTGTCAAGTATTTTCTGCCATATAGGAGGACAGATATCATGCTTTTTCTTCTTTTTTTTTTTTTTTTTTAACAAAGACTTGGTTTATGTCTTTTATTTTCTTCTTTTGTTTGTTTATTTATTTTTTTGAGTGACTAAACAAAGAAAAGAATACTGAGCTATTACATGACATCTGTTCTTCTTTACGACAGCGAATGTTGGACGATTTCCTCAAAGATGAAGAAGAGACTCGGGGCGACAGAAATGTGGTTCTACAGAAGGACGCTAAGGATATCATGGACGAGCTTGTGAGCAACGATGAGATCTTAGAGAGGATGCAAACAAGGAGGAGGCTTATATTTAACATCAAGATAAGGCAGCAGAAGTTTCTGTGACACATAATGAGGAAAGAGGGCCTGGAGAATCTGATACTCACGTGTCGAATAGAGGGAAAGCGAGACAAGGGAAAACAACGCATGGCATACCTAACGGGCTTAAGTAAGTGGATGACAGAACGTGGTCTGGGGTAAATAGCAGAGGCACGAAACATTGAGAGCCACAAGAGATAGGGGGAAGTGGAGAGCCATGACACGGCACATACATGACCGTCATTGTTGGTGTAATGGTTAGCGTGATAGTTGGCGTGATAGTTAGCGTCATGGTTGGCGTTGAATCGTGAATGTCTGAGCTAACTCAACCAAATAATATAATACAATATTAATCAATTTACCCTAAGCAAGTTAATAATAATTAATAAGACACTGGGCACTTAAGAGAATGAAGATAATTTATAAATAACCGGGAAAGAATTTGTTGAGACCTGCTAGGGATAGAGGGAGCTGGAGAGCCATGATCGCCTACGTCCTGAAAGGACACGGCACAAAGAAAGAAAGGATGGAAAAAAAATCTGTGACGTCACAGTTATCAAAATGGTTATCGGTATATTGGAAATCCGTATTCCAAATACCTGTCTTTATCTGGACACGGGCACAGACCAGTGCAAATTAGCCACTAAAGCATGCAGTTTGTTTCAGCATACCTTTGGGTTATGGAACGAGAAAGAGAGCTTAAGATGTATCTATTTTACGAAAGAAAAACTAATGTTTTACGTAAAAAATAACCATTTTTCCGTCTTATTTACCAAAAAAAAAAAATAAATAAATAAATAAATAAATAAAAATAAATAAAAAAAAAAAACTCCCGGCATTCGTCCTTTCTGTTTTCAATTCACAAAACCGACAAGGAGCGCCAAAATTGCGGGGAAATATGGTAAATAACTCATTCCAAATTGTTTAAGGACAACGGGATATTTTTAACTGGAGGCTCTGCGTCTTGTCACAAAGAATTTTATTGTTCGCTTTTCAAAGAAAACTTGTCTCGTTTCTTAAATAACGCACTTTATCTTTTCTTTCTTTCATTTTTGTCATCGGCTTTTATTTCGTATGTCTTCGTTTCTTGAACGTTATTCTCGTCTTACTGCATCACTATGTGACCTCCGTTGAAATCCACTAAAATCAGGGCCAATTATCTTGAAGCAAAAGTGTCCGTCACCTTGGGCAAGAAAATTAATCCTTCCTAAATGCAGCGGCCGTTTGTCTTTTCGCTTGCAGGTAAAACACATTGTTCCAAGCTAAAAGCCGAGGCGAATAAATTAATAATAAAAAAAATAGGCAAGAAATATATGAGAATTAAGGAAACAAAAACAAAAAAAATGAAAGGATCTGGCGTCATAGAATCTTCTTGCTTTTTGTCTCTCTTTGTTTCTCTTTTCGTGTTGGTTATTTTTTTGATTCTTCATCTCACCCTGAAAATACCTTTATTATCTTTCTTTCTTTCTTTCTTTCTTTTTTCTTTCTTTCTTTCTTTTATCTTTCTTTCTTTCTTTTTTCTTTCTTTATTTCTATTTTCATCTCTCCTTTTCTTTCCACTTTTAAAATGTCTTTCTCTTTTTTTCTCTCGCTTATCTTTTCTCCTGCCTCTTCAACTCTCACGCGCTCAATTCCTGCAAATTTCTTTCCCACATTTCTCCCTCCCTCCCTCCCTTCCTTCCTTCCTTTCTTCCGTCCTTCCTCTGTTTTATCTATTATCA
Source organism: Acanthosepion lycidas (assembly GCA_963932145.1). Classification (NCBI taxonomy): domain Eukaryota; kingdom Metazoa; phylum Mollusca; class Cephalopoda; order Sepiida; family Sepiidae; genus Acanthosepion; species Acanthosepion lycidas. The sequence continues at coordinate 38,023,566 of OZ010599.1, forward strand.
TTTCCTTCTCTCTTCTTTTCTCTCTTTTCGCGATTATCTCTCTCTTTCCCATCTCATTTCTCTTCTTCCCTCTCATTCCTTATTCCTCGTTTTCGAACAATCTTCTCTCTTTCTCCCTTCTTCTGATGTTCCCTTTGATTGATTCTCATGATCTTCTCTCTTCTCCTCCCTTTCTTATCTTTTTGCCTTTCCCTTTTTCCTTTCTTTTCTCGTCCCTTTCCTTCAATCTATCTCCACAAAATCTTCTCCTCTCTTCACAACTCCCCATACCCGAGGGTAGGACTGACTTCCTTGGCCAAGGAATCAATGTCGTCCACATGAGACAAGTCAGACATCATCTAGCTCTCATCAAAAGCTGACAATATCATTGCCAATCGCATCACTTTATAAGAAAGGGAACCCATTTATCAAAGACACAACAAGACAAAATGTCCCTTCATTTCAAGGGCACCTGGATCTTAGCTTCAGGATGATGTTTATTTCCATTCCGTACAATCGGTCCAGGAAAGAAAAACTGGGTTCAAACCTTAGCTTCACCTCTCGTTTTCATACCTCCAGCTGTTACTTACCCGACGGACATCTTGGCAGCAATTACTATTATTATTATTATTATTATTATTATTATTATTATTATTATTAATTTTTATCTACTCTTGTGGCTACTGTAGTAAATTAAATGATAGCAGGTTTCCCCGGAGTATTGTTGTTATTGTTTACGGCTTTCTTCTATTGACTAATCGGTAATGTAGAATTCAAGAGATATAAAGTCGCACAACACCATTCTTCTTCTTCTTCTTCTTCTTTTTATTATTATTATTATTATTATTATTATTATTATTATTATTATTATTCTACTTCTTATTATTATTATTAATCTTCTTCTTCTTCTTCTTCTTCTTCTTCTTTTTATTATTATTATTATTATTATTATTATTATTATTATTGTTGTTGCTGTTGTTGTTGTTGTTGTTATTATTATTATTATTATTATTAATCTTATTATTATTATTAATCTTCTTATTATTACTATTATTATTATTAATCATCTTCTTATTATTATTATTATTATTATTATTAATCTTCTTATTATTATTGTTATTATTATTGTTATTATTATTATTATTATTATTAATCTTCTTATTATTATTATTATTAATCTTCTTCTTATTAATCTTCTTCTTCTTCTTCTTCTTATTATTATTATTATTATTATTATTATTATTGTTGTTGTTGTTATTATTATTATTATTATTGTTTGGTTTGTTTTACGGCGCATCAACTACAATTGGTTATTTAATGCCGACAAGATTTTTATGCTGATATTTTTTTAGGATCATCATCATCATCATTATTAACTGTTATATACGCTTGTGGCTATTGCAGTTAATTAAGTGTAACAAGTTTCGCCGATTATTATTATTATTATTATTATTATTATTATTATTAATTAGGTTTGGTTTGGTTTGTTTTACGGCATATCAACCTCAATTAGTTATTTAATGCCAAGATTTTTATTAATGATAATATTTTTTTAGGAGCATCATCATCATCATCATTATTAACTGTTATATACGCTTGTAGCTTTTGCAGTAAATTAAGTGACAAAAAGTTTCACCGATTGTTATTATTATTATTATTAATTAGTGCTGTTGTTATTGTTGTTGTGGTTATTTAGTCGTCTTCTCTTGTGATAGCAAGCCTCATCATACTGTAATTATTATCAGAGAATTCGAAACTGAACCCTTTATTTAATTTACGGAGGGAGGCTGTTCTCGTTCCACTGCTCATATCGCCTAGTTCTTATTTTTTTAACACTGTTCAGTTATTCTTTACCCGTTTCCACCCAGTCTAAGTAAACACTGCCCGGCCCAGAGATTGAACTCGCAGTTACCATGCCACCAAATTCATCAACCCACCGCTTTAATCCACTAGGCTATGGCCCCCAATTTATTATTATTATTATTATTATTATTATTATTATTATTATTATTATTATTATTATTATTATTATTATTATTATTATTATTATTATTTGTGTATGTTATGCTTCTCGCTTTGTATCCTGTAGAGGAGTGGTTTTCAATATTTTTGCTAGAGTGGAACCACAAAGAATCATTCCAGTGGCTCGAGGAACCCCTGCAATAAAAATTACTGTCAATCATAGTACTTGTGTAACTTCTTGCAGAACCCATGGGCTTTACTGGCGGAACGCTAGGATTCCGCGGAACCCTGGTTGAAAACCACTGCTGTAGAGCCTGGACCTTAGGCTCTATAGGACAACTGTCACTTTATTGATAACACTTTTCTTAATATATCAGATGTTCCTAATAGGGTGATGTTCTGGGCAACTTGTGTGTTGATGTTACTGTTAGTAAAATTATCCATTCCTTTTCTCACGAGGCCCAGTGCCCCGATTACTATTGGTACAGTCTCAGTCTTCATTCCTCACATCCTGTTAATCTCGATCTCCAGGTTCTTGTATCTGGACAATTTCTCGATAATTTTCATGGGGGTGTTTCTCTCAAATGGTACTGCTATGTCAATAAGGATACACTTCCTGAATTTCTTGTCTTTTATGATAATATCAAGTCTGTTGGCTTTTATTTCCCTGTCAGTTTGAATTGGCATGTCTTTGAGGTTGCATAGTTATTTTGAGTAACTGTGTCTAGTTGGTGCTCATTATCAAAATATTTGCAGAGCCCAAAAGAGCCGATTTTTGGATGACACCATGTTGGTATGGTATTCCCAACTGGTCAAAGAAGTCTTTAATGAAACTGATCCCATTGCTCCAGTCACCACTGGAATCACCTTCACATTTTTACTTCCTGCATCCCAAACAATCTTGCCATTTCAACTTTCAAATCAGTGGAGTTTGTAATATTTTTAGTCGCTATATTTGTGTCATTATGGCTGGAAATACCAATAATATGACAGTTCCTGGTGTCTTTATCTAGCCCAATATCACACGGACAACGATGGTGGTTCACTCTGTTCGTCTGGAAAACTGAGTCCCTGAACTGAGTGGGTTTTTCAACTTCTTCAATTGTTATGTAAGGCACCGTTTTTTTTTGTTTTTTTTTTTCGACTTGGCGTCCATACTTTCGACAAAATAACCAATGTACACAAAGGAATACTTTAAAAGAGCGCATATTCTTTTGGAGTCAGCATTTTGCATCTACCGATCAGGTGAGTCACGTTCTAGGAGTGTTCACCACAAAGCCTATATTTCGAAATGATTTCTGTTCTGGGTATGTGGTATTTTATAGCATTGGCAACAAGGGTTTGGCATTGTGCTGCATTTATCAAGTTTTCAGTTGCACGTTTCAGATCACCACGTCTCAGGATGATTTTTCTTTTGCATTGTGAATCTATCTCAAATTTGTCATGCAATCACATCTCTTTTCTTCCTTTCTCTTTTCCTTTGGATCTCTCTTGAAGTCCTCCTTGCCAGTACACCCTCTCCACAAATACCCATAGGATGCACCACATATTTTAACAGTTTCTCGACATTGTTTTCCGGGTAATCTGTTAGTTTACGCCGCTTGCTTTCAACACAATCGGACATTTATAAGGCTTCTATCTATCTATCTATCTATCTATCTATCTATCTCAGTCTGTTCATATCTATCTATCTATCTATCTATCTATCTATCTCAGTCTGTTCATATCTATCTATCTATCTATCTATCTATCTATCTCAGTCTGTTCATATCTATCTATCTATCTATCTATCTATCTATCTCAGTCTGTTCATATCTATCTATCTATCTATCTATCTATCTATCTATCTATCTATCTCAGTCTGTTCATATCTATCTATCTATCTATCTATCTATCTATCTATCTCAGTCTGTTCATATCTATCTATCTATCTATCTATCTCACTCTGTTCATATCTATCTATCTATCTATCTATCTATCTATCTATCTCTGTTCATATCTATCTATCTATCTATCTATCTATCTATCTATCTATCTATCTATCTATCTCTGTTTCTCTCTATCTATCTCACTCTGTTCATATCTATCTATCTATCTATCTATTAGGTTGGGGCAAAAATAATGACGTAATAATGTCGTTTTTTGACGTTATACGTCAAAAAACGACATTATTACGTCATTATTTTTGCACCAACCTAATATTATTATTATTATTATTATTATTATTATTATTATTATTATTATTTCCTTTCATTTCTGTCGTATACACATTTCCTACCGGGCCCAAACGAGAGATCTAAGGTCAGAAATGGCATCATAACATTATCCACTGATCATTTTCGTTAAAAAAAAAAGACTAAGATCACACACGTTTTATTAGGTTTGTGCAAAAATAATGACGTAATAATGTCGTTTTTTGACGTATTTTTAACTTCAAAAAACGACATTATTACGTCATTATTTTTGCACCAACGTAATAGATAGATAAAGCCCTTCGTAATGTGTGTGGTGTACTTATGACTTCAATTTTTTGTATTTCTTTAAGTAACTTAAAGAAAACCCCAAAATGTACTCACAAGTACAATTAACAGAATCCCTTCAATGAGAAACGTTTCCAATCAGTCCGAGGGCTCCAACTACGACAGAAATAATTAATGTCCTGATGTGCTAAGTTTTTTTTAGATTTCCATTTCAAGATTATTCTTCTTCTTTTTATTAATATTATTATTAATAGTAGTAGTCGTAGTATTAGTAGTAGTAAGACTCGTAAAAATTTCACGGTTTTCCTATTTGAATATTCTGATGAATCTTAATTCTTAAAATAATGATTAAATAAATTCATAGCGAGTTCTATGACAATAAAATATTCGTACGAAGTGGCATTGTTAAATATTTGAGCTTAACAACTTTAACAAAATATTGCAATAACAATTATATATATGAATGATTGTCATTATTTTAAGAAGTAAGGGGGTACAAATAAAACGATTTAAAATTGAAAACTTTTTTTCATTCCCCTGAAACAGCTGTTAAGCACTTCTATCTCCCCATCTTTTTTTTTCTTTCCTTCATTCACTCATTTTCATAGTAAAACCAAGCGTCTCTGATATGTGTTTGTTTTTCAACGCAGTCAAAACGAAATAGTCCATTATTTATTTAATATTGGAAGGAGACGTTAAACACTATCATGTTTTTCCTTTTTGCTTTTTTTTTTTTTTGCCTAATCCCCGTCTTGCGAACATTTCTTTCACTCTTTTTTTAAGCTTATCACCCCAAGCAAGGCAGGAGTGCCACTAGCACGCAAGGGGTTACAGAGGGTGGGAGCAAGAGTAAAGAGGGATGATTGAGGAAAGAATGAAGAGAAGAACGGGGGAATAGATCAAGTCATGAAGTCATTGAATTGTTGGAGATTATAGCTATCAGGGAAGCAAGTAAGAGGAAGGGAGTTTCACGGACGAGAAGCGCGAGACATGAAGCTCTTGGAGTAGAAGAGACGGCTACATTTTACAGTTTCGACAGTGAAAGGATGGGACTGATATGCCAACCTAGTAGCACGCTTAAAGCCATTCAGTTTGGGAACCAGAGAAATTTGCTCGTCGGAGCAGTTACCGTGAAAGTATTTGTAGAAAAGACAGAGGAAAGAAAGCGACTATAGACGAGATGCCAGATCAGGGCCAATCACATTGCATTTCCGTGTCTAGATTTTGTCCAGGAGGACCTTGAGACGAACAGCGGGAGCTCCAGACCATATATGGCAGCTGTATTCCATGCAAGGGCGAATGGTTGATTTATAGATTTCAAAGATGGACTCAGACGAGAATAAAAAATAATTACGCGGGCGATGTTATTTTATTCATGGTAACTGGATTTTTAGCGATTACCTTATTCAGTTTCCGTCCTTCTATCCTGTGCTTTTGTAAAATGGCGGTTTTTTCGTTGTCGCTATTGGTTCTTGTCTTGGTCTACGGACAGAGCGAAACTGAGTTGTGTCTCTCTGTCTGCGGGCTGGACTATTTATTTTTGGACCTGGCCCGGGAGCACGGGCTTGCACCTCCCCCTCCATTAAACTGATCTTCTGTCACATTCTGCCTGTTAGCGTGAGACGGCAAGAAAATACAATCGTTTCTTGGCTTTCTGGCTAAGATTAAAATATAGTATCTGTTCTTACGAGCTTAATCTTATTCTCTCTCTTTCACACACACACACACACACTTCTTTCTTTCTTATTTCCATTTTTTTCTCACTGAATCCAACTAGTGTCTTTCCCTTCTTTCCACATGATTTCATTATTTATGAAGTATTGGCAAGGCATAAGGGTCGTGCGAATTAACGAAGCGAAAGGCAAGTACAATTATAATAGGATTATTATACATGCAATGGGCAACATTGATTGTTTTGTTGCTTATCGAACGAGGCGGATGATCCCTTTTTGTTGTGTGTTACCATGCGTTTATTTTACTCTTCACCGATACTTATATATATATATATATATATATATATATATATATATATATATATATATGTATATATTCATATATATATATATATATATATATATATATATAAAAACTGACCAGAGAATTCATAGCAGTATGTATCTATCCAGCTCTTATCTCAAATAACAACTTGTTTGACCAACACAAGGAATGTTAAAAGATTCATGTTAAAAAGAAAAAAAAATAAAAAAAACAAATGAAAACTACAGACAAAAGTTCATTTTCTCCATCAAGACATTCATTTCTGTAGTTTAGTGCAAGCAGCAAGCAGAAATATTTCTCCTCCTGATGATGGCCATTTCGGCCGAAACTAGTCGAGGAATTTAAATGGAATAATAATAAAAAAAAACGAAAGAATATTAATCTACAACCCAGTGTGTCTGAAGATTTTAATTTTTTAATTTTTTAATTTTTTTTATTGTTCAAAATATATATATATATATATATATATATATATATATATATATATATATATATATATATATATATATATATATATATATATATATGGACTGGAGGTTAGGAGAGCCGAGTTCGAATTCCAATCGAATCCATTACATTCACTTACGTGCTAATACCCTTGGCAAAGATATGAATCCTCTTCTTCTCCCTCCAGCTATGGGTAAATAGCAGGACAGACTTCACCGATACTTATATATATATATATATATATATATATATATATATATATATATATATATAATGTAATGAAAAACAAATCACTTTAATGTACCATTACGATAATTTAGTTCACCTAAATCCTTTTTTAAGGATTCAGGATCATCAGGTAAATCTTCCAACAACGAAATATATATATATATATATTATAAAAGATTATAATAAAACATATTGAAATCATTACACGAAAGCTTTCGTGTTTCAATATTTTGACTGGACTTCTTCAGGCGATGGTAAATAACTGGTGATTAAACATTTAAGTACAAAGTATTGTTTCTTTTCATGTTTGTCTGTTTAAGACTTACTATTTGTGATACCTAAATAGTAGTAGCGTTTATTTAGAGCCCCGAGATATGTACACTCTTGTGCAAATTAATTTCAACAACTGCTTTAGTTGCATTTCTTTCGCCGTACGGTCAATTTTAGACCCCCACTGAAGTAACAGGGTGTAATCGATTTCTATTTTTTCCTCTTATTAGGACATATGCTGTGGTGTGCAGTAATTAAAATCTATTTTCGGGGTATATGATAAAATTTGTTTGGCCTTGAAAAATATTGGGTCATCCGTGACTGCATCAGATTTTCATCACGCCCAAACACTATTTACTCGACTGTCGATTAGTTGTTCTATGTCCATTGTTGATTAGTTGTCCTATGTCCAAGGAAGCGTACGAAAAGTGTAACGCTGCACGAACAGGCTGACAAGCCTTGCCAGTGAGCAAATCAAAGTACTATAGATTAGCCAGGAAACTCTCCTGATTTCAATCCAATCGAGAATCGGTGGTCAATCTGCAGAGAATGTATATACGAAGTTCTAACATGTGCAATGGGCCATGTTTCATTGGAAAAATACGAAAAAAAGTAAATAAAAACGGAATTATTCCTTTCGTTTCAATTAATTTGCTCAAGGGTATATATGCAATAATTCAAAATACGTGTTTTTCCTATGGGTTTATATGTAAATGAAATTAAATTTTGCTCATAATCTTACTTATTATGAAACGCAGAGTGTGTGTGTGTGTGTGTGTGTGTGTGTGTGTGTGTGTGTGTGTGTGTGTGTGTGTACGTTTATATATTGGATCGGATTTCCTACATTTTTCAACCGATTTCAACAAAACTTCACAGGACTACGTAAAATTACCTTGCGGTGGCTCTGACAGCACCAAAAATTGGAAAAGCACAATTGTTTTTGCACGAAATCAATTTGAAAACACGATTAAGAGGCATCGCAAGAATGAAAGGGGGACAACTCATATCGAGTTATACTTATTAATATCGAGTTATCGAGTTATACTTATTATAAAACCCAGTTGTTTGTGTGTGTGTGTGTGTGTGTGTGTGTGTGTGTGTGTGTGTGTGTGTGTGTGTTCGTTTATATATGGGATCGGATTTCCTACATTTTTCAACCGATTTCAACAAAACTTCACTATCTTTTGGCAGGTATTGCTTCTTATTGTCTTGCACACTTTTTTCTTTATTTTTACATTCAGAATGCTTTAAAAATTCCATTTACAAGACAATTGTTTATAATAAAATTCTATTCAATCGGTAGACTCATAACAATTGAAAACAATGTTTTTGTTTGAGTTTGGGTTTGACCAATTCGTAAAAAAAAAAAATGAAACTAATTAAGACATGTGTGTCCGTCAACCTTAAACAATAATCATTGTCAATTTTATTTTTCGAGTTTTTATGATGGTCGATACTTGATCTATCTCTTACTGTTACATCCCCGGGCAACGCCGGGTTCTACTGCTAGTTAGGAAATAGAAATGAAATTTTTCGCTCTTGTCCTACATTCATCTTTTGATATTAAACCCAAGTGTCTTATTGAACGACAAAAACAAAAGAATTGGTCATGTCGTCCCAGTAGGTGGGGACTGTATAGCCAGAAATTAGTTCATTGTTCTTTGGCATCTATGACATATAGGATTAAAAACTAAAAATATTCCTTTTTTTTTAACACCATGTCACAGAACCAGGTACCTCATCTGGGCACATATTACTACGTGAACCCTGGAGTAATGGTAACATGTGCCATGGTGCAATAAGTCATTGTTCCATGTATTTTAGAAAAGGTTTTAGCATAGTAAAGACCTCATGGGGCTGTGGACATCAGTTATCAACGAGGCATCATGCCCACATGTAAATAAGAACGGAATTATTCGTTTTGTTTCTGTTAATTTGAACAAAGGTGTACATGGCTAGAATTCGAGTTGGCATTTTTCTATTTAAAAAAATTTCAACTCACTATTTCCGCTGCTAAATAAGGTGATATCTACTCTGGTTGCCAAATGTTTTATGTAAAGGGTTTTTCTCACAGCGAGATGCTTTCGGTTACGGGACCTATGAAGGATGATTGGTCAACCTTATGGGTTCTTATACATTGTGGGTGGCTAAATGCCTTTCTATGACACTTTGGTCATGAAAGTGATGCATGAGGCGCCTACTCAAGGAAGTGGTGGTATGACCGGTTGTAGCTAATTGAATTATAACACAGTCTTGTACTGGGCAATTAAATTGATACACTTAAACTAGTCATCGTTAGTTTAGATTTTATATGCGCAGATGACAGTACTGATAACAGAGACGGAAATGAAATTACAAAATTTCCTACAGAGGGTATCGACGGAGAATGATAAGAAGCGACTAAGCATAAACTATAAGAAGACGAAAAGCATGGTCGTCAGTAAGAGGATGAGCCCGAAATGCTATCTTAAAGTCGGGAAATCTAGAATCAAGCAGACGTGGAAGTTTAAATACCTGGGAAGCGTCTTGACAGAGGACGGTAAGTGCGACACTGCGACCTGTGGGCGTATTGGATTGGCCAAGGACATATTCCAAAAGTTGGGCAGAGTACTGCGAGACAGGAGGATATCTTTGGTAACAGAGAAAAGAATACTGAACTGTTACGGGACATCTGTCCTTTACGGCAGCAAATGCTGGACGATGTCCTCAAAGATGAAGAAGAGACTCAAGGCGACAGACATGTGGTTCTACAGAAGGATGCTAAGGATATCATAATAGTAATAATCATATCAAAATAATAATAAAAATAACAAAGAAAAGAATACTGAGCTGTTACGTGACATCTGTCCTTCTTTATGGCAGCGAATGTTGGACGATTTCCTCAAAGATGAAGAAGTGACTCGAGGCGACGGAGATGTGGTTCTACAGATGGCTGATAAGGATATCATGGACCGAGCATGTGATCAACAACGAGGTCTTAGGTTGCAAACAAGGAGGAGGCTTATACTTAATATCAGGAAGTGGCAGCTGAAGTTTCTGTGACACATAATGAGGAAGGAGGGCCTGGAGAATCTGATACTCACCGGTCGAATAGAGGGAAAGAGCGATAAAGGAAAACAGCGCGTGACATACCCGGTGGACTTTGGCAGGTGGATGACTGAACATGGTCTGGGGTAGGAAGGAGAGGGAAGGAACTTGTTTAGAGCTGCAACGGGTAGAGAGAGGTGGAGAGCCATGATCGCCTACGTCCTGAAAGGTCATGGCACATACAAAGAAAAAAGGGTTATTTTTATTAGTGACCATGAGGTTGGCGATTTTCCATTTTTTTGTATTAGGTTGGTGCAAAAATAATGACGTAATAATTTCGTTTTTGACGTATTTTTTAACGTCAAAAAACGACATTATTACGTCATTATTTTGCACCAACCTAATAATATAAATTTCACATGGTTTTCCGGATTTAAGGCAAATGATTAATGATTCGTCATATGACGAATTCCTCCTGTTCGATATATATATATATATATATATATATATATATATATATATATATATATATGAACAAAATTATTATTCCGTAAAATACTTGTCGAAAACACAATTATACTTCGACATGAAAACAATAGACAAAAACTAAAAATCCTTTAAGCATTATACATCAAACAGTTGAAACCCAACCTAAACAAAATCAATTATGGCATCTCTACAAATATTCTTAAATGTCTATAATTGGTAACATAACCCATTGGTTTATACCAACGGCTTACCACACTTTATACTTCTCAATTCACTCTCGTGTGTGACGTCATGAGATGCGGTGCGATTTTCGCTTCTAGCTTCTTATATGCACGTATTTATCGTTGCTTAGAAATCATCTATGTAAACATTGACAGACTATCATCACTGTCTTGTCCGTATATTGCTTAATATGTTGTAATTGACATCTTTGATAATGTCTTATGTAAGCCGAAAGCTTAGATTGTATTAAAAAAATATATGGATCAATATTGTCAATTTCTTTCTTCGTTCAACGATAATGTTATTAAACTTATCAGATGTTACGAAAAAATTGTACATAAAATAAATAGACAACACTTGTCTATAATATTTAATGAAACGTGTATCAATGAAAAGATGCTGCCTAAATACACACACACAATATATATATATATATATATATATATATATATATATATATATATATATATTGTGTAGTCATTGGTTTCCTATTGGTGATTCGTTCTGGGTATGACGATAAACTACATCCGGCAGCAAGGCCTCTGATCAGGAGGTTTTGAGGAGCACGGAACCACCTCTTAATTGCTGTTGTTCACAGGCCCACCCTGACCGGGGGTGGTAGCACCGGTTAGGGTCCCTGCTAGAGGCAAATAGGGAACACCCCCAAAAAAATCGGCAGTACATTTTTATAGCAAAATGACAATACCACTCTAAAAAATATATAAAAAAATTTTACATATTAAAATTACCAAAAATGCATTTTATGATCTACAAAATGCATATTTAAAAAACATACCGATACATTGTAAGAATAAAATTATGTACAAAATCTGTAATTGAAAGCATAAAATTGCGTATAAAATATTTAGATTTCGGTATTAAATGACCCATAGAAGTGTTGATATGCCGCTAAACAAAATCAACCAACCAACAATACCTATTTATAGTAAAATAACCAAAAATATTTATTTATATTAAAATGACTAACAATATATTTTATCTTCAGTTAAAGGCATACAACTGCGTTCAAAATATTTAGATTTCGGTATTAAATGGCCCATAGAAGTGTTGATATGCCGCTAAACAAACTCAAATAATCAAACAAACTATTGGTGACAAAGTTTAGGTCAGAATTAGGAGACGGGTACTAATTTATAAAACGAATTTACAAATTAGTGATAACTTTAATCGCTCATTCCTATTTTATCCTTGTGTCAAACTTACGGAATTTATAGCTTCTGTTTCTCCCTCTTTTTTTATTTTATTTTTTTTATTAATAAGAGATATATATTTAACAACGGATGAATAAAAAGAGAAATGAGTCAAACGGAATTAAATAAAAACGAACAACAAAAAAAAAATGACTTTTAATGAAAATTTCTTTTTCAGACACGTCATTGAATGCCTTTCTTGATTGATGCTTTTTTGGCTCATTCGAAAACATTTCATTCGTTTTAATTGTCTTTCGTCAAATCAGCTCCTCTCGAAACGTCGGCGTTTCTCTTCTCCGGCAAACGGGCATTCGATTCAATTAAACTTCTTATTCTAACTGCCATATCTCCCCGAGGGATAATAATCTCTTAAAAGACAAGAGAGAAAAAAAAAAAAAAAAAACGACTCTCTCTCTTTTTTCGTTAATCTTCTTTTTCTTCAGTTAAAAATCAGACATTGTACCGGCCTTACATCGTCCAATCAACAAAGAATACGTGTTTAAAAAATAATAATCGTTCATAAAATGGCGGTTCTGAAAATGCCCGAAGGCAGGGTTTTTACGCACTCCCGTCTCTAGAGAGTTCCATACTTGATTTTGAATGAGTTTGCTATTTGCATACCTTTCTCATTGTCTCCTTTCTTTGAGAAAAAAAAAGAGCGTTATTATTATTATTAATATTATTATTATTATTATTATTATTATTATTATTACCTTGCCATTTTCGTGTCACTAAATCGTGCATCGTCTATTTATTTTATCTAATGTGACATTTCTTTGCCCGCAGTTTCTCACGCCATTGTGTGCCTAGCTCTCAAAATTGGTTTATTTACACACACACACACACACACACACACACACACACACACACACACAACGAACGCACGCACGCAGCAAGAAACCAACCAAAAAATAAACACGCATAGGTACACATACCTTTTCTTCCTTCCACACTTTCCTTGTATCATTATTGGTGTCACACATCCCAACTGTGTGTATCTCTTTCGCTTTATCTGTCATTCCGACAGCCTCGTTCTCGCTCTCTACTCCATAATTACACTGATACCACAACTCATTGTCCACTCTCTCTTTCACACACTCTCTCACTCTGTCGTCTTACATCTTCCGCCATCATTATTTGTCTATCACAGTGGTGGCCAAACCGCGTCTCGTGAGCCATATAAAGCCCTCTGACTTTTAATATGCAGCCCGTGGAAATATGTCGGATGAGCTCCATCACACTTAAGGAAAATAACAAAAATTTCAAGCTTTATAATTATTTACTGGGAATGAATTGGGATCCCATTAGATTAAAACGTAATTTAAATGTTTATGGTTAGTAAAAATATCTAAGAATTTAAAATCCAATTTTTTTTTTTAATTTTTTTTATCAACCTCAATGGTTTATTTAATGCCGACAAGATTTTTATTGCTGGTAATATTTTTTTTAAATGTACTGTTGCTAATATTTTATATTTTTAAAAAAATATATCGCTGGTAATTTTTTTTTTTCTTTCAAAAACCTATTTTTCGTAATAATTTTCCTCTAAAAATTAATTGCTGGTAATGATTTTTTACAAAGATGTATTACTGATATTAAAACCTAATTTTAAACTTTCATTGTGATTTGACCCCAGTTTGTGGGTTAACTATTTGGGAAAATAACAGGTGCTACTACACCGGATCAGGATGACCCTGTGAACACCAGCAATTAAGAGGTGGTTCCACACTCCACAAAACCTCCTGATCAGAGGCCTTGCTGCCGGATGTAGTTTATCGTCTTACCGAGGACGCTCCGAATTTTAATGCTAAATCTGAGTGAGGCATTGTTCTTTAACGGTGAGGGAAGGAATGATGGGATGCAGGGGGATTGAAGAAGTTTACGGCTGAGCAAGGGCTATGGGGGAGGGGGTTAAAGATTTAGGTGCGCCGTGGGTTGTGTGGATATAAAATTGGCTAAATTATGAGTTGTCGAGAGTTTTTTGAATTTTTAAAGTTTTTTTTTTATATAGACTTTATAAAGAATATATATATTTATATAGACTTTATAAAGAAAAAAAAAAATATATATATATGCATTTGTACCATTCTATCCGCTGTAGCAAAATTCTCGTATGCTCAGTCTGAAATGGTGCAATGTTTTCTTCTAATTTATATACAGCCACTAGTACTCATATGATCACCGAAGTTAAGCAACGTCGAGACTGGTCACTAGTATGATGCATGAACACTTGGGCATACCAGATGTTGTAAGCTTTGATGTGCAGTTGGTGTCGAGTTCCAAATACAGTTGAGTTCATATTCATGATTTCCTCATACCCATAGAAATTAACATTATGAATATATGTGCTTATAAACCTCCGTAAAGTTTCTAAATAAGTTATTCAAAAATTTGCTTGAAAATGAAACAGAACTAGGGAATTTAATTTAATTTAATTCTCTATAATTGAATTTGAAGTTTTTAATTTCTGTTTTTGAAACATGGTAATTCCTGTAAAGCTATGAAACCATATTTTTAAATAAGTAAATTCATAATATTTATGCTCAGTAGATTTGCATTGAGCACTGTTGTATATATATATATATATATATATATATATATATATATATATATATATATATATATATATATATAACAACTAAAAAGTTGCAAATTAAAAAAATAATATTTTGTATGTATGTATAAATACTTTATTTATTTATATTTTTTCACATATATTTTTTATATTTATTTATATATATATATATATATATATATATATATATATATATATATATATGTAGTTTGATATTTCAGATCGACCTCGATCTTTCTTCAGAAATAAAAACAGTTATTTCTGAAGAAAGAACGTGGTCGATCTGAAATATCAAACTACACATATGAATAAATATAAAATATATATATATAAAATATAAATAAATAATTTCATAAAAACATTATTATTTTTTTTAATTTTCAACTTTTTAGTTGTTTTTTCTATATATACATATTAAGAAAGTATACGTGACTTCTTATTATGCTATATATATATATATATATATATATATATATATATATAATAGAATGCATTGTTTCAGTTATTATGAGTGATCTAATGCTATGTAAAGATATTTACAATAGAGTGAACCACCCGACCATGGTGGGCGGGGCAGGTTGGGGACCCGGGTGTTTTTTTGTGTCCCTCGCTGCCTGCATTTATATACGTTACAAATTAAACTAAACACAACTGATTATTTAAGAATTAAAAATTTTCCAGATTCTGGCGTAATTCTGGGGTCTTTTTTTTTTTTTTTTTTTCGTCAAAGTCCCTGAATTTGTCTTGCTAAAAAAAAAAAAAAAAAAAAAAAAAAAAAAAACACTGTATAAAACTGACTACTATTTTTTATCGATAATGTTGGATGTGTTCAATTATTCAACATTTTAACAAGAAAAATCTCTCCTTTATGTTAAAATCTGCCACAAAACATCGTTGATTTATTTAAGATGGAATGATCTATTATGTCATGTATTTAATTTGTATTGAAATACATTTTATTTATTTTCAGTTTTTCTAGTTGAATTGTTCACCTATATTGCATAGGATCCATTATTGTATATAATTAAGTTATAATAAAGAAATTGTATATTTTTTTTAAATGAATATAGCTTTCTGACAACTCAGATGTAGCAGAATGGTGATGCCATATATGATAAGATTTGGGGGGCTTTAGATCCTTGCACTGACCCTATTTTGCTGTGAAAAGGAGAAAAGAGTGAGGGGAGGTGAAGGATTCATCATTTATTTCTTGCAACTACCTCAAAGTCCGCATTGATCAAAGTCTTTTCCTGGGGTGAGTTTTGCTAAGACTTATTCTGTCCTCATTTAACAGGTGCCATTTTGAATCCTTTGTCTCATTCAAAGTTATCACCCCCACTAAATCCTTACTGACCAATTAATACCAACTTTTTTTTTTCACCTCGTTTAATGTGTTTAAATTAAATTGTACAACTTATTGATAAGAAAAAATTGTACAACTTATTGATAAGAAAAAATTGTACAACTTATTGATAAGAAAAAAAGTATTAGGTTGGGGCAAAAATAATGACGTAATAATGTCGTTTTTTGACGTATTTTTTAACGTCAAAAAACGACATTATTACGTCATTATTTTTGCACCAATCTAATAGATGTTAAAAATTGCAAAGCATTGTTGATTTATTTAAAATGGAATGATTTATTATATGTTTCTAATTTGTATATCGATACATTGTATTTATTTTCAATTTTTCTGGTTAATTTATTTACCTATATTGTTTATGATCCATTATTATATTTAATTAGTTTACAATAAAATTTGTATTTTATATGAATACTATCTTATGAAAATTGAAATGTAATAGAGTTGGATCTCGTATCATAGATTCGAGGCGAACGTAAGCTTTGCGCCGGCCCTGCAGATTGGTAACCTTCATTCAGTGTTTTACTGCCTGAGAATGTCTAATTACGATTTGAAGCTGGAAATGATTAAGATTAAACTCTGAAAAAAAAAACTGAAGGTATGTAACAGGTTGATCGACATTAGTTCATCATTTTACTGCATGAGAAATGCCTACAGACGATTTGAAGGAGGAAAAATAGTCAAGACTGTGAAAAAAAATAAGGGAATCTAATGACGTATCGGGGTGAATAAAGAACAGAAAGAACGAATTAAAAATAATATACCTAGAAAAACTGTTTTTTGAGGAAAGACTCTAGGAATATTTGAACCGGAAATAAACAAATTAATTCAGATGTAGTAATCTCCTTGAAGATGTAGGAGAGACACGAAAACAAAGAGATGTAGTAATCTCCTTGAAGATGTAGGAGAGACACGAAAACAAAGAGATGTAGTAATCTCCTTGAAGATGTAGGAGAGACACGAAAACAAAGAGATGTAGTAATCTCCTTGAAGATGTAGGAGAGACACGAAAACAAAGAGATGTAGTAATCTCCTTGAAGATGTAGGAGAGACACGAAAACAAAGAGATGTAGTAATCTCCTTGAAGATGGAGGAGAGACACGAAAACAAAGAGATGTAGTAATATCCTTGAAGATGGAGGAGAGACACGAAAACAAAGATATGTAGTTATCTCCTTGAAGATGTAGGAGAGACACGAAAAGAAAGAGATGTTGTAATCCCCTTGAAGATGTAGGAGAGACACGAAAACAAAGAGAGGTATTAACCCCCTTGAAGATGTAGGAGAGACACGAAAACAAAGAGATGTAGTAATCTCCTTGAAGATGGAAGAGAGACACGAAAACAAAGATATGTAGTTATCTCCTTGAAGATATAGGAGAAACACGAAAACAAAGAGATGTAGTAATCTCCTTGAAGATGTAGGAGAGACACGAAAACAAAGAGATGTAGTTATCTCCTTGAAGATGTAGGAGAGACACGAAACCAAAGAGATGTAGTAATCTCGTTGAATATGTAGGAGAGACACAAAAACAAAGAGATGCAGTAATCTCCTTGAAGATGGAGGAGAGACACTAAAACAAAGAGATGTAGTAATCTCGTTTGAGATGTAGGAGAAACACGAAAACAAAGTGATGTAGTAATCTCTTTGAAAATGTAGGAGAGACACGAAGCTACAGAAATGTGGTTCTACAAAAGGATGCCGAGGATACCCTGGGCTGAACATATGAGCAATGACGGATTTTTATAGAAAATGGCAAAAAAGAAAGCACGGAATAGTAATGTATAGCGGCTCAGATTGAGGAATCGAGTTGGAATCGGAGAGCCGAGTTCGAATTACATTATATTCACTTGCGAGATAATATCCTTAGGAAAGATATGAATTCCCTTCTTCCCCCACTCCAGCTATGGATAAATAGTAGGATGCACCAGGTTCTATAGCCTTGGATGGTAACTGGTCTATTGCGGAAAGAAATGGAAACCTACTGCGGTAAAAGGAAAAAGAAAATTTGCCTTGTCAGTCATGTATCGAAAGATACATGATCGCCTAAGCGTGTATCACGCATGGCACTTAACTGACTGACTGACTTTCCTATCGAATCCATTACATTCACATACGTGCTAATAACCTCCGGAAAGGTATCAATCTTCTCCACTCCCCGTCTATGGGTAAATAGCAGGACAGAACAGGTTCTATAGCCTTAGATGGTAACTGGTCTACTGCAGAAAGAAATGTCAACCTACCGCGGGAAAAAAATCTGCCTCGTCAGTCATGTATCGAAAGATACATGATCGCCTAAGCGTGTATCACGGATGGCACATAACGGACTGAAATGAAGCATAAATTTGTGATCATCAAATAAGTGTATATTGGATATTGTGTTTAATTAAGTTCACAAATTTGATGACATCTGCCCAAATGTCTAAGGTTCGTCAAATGTTTGTACATTTTCTAGCCATCCATAGCAGAAATAGCAGAGGAGGTCACGCTGGACTAATCGGAGAGCCGATTTCTAGACGAATCCATTACATTCACTTACATACTAATACCCTTGGGAAAAGTATGAAGCCTCTTCTTCTCCCCACTCCAGCTATGGGTAAATAGCAGGACAGAACAGGTTCTACAGGCTTTGGTTGGCAACTGGTCTACTGCAGAAAGAAATGTCAACCTAATGTGGGAAAACATATCTGCCTAATCAGTCATGTATCGATAGATACATGATCGCCCAAGCGTGTATCACGCATGGTACGTCAGACTGATTCTTATCATCAGGAAGAATCAGTTGAAATTTCTGGGACCTATAATGACGAAAGAAGACTGATTGAAGGTAAAAGGGTCAGAGGAAAGGAATGCACAACCTACCTAAAGAGTTTGAGCGAATGGATGGCGGAACAGTGTTAGAAAGATATAGCGTAAAAACAAAAGATATTAAGAGATAGAAAGGGAAAGCAAAATGCGGAGAGCCATGATCGCCGACGTCCTGAAGAGACACGTCACATAGAAGGTACCCAGGGAAACTAATTAAGTGCTGAATAGATAAATTAAAAAAGAACGACGTAAAATGATTGGTGGGGTGACGTAGAGCTCTAGGAAATATTTGAACCAGAAATAAGCCAATTCATTAACATTTAGTAATGCTGGACAATCTCCTCCATGGTGAAGAAGACACTTGAAGCAACAAAAATGTGGTTCTCCAGTAGGATGTTGAGAATACTATAGACGAAACGTGTAAGCAACGATGAAATTCTAGAGACAATGGTAACAAAAAGGACACTTATGCTTAACATTTTGGGGGCCATAATGAGAAAAGAGGGCTTGGAAAATTTGATCCTCACAGGATATATTAATGGCAAGAGGGACAGAAAAATCAATGCATCACGAGTTTGAGAGGATGGATGGCGGAGCAGAGTTTGAAAGCGATGGTGTAAAGGCAAAAGAGCTACAAAGGACAGGAAATTGTGGAGAGCCATGATCGCTAACGTCCTGAAGGGACACGGTATATACCAGGTGCCAAGATAAGTGTTAAGGAGAGAAATGGATGAAAGAACGGATTAAAAATAATAATAAAGCTCCAGGAAGATTTGAACCTGAAATAAACCACTTCATTCAATTCCAAAAGGAGGGATAGGGGAGGGTTGGTCTTCACTATGTCTTATCTTAAACTTAGCAAGCCACGATTACCAACTCAAATATACCACAGCATTCCTTACAGCAAAACATATTCTTACTTACCGTTCTTACTACAGTCACTGTAATGGCACAAAGGCTCTATCTACTCCTAGCTGGTTTCCAGTATGTATTAGGTTGGTGCAAAAATAATGTCGTTTTTTTGACATAAAAAAACATATGTGAGAAAACGACATTATTTTTGCACCAACCTAATACAATTTGTCTGTGGTGGGCGGGGATAAAAATGACAACATTTAAAAATGAATATTTACAATGAATACAGATTACATGCAAGAAAGGTCGACGAAAGACCGGTTTCGGCGGGATTATAACTTTTTTAATGTAGGTACGAACAAAACATTTGATCGGGAAATTGAGACCTGAGGAAAAGAAACAAAAAACTTCCATACAAATAGATTTGTATCGCTAAATCTTAATTTTGTAGGAAATGCAACCCTCGAGAGACACTCAAGATAGAGAGAGAGAGTTAATGCTAAAATGTAATGATAAATGACGTGTGTGATATGAATAAAAGAGGAGTTGATAGGATGTGAGGATCATGAAAATGGTGATTTAATAGGTTCGATGTGGCACAAGGCTGGTAGTAGTGAGCACCTAGTGGAGGACAAGGAGGATTGATAATGAGTGACGCTTTATTTGAAAACGTTATGGTCGTAGTGTTCAGGGAATTTTGTTTCACTGAACAAGAGTTCTTGGGAAAAAGCTGTTTTGAGTGAAACATCCTCTTTATATTTGGAATACGGGGGAAACGACTCCGTGGAAGTGACAGGGCGTATCTTAGATTTAAAGACCTGAACTAAACAATGTGACTCAGCTGAACATTTATTTACTGATAGTTCACCCAATGCAAGGCCCAAGGGCAACTCAAGGTAGAGTGTGACTGTGTGGGAATGTAAAGGAAGTGGGAAGTGATGAGTATTATGAGAATAAGTAGGGTAGATATTGGTTGACCTTGGACTTAAACAGAGCAAGATTGTAGTTGTCAGGGAACCATTCTTTCGAGAGTGTTTGGTTTGGTTTGGTTTATTTTGTTTTACGGCATACCAATTAATTAATGCCGACAACATTTTGAGGATAGATTCGTATGAATAGAATATGTATTCTTTGGTTTAGATTGGTTTGGTTTATTTTGTTTTACGGCATATCAACCTCAATGGGTTATTTAATGCCAACAACATTTTTAGGATAGATTCTGATGAATAGAATATCTATTCTTTGGTTTAGATTGGTTTGGTTTATTTTGTTTTACGGCATATCAACCTCAATGGGTTATTTAATGCCGACAACATTTTTAGGATAGATTCTGATGAATAGAATATGTATTCTTTGGTTTAGATTGGTTTGGTTTATTTTGTTTTATAGCATATCAACCTCAATGGGTTATTTAATGCCGACAACATTTTAGGACAGATTCATATGAATAGAATATCTATTCTTTGGTTTAGATTGGTTTGGTTTATTTTGTTTTATGGCATATCAACCTCAACGGGTTATTTAATGGTGATAAAAATTTTTATTGCTGGTAATATTTTGTTTTGTCAAAAATCTGTTTCTGGTAATATGTTTTCTTCAAAATTGTATTGCTGGTAATAATTAAAAAAAAACTATTGCTGGTAATAGTTAACTATTTGCCCATATCTAGGACCCTAACAGGTGCTACCGCCCCAGATCAGGGTGAACCTGGGAGCACCAGCAATTAAGAGGTGGTTCCACGCTCCTCAAAACCTCCTGATCAGAGGCCTTGCTGCGGGACGTAGTTTATCGTCTTACCCAGGGCCCGGATGCAGTTTAACGTCTTACCCAGGACATTCTCTCGAGAGTGTGTTCCACAGAGTAACTATTCTGGGGAAGAAGCTGTTTGGCCGGAATTTTTTTTATCGAAGGAACACGGACATTTGGGGATGGTTTGGTATCGTTAAAACAGCATGGCGGGTCCTATATGTGAAGGTCCAAGATGTCGGCACTAAGGTATGTAACGCTTCCCAGCCGTTGCAATAGCGATGTCTAATGCCTTTGAGAAAGCCATGAATCCACCCATGAATATGGGGAAACAGGATATGTTTTATTGTTAGTTTAACTCATAAAAAACACAATTGCTAATTAACCCATAGCTGGGGGAATACACGTGGATTTATACTTTTCCCAATGGTATTTGCGCGTAATATAACGAACCTGATAGGAATTGGAACTCGGCTCTCCGATTAACAATTCCGATCAATTATCTATTGCAACACACGCACATCCAAGCTTACAGCACCTGGTATTAACAAGCGATCATTCATCTTGCTACTGACCAGTCTCAACTTTCCTTAGCTTCGGTGATCGTACGGGAACCGGTGTCTCAACGTGTTCTGGCCGTAAGCCTGTAGTTGTTAGGTAAGCATCCTCTCGGGAGTCTGTTCACAAAACAAGTTCTGTGGAAGATGATGTCTGAATCAATGGAATACGTAGGGAGTTGAGATTCTTGCTACCGTGAACACGGTATGGTGGCTCCTATCTGTAAAGGTCTGAACTGAAACTAAGGAGAGAAACCAGTTTGAACATCAGGCATATCAATAGCGATATAGAACTGAAAAGCTGATAACGCTTCGCCTGTGAGATAAGGGGTGTAGGTTAGAGAATAGTTCATCACCCACAAGTCCAAACTTCTGAACTGTGTTAAGTATGGACAGCACCAGCCCGGATATGGCAGCAATACTCCATTCTTGGTCTGATATGACTCTTGGGAAGACAGAGGAATGGCAGTGGGAGTTAGGTATTTTCTGGAGTGATAAAATGAAATGACCATTCCTCCAGGATCTTTGGTGATGACATGAATATATGCATTCCATTTGAGGTCTGGTGTGAACTTTTGAACTCTGCCGAGCCTGGACAGTGAGGATTGGGCAACCCCAGTACAGATATGGCAGAAATACTCCATTTTTGGTCTGATCTGACTCTTGTAAAGATAGAGCATGGCAGCAGGAGTTAGGTATCTTTCTGGAGCGATGCAATGAAACCACCATTCTTTGGCGATGGCATGTATATATGCATTCCATTTGAGGTCTAGACTCTGCTCGGTGATGATAAAAAAAAGTATGAATCTAGTTCTGAATGTATTGGATGGTATCAGCCAGTCTTTTCCCCCTTGAGCAGTAAGAGTTAGTTCAGAGGAGAGATCAGCCGATAGGTACTTGTCATCAAGATACTTAGAGGTGCACCCATGCACTATGATAACATTAGAGTATATATTTGTAACGGGAATTACTGATAGAGTAGTGACAAGGTTGTAACATTGCGTTTGTAGGGCAAGAGGCCGCAGATTGTAGACATGAAAAATTTTGAACTCTACCGGTGCTGGAACGGAAAGATATAGGCAGTACAAGCCTGGGTACGTCAGAATTCCTCCATTTCTGGTCTAATCTAAGTCTTCTAAAGATATAGTCTAGAAAAAGCCGAGTACTTCCTGGAGCCATAGAACGAGTCGGTCGTTTTCCACGGCATCTATAGCAATAGACCGTATGCATTTGTCTGTGGTCTCTCGACTTTATGAATTTAAGCGCAGGGAAGGTCTCATAATTATTTACATTTGAAATGGCTAGATGTAACCGCAGGTTCTATATTGACAGTTTCTTCTCTTAGACTTCTCTTTTGTGGAACTCTCTCCCAGTTTCTTCCCTGTGCCATTTCCACAAATATTTTCATGATAATTGTTCCGGTAAAATGTCTTCAATAGTCCTCGACTTGATAAATTTAAGTTCAGTGCTAGATTGACGGCAAGGTCTCAGCATTTTTACAGTTGAAATCGCTAGATGTAGCCGTAATTTCTCCTGCTATATATTTAGAGATTCTTGAAAAATCCAAAGAAGAATCTGCAATGTTATTGGTCCTTACCTGGCATCATGGCTTCTGTCCTTTCCCAACCGCTTTAATGTAGCTTCCCCTGTATCTTTTCTTTGCACTATACTACCTAGAGTTTATGAATTAAAGCGTGTTACTAGACTACCAGTAACATCTCATCATTTTACAGGTGAAATATCTTTACGTAACCGTAAGTTCTATGGTAACAGTTTCTTCTACCACACGTAACGCTTGTGTTACTCTCTTCCGGTTTTTGGCATGCCAGTCAACTCTGATCTTCCGTCCTGGGTATGACGATAAACTACATCCGCCTGCAGGGTAAGACGATAAACTACATCCGCCTGCAGGGTAAGACGATAAACTACATCCGCCTGCAGGGTAAGACGATAAACTGCGTCCAACATTAAGATCTCTGATCACGAGGTTTTGAGGAACGTGGAACCACCTCTTAAATGCTGGTGTTCCCAGGTCCGCCCTGACCCGGGGTGGTAGCACCTGTTAGGGTCCCAGCTATGAGCAAATAGTTAACCCGGAAACTGGGGTAAAAACACTATGAAAGTCTAAAAACAGGTTTTAATACCAGAAATACTTTGTAAATTTTTGAAGTAAAAATGTATTACCAGCAATACATTAAAAAAAAAAAAAAAAAACTATTACCAGCAATTAATTTTTGAAAAAAAATATTACCAACAATATATTTTTTGAAAAAAATATTACCAGAAATAGATTTTTGAAGGAAAAAATTATTACCAGAAATAGATTATTGAAGGAAAAAATTATTACCAGAAATAGATTTTTGAAGGAAAAAATTATTACCAGAAATAGATTTTTGAAGGAAAAAATTATTACCAGAAATAGATTTTTGAAGGAAAAAATTATTACCAGAAATAGATTTTTGAAGGAAAAAATTATTACCAGAAATAGATTTTTGAAGGAAAAAATTATTACCAGAAATAGATTTTTGACAAAAATAAAATATTACCAACAATAAAAATTTTGTTGGCATTAAATAACCCATTGAGGTTGATATGCTGTAAAACAAAACAAACCAAACCAACTTTGATCTTAAGAAATTTAAATGCAATGTCAAACGTCATCTTCTGTCTTTTTACTTCCTGTTCTTTTATTTTTCTCTCTCCTGTTTTTTCTTCTCATATTCCCTAACACTCAGTACCTCTTTGCATCTTTGTGGCTTTATTGCCTTGCTTTATATGAAATTATAAAAAAAAAGGTGTTCCACATGAAACCTGGCATGAACTTAAGGGTTGATAGTCGTTCAAAACATGGGCCTTCATTCAGGGCGAAATCATCCATCGAGACTGGAGAAAACTCAGGTTTTCGCAACAGTGATAAATTGGTCATCATTTTTTTAAGCAAGTCAATTATTCCACCAATGTTCTGGTAGAGTTTAATCTTAGGTATTTGCCATTTCGTGCTAACCTCTACGTCTACAAGAGCCAGATCAGAATTAAAATGAAGCATTGATGCCATATATGAGCAGGAGCTACGCCGTCCTTTTCACTCTCGATAGAGCCCCAAAAGCGTCTCCTAGTTTTTGTGAGTGACAAATTATTTCCCACTCTACAACTACCCTTCTTAACAGATAAAACGTCGCAAAACTTTCACTGCGCTGGCTCTGTTTCCATGGAAAGTTTTCAAACGAACTATATCCCTGTTATGGGTTCCACCCCTTTTTCATATAAGTGGACTCGACCAGAGTGTTAGTTGGACTGCTGCTGTTAAATACCCAGAGTCAGTCAGAATATAGAGAGAGTGTGAGTAGAGATTGTGATTGAGTTGGAGGTAGAGTAATAGTGTGAGGTAACCGCTTGTAGAAGTCACAGTTACAAGCATGTAGACTCTAAGGAAGTCCTACTTCGAGACAGTATATATATAGATATATTATTATTATTATTGTTAGTAACGGCGTTCCTGGATTTACTAACAGTATTACCCATTGTATTCTTGTGTAAATACATTTAATTTCTTATGTTTAATTCCTGCGTTTGTCATTCATTGGAGACGGAATTTCATCTCGGAATCTACAG
Organism: Acanthosepion lycidas; assembly: GCA_963932145.1. Lineage (NCBI taxonomy): Eukaryota > Metazoa > Mollusca > Cephalopoda > Sepiida > Sepiidae > Acanthosepion > Acanthosepion lycidas. The sequence goes on from OZ010599.1 coordinate 38,049,393, forward strand.
CATCCCTCAGTTCAACAGTTTTAACCTTCACGGCTAAGACAGGCCGTTTTACAGACATTGTAACAAACCGCCCTCAGCATGAATGTCCTTGAAGTTAAGCCCTTTTTTTTCTACAGGTTTTATCTCTGACATAGCTCAAACATCTCAATGGAGGAAAACTGGTGGTTACATTGAATACCTCGAAACCCAAGCTAGCTACATTCCATCATTATTGATCCAACACTAAACTATCTCCAATCGTGATGAACGAATGTTCCCGGTCCTTGAGCACCTTTTAGGATTTAAACTCGACTCAAAGCTCAAGTTGAACTCATACAAACTATGATGGAAAAATGCTACTTGATTCCTGCTATCCTCTACCTTTACAAGAGCCAGATCGGGCCAAAAGGAAATAATGCTGCCATATAAGGACAGGAAATGCACAGTCTTCACTTTACAGTTTCGACATTACAGAAGCGTATCCACGCCCTGGAGCTGGGTAGGGGTAAAATAAATAATTTCTCACCCTACAACTACCCTCTTTCACAGCCGAAACATCGCAAGCCTCTCGCTGCCACATCGCTATTTCCATGGCAAGTGTTCAGACGTACTAAATTCCTTAGTTCCATCAGTTCTAACCTCCTCGACTAGGACCTACTATGCCACACATTTTATAGCGAACCACCATCGTTCCCTTTGTATTCCATTGGTGAGATGTAAGTTCTTCCACTCGAGTAGCTTCATGCTACTCCGTGACACCGACTCCCAATAGACTGTTTCTCCAATCACTACAATCTTACCCTGTTCAAGACTAGGGCTAACCAATATCTCCCCGACATATTCGCATAAACTCTGCCTCTTACTCTACCTTGAATGACTCCGGGGCTTTGTACAGAGTGAACATCATAATAGAAAAAACAAAACCAGAGAGATCAGCAGCAATGATGATGCTGTTTTTGGGTACTGTCGTATCATTTGCATACATGGGGGACAGAACTAATTTCAACTCGGAACCTCAAAAGAGTAATTTGCGTGCTCAGTTTCTAGTGAAAATTTCTTCGAATAGTTCCATTTAGGTGTAAATGTACATGCTTAATTCGAAAATAACAAAGAAATTTTGATAAAATCTACCGTTTCGGAGATATCGACAATAAAATTTCGGACTCATTCGCGTTGCAGTGGGAGAAGTTGATATTAATTCTGCTCCCGACATAGATGTTTTCCAATGGTCTGACGATGTTCTTATGTATTACGTTGTTAGATATTATCGTTCGTCATTTTCAGATGTTCTGCGAATGGGCCCGAAGATTTTTTGTTTGTTTGTTTAAAACTTAACGACCCATCGATCAGCAAGAGATAATTTAAGGTCAAACAGTTGGGGTTTTTTGGGGGTTTTTTTTTCTTTAAATAAGGTTGAAATGCTTTCAAAAAGACTTTCCCTTTCCTTTCCTTCTTTTTCGATGTTGTCTTGCTTTTTGTTTTTAAAAAATTCAGTTTTCAGAGGTGCGTTGTTCTTTGGAAATTTCTCACCTGGCAAGTATCAAAGTTCCCCCTTTCATCATTAGACACCAAATTGGAATTATATTTTATTATATAGTCCAACTTTCCTAAGAAAGGTCAAGATCAAATTGGGGTTTGATTTTTGGAAAAGTTCTTTCAAGTTGTTCACGTAAAATAATTTTCGAATATGTGCCATGTCACCGCAATCAAGCAGGAAGTGCTTCACAGTATAAGCCTCCTGGCATGCTATGCATTCAGGAGGATCTTCGTCTTTTAGGAGGAAGGAGTGAGTTATGTGCGTATGTCCTATGCGAATACAGGATAAAATCACTTCTTCTCTGCGTGATTTTCTGTGTTCGAAGAATAGTCTTGCATAGTATTTTTGCTTCTTAGTAACTTTGGTCATCCCGTGAAAGTCTTGTCTAACGTTATTGAAATGTTATGTTAGATTAGACACCCGTTTGATGTGGAATGTCAAGAAGACTGGAATTAGCATGTTCGACATCTTCTCATTGCTTTTAACCATGGTCGCAAAGCTGGTAAAGCTGCTCCGGACATTTGTGCTATGTACAGAGATGAAACGCTTCAAAAAAATACTCAAGGGGTGGAGTAATTCAGCTGAAAAGACCTGGCCGTCGATACAGTGTCATTAATCAATATAACAATGCCGACACGACGTCGCTAACGTAACTAAACCTGAAATTAAAGCGCTTGGTTGGGAAGTTCTGCCACATCCAACTTATTTTCCCGATTTAACCCCTTCAGACTACCACCATTTTCTAACAATTTGGTATGGGGGTCGCCTAATGCATCGCTTTTTTTTTCTTATGTATTAGGCTGTTACATTCTATCGTTCGTCACTTTCAGATGTTCTGTGAATGATCATGAAGAATAATCTTGCGTAGTATTTTTTGCTTCTTAGTAACTTTGGTCATCCCGTAAAACTGTTGCCTACATTTATTGAAATGTTATTTTAGATAAGACTCTACTTTGATGTGGAATGCCAAGTAGATTGGAATGAGCACGTTCGATACCTTTTTCTCGTTACTTTTAACCAAGGTCGCAAAGCTGGTCGTGATATTAGTGCCGTGTACGGAGATGACTTGATTATCGTCAGAATGGCACAGAAAATTCGCTGGTTCCCAGACTTCATGAATTCAAGCGCCCTACGAGGCTGGTATCCCGTTCTCACCCTTTCACTGTCGAAACTATTAAATGTAGCCGTCTCTTCTACTCCAATAGCTTCATGTCCCGCACCTCTCGCCTGTGGAACTCCCTTCCCTATTTCAGTTTCCCTGAGAGCTATAATCTCCAACTATTCAAATGTAATGTCAATCGACATCTCCAGTTGCCTTGATCTATCCACTATTCTTCTCCCCATCCTTTCCTCTATCACTCCTATCTGATCTTGCTCCAAATCTTCTGTAAACCTCTTGCGTCCTAGTGGCTTCCTGCCTTGCTTGGGGTGAAAAGCTTAAAAAAAATGGTTGTTCCGTTTCAAACTCACATGTTCTCCGTGTTCCAACGATGTGGAGCCTAGATTGTGGCAGAGCTGCTTCGGACATTTGTGCCATTTTACGGAAATGAGATGCTTCAAAAGAATCAAACGGTCAGTGCTGTCTGTTAAACAAATGAATATGTTTAAGGAGTGTAATTCAGCTGAAAAGACCTGACCGGCGACAGACTTCCATTATTCAACATGACAATGCCGACATGTTGCTAATGTGAACAAACCTACAATTAAAGCGCTTGGTTGGGAAGTTCTGCTACACCCACCTTGTTCTCCCGATTTAGTCCCCCCCTTCAGACTACCACCATTTTCTAACAATTTGGTGAAGGGGGTGTTTCGTTTAAAAACGATATGGAGCTTAATACGTTGCTTAATGAATTTTTCAAGTTTAAATCTAGTGATATCTATGGTCGAACATTGAATACTTAGTGGAGTGTTGGCAGGAGGTCATAACTAATGAAGTGGAATAGATTCTTGAATGATTCGTCAGAAAAAAAAAAGTCTGTTAACTGTATCGTGCTAGACATTTTTTTTTTTAATCTCGAGAAGCTTATCTTACATATTTGTACTTCTACCATTCGCCCCTGCTTTGAATATTGCTGCCATATCTTCTCTGGTGTTCCTGCTATATATTTAGAGATTTTAGATAAAATCCAAAGAAGAATCTACAATGTTATTGCTTCTAACATGACATCTCGCCTTCAGTCACTTTCCCACCGCCATGATGTAGATTCCCTGAGCTTTTTCTTTCCACTATGGTACCTAGAGTTTATGAATTTAAGAGCGTCACTAGACTAACGGTAAGGCCTCATTATTTTACAACTGAAATGTCTAGATAAACCGTAAGTTCTATGCTAACAGTTTCTTCTCTCGGACTCTCGGAATTCTTGCTTCCCAGTCAATATTAGTGTTTGAGCCTTATATATATATATATATATATATATATATATATATATAGATAGATAGATAGATAGATATTCATACAGATTTCATTAGATAATATAGACAAGTGTTTTTTCGTAACGTCTGATAAGTTTCATAACATTATCGTTGAACGAAGAATGAAATTCACGATATTGATCCATATTTTTTTAATACTATCTAAGCTTTCGGCTTACATAAGCCATTAGCAAATATGTCAATTACAACATATTAAGCATTATACGGACAAGACAGTGATGATAGTCTGTCATTGTTTACATAGATGATTTCTGAGCAACGATAAACACAAGCATATAAGACGCTAGAAGCGAAAATCGCACCGCATCTCATGACGTCACACATGACCACACGAGAGTGAATTGTAGAAGTATGAATCGAAAGCCGTTGGTATAAACCAATGGCTTCTGTTATCAATTATAGACATTTAAGAATATTTGTAGAGATGCCATAATTGATTTTGTTTAGGTTGGGTTTCAACTGTTTGATGTATAATGCTTCAAGGATTTTTAGTTTTTGTCTATTGTTTTCGTGTCGAAGTATAATTGTGTTTTCGACATGTATTTTACGGAATTGTGTGTGCGGGAAGTCATGTTGTTTTAAATGCCTAAAAATGTTAGAGTTTTCCTTCAAATGTAGTGTCAAGCGTCGTGAAAGTGAGTTTGTGGTGTGACCAACATAAATAGTATTTAATTCGTTGGAGATACACACACACACACACTCTCTCTCTCTCTCTCTCTCTCTCTCGCTCTCTCTCTGTGTATATATATATATATATATATATATATATATATATATATTACGTTATTTGTATTGTTCGGACTGTCATCCTCATCTTCATTACCCTATTCACAACGTTTCGCCCGTTGTACGCTCCGGCCTTCTTCAGGTGAATTTCGAATCGAAACCTTTATTTCGTCCACCGGGGTAGATTGTTCTAGTTCCACATGACATGCCTCTTCGAGATGTCTCAGTTATTTCATTTCTCAACTCTCCAAGGAAACATGCCTCAGTGAATAAAGGCATTGGTTAGATCCAGTAACTAGACCCAAAGAGTTGTGAGCTCAATGCCAGGCTACAGCAATGTTGAACCAAAACTTGGCATCGACTTTCTCGTTCTCGCAGACGTGACATGACTTCTCTCTGTCATTTTTACAGATATTTTCATGCTAACTGCTCTTTCGAGCTTTTTTTTCCTGGTGCCCCGACTACATGAATTTAAGTGCACTACTCGAGTGGCAACTAGGTCTCACTCACCCTTTTACTTTTGAAATAGTTAAATCTAACCGACATTTCTACTCCAACAGTTTCTTTTCTTACACTTTTCACATGTGGAACTCCATCCCGTTTACTTGCTTCCCTGATAACTAGAATCTTCAAAAATTAAAATGCAACATCAACCGCCATCTTCTATCTTGTTGAACTCCATTCATCTTTAATGTTTTCCTCAAACCCCCACCTCCGTATACTCAGTCTTTTCACGCACTTTCACTCTCTGTAACCCTCTGCGTACTAGTGGGATTCCCACCTTGCTTGGGGTGAATTTTATATATATATATATATATATATATATATATATATATATATATATATATATATATATATATATATTATAATAAGATTTATTACATTTATTATAACATATTTTACATCGTAACACAAAAATTTCTATGTTTCGGAACATAAAAATTATTCCACCATCAAGCGATGTTGGGTAACTTCAAATTTCACAAGTAAATAATTTTCATCATAAGTTAGCCAACATCGTCTGATGATGGAATAATTTTTAATTTCAGAAACATAGAAATGTTTGTGTAGCGATGAAAAAATATTTTATAATAAAAATATTATTATAATATTTTGCTCTAAGTTATAATGAGCACTTTTTAAAGTAAATGCTAAGAACGGCGAATTCTTAATCTGTATCGTCTTTCTTGTATATATATATATATATATATATATATATATATATATATATAAGTACATTACTATAGAAGTAATAAAATTCCAGCAACACTGTTCATAAAATCTCTCTCTCTCTCTCTCTATATATATATATATATATATATATATATATATATAAGAAACACACAGACACACACAGAGAGAAAATATCAAAAGATCAACATTACACTAATAAATTGTACATAAATTATTTTTACCTTAGTATAAAAATAACGAAAATCAGCAGTCAATGGTTGAAACTTCCTGACGAAAGACCGTGTGTGTGTGTGCGCGCGCGCTCGCGTGTGTGTGTGTGTGTGTGTTTGTGCGCGCGCGCGCGTGTGTGTGTGAAAAAGAAAAAAGGTAAATAAAGACAGTGTTGAAAAAAAAAAGAAGAGAAAGAGTGACTTTATATATCCTTATCACGTCTCTCTCTAGGTCTTTCCTTCTTTCTTTCTTTTCTTCTTTTCTTCATTTTTTATGGCTGTCTTCTTCAAGCTTGGCTTTGCATAAATTAACTGAGGCGCCCTCTAGCGAAGACAGTTTAAGAGTTTAAAATTCTGTGAGATAGAAACAAATTCATGAGACTTTATGACCCTTGAAGAGCAATCGATGTGCCACTAAATAAATTCCGTTTCCCTTCACTTTCTTTGTTATAAATATACAGCGTTTTTCATTTCTTTCTTTCTTTCTTTTTCATTCCGCACTTTCTCTCTTCCTCTCCCTCCCTCTGTCCTTCTCTTTCTCTTTTCTTTATTTTATTTCTGTCTCTTCAGTTCGTTTTTCTTTTATCATTTCTCTCTCAGACTGGATTTCTTCTTCTCCTGCTCCTCCTCCTTCTTTGCTGTCCTGTTTTGCTTCATTTCACACTGGGCTGCTGTTCTATGTTTTTTACTTCAATGCAACCCTTCCTGTCACCGCACTCCCAAAACCCCACTAATATCCCGTATCCGGACCCCAAATACCCAAACCTCTTTGACTACGGTCCACCAGCCTTATCATTATCAACTTTTGTTCTCCCTTGCCTCGGATATCTGCTTTATCAACATTATCTTCAATGCAAGCGAACGGCTTTTAACAAGCGAAGTCCATTTTAACTGCTGTCAAAGCCATCTGTGGCCAAAGACAGTGGTTGGTGCGAGAAAGAAAGAAAGAAAGAAAGAAAGAAAGAAAGAAAGAAAGAAAGAAAGAAAGAAAAAACATAAAGACAAAAGAGGGAGTGTTTAAAGAGCCACAGAAAAAGATGGCGTGGGGACATATTGTAGAATAAGAAAAATGACAGCGTGAAAGAAAGAACGAATCAATGAAAAAAGAAAGAAAAAATGGATGAATGAAAGAAAAAAGAAAGAAAAACGAATGAATGAATGAATGAAAAAAGAATGAAAAAGAATGGATGAATGAATGAATGAATGAATGAAAGAAAAAAAAAGGAAAAGAATGAATGAATGAATGAATGAATGAAAAAAAGAATGAAAAAGAATGGATGATGAAAGAAAAAAGAAAGAAAAATGGACGACTGAAAGAAAAAAGAAAGAAAAAAGAATGAATGAATGAAAGAAAAAAGAAAGAAAAAGAATGAATGAATGAAAAAAAGAATGAAAAAGAATGGATGATGAAAGAAAAAAGAAAGAAAAATGGACGACTGAAAGAAAAAAGAAAAAAAAAGAATGAATGAAAGAAAAAAGAAAGAAAAAGAATGAATGAATGAATGAATGAAAAAAGAACGACAAAGAATGAATGATGAAAGAAAAAAGAAAGAAAAAGAATGAATGAATGAAAAAAAAGAATGACAAAGAATGGATGCTGAAAGAAAAAAGAAAGAAAAAAGAATGAATAAATGAAAGAAAGAAAGGAAAAAAAAAAGAGTGAATGAATGAATGAAAAAAGAAAGAAAAATGGTCCAATGAAAGAAAAAAGAAAGAAAAACGAATGACTGAATGAAAGAAAAAAGAATGAATGAAAGAATGAATGAATAAATACGAAGGAATTAAAAATGAAGAGAAAAAGTAGACGAAAGAAGGCACTAGAAGAAAGAAAGAATTTTGAAAGAAAAAAAATTGTTTTCGGTTTTCTTTATTTTTGTTTTGTTTTTTTTAAACAAAAAAGAAGTAACTCAGCTGCAAGAGAGAAACAATCGGGTGGGTTGTGGGTCGCCGAAGCACGTGCAAAATGGGGCGTCTGACGTGGGTGGGTGATTTTAACTGGCGGGTCCCGAGACACCTGTTCGCATCCGTCAAACAATTTCTAATTAAGACGATTCACTTGTCCCTCGGGGATTGCCCAGTGCGCCGGGTCTCGGGCAGGCGTCGAAGAGGAAAGGTCGAAATTGATGGCGGGAAAACGGGCGATGAATGAAATGGGGAGGAGGAGAATAGCGCGCCAAAAACGCTACATTAAATGAATGAATTCGTTCAGGGTGGGTAACGGATGAAGCAATGCTGTTCGGAGCAGGGTTAAAGTGAGAGGGGGGAATTAGTTGACAAATGAAGCCAGGAATAAAGTGGCAACGAAGAAGGAGAAAAGGGAAATAAGCTAAATGGGGAGAAGAGGGAAGATGATACAAAGAAAGCGGGGAGCAATGACAAAAGAAAAATGAGATTAAAATCATAAAAGGGAAAAAGATTACTAGGAAAATAAACTGAGTAACAGAGAAACACGACAATAAAGAGAAAAATAACATGGTGGAAAAGAAAGAGAGAGAGAAAGAAAGAAAGAAAGAAAGAAAGAAAGAAAGAAAGAAAGAAAGAAAGAAAAAATGCAAGGAAACAATTACAGAAAAAGAAGACAATGAAAAGAAAGAAAGAAAGAAAGAAAGAAAGAAAGAAAGAAAGAAAGAAAGAAAGAACGAAAAAAGAAAGAAAAGACGCAAGGAAAAAATTACAGAAAAAGAAAAATTGAAAATAAAGAAAGAAAGAAAGAAAAGATGCAAGGAAACAATTACAGAAAAAGAAAACAATGAAAATAAAGAAGGAAAGAAAGAAAAAAAGAAAAGAAAAGAAAAGAAAGAAATAAAGAAAAGATGCATAGAAAGACTTACAGAAAAAGAAATGTATTAAGGAAAAGAAAGAAAGAAAGAAAGAAAGAAAGAAAGAAAGAAAGAAAGAAAGAAAAGATGCAAGGAAACAATTACAGAAAAAAAACAATGAAGAAGAAAAGAAAGAAAAGAAAAGAAAAGAAAGAAAGAATGAAAACATGCGTAGAAAGAATTACAGAAAAAGAAATCTATTGAGGAAAAGAAAGAAAGAAAGAAAAAAGAAAGAAAGAAAGAAAGAAAGAAAAGACGCGAGGAAAAAATTACAGAAAAAGAAAAACATGAAAATAAAGAAAAAGAACAAAATTACCGAAAAGAAAGAAAGAAATGCAGAAAGCGAGAAAGGGAAAAATAAAGAAAAAGAAAGAACAAAAGAAAGTAAGAAAGAAAAAAAATTAAAAGAGGACTAAAACAAAACACCAAAAAAAAAAAAAAAAGAAAAAAGAAATAATCCCGGAAAAGAAAGAAATACAGAGAAAGAAAAGAATCAAGAAAATAAAAAAATAAATTCGTTCTATGAAAGAAATACAGAAGAGTAAAAGAAAACAAACAAGAAGCGAAAGAAAGAAAGAAAATGAGAATAAAATTAAATGGTCCTAAAACAAAACACAAACCAAAAGAAAACTCACGGAAAACAAAGAAAGAAAGAAAGAAAGAAAGAAAGAAAGAACGAACGAAAGAAAGAAAGAAAGAGAGAATAAAATTAAAAGGTGCTAATACAAAATACACACCAAAAAGAAAGGGTTTTAAGAAAAAAAAAGAAAGAAATCGAAAAAGTGTTGCAAGACTGAAATGCTGTGTTTTTCGCCTTCCAATATCATCCGGACATATTCCAGCAACTGACGTGTCTAGCGTTGGTCTTCGGACATGAGAAAGACGGACAGGAGCTGGTTAAAAAAAATCAGAGAGAGAGAGAGAGAGAGAGAGAGAAAGAGAGAGAGAAAGAAAGAGAGAAGGAGAATAGGTCGAGAGAAATAAAAAAAAGGTGGTAATTGGGTGGAGGAAAGAAATAAAGATGTAAGCAACGGGCAATATTGAGTAAAATAATTTTTTTTCAAAGCCGATGACAAAAAAAGGCGGGAAAATCGGCCATGTTGAACAAAGTCATTCAGTGAAAAAAAAACCCAAAAAAACAGAAAGTGTAATGTAAAAAAAAAAAAAAAATCGCAAGAAAGAAAGACTGGATAGAGGGTCTGGTGATAAACTTGAACGAATATCGTTTGAGACCGACGGGAAAAAAATGGCGGCGGGAAGTAATTGGACGAATTTTTTTTTTTTTTTTTTTTTTAATAGGCTAGAAGAGAAACTAAAAAATAAATAAAATGGCGAAAGAGACTGAAAGAGAAGCGAGAATTATAAATGGAGATAAACGGAGGTGGTGGTTTAATGAGGGTGAAATGTCCGCATGCGTGATTCCATGCACATATTAGCGCGCATGCGTACACTTCTCTCGGCGCAGACGTTATCACCAGAACGAATCGTGTCAGTAAACCGCTATGTATCGACGCTTTTCTCTTTTCTTCAATAAGGACACATGTACCAACGTGTTTGTTTAGGTTTACAATTATATTATTAAATATATACACCGGAAGAGATAAGGGCAACATGGCAGCATTGGTATTAATAAATAAGTTTACAGATATAAAAAGAGTGAAGGCGTCTATCATGAAGAACTGATCGAATCGGTTGATAAATCCACAAGGCGTTAATGGGAAGTTCTGGGTTCGACCCACTTCTTAAAAACTGAACAAATAACGAACCATCAGACTTTTATGGTCTAGTCGACAAATCTTCAGCACTCCTTGCGCGCGCGCGTGTACATATATATATATATATATATATATATATATATATATATATATATATATATGAGATCCGGGTTCGAATCTCGTCATGGTCGGTTTGTAAGAAAGGAGACTTTCTGATGCTATCAGAATGAACCGAGGTCGACCCCAGCGTGCGGCACCTTTGACCCAAGCATTGGGAGTGAAATTTGGTAAACGGAACCCTTGCGGGCCGTCGATAGATGTGCTAGCACGAAGTTACAAGACATAGTGACCGAGGCTTGAGCGTGACATTGTTCAAATTGTTGATCACACGAGATAACACGCTCTCTCCCAGAAACTGTAACTAAGGTGTGCTAAGCATAGTTGCAGTATAGACTACAGGTTGGCCCTTTGGGCGTTGAGTAAGTACAAATGGGCCTGAGCGAGCGTCTGCAAAATGTATTGGCTAGCCGCTCTAGTGGACAGCTATTACCATATATATATATATATATATATATATATATATATATATATATATGTGTGTGTGTGTGTGTGTGTGTGTATACCTTTTAGGCGTGGCTGTTTTCAATCTTCCTTTTTCATTTCTATCCCTATATATATATATATATATATATATATATATATATATATATATATATATATATTGAACAATAAAAAAAATTAAAAAATTAAAATCTTCAGACACACTGGGTTGTAGATTAATATTCTTTCGTTTTTTTTATTATTATTCCATTTAGATTCCTCGACTAGTTTCGGCCGAAATGGCCATCATATATATATATATATATATATATATGAAGAATACTGTCGGATCTGTATCCATATATTTGCTTACATATATATATATATATATATATATATATATATATATATATATATATATATATATATGTTTCATAAGTGTATAACCACTCTGAGGATGGCTCATGTGAGCCGAAAGCTTAGGATCAACTTAAAAAATATCCAAATGTTGAACAATTTTTGTCTCTATTTTCACCAGAAATTTGAGCAGTCGAACATTAGAACGGCTCAAGATCAGACATAATGTACATTCGTTGTCTGTTATATTTAATAATATATATTTGAATAATGATCTGCTGTCCCAATACAATATATATATATATATATATATATATATATATATATATATATATGTAATTAAAATTTAGTTATAATTTATTTTTTATTAATTCAAACGTTATTATAGTGGATGCCCATATTTGAAAAAGACGCCCCATTTTTATTTTATTCTAAACATTGAGTATTACTTCTATCAGCATGTGGTTTGCGAGAAGTTTAAAAAAATAAGTTTTAAGTTTTAAAAAAAGAAAATCTCTCGAGCAGGTTTCTCTTACAAAGGCTCGATCCCCGACGGATAGCATATTTTCTTTATGCAGATTACTTGAATGCACAAGCCGATAGACGTAATACACCTTTATAAATCCAGTCTGCCGCTTCTGCTAGGTATCTAGAGATTCTTGTCAGCATCCAAAGAAACATCTGCAAAATTACCGGTACTGAATAGGCATCTCGGCTTCAATCACATTCCCACCGCCTTAACCTAGCTTGTCCGTGTTTTTTCTATGAATTGTTTCATGGTAATTGTTCTGATGGGCTTTCCACTTTGATGCATCGAATTCACGAATTTAACTGCAGTACTAGGTTGGCGGTTAGGTCTCATCATGTTAAAGTTGAAATGGGTAAATGTAACCGTAAGTTCTATTCTACTAATTTCTTCTATTGTACTTCTTGGCTGTGGAACTCTCTTCCAGCTTCTTGCTTTCCTGTCAACTAGGATCTTCAAATATGCATAGGTAATGTCAATCGTCAGCTTTTGTTCTCTTGAATCATGTTCTTTTCTTTTTATTTCTACAGAATAACGTTTGTTTTTTTGTTTGTTTTTATCTCTGTAACTCCTTGCATCTTAGTAGCTTTATTGCCTTACTTGGGGAGAAATGATAAAAAAAAAAAGACAAACAAACAGAAGATTCCGATACTAGAACATATTCAAAAATTGTTCACCTCAAAAATTACTTTTGCTTTTAATTAAAACTACATTCTCTGACCATAATTTTGATTCAAATAACTCATTATTTACATTGTTCGGATTTTATTGTCACATTCACGACGTTTCAACCGTTGTACGTCCCGGCCTTCTTCAGGTGCTATTTGTTGGAATTCCGAACTGAACGCTTTATTTGGTCCACGGTGTGTTTGTTTTTGTGCGTGTGGGGGGGGGGGTGATTGTTTGAATCCCACCTACCATTCCTTTGAATATCTCAATTGCACATAATTCGCCTTTATAAGTTTTCGTTATCTCCACCTCCAAGTTTTTGACACCTGGGATTGAACTCACAAATCTTTGGATCAAGTCACCTTTAGGATCAATCAACCAACGATTGTATCCACTGAGCCATGTTCCCACCCCCAAGTACAACGACCGAAAAGTCGTGAATATGAAAATAAAGAATTTAGTGATGCCAATCTTACAAATTAACCCATAGCTGGGGGGAAAGGGAAGATTCATACCTTATCATAATTTTATAAACAAACAGCAAATTATAATGTGGATATAAGGTTGGCGATCAATTCTATATTACAATCAATAGATAAACAGATCCCTCACTTTATAGCCACGGTAGTTGGTATGCATTTATATTCCAGAGAATGTAATTAAATCTAAAACATTTACCTGTGTAGCTAATCAGTACTTGACTGATTCGTTTTCCAGGGTTTATCGACACTTTTCAAGTTATTTAAAACCAGGAAATATTTTTTGAGATAATAATGGTTTATTGCTTTAAGTCTTACTAATTAACCCATATCCTGGAGGAGAAAAGGTGGATTGATACACTTCCCAAAGGTATGTGCGTGTAAGTGAACGAATCCAACAGGAATTTGATCTCGGCTCTCTGATTAACAATTCAGAGCCATTATCCATTGAACCACCTGTACATGCATGCTTACGGCACCAGGTATTCCCAAGTGGTCACTCATCTAAATACTGACCAGGTCCGACGTTGCTTAACTTCGGTGACCGTACGAAAACTTGTCTATCCGCCGCTCTGCTATAATCTCCGCCAAACTACGCCTGCTTCAATTTCATTCTTGCATAAAATGAATTCTTCTTCTTCTCTGTGTCGTATACCTTCAGGACGTGGGCGATCAGTGTTCTCCACAACTTCCCGTCCTTTGTGGTTGTTGTGGATTCCGAGATGAAATTCCGTCTCCAATGAATGACAAATGCAAGAATTAAGAAATTAAATGTATTTACACAATAATACAATGGGTAATACTGTTAGTAAATCCAGGAACGCCGTTAGTAGCAATAATAATAATATATATATATATATATATATATATATATATATATATATATATATATATATATATATATATATATATATATATGTATATGTGTATATATATATATATATATAAAAATAAATAAATAAATCTCCGTAGACGCTCAAGCCAGACTATGCGAAAACTTCCTCCGTCGTAAATTTAGCCGTCCCCACCTTACCGCGACCCGGCATCTATCAAAGTAACTCTATACTGATACAAATTATTAACACCCCACCCCTGCCGATTCTAAACAATCCGCCCTTGATGTTACCATGGAAATTTTTGATTTCAATTCTGACCATACTATTAAAACTTGTAAATTTTAGAAATAAGTTCATTCCCAAAAAACTTCGCTTGAAGATGAAACAGAGCCCACTTTAACTCAAGTTAATTCAAATATTATTTTGAAGTTTTCGGCTCTTGTTTTGAAACATGGGACCTCTTATGTAGGGAGTTGGAATCATATTTTTAAATAAATAATTATATATATATATATATATATATATAGTCTCGAAGTAGGACTTCCTTAGAGCCTACGTGCTTGTAACTGACTTCTACAAGCGGTTATCTCACACTATTACTCTACCTCCAACTCAATCACAATCTCTGCTCACTCTCCCAATCTCTCCCTGCTCGCTCACTCACTCTCTCTCTCTCTCTCTCTCTCTCTCTCTCTCTCTCTCTCTCTCTCTCTCTCTCTCTCTCTCTCTCTCTCTCTCCGTATATTCTGACTGGCTCTGGGTATTTAACGGCAGCAGTCCCAGTAACACTCTGGTCGAGTCCACTTATATGAAAAAGGGGTGGACCCCATAACAGTATTTTTTTTTGCCTTTTTGCTACCCCCTCCTAATCCCTGTTCTGCCAAACATGTACACAACCTCGTTATGTAGGTGATTCGCTGCTTTCTCATTCCTCTTGCCTTCAATATATCCAGTGAGTGTTAAGTTCTCCAAGCTCACTTTCCTTATTATGTGTCTTAGAAATATTTCAACTGTCTCTTTGTGATTCTAAGTACAGTTGTACCTCTTGATTTATACTTCGTCGTTGCTCACATGTTCAGACTAAATCATTCTAAGCATCCTTCTGTAGAACCACATATCTGTTGCTTCAAGTCTCTTCTTTATCTGCGAGGGAATTGCCAATTGTTCACTGTCATATAGGAGGACCGATAATATATAATAATTCAGCACTATTTTGTTTATTCTTCACCGTATTCTTTCGTTTCTTCATACTTTGCTTTGCTTTTGCAAGGCATCTTTCGCTATTCCAATAGTAGTAACAACAACAGTATTGATAATAATAATAATAATAATAATAATAATAATAATAATAAACACTTCCAAAATCGTTCTCAATTCTTATTGTAGATACCCGTAGACACCAATATGTTTATTTTGGTTTAGCAATAGGTTACCCAGTGAGGATCCATATGCCTTAAAACGTAGGATTTTACTGTTAATTTACTAACAGAAGAAGAAGAAGAAGAAGAAGAAGAAGAAGAAGAAATCAGCCCAGGGTGTTGTGATAAAAAGCAATAAAACGAGACAGGAACTAGGGAAAACTACTACTACTACTACTACAATTGCTAGTATTAATAATATCGACCTGCGTAAGACGGTAAGCTACATCCGCGATTTGGGTAAGATGATAAACTACATCCAACAACAAAGCCTTTGATCAGGAGGTTTTGAGGAGCGTGGAAGCACCTCTTAATTGTTGGTGTTCCCAGGTCCACCTTGACCCGGGGTGGTAGCACCTTATAGGGTCCTAGCTATGGGCAAATAGTTAACCTCAAAGCTGGGGTCAAAACACGATGAAAGCATAAAAATAGGTTTTAATACCAGCAATACTCTTTTGGAAAAATTATTACCAACAATACATTATCACAAGCTGTATATTTTTGCAATGCATTTTTTGAAAAAAAAAAAAAAAAAAAAATTTGCAGCAATAAAAATCTTGTCGGCATTAAATAATCCATTGAGGTTGATACGCCGTAAAACAAACCAAACCAAATTAATAATAATAATAATAATAATAATAATAATAATAATCGGTGAAACTTGCTATCACTTAATTAACTGCAATAGCCACAAGCGTATATAAAAGTTAATAATGATGATGATGATGATGACCCTAAAAAAATATTATCAGCATAAAAATCTTGTCGGCATTGAATAAGCAACTGTAGTTGATATGCCGTAAAACAAACCAAACAATATTAATAATAAGAAGAAGAAGAATAACAACAACAACAATAATAACAATAAAATAACAACAATAATAATAATAATAACAATAACAATAATAATAAAAAGAAGAAGATTAAGAAGAAGAAGAAGATTCATAATAATAATAATAATAATAAGAAGAAGAAGAAGAAGAAGAAGAAGAAGAAGAAGAAGATTAATAATAAAAATAAGAAGAAGAAAAAGAAGATTAATAATAATAATAATAATAATAATAATAATAATAAGGAGTTTCAAATGGGCGTAGAGATGCAACTACAGCAGAATACACCGGCTGAAACTGCAAAATACTTAAAAAAGACAGCAAAGACGAATGCAACCGACCAGATACAGAAGCGATGGCAAGATAAACCGCTTCATGGCCAATACTCTGCCCGTACCAAACAAGCTGACGTAGACAAAACCCGTACCCATCAGTGGCTACGCAGTGCAGGGTTGAAAGCGGAAACTGAAGGTTTTATCCTTGCTGCAAAGAACCAATGCTTGCTAACTAGGAATTATCAAGCACATATACTGAAAAATTGTGTCAGCCCAAAATGCAGATTCTGTGATAAATATCCAGAAACGATTGATTATCTTGTATCAGGTTGCACGACGTTGGCACCCACTGAATATAAAACCCGGCATGACAGAGTGGGCCAATATCTGCACTGGAAAATCTGCAACTTCTACGGGAAGGAAACTGAAAGAAACTGGTATGAACACCACCCAGACCCGGTTACGGAGATAGGACCTGTTACAATTCTATGGGACTACACAATTCACACTGACAGAACAATCAAGGCCAACCGACCAGATATTGTTATTAAAGACCACAAACAAAAACGGTGCCTCCTTATTGATATGGCAGTCCCTGCTGACTGCAATGTATCTTTGAAGATGTTCAAAAAGCTTTCAAAATACAAGGACCTTGAAATAGAAATCTCGAAAATATGGCATATGGCAACATCAACAAACCCTGTTGTAGATGGAGCCCTAGGACTGGTTGGAAAAGATTGCAGTAGACTAATTGAAGGGATTCCTGGAAGTCCATGCCTCAAGGAGATACAAAAAATTGTTCTGACAAGTACAGCCCACACTTTACGAAGGACTTTATGTATGTAATTTTTTTTTTTTTTTTTTTTGTCATTGGAAAGTGTCATGATGCCATTTCTAACCTTAGGTGCCTGGGCGGGACCCGGAAAGAAATGTGTAAACGCCAGAAATCAAAGGAAATAAAAATAAATAAATAAATAATAATAATAATAATAATAATAATAACAACAACAATAATAATAATAATAAGAAGAAGAAGAAGAAGAAGAAGAAGAAGAAGATTAATAATAATAATAAGATTAATAATAATAAGAAGAACAATAAGATTAATAATAATAAGAAGATTAATAATAATAAGTAGAAAAATAATAATAATAATAATAACAACAACAACAATAATAATAAGAAGAAGAAGAAGAAGAAGATTAATAATAATAACAATAACAATAACAATAATAATAATAATAATAATAATAATAATAATAATAATAATAATAAGAAGAAGAAGAAGAAGAAGAAGAAGAAGAATGGTGTTTTGCGACTTCATATCTCTTGAATTCTACATTACCGATTAGTCAATAGAAGAAAGCCGTAAACACTAACCACAATACTCCGGGGAAACCTGCTATCATTTAATTTACTACAGTAGCCACAAGAGTAGATAAAAATTATTATTATTAATAATAATAATAATAATAATAATAATAATAATAATAATAGTAATTGATGTCCGTCGGGTAAGTAACAGCTGGAGGTATGAAAACGAGAGGTGAAGCTAAGGTTTGAACCCAGTTTTTCTTCCCTGGACCGATTGTACGGAATGGAAATAAACATCATCCTGAAGCTAAGATCCAGGTGCCCTTGAAATGAAGGGACATTTTGTCTTGTTGTGTCTTTGATAAATGGGTTCCCTTTCTTATAAAGTGATGCGATTGGCAATGATATTGTCAGCTTTTGATGAGAGCTAAAATGATGTCTGACTTGTCTCATGTGGACGACATTGATTCCTTGGCCAAGAAAGTCAGTCCTACCCTCGGGTATGGGGAGTTGTGAAGAGAGGAGAAGATTTTGTGCAGATAGATTGATGGAAAGGGACGAGAAAAGAAAGGAAAAAGGGAAAGGCAAAAAGATAAGAAAGGGAGGAGAAGAGAGAAGATCATGAGAATCAAAGGGAACATCAGAAGAAGGGAGAAAGAGAGAAGATTGTTCGAAAACGAGGAAGAAGGAATGAGAGGGAAGAAGAGAAATGATATGGGAAAGAGAGAGATAATCGCGAAAAGAGAGAAAAGAAGAGAGAAGGAAATGATAATAGATAAAATAGAGGAAGGACGGAAGAAAGGAAGGAAGGAAGGGAGGGAGGGAGGGAGAAATGTGGGAAAGAAATTTGCAGGAATTGAGCGCGTGAGAGTTGAAGAGGCAGGAGAAAAGATAAGCGAGAGAAAAAAAGAGAAAGACATTTTAAAAGTGGAAAGAAAAGGAGAGATGAAAATAGAAATAAAGAAAGAAAAAAGAAAGAAAGAAAGAAAGAAAGAAAGAAAGATAATAAAGGTATTTTCAGGGTGAGATGAAGAATCAAAAAAATAACCAACACGAAAAGAGAAACAAAGAGAGACAAAAAGCAAGAAGATTCTATGACGCCAGATCCTTTCATTTTTTTTGTTTTTGTTTCCTTAATTCTCATATATTTCTTGCCTATTTTTTTTATTATTAATTTATTCGCCTCGGCTTTTAGCTTGGAACAATGTGTTTTACCTGCAAGCGAAAAGACAAACGGCCGCTGCATTTAGGAAGGATTAATTTTCTTGCCCAAGGTGACGGACACTTTTGCTTCAAGATAATTGGCCCTGATTTTAGTGGATTTCAACGGAGGTCACATAGTGATGCAGTAAGACGAGAATAACGTTCAAGAAACGAAGACATACGAAATAAAAGCCGATGACAAAAATGAAAGAAAGAAAAGATAAAGTGCGTTATTTAAGAAACGAGACAAGTTTTCTTTGAAAAGCGAACAATAAAATTCTTTGTGACAAGACGCAGAGCCTCCAGTTAAAAATATCCCGTTGTCCTTAAACAATTTGGAATGAGTTATTTACCATATTTCCCCGCAATTTTGGCGCTCCTTGTCGGTTTTGTGAATTGCAAACAGAAAGGGACAGTATTGTATTGCTTCTTCAGTGGGGCCATTAGTTTGATCATTGATGATTGTCGTTTGGTAAATTACGCTCGACTATGCAGAGATTCAATGCAAGTTTTTCTAGATAGGTTTTGCCACGTTTTCTTCGCTTACTTATTTACCTGTAACAATTATCGCGAATAACGTATGTTTGATATCGATATAATAAACGCTAATGTCAGTGTGTCCCACTTTTTCAATTAAAGGGACACAACTCTCAATAGAGCATTTCCTTCTTCTAAATAGTAAATGCCAATGCCAGTGTGTCATTGTGTCACACTTTTTCAACTTTATTCCTAGAGGCCGTAGTCCAACATATCCTACCATTTTGGAATCAGACCGACTCCGTGAGCAAATTAAAAAAACATTCAGGACCGGATCCAGATCTGCAATACTGAAATTTTGCATTCGCAAGTTTTCATTACTGCCATTTTTTACGTGATTTTTTGCGACGAATTTTTTTTATAACTTGGAAATAAATTTGAGAATAATCGAGATTAATTGCGAAATCTAGTGAAAGTAACCTATGAAATAAAAATAATTGTTTGTACGGAAAGTAAAGGCCTATATACATCAAATTGTCTTTCAATTATGTAGCTGCAGAAGAATTATCGTTGTACTTTTAAAAGGTAAATATTAATGCAATACTTAAATGCAGCGATCAGTTTTGATTTCTTCTGTAGTTTATTGTTGAATATTGAATCTACACCTTCCTACCTGTTGTGATGAAGTCCCAATCAAGAGCCCTTCACAGGAGCTAGTTTAAATGACAGGACGGCGTTTAAGCTAGTTATTATGATGTCTCTCCTTATTGATCAAGATCAAAAATGGACGAAAGGAATTCTGAAAAAAATTGATTAACAAAAAAATAAAGATTCCATCATTTTGCTAATATCCGACACCTAATCTTTCTAAAGAATTTCACTCCGAACAAGGCGATAATGCCACTATGATTCAAGGTGTCACTGGAAGGGAAAGAAGTAGAAGACTTTAGTGAGGAGAAAAGACAATAAAAGAACAGGTTTTAGGAAAACAGAAGATGCCAATAATGCCACTAAGATGCAAGCAGGTTTCTGAGAGGGAAAGAGTATGGGAAAATTTTAGAGAGGAGAAAAGACAATAAAAGAACAGGTTTTAGGAAGAGAGAAGATGGCGATAATGCCACTAAGATGCAAGGAGGTTTTTGGGAGTGAAAGAGGATGAGAAGACTTTAGAGAGGGGAAAAGACAATAAAAGAACAGGTTTTAGGAAGAGAGAAGATGTCGATAATGCCACTAAGATGCAAGGGGGTTACTGGGAGTGAAAGAGAATGAGAAGACTTTTGTGAGTAGAAAGGACAATAAAAGAACAGATTTCAGAAAGACCGAGGGTGACGACTGAAGTTGAATCTAAATTTTTAAAGATTTCAGATGGCAGGGAAGCGATGAACCGGACGAAAGTTCCATAGTTAAGAAGTGAGAATAAAAGAAACTATTAGAATAGAACTTACGGTTATATTTACCAATTTCAACAATAAAAAGATGAGATCAAATTACCAATTTACTAATACGAGGATCAGGAGCTAAGCGGCAGTGATACTAGGAAGCAAAGGGTTACAAAGACTGAAAACAAGTTTAAAGAGGGGTCTTTGAAAAAGGATATAGTAAGGACGGAGATCAGGATCAAGGCAGCAGTGCTACTGGCAAGTAATGCAGTTACCGGGACTGAGAAGAAGAGTAAAGAGGGTTGTTTGAGTAAAGGATATAGAGAATGACGTGGATCAGGATCAAGGCGGCAGTGCCATTAGCTCTCAAGGGGTTGCCCAGACAGAGAGCAAGATAAAAGAGTGTTGTTTCAAGAAAGGATATTGGAAGGACAGGGATCAGTATCAAAGTGGCAGTGCTAGTAGCACACAATGTATTAGGTTGGGGCAAAAATAATGACGTAATAATGTCGTTTTGTGACGTTAAAAAATACGTCAAAAGACGACATTATTACGTCATTATTTTTGCATCAACCTAATAGTTACCGAGACTGAGAGCATGAGTAAAAGGGGTGTTTGAGAAAAGGATATAAAGAAGGACGGGGGTCAGGATCAAGGCGGCAGTGTGATTAGCACGCATGTGTTTAAAGAGACTGAGAGCATGATTAAAAAGAGGTTGGTGAGGAAAGAATATAGAGATCAGGATCAAGAGTGCAATGACAATAGCTTGCAAGGGTTTACTGAAACGGTGCGAAAGAGTAAGGCTGGGTGTGGGTTGAGGAAAGGATATAGAGAAGGACGGGGATCAACATCAAGGCGAAAGTGCCACTAGCTTGCAAGGGGTTGTTGGGACTGAGAGTATGATTAAAGAGTGGTGTTTGATGAAAGGTTGTAGAGAAGAAGGGGGATCAGGATCAACGCAGCAGTGCTCCTGGCAGGCAAGGGGCTACCGAGACAGAAACCCAGTCGTAAAGATGGAGGTTTAAAGAAAGGATATAGAGAAGAACGGGGATAAGGATCAGGTCGGCAGTGCCATTAGCTCGCAAGTCGTCGCCCAGGCTGAGAGTACGATTAAAGAGGGATGTTTGAGGAAAGGTTATAGAGAAGGACGGAGATCAGGATCAAGGTGGCAATGCTACTAGAACGCAAGTGTTTACCGAGACTGAGAGCTAGATTAAAGAGGGGGGTTTGCAGAAAGGATAGAGAGGAGGACGAGGAGCAGATCAAGCGTACAGTGCCACTAGTTCGCAAGTATTTAACGAGATTGAGAACAAGAATAAAAGCTGTGTTTGAAGAAAGGATATAGAGAAAGGCTTGGATCAGGATCAAGGCTGCAATGCTACTGGCACGCAATGTAGTTACCGAGAATGAGAACAAGAGTGAAAGTGGTGTTTGAGGTACGGATATAGTAAGGACGGAGATCAGGATCAAGGCGGCAGTGCTACTTGCAATCAAGGGGCTAACGAGATAGAGAACGAGAGTAAAGCGGGGTGTTTGAGGCAAGGATATAGTAAGGACGAAGATAAGGATCAAGGCGGCAGTGCCATTAGCTCGCAAGACGTCGCCCAGGCTGAGAGCACGATTAAAGAGGGATGTTTGAGGAAAGGTTATAGAGAAGGACGGGGATCAGGATCAAGGGGGCAGTGCTACTTGCAAGGGGCTAACGAGACTGAGAACAAGAGTAAAGCGGGGTGTTTGAGGGAACGATATAGAAAGGATCGAGATCAGGATCAAGGCAGAAGTGCTACTTGCAGTCAAGGGGCTAACGAGACTGAGAACAAGAGTAAAGCGGGGTGTTTGAGGCAAGGATATAGTAAGGATGGCGATCAGGATTAAGGCGGCAGGGCTACTTGCAGTCAAGTGTCTAACGAGACTGAGAACAAGAGTAAAGCGGGGTGTTTGTGGCAAATATATAGTAAGGACGGCGATCAGGATTAAGGCGGCAGTGCTACTTGCAACCAAGGGGCTAACCAGACTAAGAACACGAGTAAAGAGGGGTGTTTGAGGCAAGGATATAGTGAGGACGCAGATCAGGATCAAGGCGGCAGTGCTACTTGCAGTCAAATGTCTAACGAGACTGGGATAAGTGTAAAGCGGTGTGTTTGAGGCAAGTATATAGTAAGGACGAGATCAGGATCAAGGCAGAAGTGCTACTTGCAATGAAATGTCTAACGAGACTGAGAACAATAGTAAAGCGTGCTGTTTGTGTGCAAGGATATAGTAAGGACGGGAATTAGGATCAAGGCAGAAGTGCCACTAGTTCTCAAGGGTTTACCGAGACTGAGAGCCAAAGGAAATGGTGGTGTTTGAGGAAACGGTATCGAGGACGTTGATCATTATCAAGTCTGCAGTGCCTTTCGCTCGAAAGGGGTCACCGAGATTGACAGCAAGATTAAAGGGGTTTGTTTGAGGAAAGGATATAAAGAAGGACGGATATCAGTATGAAGGCAGCAGTTCCACTAGCTCGCAAGGGGTTACGGAGGGTGGTGTTTGAAGAAAGGGATATAAAGAAGGATGGGAATCAGGATCAAGGCGGCAGTGCTACTGGCAGGCAAGAGGCTACCGAGACTGAGAGCAAAAGTTAAGAGGTGTGTATAAGGAAAGCATATAGAGCAGGACGGGTCAGAAGATGCCGATTGACATTACATTTGAATATTTGAAGTTTATACTTATCAGAGAAGCTTGTAGGAGGAACGGATTTCTATTGTCAGGAATTCCGAAATCTGAAGCTATTGCAGTAGAAAAAACGGCTACATTTAACCGTTTCCTCAGTGAAAGGGTGAGACTTTGACTCCGCCATAGTTGCATGCTTAAATTTCTGCAGCATGGAAACCAGTGAATGTAGCTCATCAGAGCAGTTACTATGAGAATACTTCTAGAAAAGACAGGGGGAAGCTACATCATGTGTGTCAGTATGTGACTGTAGACGAGATGCAAGACCAGGTACCTATCACATTGAACATCTGCCTCCGAATTTTGTCTAGTACCTCGAGATGAACAGTGGGGTTACCAGACGCAATATGGCAACAGTTTTCAGTGCAAGGACGAATGATAGATTTGTTGATTTGAACGATGAGCTCAAGCGAGAGAACCAAATTTGCTTGCGGTTAGCTATCGATCTCTATCTATAAAAGGCAGGATGTGTGTGTGTAACGAATGCACGGCCGCAATTTTCAACGGATTTGCACTAAAATTTACATGCACATGCTCCAAGTTAGCGGAATGTCCAAGACCGACTTTGCATTTGCCAACTCTCGTCGATAGTGGAAATAATGATTTTTTCATGCTTCTACGGCAGTTTTCATGTAGTTTACAGCTATTTTGTACTGGTCAGAGGGAGAGCCTATAGCTGGCTGCCACGAATAGGCAAGAGGATTCTATTGGGCAGCGTGAGAGCCAACAGCTGACTGACACAAATGTTAACTAGCATGCTAGCATGCAAAAAAATCGATAGCTGCATTCGTCACAAGTGGGAAAAATTTAAATCTGCCTGGCACTTTACTCCAATTGGCTCATTCGCTTGCTTAAACTCAACGTTGATTCTGATTCTGTGGAACTGGGTTGGGTGTGAAAAAGAATTTGTTGTTAACATTCTTTTTTCATTCGGTTTTTCCAGTTACGAATCCTTTTTTAAAGCTGATTGTTTTGTGTTCATTTTGCTTAGTTCTTTTTTCGTAATTGATTTAATGTTTAGTATAGAGCTTAGAAAAAATTCGCAGTGTGAGATAGGCAAGAAGTAAGGCATGTAGCAAGATCAGCACGGCAAAGGGCACTCGTTTAAATGCAAGGAAGGGCAAAATTTTTTTAAGTCAAGTGATAGCGATTGCTGTATGTGTCGTACGATTTTTGAATCAAGCACGGGCAACGCCGGGTCATGCTGCTAGTTCAATATAATCGCTCCACTTTATGTCAGTGGAAAACGTGAACCCAAGAAGGCGCAAAGTGTTGCTCTTCTGGGGGTTAGCCTCGGTCTTTCTGCTAAAAATTAAGTTCAGTATAGTAAACACCAGTAGTTCTCAATAAAGGACAATTGTTCATATTCGTAATTAGCAGCATTCTTCTACAGACTAGCACAGTCAATGCACTTAAGCTATCCGCAAAAAAATAGTCTGGGCAAATATTTGTATACTGGAGAAATATGTGTATCGTTACATATTCAATATGTACGTTTTAAATATTCTAAGCGTTAATAGAGAAAATATATTTTTTAAGACAGGTGTCGGCAACCGTTTGGTGAGAGTTGGCTAGACAGCTTTACAGTGTCTCAGAGGAGGGTCATGGTATTCATATGTAGTATAATAAATTGTCTCGACCTCCGACCGCTCCGTCCAGAAGGTCACCTTGGTCTGGAGGTTTAAAGAGAAAAACAACGAAGTTAATGTTATATTATTTAAACAAGGTTCTTTATTTTACTACAGGAATAACAGGATAATAATTAACACAACAAAATAAAATGAAAATTTGTTAATACGCTTGATTTGGCGAGCCGGACAAAATTCCTACGCAGGCCGGTTGCCGTTCCCTGTATAAGATGAAATAAAAAATCTTATATATAATGTACAGTGTATGTGTGTGTATTTGTGTCTGTCCACGCAGCACCTCCGCTCCTACAGGTCCAATTTCAATGACTCATAGCTCATTCAAAAGCCCTAGAAAAGTTAGGCACAGGGAACGATTTGCGTTGAGCTCATATTCAGGGTTGCCATATTAGCGAGTTTAAAAATATATATTAATATATTATACTAGCCCTTATCTTTGCTTTCATGGTTCAAGGGGGCTAATTCTTTGTATCCCAAATTGCAACTAGCTTAAAATTAAAAGCTAGCTTAAAAGCCTCCCTATCGGGTGCCATTTAAGCTACAGTCACTCTTCCAGCTTCTTGCTTTTTAATCAAGTTTGATCTTCAAAAATGTAAATGCAATGTCAATCGTTATCTTCTGTCTTCCTGTTTGTTTATTGTTTTATCTCTCTAATCATCATTTCTTTTTCTTGTAGTCTCTCACATTCAGTATCCCCTTGCGTCTTAGTGGCTTTATTGCCATGCGTGGAATGAAATGATCCTATTATAATTGTGCTTGCCCCTCCCTTCGTTACTTCTCACGACCGTTACGCTCTGGTAATACCTCACTAATAATGGACTATTCCATTTTGATCACGTAGAAAGAGGGGAAAAGACGCTAATTGGTTTCAGTGAAAAAATGAATGAAAGAAACAAACAAAGCAGAATATAATTATTGCTTCAGTGAAAAGGAGAAACATGTCAATTTCAAATCTTTTAATTTGTACCCCCTTACTTCTTAAAATAACGACCAGCGTTCGTATTTATGATTGCTATTGCAATATCTTCTTAAAATTGTTATGCTCAAATATTTTACGGCCCGACAGGGGAAGTTCTACGGATATTTTTATTGTTATAGAACTCGCTATGAGTTTAATCATTTGAAGCATTAGGATTCATCAGAAAATTAAAACAGCAAAACAGTGAAATGTTCACGTGTTAAAACTAGTATACTATTATAATTCTGCTTGTCCTTTCCTTAGTTACGTCCTGTCAAGCCCTAATAATTAACAGAATATTCCGTTTTGATCGCGTGGAAAGACGGAAATGACATAGCAGATACACGAGTTGGTTTCAGCGAGAAAAAGAAAGAAAGAAAGAAAGAAAGAAAGAAAGAAAGAAAACGCTCTCATGTGTTTAACGGCTGATTCAGTGAAATGGAAAATGATGTCAATTTCAAATCTTTTCTTTTGTATCCGCTTACTTCTTTAAAACTACAATTAATATTTATGATAGTGTGGTGTCTTCCCTCTAATGAGGCTATTGTGGACTCTTCCCCTTACTATAAAGTTAGTAGGAAAGTAAGCCTCAGGGGATCGGGGCTCCAAACCGTTCATTGCTGTCAAACTCTCTGCCTCGGCGGAGAGGAACTCGGACGAAGCTTTGCCGAAGGGCAAAGTTTCGTGTGGGGAGGTAGACAGGCCCTGAACCCATTTATACGGGTTCAAAGGGAATATTTTTGGCCGAGCCTACAGGCACGGAGAACCCACGGTAAACTCGGCCTTGTGCCACATACATCCCTCGTGGGGGTGGCTTATTAAATATTAATAGTGATGTAGACTGAACGCTGATCTACCGACATACACTCCCAAGTCGTGTAACACTCTTCTGTTGTATTTACTGTTCAATACACGATTTTATCTGCAATCTCTTCTTTTGTTATGTCTGAACCATTTACTTGGTCCCAACACATAGCTATTGCAATATATTTATTTTAAAGTTGTTAAGCTCAAATATTTAACGAAACGATAGGGGAATTTCTACGGATATTTTAATGACGTAGTATTCGCCATGTGTTTATTCAATCATTAACTTCAGAATTAAGAGTCATCACAAGATTCAAATAGGAAAACCGCGAAATTTTCACGAGTATCTTTAGTTAAAACAAATTTGGTTAAAATATTTTGTAGTTATCCTAAGTGACGTTAATACAAATTATTTTATTTACAGACACTGGAAACTACAAGAATTACATAAGCAAGTAAAGGTAAGTGAGCAAAAAGAACTAAACATAGCAAGAAGATTGAATGCATGATTGTTAGCAAAAGGGACAGCCCAACATGTAAATTACAAATTGGAGATACAAAATCAAACAAGAAACAACAATTTAACTACCTGGGAAATGTTTTAGCACAAGACGGAAAGGGCAGCCCTGAAATCTGAAAATGCGTTTGGATAGCGAAAGGTTCCCTTCTAAAAGCTAAGCAGAGTATTAAGAAAGAGGAAAATTTGGTTAGAAATAAACAAGAGATTACTGAACTATTATGTAATATCAATCCTACTATATTGCAGGGGAATCTGGAGAATCTCAAACTCAAAAAAATGTGACTCTACAGAAGGATGATGAGAATAAAATATAGCGAACATGGGAGCAACAAGAAAGTTTTAGAGAAAATGGAAACAAAAAGGATGCTTATACTTAACATCTGGAAGAGAGAATACCATGGATCGAACATAAAGAAGAGACTTGAAGCAACAGAAATGTGATTCTACAGAAGCATGCTGAGAATACCATGGACCGAACATGTGAGCAATGATGAAGTTTTAGAGAAAATGGAAGCAAAAAAGACACTTATACTTAACATCGGGAAGAGAGAATACCATGGATCGAACATATTGAAGAGACTTGAAGCAACAGAAATATCGTTCTACAGAAGCATGATGAGAATACCATGGATCGAACATGTGAGCAACGATGAAGTTTTAGAGAAAATGGAAACAAAAAGGACACATATACTAAACATCTGGAAGAGAGAAAACATGGACCGAACATGTGAGCAATGATGAAGTTTTAGAGAAAATGGAAGCAAAAGGGACACTTATACTTAACATCTGGAAGAGTCAGTTGAAATTTCTATGCCATATAATGAGGAAAGAGCGCTTGGAAAAAATTGCTATTCCCATTACAGATTAGATGATGATTTTCTAAGTTTAGCACAAAGTCGAATGTGTGGAGAACTCAATGAAACTCGAACTCACTGCTCAATCGTAACAATCCCGCTAACCATTACACCACGATGAAGTGCCTCCGAATAGATTGAAATGAAGATGGGCAGAGGAAAACGATACATAACCTGACTAGCGAGCTTGAGAGAATGGGCGGCGGAACAAAGGTTTAGCAACTCACGGTACCCATTGAGAGCAAGAGGGACAAAAGACAACATGCTTAACCGTACATAGTGGGCTTGAGCAAATGAATGGCGGAAAAGGGCTTGAGCGAAATAACAGAAAGACAAAGTTTATCAAGAGTTGCCCGTAAGGATTTTCTAAGCACAGCTTAGATGTGGCACAAGGCTGAAAATAGGGGATATCCAGTGAGGATCGAACTCACTACTCAGTCATAATTGTTCTAACGAGACAAGCTTGCTAACCATTACACCGCCTCGTGGTGACCCTAAGGATTTTCGAAGCACAGCTTAGATGTGGCACAAGGAAGAAAATATGGGGCATATAGTGAGGACTGAACTAGGATTGAACTCAGTCGGAATTGTTCTAGCTAGACAAGCTTGTAAACCATTACACTGCCCCGAGGTGCCTAACAAATGATTTTCTAAGTGTAGCTTTGTGGTGGCACAAGGCCGAACGTAGGAGGCACCCAGTGCGGATTGAACTCACAACTCAATCGGAATTGTTCTAGCGAGACAAACATGCTAATGATTACACCGCCTCGAGATGCCCTATGCACATGAGATAAATTGCACTAATCGTTTCCATGTTATTAAGCCTTAACAGCGACACCAAATATTTTAAAATAATTGCTGGTGCCGCTGACATAAAAATTTCTAACCTAATGAACTGTCTGACCATACATAGCCTTTAACTTCCGCGGCCCAATTAAATTATGATGAGCAAAAAAGAGTTTAAAAAAAAAAAGAGTATACCTTTTATCATTTATTTATCAAATACATAGCGGTGTTCCTCGGCAAGTCCTTGTCACGTCGAGTCATCTATATACGTGTCGCGCGACACCGTTTCGCAGGCCCCAACCACACAATACGTTCATTCATTATAAAAACAATCAATTTAAAGAGGTGTTAATTTTGATATGCACACTCGTTGTGTTTTGAGCTTCTATCGTAAATAATTTAATTAATGTCGCTTGAAAATGTTCGTTGCACACCGCTGATCATCTCCGGCTTACCGGCACATTACGTTGAAACACGTAGTTAAGCAAGGGTTATCATGCTCAGTATCTAGATGGGGAACCTCTTGGGAATATCAGGTTCTGTAAGCTTGGGTGGTGTCATGGATAATGGCTCGGGATTGTTAACCGGAGAACCAAGTTCCAATTCCGGTTGGGTTCGTTAAATTCACTTAGGCCCAAATACTCCTGGGAAAGATATGAATTCGCCTCTCCCACCCCCACAGCTATGGGAAAAAGAACGAACGCGCGACACGAATTTTTATATATTTTACTAGCAGTAGAGCCCGGCGTTGCCCGGGGATGTAACAGTAAGAGATAGATCAAGTATCGACCATCATAAAGACTGAAAAATAAAATTGACAAAGATTATTGTTTAAGGTTGACAGACACACATGTCTTAATTAGTTCTTTTTTTTTTGTTTTGTTTTGTTTTGTTTTTGTTTTTTTGTCTTTTTACGAATTGGTCAAACCCAAACTCAAACAAAAACATTGTCTTAATTAGTTTTATTTTTTTATTTATTTATTTTTTTTTACGAATTGGTCAAACAAAAACATTGTTTTCAATTGAATAGAATTTTATTATAAACAATTGTCTTGTAAATGGAATTTTTAAAGCATTCTGAATGTAAAAATAAAGAAAAAAGTGTGCAAGACAATAAGAAACACTACCTGCCAAAAAAAAAGTGAAGTTTTGTTGAAATCAGTAGGAAATCCGATCCCATATATAAACGAACACACATACACACACAAACAACCTGGGTTTTATAATAAGTATAACTCGATATCAGTTGCCCCTTTTCATTCTCGCGATGCCTCTTAATCGTGTTTTCAAATTGATTTCGTGCAAAAACAATTGTGTTTTTCCAATTTTTGGTGCTGTCAGAACCACCGCAAGGTAATTTTACTTAGTCCTGTGAAGTTTTGTTGAAATCGGTTGAAAAATGTAGGAAATCCAATCCAAACGTACAGACACACACACACACACACAACCTGGGTTTTATAATAAGTATGATTACTATTGGTAAACAATAGATGTAAACATTGTCAGTGGATTACTGGTAGGTTAATTGTCCATGAGAAAACATGAGGGAATTCCTGGCAGCCACATGGAAATCCTGCTTTTTTCTTTCTAGAGAGTTCTGACCCAGGGGCATAATTTGGTTCCAATGTACCACGTCCCTTGAGAATATGGCGATCCTGGATCTACACAACTTCATATATTTTGCGGCACAAAGCAGTTTTTTTTTTACCTCTGCTAAAACTCCCGTCCCTCATTCCACCATCCCTTCACACAAACTCACCAGGTAAATGACTCGCTGCATTCTATCTCTCTTGTCCTCAAGGCACCTCGTGAGGGTTAAGTTTTCCGAGGCTTTCTTTTTAATTATGTGTCCAATGAAATTCATTTGTTTCTCTTGATTTTGAGTAGAAGATGCCATTTTCTATAAGGCTTGATTCTCCTTTTTTCGCTTCGTGCAAGAACAGGAGCCATTTTATTTAAATCTTCCATGTTGTTTTCTTGCTCCGTCAAAGAATAGGTACCATTATATTTAAGACTTCCATATTGTTATTTCGCTCCATCCAAGAACAGGTGCCATTTTCTTTTACACCTCCTTGTTTTCTCTCTCCGTCCAAGAACAGGTGCCATTTTATTTAATGCCTGTAACTTTCTCACTCCGTCCAAGAACAGAATCCATTTTCCTTTACACTTGTTTTCTCGCTCCGTCCAAGAACATTCAGTTGTTTCTCTTGATTTTGAGTAGAAGATGCCATTTTCTATAAAGCTTCATTGTCATTTTTTCGCTTTGTGCAAAACAGGAGCCATTTTATTTAAGTCTTCCACGTTGTTGAGGTGCCATATTCTTTTAGACGTCCGGTAGGTTCGGATCGAAATTCCGATCACCTGAAGAAGGCCGAATCGTACAACGGCCTAAACGTTGTGAATATGGCAATGGGGGTGAGGATAACAGCCCGAATAATGTAAATAAGCATAATGCCTTATCTCAGAGATATAGACTGTTATTAATTTTATAATATAATTTTTAAAATTTTAATTTTTTTAATTAATTTTTAATAATAAAAACAAAATTCCGTTGTTACGGTAACACGACGCTTGCTCACTTCGAGTGGCACTAAGTGTGCATAAAACGCGACCCTCGGCCAATGATCTACTCCACGTTATATTACGCTTCTCGATCACGTCGCTCTGCATCGAAAGCTGGGAAAGGTGCGATGCACGCTCACAAGTTAACACAATTAAAGCTCACGCAACGTCGAAAAATAAGTACGCGAATCCTTTTCCTCATAATATACGCAGATGTTTTATTCAGGGCTTCCCCTGCTCCTCCGGGTGGATAGTTAGGTGAAACTTGTGACAACTTCTGCTATGTCAGCTTTCCCCATTACCAACTCATCGCCTATCTACGTATCCCAACATGGCATATGGCAAAACGAGACGGAGGCTTTGGAACCGCTCGGTAGAAATGTCCGTCTTCCTCCAAAGTTCGGGCCAGAAGTTTTTCGGATTCCATATGGATATACAGTATTTCCGGGATTTTTGCCACTTGCTCTCCCAAATTTCCTTTACTTCCTATCCTCTTTCGGTTAAAGTAGATGCTCCTTAAAAGACCAAATTATGCTAGTCTATCAATCAGAAACACTTGAGGTCGATATAAAACCGTCTTTTCCTTTTCTACGTTGGCGTCCATAGTATCACACTGTCATAATTTTTTTTTATTAATCAATAGCTACATGATCTTTTTCCTATCTCTTCCTACAGTCCATTATGCACTAATATGAGAGAATTATCTCCAAAGAGATCGGCTTTCAGTAGCCAGATTTCTTCTATTTTTCTCTGGTCACATGAACTACACCAGCTGTTGGAGTGATTCCCTGATTAACACTGCTACACCAGTCCGTGGCTGCTGAGCTACTCTCCTGATCACATGGCTAAGTTTCGTAGTCTGGAAATTATTGGTATATTTGCCTAATAACCCGTGTTCGCATAGGACAACTTGGAGAAAAAAAAGTGTCGCACGTCAACACCAGAGTGGGATAAATTTATATTAAAGCAGTTTTTTACAGGTTTCTATCTCCATAAGGTGGCTTTACCCGCGCCAGTTATTTACATAAAATGTATACATTCACGTTATGGTTTTAATATCGGAGAACTTTTCTTTAGGCAAACTGTCTTCCTCACAACTAAGGAATTCCTTCAGTATCTGTCTATATTTCTGAGATGAGGTATTATGTACACTATTTACATTATTCGGCCAAGTGTCCTCATCTTTGTCGCCATATTTGTCACAACGTTTCGGCCTTTCAGTATCTGTCTATATTTCTGAGATGGGGTATTATGTACACTATTTACATTATTCGGACTAGTGTCCTCATCTTTGTGGCCATATTTATCACAATGTTTCGGCCTTTCAGTATCTGTCTATATTTCTGAGAAGAGGTATTATGTACACTATTTACATTATTCGGACTAGTGTCCTCATCTTTGACGCCATATTTATCAAAACGTTTCGGCCTTTCAGTATCTGTCTATATTTCTGAGATGAGGTATTATGTACACTATTTACATTATTCGGACTAGTGTCCTCATCTTTGTCGCCATATTTGTCACAACGTTTCGGCCTTTCAGTATCTGTCTATATTTCTGAGATGAGGTATTATGTACACTATTTACATTATTCGGACTATTGTCCTCATCTTTGTCGCCATATTTGCCACAACGTTTCGGCCTTTCAGTATCTGTCTATATTTCTGAGATGAGGTATTATGTACACTATTTACATTATTCGGACTAGTGTCCTCATCTTAGTCGCCATATTTATCAAAACGTTTCGGCCTTTCAGTATCTGTCTATATTTCTGAGATGAGGCATTATGTACACTACTTACATTATTCGGACTATTGTCCTCATCTTTGTTGCCATATTTATCACAACGTTTCGGCCGATGTAGGCTCCGGCCTTCTGCAGTTGGTTGGAATGTCGAACTGAACCCTTTATTTCGCTCGATGGGGTAAACTGTTCTAGTTACACATACCATGTCTAATGGATGTCAGTTATTGGCTATCTCCTGTTAATTCCCCTCTCCAATTCCTCCACTACCATAACCGGGAATGGAACTCAAAACTCTTTGGGTCCTGTCGCTGGATCTGACCAACGCCTTTATCCACTGTGCCATGTGTTCTTAAGGACACATGGTACAATGATCAATTGACAGGACCCAAAGAGTTGTGAGTTCAATACCTGGTTAAGACATTGGAGAACTTGGTGAGGGGAATTAATAGGAGATAACTGATAACTGACATCCATTAGACACGGCACGTGGAACTAGAACAGTCTACCCCAGCGAGCGAAATAAGGAATTCCTTCGACCTGATATTTTCGTGGCAAAGAAGTGGAGTGTTGAAATCAGAGTTTTCCTTGATATAGATGGACTACTTTGCAAGGCTATGGAGCTTCATCCACCTAATTTACGCTTACGACAGCTTGTATTTTCGAGCATCTGACGAGACTCGAGGCTTAAATTCGGTGATCTGACGCGATATTGACCTCCTAAATTACACGAAGTTGTTAATAGGCAAGTCCTGAGAGAAAAAACAAAAAACAAATCTAGAAAGTTTCATTGTTTATTATTATATATGAGGTTAAGTCCTGTCGGGTTATTTGTGGACATGTTCATGAGAATGAAGTACCAGGAAAGAGACAAAATGAGTTTTACAAAATGTTCGGGAGGTACCAAAAAAAGTACCTTTTTTTGGTACCTCCCGAACATTTTGTTCCGCGAATGTTGTTATTGTTAAAGAATCGATCTCAATTTCCTTCACACCTGATTGACTCTCTGTACCCCTTTCTCTATTCGTCCATGCTTAGAATATTGCTGCCGCATATGGTCCAGTGCCCTTGCTATTAACCTTGAGCTCCTTGATAAGATCCAAAGAGAAATCAGCAGTATTATCGGTCCCAATCTAGCGGCTCGGCTTGTCACTTACCTACTGCGTATGGTTGCCTCCCTTTGCCTTTCCTATAAATACTTTCAGATGGGCTTTTCGCTTTCTTTATTTTATTTGGTTTCTTGTAAATAGTTTTGTTTTCATATTGTATTCACTCATTGGGACTAGTTTTTAAGTGTTCTTTTATTCCCCTCCCCCGCAGACAATGAATTGTACATAATGAGACTAGTTAGGACTTTCATGGTGACAATGAGGTATTATGGTGGATGTAGTTAGAAAGGTAAGTAAGAATGCGTTGTTTTTCTGTTAGGAATATTATGGTATGTTTTGGGTCAGTGTTTGTGGCTAGCTAAATTTAAAACAGATAAAGATCGGACTTTTTACCCATTCCTCATTTTGGCCTTCAGCCGCATTTTGTAAATAAATTACAAATAAATATCTTTCTTCGATATGGTACCTAGACTTCGATATGGTACTTCGGTATGGTACCTAGATATGGTACTTCGGTATGGTACCTAGACTTTTTGAAATTAAGCGCGCAATAATAGGCTGACGTCGAAATCTCATCAATTTACAGCTGAGCTGTTTAGATGTAGCCGTAAATTCTATCCTGACAATTTCTTTTCTCGCACTTGTGGGACTCCCTTCCGGCTCCATGCTTCACAGCCAATTTTAATCTGCAAAAGAGTAAATGCAATGTCAATCACTAACTAATGTCATCCTGATTGCTCTTTTCTCTTCCCGCTCATTATTAATGTTTCTGTTCCTAATTCTTACACCCGTTGTGGGTTTTATCTCAGTGGCTTTTCTGCCTTGCATGGGGTAATACCGATTATATATATATATATATATATATATGTGGGGGGGGGGGTCCGTGAGTGCTCGTGCGCGCTGCTAATTTTGACTGGAGTTTGTTTGGCTACTGCTCCTGGATATGCACATCAAGATTATTTGCCATAAAGTAAATCTTTTCAAGCAACCCATTACTTGTGAGTTAGATTCAAATTGTGCCCTCTCTTAGTGTCACCTCCTGCTTTTGCTACTTGTGTACGATGACAGTCCATAACGAGCGCGTCGAGATGTCCGGCCGTTCAATAATGACCCCCTCCTAACACAATCGTACTTTTCCGTTTTCAAACGATCTGCACATCAAATAGAACACACACGAACGCCAGATAAACACGAACGCATACTGTCGCACATTTCACACGCACGGGGCACTGCTTATTCATAAACAACTAACAGAAAGAAAGAAAGAAAGAAAGAAAGAAAGAAAGAAAGAAAGCACAATGTATAGAAAGAAAGAAAGAAAGAAAGCACAATGTATAGAAAGAAAGAAAGCACAATGTATAGAAAGAAAGAAAGAAAGAAAGAAAGCACAATGTATAGAAAGAAAGAAAGAAAGCACAATGTATAGAAAGAAAGAAAGCCCAATGTATAGAAAGAAAGAAAGAAAGAGAGAAAGAAAGAAAGCACAATGTATAGAAAGAAAGAAAGCACAATGTATAGAAAGAAAGAAAGAAAGAAAGAAAAAAAGAAAGAAAGAAAGAAAATACGCGGTGCACAGATAACCTGCCTCGGGGGAGACAACTCTTGCAAATATCGAATTCAAATCACGTAGCGAACGGCATCAAGCTTGTCTAACATGGCCGCTTACACAGCCCGCGTTACTGACCGCCGACCTCCACCCAAAGTCAAACCCTTATCAGATGTCTCGTCTCTTTTTTTTTTTTTTTTTTTTTTTCTTTGCTCGGTTGATAAATCGGTTCGAAAAAGTATTTAGATTTATCGATACAATCCGAAACACTGGCTGGACTGTGAGAAAGAACAGGAAAAAAATAAACTGTTTGCTGTCGGATGAGGTGAGAGGGAGAAGAAGGAAAGACAGTGGAGAGATTGAGTGTCTAGTTGGACGGAGGAGGTTGGGAGGTTGTATGGAAGAGATGGGCAATTAAAAAGAATGCGGGGAAGGAAGAATAGCGAAGACGAGTAGTAGGACAAGTGGTAAAATATGAGATGGCAAGGAGCTTTAACGTGGCGGTTTTCGCCGGATACGCGTGCACTTTCCAATGCATATATTGATGATAAATAAACCTTTGAGGTTACACAGACTCTTGTGACTGTCGCCGATTCTTTCCCTCCTTCTCTTCTGGCATGGCTAGCGGCTCGAAATGGAAAATCTCTGAGCCGAGTTCGAATTCCAGTCGCTTCGTTATAATCGCTTACGTTCAAATACCGTTGGAAAAGCTATAACGCTACCCCCCAGATATGGGTTAAATAGCAGGACTTTCAAAATGAAACCATTTTTATTCTTAAAATCGCAAATATGTTTCGGCTGTATATAAACCCCGCTCAAAGGGTTGATAAGCCGTAAAACACAAATCAAATACTCAATCAACTCCCCGTCCCTGCTTCCATTCCTGCTCTCTATTTTATTTGACTTTTCTAAACGTATGCACAAACGTAGCGGCTGGGATAGTTGTGTTTTGAGGCTTAAGATCATGTAAATGTTAGAATTTCGAATTCGGTTTTTACTTCAGATAAAATGTCCACAGTTATTAAATTTAGCGCAACACAATCACGCTACTAAATGCCTATCCAGAAGAAATTAAATAAAAAAGCTTAATCGCAGTACCTTGTCCTTGTCTGCCGTCTTTAATGAAACATGTATAAATGAAGGATTGCTGCCTAAATACACAATATATATATATATATATATATATATATATATATATATATATATATATGTGTGTGTGTGTGTGTGTGTGTGTATATATGTTTCATTAAAAACGACAAACAAGGTACTACGGTTATGCTTTTTATTTAATTTTTCATGTGCCCGAACAAGAGCTTTCTTTTTGGGACACAGAGTGTGTAAAAACTGTCCAAATGTTTTATAGTTCCGAGCGCTTTCGGCTATACTTTTAGTCATTATCAAGGATGATTCGATTTTTTCAGCTTAATTGAGTGTCTGCATTTTGTGTCTGTCTTAGTATGTAGTAGACATGTTTTAATTTCCGAATACGGTTAGCACATTGTGGCCTTGTTCGTAGTCAATATTGTTAAGAGTTGGCTTTTTCTTTTTTATTATTAAAGCTTCCATTATTTTTAGTCTTTTTTTGCAGGTGGATGCAGTTAATATATTTGTGTTTTCTACTAGTATGTTCCTAATGGAATCGGGTAAATTTGTGTGTGCGTTTAAATGGGTTCTAATGGAGCTATGGTCAGAAAGGTGTAACTTAAGGCGTCTGGATAGGCATGTAGTTGTGTAACCGATGTAATTATTTATGAGTTCGGTTTGATCAGGATCACAGTTCCTTAAGGGGCAATTGAACTTCTAGATAATGTTCGTTCTTCGTAATTTTGACTTAGTTGGTGCGTTGTTATTTCTGAATATATATACATATATGTATATATATATATATATATATATATATATATATGTGTGTGTGTGTGTGTGTGTGTGTATGTGTGTGTGTGTATAGCGAAGAAAACGGCGACTTACCTCGTCAAACCAAGCGACAGAGTGTCGCGTGTATTCTACGACGGAAAAAAGTTGCGAAAAAGAAAACTACTTACCAGACAGAAGGGCACGTATTCCGCATAACATGCTGAAAATGGAATAATTGAATTAAAGAAAAAAACAAGTCAGTCGCAGGAGTCGCTATAAAAGTATTTTGATATGCAAATTACGAAAAATCCTATCCCAGCTGTCGACGAATAGAAGAAATAGGTTCTGCCGATAAAAGCAGTTGGTGTTCTCAATTCGGGAGGAAAAATTCGGGCAGTAAAGCTCGTAGCCCATGTAAAAGGTTGGAGTGTTGGTTTTTTTGAGCGAGTTGGACAAGATTTTGAAAATTGAACTGTTAAGTTTTTGATTTTATTTTCTGAAACCTTTTTGAATTCTTTAGTTTTTAGTTTATTTGTGTATTTTTTATTCTTTTCGTTTTTGTTTATTTCCTTTTGTTTTTCTTTCTTTCATTTTTGCCCTCCCCTCTGTTTTTGTTTTCATTACTTTGTTTTGTATTTATTTGAATTATCTTTGGTTGTCCACGTTCTTGTTACGTTTTATTTTCCGTATTATTTTCTGTTTATCCTCTTTTTGGGGAAAGACTGAAAAAAATTTAAGTCAAAAGAAATACAGCTTTATTCGTTTGGTCGCGGTCGAAATGGCCGACGACACAAACGTAAACATGACTCCACCAGTGGAAGTACTGGCGGTGCAAACCCAAAGTTTGTCACCTGCGAAAACACAGGCCTGGTCCGAAAGTGGACCGAGGAAAAAAGACTCTGCGTATTACGAAGAGCAACGGGTGAAATACGAAGAGTATGTAAAAGGGAATGACTTTGTAACAATCCCGGGGGCCTTGAACGCTATCAAGGTAAAAGTTATATCGCTGCTGACAACAGATGTCAAGACCCATAGACTCATTGGAGTCAACAGAGACAATGTGGAGGATGCGTTGAAGACACTCAAGATTGCCCCCAAGATGTTGGCCCGCAGAAGTAATGCCATGTGGGACATTCTGCTTGGTTCAGGGCAAGAAGCAAAGCAGCTGGCCGGGCATATCTTGTCCACAGCAAACTTGCGGCTCCAAACGGAGTATATGGGGACAAGAAAAACCAAAATAACAGTTCACGGCGTTCCTGTCGACATTCCCCAGGACAGAATGGGAGCGTTTTTTGCAAAGTTTGGCCAAGTGGAGGAAGTGAGTGCGGTCATAAGCAAGTCGGGGATAGCAACGGGAGACATGGTGCTCCAAGTGGTCCTCGACAGAGACAATTTTCGGGACATCCCAAACGTGCTAACTTGCCGGGATAAGAGAATGCTGGTCGTGGTGGAGGGTAGGAGGCCGTGTTGTTGGGCGTGTGGTGCAGTCGGGCACATGGCGAAGGAGTGCCCCGGGAAAAAGGACCAGCAGCCAACAAAGGAGACGCCAGCAGTAGCAGCAGCAGCGGCAGAGGTGGCACCAACGAAAGATAAGGCCACCTCGGGAGCCTGGACTGAGGTGAAGAAAGGGGGGAAAGTGGCAACTCTACCCTCTCCCCCAGTGCGACAGAAGGGGCAACAACAACAGAAGCTCCAGAAGCAACAACCTCTTCAGCAACAAGAGAATCACCATCAGCCGAAACAGCAACAAAAAACAGGAGCAGCAGAAACAGCAGCAGAAGGAGCAGCAGAAACAACAACAAAAACTGCAGCAGGAGCAACAGCAATACCTCCACAAACAGAAGCAGGTGGAGAAAGAAACATCAATGGAGGTGGACAGAATGCCTCCACCGCGAGCGGCGTCCCTGAAAAGAAGCCGAGAAGAAGATCCAGAGGAAATAGAACCAAGACTTTCTGGACGTAGCAGGGCGGAGCGAAGCATGGACAGAACCAGGCGGCACTCCTTTCCTGCTTCGCCAACAAGATCTTCCAGCTCCCCCAAAGTTAGGAGCGTCCCCTCTTCCCCTTCCCGTGATCCATCCCCCTCTTTCCCCATTACACCCCTAAGTTCACCTGATACTTCCCCGCACACGTCTACTTCCTCCCCTCCCCATCGTGCAAGGGAGAAGAAAAAAAGAAATACTTCCCGGGTCCCGATGGGATTTGTAAAGTGGATAAGGAGGAGGCCAAAAAAGGCCTGTCTAAGCAAAAAAGGGAACTTTTGGGGCGCCTGTTTAAACTTGAAGAGGTAGACGGAAAGTCGGTGGAAGACCCACGAAACTTCCCTAACGCCCCGGGAGTCATCACCATCGTAAGAGACACTGGGGCATACTTGAAAGTGTGGAGCCATATAAATGAGGCTCAAGTAGCCTACCCTAAAATAAGGGTGTGTGAAGAAAATAATGAAGACTTGAAAAAAATGAGGAATTTTTGCTCTGGGAGGGTTCCTGTTCTGCTCCATCCCTCTTTGTATAGAGCTATTAAACTAACATACCCCACGGACGTTGGCAGTATTGTCCTGGGTGGTCGTATGACGACCGAGTTGGGTACAGGGAACCTGGGACATTCCGTCGGGGTCCTTACAGCTGCGGATTTCCGCCCCGTATGTGACTAGGTTAATTCTGTTTTTCTATTTTACAGGACTTAGAAGATGTCAATTAAGATAGCTACGCTGAATGCAAGGGGCTTGAGGGATCGTGGTAAGGCTGCCCGCCTGCTTCGGGACCTCTTGTCCTTTGGTGTGGATGTTGCCGCGATCGAAGAGACCCACTTTGTTTGCAGTTCCGATGCGTGTGTGCTGGAGGATGACTTTGTCGTCTATTCAGCATATGGGGACCGGTTTGCCAGAGGAGTTTCTTTGCTTGTCAGACTTACTCTTGATGCGAAGGTGGACCTTGTGCATACCGATGCCGAGGGCCGGTTGATCGTGGCCGATATTGCCGTGAAAAGTGGTTCGTTCCGAGTCGTTGCGGTTTATGCACCCAATGACCGGGAGGAGCGGGTCTCGTTTTTTCGGCGGTTGGGGCCGCTCCTAGTGGATTCAACGCGCCTCGTTTTAATGGGGGACTGGAATGCCATCCTGGACCCCAAGTTAGACAGGGGGCGGGGTGCTAGTGGGAGAAGGGGCGATCGTAGCCTGGTTGATCTGATCAACGATTATGGTCTCGTTGATAGATACCGGGTCGATCACCCCGGGGGGAAAATGTAGACGTGGGCTCTTAATTGGCCTTTTGAAGAGGTAGCTAGCTACCTTGACAGAATGTTAGTTAGAAGAGCCGACATAGATCTACTAGATTGTCCCACGTTCCACTGGGTAGGCTATTCGGATCACAAACTCGTTTGTGCCCGGGTGGCGTTAGAACATAGGCCTAGAATGGCTGGTTACTGGAAGTTCAATCTGTCCTTATTGGACAGGCGGGACTTCCAGGAGCAGCTAACTAGACTAGTGCAGCGGGAGCTAGTGGGGGCGGTAATCGGGAATAGGTGGTGGGAGCGACTTAAGTGTAGGATTAGGTCTTTCACCACTGATTTCGGCAAGCGGCTCGCTCTAGATAGAGCTGAAAAGGTGAAGACGCTTAAGTCTAGTTTTTCCCGGGCGGCGGCTGGGGGGGATCCCCTAGAGATAGCCTTAGCTAAGGAGGCCCTGGATCGTTCGAATAGCGAGCGCTACATGGGCCAAGTAATTAGACATAAGTCAAGATGTCTTCCGAAGCGGTGAATATGGGCGCAGATCTGCGCAGGGAAGAGGTCCGTCGAGGTGGCGATCGTTACATTCGTGAAGTCAAATGCCCGGAGGGGCGTACTCTTCGGGCCACTGACGACATGTGCGAGGCGTTTCGGCGGCATTTCGAGAGCCGGTTTACCAGGGAGCCTGGTCTTCGTGAGGAGGAGTTT
Source organism: Acanthosepion lycidas (assembly GCA_963932145.1). NCBI lineage: Eukaryota > Metazoa > Mollusca > Cephalopoda > Sepiida > Sepiidae > Acanthosepion > Acanthosepion lycidas. The sequence continues at coordinate 38,091,338 of OZ010599.1, forward strand.
CGCAGCTATTTGGCTGACTTTCCTCGGCTTTCGCCGACTGAAGCGGCTAGCTGCGAGGGAGAGATCACGGAGGGCGAAGTCTACGCGGTATTGAAGAAGGTCGGCAGAGGCAAGTCGCCCGGTCTGGATGGTTTGCCCTATGAATTGTACTTGAGGCTGTCGCACATCTTTGTTCCGATTTTGACTGCAGTGTTCAACAACTGGTTTCGGTCGGGGTCCATCCCCAGCCGGATCACCAAGGGCGTGATCACTCTGTTGAAAAAGGGCAAGGATGGTGGGGGAAAACTAGATGATTACAGGCCCATAACTCTGCTAAACACAGAGTTAAAGATTTTGGCCAAGATCCTGCAAGAGCGTTTGCAGTCAGTTGCCGGGTCTCTGTTGGGTCCTGAGCAGACTTGTTCTGTGAGGGGCCGAACAATTCAGAGCAACCTGCATCTAATCCGCACGATCATAGAGGGTGTAAAAGACGACAAAGATTGAGGCGGTGCAGAAGGCGATTGATCGGTACGAGAAGGTGACAGGGGCCAAGATAAACCGCGACAAGTCGTCCGGCTTGCGGTTAGGTGCCTGGAAGGGGGTCGATCTTCCGGGCCGCTTCGGTTGGACGGACGGTCCTGTCCGCATTCTTGGAGTGTGGTTTGGACCCGACCTCCAGCTGGAGAAGAATTGGTCTGAAGTACGAGCAAAGGTCGATTCTGCCGGTCAGACTTGGAATCGACGGAGGTTGTCCGTGAAGGGCAGGGCGGAGGTGTGTGTTACATACATTTCCCCCCTGGTTCTTTATCGATTGTCCGTACGTCCTCTCTGTAAGACCCACAGGCAGGTGCTCGAGCGATCGCTATCCTCCATTTTATGGAGGGGACGCGGGAATCGGGTCGACAGAAGAGTCTGCACTAAGTGTCTGTGTCAAGGGGGGCTGGGAATGCCGCACCTGATGAGTCACATCCGTGCCTCTAGGCTGGCTTTCCTACGCCGCACATTGACTGGAGGAGATCCGATGCTGGAGGGGATTGTTAGGGACGCGTTCCCTGGCCTTACCATCAGACCCCCCATCTCGCGGGTTGAGCGCCGTCGTAAACCCCGGGATCAATCGGTTTTCCTTCGCGAGTGTCGGTCGGCCTTGAGGGCCGTTACTCGGTCCAGTGACCTTTCTATCGTGGATTAGTGGAGGGGCCCGCGAAGGATCTCCTACGAGTTACGCTCGGCTTGTCGGAGGAGGAGTATCGCTCCTACTGGTCTTAGGCGCCAGCGGCGGATTACCTCAGTAACCCTGAGTTTTCGCTTAGCTGGCGATTGGCTCGGAATCGTCTGCCTCTCAACGACAAGGCTTTCATATGGGGCTTGGAGGATTTGCCAGACTGTGAACGGTGTGGCCTTGGCTTAGAGGAAACGGCTTCGCACGCCTTCTACTATTGCCCCCGGGTCCGCCCCTAATGGGACCATGTCGACGAGCTGACGGCTCGTCTCGCCCCCGAACAGCTTGTGTCCATTGATCGCGCATACGCTTGTGACAATGTGTCGCCCCCGTATTCCGGGGTGAAACGGATGGTGTTTCTGACGCTGCTAGCCACGGCTCGAATGGTGATTTGGACGACGCGAAAGGAGGAAGTCTTGCGAGGCAACCGTCTTTCTTATCAAGATCTAATGCGATTCTTTGAGCATCAGCTCAAGATGAAGATTAGATCGGATAGAAAACGATTGCATTCGACAGTCTTTAGCGAAAGGTGGGTAAAAGAGGCGAGCTTGGTTCGTGTGAACGGGGCTAGCCTTGATTTTCTCTTCTAGGTCAACCTATGGCACATCGGGGTGGATTCCTGTGGAACCCTCCCCTTGGTTAGGTTAGACAAGCTTCAGTGTACCTAGTTAATGTGAATAAGTGTTGTTCCTGGCCTGTATCCCGGCTGCTCTTTGGTTATGATTCAAGTCGAGATTCCCAACCTCCCCAGTTTGTTTGGCCCCCATTTTTCATCTCGACTGGGTCAGCTTTATATTTTTCCAGGTCCGTATAATATTTTATCCCTTTTTCCCCCACTCCCTTAGGGAGAGAGCCTCTTGATTCTGTCCTTTGGGCCGAATACAGCGGCCTCTCTGTTTTAAGGGTTGGGCGGTCCCTATTAACATCAATTACGTTTAGTCTGTATTTTGTGTTAATTTTAGTTTATTATTATTATTTGGTTCATCTCCCTCCCCTTTCATTGATCATTATTAGAATTTTAATGTATATTGTTTATTATCATACAAATTGTTATGGCATGGGATGCGTTTTATAGGTTCCCCTTGAGAGGATGTGGTATTATGGTGGATGGAGGATTGAATGGTGATGGATGAGTTCTTGTGGTGAACGGGTAAATTGTAATGTATGAATGGGTCGTGAATCTGATTAGCTAGGTATAAGATAGTTAGTGTTGACCAGCCTTTACCCCTCCCCTTTTTCGGCCTTGTGCCACAATTTTGTACGTAAGTATGAAATAAATAATGGAAAAAATTCCGGCATTTTTGGTTTCGGCGTTTGTTAGTGAGCGAGTTATTTTTCTGACTGGTTACACGCATTGTGATTTGAAATAGTACCGGCGAATCGAGTTTTCAGCATTTCTTTCTGCCCACGATATTCGAGTCTGGACTTACAGTGATTCTTCTTTGTCTTGTGGAAGTAATCTGCGACAAATACTTCCTTTGCTTTCAGAAAGCTTACAGTGTATATATATATATATATATATATATGTATATATATATATATATATATATATTCTAACACTATCAACAAACAATCCTATAATATTATTACAAATAACCGCAGTGGGATGCACATTTACTTCTACTCCATATCATCAAGAATAGTTGGGAACATAACCATTATCGGCTATCCAATAGCTATCAGGATAATACGATATCATCGCCATCATCATCCTGTATTACTGTCCCCAGATTTCAAATATCCAACCCTGAGTCCCGACCTATGGTGTCAATTTCTGTGATAAGACACTTCCAGAAGGATACCACAGGATTAAGAATGAGACGATTTCTCTGTCCGTCCGGTGGAAGTGGCCGGCAAACTCTAATCATTTTTGTTTGAGCTTAAGAGAGATTGGTCTTAGTTCTCCGTAAATTGTTTTAAGCGTTCCATGGGATCTTCAACTAATGTTTTGGATTTTTCTAAGTAGATTTGTATATATTTCATCCAATCGTCTTTCAAAAGGATTGGATGGAACATATACAAATCTTTTTCAGGTTCTGATCTCACAAAACCTCAGGAGTTAAGACTGAATACATTAGCCACAACGTGCGACGTTATTTTAAAGTCATTGCTCTACGGCAGGCGCTTTAGTTATTTAAACGCAAATTAAGGAAATAATTCTTTTATATATGGTGTATGCAAACTGTAATCGTTTTTGTTTGAGCTTTGATCTTAGTTCTCCGAAAACTGTGTTAAGCGTCCCATGGGATCTCCAACTGATGTTTTGGATTTTTCTAAGTAGATTTGTAGATGTTCCATCCAGTCGTCTTTCAAGACGAGCAGGTAATATCGACATTTTGGATCCATACACTAGGACACTATACCTTACTACCCATAATGTACCATTGACTAGCAGATACGAGGGTCATTCAATAAATAAGGTGAATTTTTCGGTATAAGGACTTCTAATACACATAGAAGCTTACTTTTTTTAAACGTAGTCTCCCAGCACTGTCACACACTTTCCCCATCTGTGCACAAGCTTCCGTATTCCCTCAGCGTAAAAATCTTTGGACTGATGTCTCAGCCAGTTCCTCACAACACTTTTGACTTCATTGTCACTTTTAAACTTCGTGCCTCTCGGGAACGCTTTCAAGGGACCAAACAGGTGAAAGTCTTAAGGGTCAAGGTCTGGGCTGTAAAGGGGATGCAAAAGAAATTAAATCCATGTGAAAAAGAAGTAAAACAAAAAAGAAATAAAAATAAAAAAAGGAAGCTTCTATCTGTATTAGAAGTCCTTATATAGAAAAATTCACTTTATTTATTGAATGACCGTCGTATATATAGTCAAGCCATTTTAGCTGTTGCTGCTGTTGAAAATCCTCAAATTTCTGTTATACAGTTCTATGTTTGTGAATCTGTAGTGCCAGTTCTCAATGTTCAAAGAAAGATTGTCTTCAATAAGACCCAAAGGCTTCACACGCTCGAAGCCATTTTTAACCATTGATCTGAGAAAGCGATTTTATACAGCTGACAGTTTAGATATTCCTGAGCGGGTTTGCCACCAAGACATCCATATAAAAATCTTCATCTGGCGAGGCTATTTGAGAACGTGACACGAGTTTTCAGGTCAGTGTTTTCGTTCTATAGCAATTTGCAGTGTTGAGCGAAACTAACTCTAGTACATGCAGAAAAGACCGCTGTTTGATCCATTTCCCAAAATAGATATTGGGGCGGGGGTGAAACCCCTTTTTGATCAGGCCGAGAACTATTCAGCATACTTTTCAGCGAATGCAGATACTACTGATCTTGAGTAGTGGGTCGAAGAACGATGATTTGATTCTATGCAGTGCGCACACCAGTACGAATCCATACTAAAATAATCGTTATCTATCCTCCTTATCCTCATAATTTTTATTTAATACATTTTTTAACAGTAATCCTCTACACTGAGTGGATTTCGGGCCTTGTATTTATCGAGTTTTAGTACAAAAAGCCTTAATAAATATCATGGTCTCTATCATTTGCCAAAGATTTCTTCTCGAATTATCTGTCTATATTTCTGAGATGAGGTATTATGTACATTATTTACATTATTCGGACTATTGTTCTCATCTTTGTCGCCATATTTATTACAACGTTTCGGTTGATGTATGCTCAAGCCTTCTTCAGGTGATTGGAATGTCGAACTGAATCCTTTATTTCGCTCACTGTAGACTGTTCTAGTTCCACGAGCCATGTTTAATGGATGTCAGTTATCAGTTATCTCCTGTTAATTTCCCTCTGAAAGTTCTCCACTGCCTTAACCGGGTATTGAACTCACACTCTTTGGGTCCTGTAACTGGATCTAACCAACGCCTTTATCCACTGTGCCATGTGTCCTTGAGGACACATAGCACAGTAGATAAAATTTCTTCGCGAATTTCACGCATGTGGAACTCTCTTCCAGCTCCTTGTTTTGTAATCAAGCTTGATCTTCAAAAATTTAAATCCAGTGACAATTGTTATCTTCTGTCTTAATTTTTAATTCTTGTTGTTTATGGTTATCTATCCCTAATAATGTTTTTCTTTGTCGCATATTCTGTCAGATTCGTGTGTCTTAGTGACTTTATTGCCTTGCTTGGAGTGAAATGACCCGATAATAACTATGCCTGTCCCTCTCTTCGTTAGTTCGCACGATCGTTACGTTCTACCATTACCTCATAAATAACGAACTCTTCCGTATGGGTCGCGGGGAAAGACGGAAAAGTCATATCAGAGACACTACTTGGTTTCAGTGAACAAAAGAAAGAAAGAAAGAAGACAAGCTAGAAGTCTTTCATGTATTCTGCCAATGTCTCATAAATAACGGACTATTCCGTTTTGATCGCGTGGAAAGATGGAAAAGGCATATCAGAGAAGCTAGTTGGTTTCAGTGAGAAAATGAGATCAGAGACACAGACAGAAAGAAAGAAAGAAAGAAAGTGCCGATAACACTTTCATGTGTTAAAGAAAATCGCTAGAAAACTACTCCTATTATATATTTAAAGATTCTTGATAAAACACAAAGAAGAATCTGCAATGTTATTAGTCCTAACCTGGCATCTCGGCTTCAGTCACTTTCCCGCCATCATAACGTACTTTCCATGGGTCTTTTCTATAAATATTTTCATGGTAATTGTTCTGATGAACTTTACGGTAATTACACTTTATGAATTTAAGTAGATTTCTAACAAGGTCACTTCAATTTACAGTTCAAATGGCTAGATGCAACCGTAAGTTCTATGCTAACAGATTCTTCTCCCGCACTTCTCGGTTGTGAAACTCTCTTCCCGCCTCTTGCTTTCCAGTCAACTTTGATCTTCAAAAATTTAAATGTAATTTCAATCGTTATCCATGTTTTCTTCATTTCTCTTCTTTTATTTTTCTCGCTCCTTACTAATGTTTTCTTTTTGTTATTCTTTCACGGCAGGTAACCCCTTGTGTCTTAGTGGCTTTATTGCCTTACTTGAAATGACCCGATGATAATTGTGCCTGTCCCTCTCTTTGTTTGTTCGCACGACCGTTACGTTCTGCCAATACCTCATAAATAATGGCCTATTCTGTTTGGGTCGTGTGGAATGACAGAAAAGACATATCGGAGACGCTAGTTGGTTTCAGGGAGAATAAGAAAGAAAGAAAGAAAGAAAGAAAGAAAGAAAGAAAGAAAGGTGAGGTAGAAGTCTTTCATGTTTTCTGCCAATGTCACATAAATAATGGACTATTCAGTTTTGATCGCGTGGAAAGACAGAAAAGACATATCAGAGACGCTAGTTGGTTTCAGGGAGAAAATGAGACAGATAGACAAAAAGAAAGAAAGAAAGAAAGAAAGAAAGAGCCGATAACTCTTTCATATGTTAACCGACAGTTTCACTGAAATTGAATAAAAATTATCAATTTCAAATCTTTTAATTTGTACCCCCTTACTTCTTAAAATAACGGCTACAATTCATATTTATGATTGTTATTGAAAAATTTTATTAGTTGCTAAGTTCAAATATTTAACTATGCGATACGGGGATTTCCACGAACATTTTATTGTCGTAGAACTCGCCATGAGCTTACTCTATTTTTAACTTAAGAATTAAGATTTATCAGAATATTAAAATAAGAAAACCGAGACATTTCCACAGGTTAAAAATTCTAGTCGATTTCACTCCATTCACTTACGTGTTAATACCCTTAGACAAGATAGCAATCCCCCTCTTCTCCTCGCCGCTATGGGCAAATAGTAGGACAGACTGGGTTCTCTTGCTTTGGATGGCAACCTGTCTAAGAGAAGGAAAACTCTGAAGCTGTATGTAGCACCTGTCGAAGCACATACTATGAAACTAAGGAAAGTATCGTTCAACTTGACTCGATGAATTATGACAGCAGTTGATTCCTAAAACAAATTAAAATAATTGCATATGGGATGCCCAAAAGGGGGCTAAAGTATTTTGTACTACACTTTAAACCTGAGAGGTTTCTGGCATGACTAATGTAGTACATATTCCACACTAGCAGCATGACCCGGCGTTGTCCGTGCTTGATTCAAAAATCGTACGACTCATACAGCAATCGCTATCACTTCAGTTAAAATATTTTTGCCCTTCATTGCCTTTAAAGGAGTGCCCTTTGCCGAGCTGATATTGCTACATGCCTTACTTCTTGCCTATCTCACACTGCGAATTTTTTCTAAGCTCTATACTAAACCATAAATCTCTTACGAAAAAAGAACTAAACAAAATGAACACAAAACGATCAGCTTTAAAAAAAGGACTCGTAACTGGAAAAACCGAATGAAAAAAGAATGTTAACAACAAATACTTTTTCACACCCAACCCAGTTCTGCGGAATCAGAATCAACGTTGAGTTTAAGCAAGCGAATGAGCCAATTGGAGTAAAGTGCCATGCAGATTTAAATTTTTCCCACTTGTGACGAATGCAGCTATCGATTTTTTTTAATTTTTTTTTTTTTTTTTTTGCATAGTTGCATGCTAGTTAGTATTCGTGTCAGTCAGCTGTTGGCTCTCACACTGGCCAATAGAATCTTCCTGTCTATTTGTGGCAGCCAGCTATTGGCTCTCACTCTGGCCAGTAGAAAATGGCTGCAAACTACATGAAAACTGCCGTAGAAGCATAAAAAAATTGATTATTTCCACTATCGATGGGAGTTGCGGAATGCAACGTCGGTGTTGGCCTTCCCGCTAACTTGGAGCATGTGCAGATAGATTTTGGTGCAAATCCGTCAAAAATTGCGGCCGTGCATTCGTTACACACACACACACACACACACACACACACATCCTGCCTTTTATAGATAGAGATTCAGCGAACAAAAGTTCTTTCAATGTTCTTTCTCGATCATAATGTTTTTCTTTTCTTTTTTTTTTTTTCTCATATTATTTCTCACACAGTAAGCCCCTACGTCTTAGTGTCTTTATTACCATACTCTGGTGTGGGGGGAGAATAATGAAAAAATCTTTATAAATTTACGTGTAACTTAATATCATGGCCTTCCTACTTACCTTTCTCGCGACATTTCAGAATTTCTGCATCATTACCATATCATTTTATTATCTTCTCCCTCCGCGAAAACGATTATTCAGAAAGTCATTTTTTTTAACTTCATTTTAAGAGAATACATTTCACCAAACAAGCTTCATCGGTCATTGGTCATAAAATCTTTTTCATTTAACTAAGATATTTTCTCTTTATCTGACCTTTCACCAAATCATAGAATTGTTAACGCGAATTTGCCAAAATTTCTTTGGTTTGGTTTGGTTTGGTTTGGTTTTCGGCAGATCAACCCCAATAAGTTATTTAATGCCGACAAGATTATTTTTATTGCTGGCAATATCTTTTTTTTTTCAAAAATTAATTGATGGTAATAATTTTTTCCTCAAAAATTCATTGCTGGTATTAATTTTTTACAAAAATATTTTGCCGCTATTAAAATCTATTTTACGCATTTTGGCCCCATTTTGGGGTTTCACTATTTTCCCATAGTTGGTCCCCCTAGCAGGTGCTACCACTCCGTGTCAGAAACATTAACAATTAAGCGGTGGTTCCACGCTCCTCAAAACATTCTAATCAAAGGCATTGCTGTCGGATATAGTTTATCGTCTTACCCAGGACGACCAAAATTTGTGCATCTTCGATAAACTATCCAACTACCCAATTTTAAAAAAAAAATTTTTTATTTTTTTTTTTTCCAATTTTGTGAATAAGCAAAAAAAAAAAAAATAAAAAATAAGATAAAAATAAAATTAAACAAAAAATGAAAATTACCATCCGAAATTTAAATTAAACAAAAAATGAAAATTACCATCCGAAATTTAAATTAAACAAAAAATTAAAGAAATAAACAAAAAACAAAAAATCCGAAAGATGATATTTTTTTTAAAAATATACAAAAATAAAAGTAAGCAAAAAAAAAAAAAGAAAAAAAAGAAAAATATAAAAACAAACAAAACAAAGAAACACTTGGGTTTTTAAAAAATTTTGCTTATTTTATATTTTTTGCTTATTTTTATTTTTTTATTGCTTATTAAAAAAAAAAAAAAAACAAGCTTTTGCTTATTTTTTTTAAAAAAAAATTAAATTAAAAACAAATTAAAAATAAGCAAATTAAATTAATGAGCAAGAAAAAGACAAGAAAAAGAATAAAAAAAAGCAAGATTCACAGAGGAAATAAACAGACTGCACATAGTTTCTGCCGGGGGGGAAAAAAATTCTTTATTTTTCTATTAATCAACTTTGTCTTTCATTTATTTTAATCCCCTGCCTGTCAGTCGTTACCCGAAGAGCGCCATCTTGTTTCTTGTCATCAATAAAAACCTATTTAAAATATTGTTATCTTTTTTTTCTTTTTCGTCGCTATCTTGACTATGGAGGGTATTTATTCTGGTCTTCCTTCTTTGTTATCGTCCGAAAGTGGCTGTTGTTGTTTCGAACAGAGCTTTCGATTTCGAAGACGCCGCTCGGACAAGCGTTGGCCCAACTCGGCTGAATAGTCTCCCAGAAGAATCAAAGAGAGAAAAGATTGGAAGTGGCGGAAAATGTTTATCTGAGAACGAGTGTAACTGGTCACGTGTTGAGGGTGGAAGATCAACTCCATCCGGCTTCTTTCGCTTTCATTCAAGTGTTGTGACAAGTTCAAACGCCCAGCGTGTTTTTTCTTCATTAAACCCTCCTGTCTCTCTCTCTTCTTACTCGCTCCCATACTTTCTCTCACGAACACATACACTTACTTTCTATTTATCTATCTATCTATCTATCTATATATCTATCTATCTATCTATCTATCTATCCCAGTCTGTTCTTGATCTATCTATCTTACTCTGTTCATATCTATCTATCTATCTATCTATCTATCTATCTATCTATCCACTTTTTCACACGGACACATACACTTATTTCTTCTGCATCTCTCTCTACTTCTATCTATCTATCTATCTATCTATCTATCTTACGCTTCACTCTCTTTCCCATACACATAGACTTACATTCTCTCTCTCCCTCTCTATCTATCTATCTATCTTACACTTCACTCTCTTTCCCATACACATAGACTTACATTCTCTCTCTCTCTCTCTCTCTCTCTCTATCTATCTATCTATCTATCTATCTTACACTTCACTGTCTTTCCCATATACATTGACTTACATTCTATCTATCTATCTATCTATCTATTTTACTCTCCACATACACTTACATTCCCTTTCTTTCTCTCTCTCTCTCTCTGTTTGTATCTATATATAATCTATCTATATATCTATCTACACTTCTTTCTCTCTCTCTTACGCATTCCTTTTCTTTCTCTCACGCACATATACATTTGCGTTCTCTCTCTCTCTCTCTCTCTCATACTCCTTCCCTTTTTTTCACACACACACACACACACTTTATCTATCTTTTTCTCATACACACATACCCTGACTCACTCCTTTTCTTTCTTTCACGCACACACACACTTTCTCTCTCTCCCTCTCCCTCTACCTCTCTCTCACTCTCTCTCTCTCTCTATATATATATATATATATCTTACTCCCTCTCACATATGCACAGACTTTCTCTTTTTCTCGCTTACTTCCCCTCTTTCTTTTTCTCATGCGCACATACATCTACTTTCTCTCTTTCTCTATCTCTTTCCTTCGTGTACCCCCCTTTTTTGTTCTTATCGCCATCTTTTTCTTTTTCTCATTTTTGCAATTTTATTTGATTCTTATATCTTTTTTTCTCTTCTGATTTGAATTAATCTCCTTCTCTCTATACCTCCCTCTCTCTTTCCCTCCCTCTCTATTTCACTCACTCTCTCCCTTTTAGTCTTTCCCTACTCTCTTTTCGTCCTCTCCATCACTCCCCTCCTCGCTTTCTCTCTCCTTCATTAAATTCATTTTTTCTTTCTATGTGACGGACTGAGTTTCTAACTTATTCTGTTCCTCTTCCTCTTTCCTCTCTTCTTTCACAAACACACAGACACGCACACTGACTCACTCCTTTTCTTTCTCTCACGCGCACATACACTTAACTTTCTATCTACCCCTCCATCTCTCTCTCTCTATATATATATATATTTTCTCTCTCTCTTACTCATTCCTTTTCTTTCTCTCACACACATATACATTTACGTTTTCTCTACCTCTCTCTCTCACACTCCTTTCCTTTCTTTCACGCACACACACACTATCTATCTATCTATCTATCTATCGAAGTCTTTTTATATCTATCTATCTATCTATCTATCTATCTATCTATCTATCTATCTATCTATCTCCCTTTTTCTCACACACACATACTCTGACTCAATCCTTTTCTTTCTCTCACGCACACATACACTTACTTTCTCTCTCCCCCCCTCTCTCTCTATATATATATTTTGTTCCTGTTCCTCTTTCCTCTCTTCACGCACACACACACACACACACACATATATATATATATATATATATATATATATATATATATATATATATATATATATATATATATGTATAAATATAAAAGTGAACATAGAAGTCAACACTTAGAGGCGACAGTCTGTTTCATACTATATGCAATAGTCAGGCCACGTGTGCAATCGTCAGCACACGTGGTCTGACGATTGCATATAGCATGAAACAGACTGTCGCCTCTAAGTGTTGACTTCTATGTTCACTTTTATATTCACACACGTTCTATCGCTGATATTGAGCACTTTACCCCATAAATATACCACACCTTAAGACTATATTTCTTCATATATATATATATATATATATATATATATATATATATATATATATATATAGAGAGAGAGAGAGAGAGAGAGAGAGAGAGAGATTGGGAATCAATTATCCGATATTCATTGAACCGGAATCACATCGGATTTCAGATTTTTTTCCGGATTTTGGAATACAGGCTATTTAATTTGTATATAGTATCTATAAAATGGGGCAGCTTCGGAATGGAGCCCAAGTATAAATAAAATATCACTTTACATGGCATACAACAGCTTATACATATACCTTGACGGCAGTATTTTTTATAAATAATATATAACGTGAAAATAGTTTTTTATCAAATTTAATAAATTTTGTGTATATACACATACAGGTAATGAACAGGTTTGAAATTGGAACAAGAAAACCGTGCGGATTTGAATTTTGTCCATTCTGTCGAAAAGCCGGCAAAAAAAAAAATGAATGAAGAGATTGAGAACGGTAACGAATAACACGATTCGATAGTGAAAAACGCGCTTCAAAATGATATATAACATGGCTATATATATATATCAATGAATTAATTCAGAAATCAAATATAAAAGTAACATATGTGAGAAAACGATATTATTTTTGCACCAACTTAAATATTTTATCTATAAAAATAATGTATAAACATAAAAATGTTTAAAATAATTGTCGGACTTTGTCCATTTCATAATGTGTGACGTCATTTGTTTACATTTGATACGCCATGAGCAGATATGAATGTACGTGAGAGATTCATGGAAGATTGAAGTTTAAAAAGCAGTAAATTCGAACTTGCTAACCGAACGCTCCTTCGTTCAATAAAATAATTGTCGGACATTGTCCATTTCTTTATATATATATATATATGTATTATGAAATGGACATATATATATATATATATATATATATATATATATATATATATATATATATATATATATAGATAATATTAGTGGTAAATATACATATATATATGCAAAATCCACAGGTGCATATATACACATGTATATTTAGAATAAAAAATTCCGAGAGGATAAAATCCAGGTAGAACTCAATGTCCAGGACAGAGTAAGGATATAATAAAAAGGCTTAAACACTAATATTCCATGGTCATAATTTATTCCATTGGAATCGTAAATACGATCCAATTCATCAGACCTACAAATTCAAAAAGAAAACAGAAAAAAATCCACTCCGGAAATAAAAATAGAATTTAGAGAGAGAGTAATTATGAGAGTGTGGGACGGATGTTAGTTTATAAGAGAGGGGTTTAACAGAGAGAGTTTTATTTAAAATTAGGTGTGAGTGGAAGGGGGAAAAAGACTGTTGACGGATGTCTAAAACAGTATAAGGATACACATCGACGTGACAATACACACACCATGGCCGATCAAATCTTAAAGAAGGAGGGGGAGGTAAGGAAGGAAGTGGTGGGGAAGAAAGATGGGGCGGGTGAAATTAAAATTGCAAGGGACGCTGTGTAATTGAGAAAATTTGACAAAAATAATATCGACAGCAGGTTACAAATAAAATATTATAAACAATAAATATGAAGATTATCTAATCTGGCGAGGACCTATATTTTTATGTTCAAAACGCATGCAAAACCATACATACATGTATATACTACACACACACACACACACACACACACATATATACATATATATACACATACACACATATACATGTACACACACAAACACATATAAATACATACACACATACACATACATATACATACATATACATACGCACACATATATACACGTATATCCACCTATACCCTATACACACATTTTCCACATACATATACATAAATACACATGCACCCACATACACATATATACATACACACACATACAAAAACAGATATATATACGCACACACACACATATATATATATATATATATGCATATATATATATACATATATATACATACAAAAATGTACACACATATACCTACATATACACACATACATCCATAGGCATCCACTCCTTACCCATTTACACACACTTGTACATATGAACATGCGCATAAACATATATACCTAAAACCTTACATTTCTAACCAATTAAAAAAAAAAAAAAAAAAAACAATGTATCCCTATATCTATCCGTTTAGCTATACATACATACACATATACACGCACATCTATACCCACATACACACATATATATACACATACATACATATGGGTACATATATACACCAACACATACGCACACCCACACACATACATATACATACATATATATACATATATATATACATATACACACATCCCTGCATATATATTCTCCTATATATACCTACACCCACATACGTATACATGAATATATACACATACACACATATCCATACATATACATACACATATATACAAATACACACACCCCTAAATATATACCTACATATACCCGTAGTCAAGTACATACATACATACATACATACATACATATACACACACACACACACATATATATACATATATATATACCCACATACATACAAATACATACATATAAATTAGAATTTAAAAACTAAATAAGTAAAATTTCAACAATTTATATATACACATATACCCACATTCATACAAATACGTACAAATACATACATATAAATTAGAATTTAAGAACTAAGTAAAATTTCAACAATTTGGGCGTAAAAAAAAAAAAAAAAAAAAAAAAAAAAAAAAAACACCATAGCGCATCACAAAAACACACAATGATCTATATAGAGATAAACAAAATAAACATAATAGTCATTCCGTTAAAATGTCATGCCCGATGTTTTGAACCAAGATGGAACTGACATAAATGACAGAAAGTTACAAAACGGTGTTTATGTTTTGAATCTCTTCTTATGTCTACATTTAGAAAATATCTCATTACGAAGATTCAACAGTTCATCTTGATTTTTATCTTTGATAATAAAAATTTTTTCCGCCAAGCACAGATCACACCGATCGCGGAAGTTATTAGGTGTTTTGGCTCTTGATAGGTATCTCCATTTCAAAAGTGGGGTTAACCCCTTATCCACCAGATCCCAGTAGTGTTTGGATAAGGAAGTTTGACTTCTAAGGCATCTATATCTAAAAGAGTGTCTATGGTTGTATAGACGCTGCTTCCAATTACCGGCGGATATACCTATATATCTTTTTTTCTCGTTTATATTTTCCTCGGGAAAGATAGTTGCCTCGTATATTACATTTTTGTAGTTACATTTACTGCGTCCCTTGCAATTTTAATTTCACCCGCCCCATCTTTCTTCCCCACCACTTCCTTCCTTACCTCCCCCTCCTTCTTTAAGATTTGATCGGCCATGGTGTGTGTATTGTCACGTCGATGTGTATCCTTATACTGTTTTAGACATCCGTCAACAGTCTTTTTCCCCCTTCCACTCACACCTAATTTTAAATAAAACTCTCTCTGTTAAACCCCTCTCTTATAAACTAACATCCGTCCCACACTCTCATAATTACTCTCTCTCTAAATTCTATTTTTATTTCCGGAGTGGATTTTTTTCTGTTTTCTTTTTGAATTTGTAGGTCTGATGAATTGGATCGTATTTACGATTCCAATGGAATAAATTATGACCATGGAATATTAGTGTTTAAGCCTTTTTATTATATATATATATATATATTTGAAACGGTACAGAAGCGTATTAAGGCATTAAAAACAAGAAATTTTATATTATGGACGCTTTACATCAGGTTCAGGCAACCTACTCTTTGTAAACAAACAGATTGTTTGCTTGGACTTGCTGTGCTGCGTTTCTAGCATCTTGGTTGGTATAACTTTTATAATAATTTATTTCTTCCTGTCCAATCATTCATGTCATGCATTACAGACTTCTTTTCTTTTCCTCATAATTTCCCCGTTAACAGTTCTGATGAGAGGGGACGAAACCGGTCGACTGGTGTTTGTTTTATTTTAAATCTATTATGGTCCATAATATAAAATTTCTTGTTTTTAATGCCTTAATATATATATATATATATATATATATATATATATATATATATATATATATATATATATATATATATATATGTCATATGAAATTTTTATATAATTTATGTCCTGAATAGAAAAGAATTATACCCACACATGTGAAATTATATAAAGAAACTCAACCGCCATACCTTGTCAATCGTTTACAACGTGACTGACATCTGCTCATCTAACTCCCCAGACCGCCACACCATTTATTATCATATTTGAGGCGTAGTTAAGCGAGACGTCAATAAATCTCCTTTTAACACAAAAGCAAGGATTATGGTAGCATTCACCAACTTAAACATGGAGAACGTCCAGAAGCGTTGCAGGAGATTCCGAAGCCGTTTCGAGGCTGTGGTCGAAGCCAATGGCGATTTTATTGAATAAATTTACTATTCTGTATTTCAAGATATTTTTTGTATAACTTTGTAAAAATGTTAAAATGTGATGTCCGCATTACTTTCATTTTTTTGACATTCCACAATACTTCAAGCCAAAGGTTTGGAAGGCAACCCCTATCAATACTGGAAAGACCAAAAGCAGATACGAGACGTTGAAATCTGTTTTTGTGAGAAATTGTTTTAAGGAAAAGATTTTATAAATTTCAACATACAGCTTTATTGACTTTTACGGCAATGAATGCCGAAGGTTTCCTCATAAAACGGCTAATATCAACCATATATTATAGCGGGTGTAACAACAAAATTGTCCAAATCGTGTAACAGCATGGGATAATTGTCCATGCCGCAAAATATTTAATATCTAAAACAAACACTAAGATAATTGAGTTTCTTTTCTCCAGGTTTTCAGATAAGACGTTTAGCCATCTTGGCACCATTTGTTGTAAGAATCACTGAAAAACCTTTTGAGTTATTCAGCTAGAAATAGACTAGATTATAAAATCGTTTTGCGTCAGCCACAGTATGTCTTTCCAACTGAGCAATGTCAAGAGGAAAAAGATCATTCAGGCCTTCAGTAATTGTCATATAGGACATAAATGAATTAACAGAGTTAAGCGGAGTTGAGGAG
Organism: Acanthosepion lycidas; assembly: GCA_963932145.1. Lineage (NCBI taxonomy): Eukaryota > Metazoa > Mollusca > Cephalopoda > Sepiida > Sepiidae > Acanthosepion > Acanthosepion lycidas. The sequence goes on from OZ010599.1 coordinate 38,108,284, forward strand.
AGTTAGCCTTAGGTCAATGGCTAAGTGCACCTTCGTGTAGTAAAACTTCTATTCCATTACTTACCTACAAGTTTATCTTCCTTCTTTATTTCTCTCTGTTATCTCGAAAAGACGAGATACAACAGTAATGGTACCAACATTCATACCCCGGCTTCCATTTTCAAAGTCCATTCAAGAACCATCAAGAGAACGGTGAATAAGTTTAAAAAAGAGGGAACAGTAGAGATGAAAACTGGATCAGGAGGTCACAACAGGCAAGAGGGATCATCATTTCAACTTGGAGCTAAATACATTCTTGTCATTCAAAGTAGCGTCCAATAGTGTTATAAAAAACCCCGGAGAATTCCAGTAAGATATCTTTAATCATTTCTAAGATACAACGGTTCAAAGCTTAATCTAACAACTGGACAATTTTGCTGCTACACGATTTGGACAATTTTGCTGTTACACCTGGTATATAAATTTAAGCATTATTTCAAGAGTTTTGAAGAAAACGTTTTCTCATCAAAACTTGCAGATTATTACTGAAATAAACATTGCCTAATAAGTGACAACAAGTCATTAAATATACAATTGAATGAAATTTAATTTTACTTTATCTATTGAAGAATAAACTTGATAAACCAAACCGAAAATTATTTATGACTTAATTATTGTAGCTAATCTTAATTCACTGCGACAAATCATACAAGGTCTGATCAAAAAGTAACGGGACTGTCGCTATATATATATATATATATATATATATATATATATATGAAGAATTATAGTCTTAATATGTGCTATATTTATGGGATAAAGTGCTCGCTATCAGAGATAGAGCGTATGTAAATATAAAAGCGAACATAGAAGTCAACACTTAGAGGTGACAGTCTGTTTCATGCTAGATGCAACGGTCAGGCCTCCTATTATATATATATATATATATATATATATATATATATATATAGTATATATATATATATATATATAGTATATATATATATATATATATATATAGTATATATAGAATACCCACAATGCACCACTAACCCATATATATATATAAATAGCCGAGAAAAATAACAGCATATGTGGCCAGACGATTGCATATAGCATGAAACAGAATGTCGACTTCTATGTTCACTTTTATATTTACACACGCTCTATCTCTGATATTGAGCACTTTATTCCATAAATATAGCACACCTTAAGACTATATATATATATATATATATATATATATATATATATATATATATATATATATATATATATATATACTATGAACCTAAAGAGCCAGGCAAACCTACCTAAGTTTCACCTATGCGGATCGCCAGGGTACATGTTCTTAGTTCTTTATTTTTTTTATTCCTTATTTTCCCTTGGTTATTGGTTTGTTCATTTACAAGCCAATACACCTAAGGTTTTTCCGGTCGAGTATACTTACTTATATTTATAAGATTATTATTAAATATATATATATATATATATATATATATATACTTATGTATAATTCCCATATATATATATATATATATATATATATATATATATATATATATATATAATTCCCATATATATATATATATATATATATATATATATATATATATATATATTAACGTATAATTCCCATCTTTACTGGGAATTTTTGCCGTTCAATTGAAGCAGTTTAACTTTAAAATCAGCGCACCCGAAGATCAATATTAGTAACAACATTTGGGTGCAACTGAGGCACATCCCCAAATGGGGGGGTTTAACATTTTGAATGCAGGGGGTGGCCCTGTTAAGGGAACTATATAATAGTAAATATTATTGTACTGATTTAAACTATTTATTTTTATTAAAGTTTTTATTTTTATTTTTATGAAAGATATATATCGAAGAACAGATAGTAAATAGTAAAACGTTGCTTAGAATTATAATGGACAGGAAGTAGTGGAGAGCCACTGTCGCCAACATTTTGGACTCAAAACCGGCACTGAAGAATTCTCTTTCAAACAAGAAGAATCATCAAAATTGGATGAAAATTGTGGAAATGCAGAAACAACATCCGATCACGCACACACACACACATGCACATGCATACACGCACATATACACATATACATACACACATACATACACATACATATACATACATACACACATACACACAATACACACACATACATAAACACACACATACACGCACATCCACATGCCTACACATACATATACACACCTACATACACACACCTATAAACGCATACATACACGCACATACACATACATATATACACACATACACACACATGCATACACACACATACACACACATACACACAAACACATACATACACACACACACATACATACACACGCACACGCACACACATACATACACACAAACATTTTGAGAATTATCGATATAGAAGATTGGTGATACTAAAAGTTAGTTGGGTTGCAAAGGTACAAACTTTACTTGGGGCTAAATTCCCTATTGGCAAGAAAAAAAAACGGGTTTTATTGCAATTCCTCGTTTTTCTACAAATCTCTCATTTCAAATTAGGCGGAGAAGAATTCAAAGGTTTTAATTCCAAAAAATCAAACAGAACTGTAATAATTCCATTTCGAAAATGCGAAAAAGTAAAAGACTTTAATGCAATTTAAACACTGACATAATTGAATTGTAAAATCTTTGACAAAAAACAAAATAACGAAAAAGTATCGGAAGAGTTTCAAAGTACGCACTTCCGAAATAAATTAAACTCTGTGAGAATATTTGAATTCTGAGAGAAAAAAAAAATTAAACTTCGTGTTCCTTGAGGCTCTATTTGACATTTGCGAAAAGAATGATTTTTTTTTCGACATTAAGATGATTTTAGTAAAGGCATATATAATTTAGCAACTTTTGTTGGTAAATGACTAATTTTCTTCTTCTATGTGCCATGTCTCTTCAAAATGCGGGCGATAATGACTCTCCACAACTTCCTATCTTCTTAAAGCTTTTAATAAGCTTTGTCCTTTCAACATCTCTCCCAGTCACTTCCGGTCATCCATTTACCCATACTCGGTATATAGGTTACTCGCTGCTTTCCGCTGTCTCTCTTGCTTTCAATGCGTCCCGTGAGTATTATATTTACCAAATACTCTGTCCTCATCATGTGTCATAAAATTTCAAATGTCTCTTTTTGATTCTAAGTATAAGCGTCCGTTTTTCTAAAAAAAACATACCTCGTTGCTCACATGTTCAGTCCATGGTATTCTCAGCATCCTTCTGTAGAACCACATCTCGGATGCTTCTCTTTTTCTGATTCGAAGTATAAGTGATATAATGGAATATGCATACACCTGAGTCCCCCCTTACTGGTATATGATTGGCTGGTGTCCGACATAAATACAGACGGACGTGTAGGTACGACAGAGTGTAAGTCTATGACGACGCCCATTGGGCTACGCCATTGGCTATTCTATTGGTCTACACCTATTACCTGCGACTACGACGCGTACCAGTCGATTACTGCTACTGTGTACAACTTGGATACAGTAGCCAAAACCACTTAGCTACTTCGAGCAAATATATCCCTTTCCGGGACATATCAATTATTATTATTATTATTATTATTATTATTATTATTATTATAGATATAATGGAATATGCATACACCTGTGTTCCCCCTCACTGGAATATGATTGACTGGTGTCCGTCATAAATACAGACGGATGTGTAGGAGAGTCAAAGAGAGCCTTAGTCTGAGAGCTAAGTCTATAACGACGCCCATTGGACTACGCCATTGATCTACACTTCTTTTTGTTTCCATTTTCCTTAAAACTTCATTGTTGCTCACGTGCTCAGTCCATGATATTCTCAGCATCCTATGTAGGCCTACATTTCTGTTCCTTTACCTTCATCTGTAAGCTTGCACTGCCATATAAAAAAGCAAATAGCGCAGCCACTCGAATCCGAAGATGCCAGTCTACTAGAGCGGCTAGTAAATCCCCATTGACGATACCCTCTCAGGCACATTTGTGTTTGTTCAACCCCATAGAGCTCACCTCTGGTTTATACTGCAGCTATGCTGAGCAGGCCTTAGTTATAGTTTCTGGGAGAGAGTGCGTTCAGTAGTGATGTTTGCTGGTGAAGATGGTGAGAGGGAGAAGGTGGTACACAGTACTGATAATGATGGTGGTGATAACAGTCGTAATGTTGATACAGATGGATGGTTTTTGTTCTTGTGACCGCCATTTTGTTCTTGGAGTGGCAACCGCCATTTGCCTATAATTTTTGTTCAAATATTTCTCGTTTTATGCACAAAAGATGAGGGCACTTCGACGTGGTGTAATGGTTAGCAAGTTTGTCTTGCTACATCAATCATGACTGAGTAGTGAGTTCGATCCTCACTAGGTGCTCTATACTTTCGGCCTTGTGCCATATCTATGCTATGCTTAGGAAACCATTTGGGCACCTCGAAGAAGTGTAATGGTTAGCAATATTGTCTCGTTAGAACAATTACATCAAAGTAGTGAGTTCGATCCTCTCTGGATGGCCCCTACATTCGGCCGTGTCTCATTTAATCATTTTTTTTTTTTTTTTACCGCTTTTCCAATCGAGTTGCCGTCACATTTTCCATTGTCTTACCAGGTTGTCAACTTTGGTGAAGAGAAGGAAGCAAAATGTAAATGCTACAAACGACGCTCTTCACCGGGAGCGTCTGCTCCTTTTGGCTTCTTCAGGTTAAAATGAAAGAAAGACATAACTGTAGAGTCTGTCTATATTTCTGAGATGAGGTATTATGTACATTATTTACAATATTCGGACTATTGTCCTCATCTTTGTCGCCATACTTATCACAACGTTTCGGCCGTTGTACGCTCCGGCCTTCTTCAGGTGGTTGGAATGTCGAACTGAACCTGAGAATAAGTGAGGGCCATGAATTAAATTACCTTATAACATCTGAAGACCAGACCCCAGATAGTGTCTCTCTGCTTATTCTTTCAATTGTTTTATATATATATATATATATATGTTTGTGTGTGTGTGTTTGTGTGTGTGTGTGTGTGTGTGAGTGAAGATATATAGTTTTAAGGTGTACTATATTTCAGACATTTGTAACTTATAGTAATGTTTGGCTTTTTGCTATTTCTTCAAATACCTGTTCTACCAACCATTTAAACAAGATTGTTAGGTAATTATTCACTGCTTTCCGCTGCCCCTCTTCTCTTCAATATGCCTTGTGAGTGTTAGTTTTTCCAAGCCTTCCATCCTGATTATGCGCCCTATAAATTTCAATTGTTTTTTTTTCTGATTCTAAGTATAAGTGTCGTTTTTGTTTCAATGTTCCTTAAAACTTAATCATTGCTAACAGGTTCAGTCCATGGTATGCTCAGTATCCTTCTGTAGAACCACATCTCTTCTACTTCAAGACTCCTCCTTAATTGTCAGGAAATTATTCATCGTTCACTGCCATAAAGAAGAATTGATATTACATAGTAGTCCAGTTCTCTTTTCTATTTTCTTGTTTCTTAATACTTTGCTTAGCTTTTGAAAGGCACCTTTCGCTATTCCAATATATGCCTCCAGGTTTCTGTCATCTGTCCATACAGATAAACAGATTTTAAATATTAAGCGCTGTTTTTGAGATAATAATGAATTTACTGATGAAAGTCCTACTATTTAACCCATATCTGAGGGAGAAGCGGTTCCTTTCCCAAATGTATTTGCCCGTAAGTGAACATAAACATGACTGGAATTGGAACTCGGTTCCCAGCCGTTGTCCATTACAGCAACCGCACATCCAAGCTTTACAACACCTAATATTCCGAAGCGGTCATCCAACTCGGTACTGACCTGTCTTAACATTGCTTAACCAGTGATCTTACAAGAACCGGTGTTTCAACGTGATAGGTTCCGTAAATTCGTCATCAGTGAGGAAATTGTTCAGAGTTCCCTGCCATATAAGAGGAGTGAGTTCAGCAATTCTTCTGTGCTTCAAACTGCATTTTCCCCTCTCTTATTTTTTTTTTTATCATTTCACCCCAAGCAAGATAGGAATGCCACTAGTACGTAGGGAGTTACTGTTATGGAAATTTACCCACGCACGCATGGACTCTCCCAGCTATAAATAGGAGCAGGTACTGCCTTTTAGAGATGGAAGTTTTCAGCAGTCAGCTCTGACAGTTGGACCGAACATTCTTGCTGTAACATTCTCGTTTGTATATGTTTGTATTACTGTTAATATATTTGTTTAGCGCAGTGCCTCTCTGTGCCTTTATTTCTGGCCCTAACAAGACCACAAAAGTTACATAGAGTGAAGATGTGAGAAAAAAAACTGTATATAGGGGAAATGGGGAAAGGATAAAAGATGAATGCAGTTCAAAACATCAGAAGATGGCGATTGACATTGCATTTAAATTTTTGAAGATTCTTGCTATCAGGGAAGCAAATAAACGGAAGGGAGTTCCACTGGAAGGAAGTGCTAGAAAAGGAACTGTTGGAGTAGAAGTTGCGGTTGCATTTAGCTATTTCATCAGTAAAAGTGTAGAACGCTTAAATTCATGTATTCAGGCTCCCAGGGGGAAAAAAGCTCGTCAGAGCCATTGCCATGAGGATATTTGTAGAAAAGGCAGGGGAAATCCACTCCCCGTCAGTGAGAAAGTGACTGAAGTCGAGATGCCTGGTCAGGATCGATTATATTACAGACTCTTCTTTGAGTTTTGTCAAGAATCGTGAGATGTTAAGCAGGAGAACCAGACCAACGGTATTTAATACACGAACGAATGGTCGAGTTGTAAATGTACAAGATGGATTCTGACAAGAAAAGTTTCATGGCAAGACACAGTGACCCAAATTTCCTTGCAGTAGATGCAGCTACTGATTCTATATAGTTGCTACACAACATAATGCGGGATAAAATCTGCCTCGTCAGTCATGTATCGAAAGATACATGATCGCCTAAGTGTGTATGGACGCATGGCACATAACTGGCTGAAACTCATTTCTTGGAAGACGAAACAAGTTTTCACTATTTGTTTGGTTTGCTAAAAAAGATGCGGCGAAGTAATTATAATTTAATCATTAAATAATTTCATTATCTTGAATTAATTATAAAGGCTCACTTTTTCATATTTAGATTTCAGCATTAAATAACCCACAGTGGTGTTGATATGTCGCTAAACAGGAACAATCAAACCAAACGAAGTACTTGTGCCTATAAAAAAATCTATTGCAGACGAATAATGCTATCAGGTTGGTGCAAAAATAATGTCGTTTTCTCACATATGTTACTATGTGAGAAAACGACATTATTTTTGCACCAACCTAATACTATAAGTTGAGTCTTTTTTTTTTTTCTTTACAACCACAAATGAACAAATATGTGGGAATTGTTACAAAATGAAGAGTAGATATTGGAGGTGTTTTTCAGTAATTTAAAACACCTCTCTCTGGGCGCCATTTGTTACACGAAGAACATCAAGACTGTACTCGATTTCTTGCCATGTTCGTTGTAGCATAGCCTCATCAATGGTGACAATAGCATCAGTGATTTTTTTACTTTAAATCAATGATGTCCCGTATCTTTGATCGATACACGATATATTTAACCTAACTCCATAATTTCGCTTAGTCTACGTACCCGATTTTTTTTTCAATAAACCATGACACACATTGTGACTTTTCTTGTGGAGTAGTTGTCAGCAAAAGGAAGAGACTCAGGTGCTAACAACGAATTGGTGACAACTGCAAAAGTTCTAATATCTACGAAATGTTGGGGGCGGAAAATGTGACACTGAAATCCGAAGCAATGTATTAAGAAACAGGAAAATTTCGTTAGAAGCAGAAATATGTAATATATAGAGTGTCCAAAAAGTCTCTTTATAAATTAAAAAAATGATTACAAAAGCAAATAAAGAGACAAATATGTGGAAATGTTTACAAAATGAGGAGTAGATATTGAAGGTTTTTTTTTTAAGCTAATTTAATACACCTCTCTATGGGCGCCTTTAGTTGTACGAAGAACATGAAGACGGTACTCGATTTCTTGCCGTTCGTTGTAGCATAGCCTCATCAATGATGAAAATGGCATGAGTGATCTTTTGCTTTAAATCAGTAACGTCCCGTATCTTTGTTCGATAGACGACATCTTTAACATAACCCCATAGAAAGAAATTCAGGGGAGGGATATCTGATGAACGATGTGGCCATCCATTCCAATTCATCGGTCTGGAAATGTTGGGGGTTCATTTAACAGCACCTCTTTTATCAACAGGATAGATAAAATACACAAATGCAATGTGATTTAAAAAAAACTTTGATAATTACTGAGTACATAGAACAAATCTTATTAAGATATCTCATCCAGTACCGGGGAGAGAATTTCTGAGGTCCGGCCCACAGATTAAGTTGAGGCCACTTCCCCAGTCGGAAAAAGAGAGGCTGAGACAAACATAATAATTTTTATTTCATGAGATTTGTTTGTAGGTCTTGAAGATTGAGAGCTGTTTTAGAGGTCTCATGTAATAAAAATTATTACCTATGGGATTTTTCTAACTAATTGAATACACCTCTGCATGGGCGCCATTAGTTGTACGAAACACATCAAGACGGTACACGATTTCTTGCCATATTCGCTGTAGCACAGCCTCATCAATGGTGGCAATGGCATCTGATCTTTTGCTTTAAATCAGTGATGTCCCGTATCTACGATATCTTTAACATAACTCCATAGAAAGAAACTCAGGGGAGTGATATCTGGTGAACGAGGTGGCCATGGGAATTGCGCCATCTCTTACAATCCACGGGTCAGGAAATGTTAGGGGTTTATTTAACAGTACGTTTTTCATCATCATTCCTGCAATACTCAAATGCTATGTTCAACTTTGATAATTACTGAGTAGATAGAAGAAATCTGATTAAGTTGCATTTTTGTAAATCTGCCTCGACAGTCATGTATCAAAAGATACATGATCTCCTAAACTCCTATCACGCATGGCACAAAACTGACTGACCGATTTTCCATTCGAATCCATTAGATTCACTTACGTGCTAATAACCTTAGGAAAGGTATGAATCCTCTTCTCCCCCCCAGCTATGGGTAAATAGTAGGACAGACCGGTTTCTATAGCCTTTGATAGCAACTGGTCTACAGCAGAAAGAAATTACAACCTACTGCGAGAAAAAAATCTGCCTCGTCAGTCATGTATCTTTCGATACATGATCGCCTAAGCGTTTATCAGGAATGGCACATAACTGACTGACTTTTCAGTTGAATCCATTACATTCACTTACGTGCTAATATCTTTGGGGTAGGTATGAATCCTTTGTCCACTCACATCACGCCTACGAATCTCTCATGGCATACGTAAGATCCACTCACTGCACACATAATATCCTTTCACGGTACGCCTACGATGCTCTCACAACACACCTATGTTCCACTCATATCACGCCTACAAACCTCACACTGTACACCTACGATACTCTCACGGCAAACCTAGCATCCTCTCACGGTACATCTACGAACCTCTCACGGCATACCTACGTTCCTCTCACGGCATACCTACGTTCCTCTCACGGCGCACCTAAGCTCCTCTCACGGCATACCTACGTTCCTCTCACGGTACATCTACGAACCTCTCACGGCGCACCTAAGCTCCTCTCACGGCATACCTACGTTCCTCTCACGGCATACCTACGTTCCTCTCACGGCGCACCTAAGCTCCTCTCACGGCATACCTACGTTCCTCTCACGGTACATCTACGAACCTCTCACGGCGCACCTAAGCTCCTCTCACGGCATACCTACGTTCCTCTCACGGCATACCTACGTTCCTCTCACGGCGCACCTAAGCTCCTCTCACGGCATACCTACGTTCCTCTCACGGTACATCTACGAACCTCTCACGGCGCACCTAAGCTCCTCTCACGGCATACCTACGTTCCTCTCATGGCACAGTTGAAAATCAGTGTCTTAATATATTGCAGTTGTCGGTAGATGTTGGAATTTTTGGGTACCCTGCAGTACCAGTGAGCCAGCCAAAATGAGCTGACTCATTTTATAGTTCACCGATAGAAGGGTTAACCAATCAGAAGGCTCAAAATATTCAATGCGACGTGGATAAAGTCGGCCATGTTTTGTTTTGTTTTTTTTTTCCCGAATATTCACTGCCAACCTCTGATATCGAAGACTGAAGAATTACGGAACCGCTGCTGGTGAGTGTTAATCTTTAACGTTGTTTCATTGAACAGATTACGTACTGCGCTGGATTCTATATTCATAGACTTGGCGAACATGGTCAACAGTAGAAACAAATCTCCTCTTCTTCTTTGAGGAAATTTCAAGTAGTCGAGATGTATTCGGCAGTGAATGTTATTACATAGCGTCTCTGCACTCTTGTATAATAAAAAAAATATCGCTAAAAATAATAGCTGGCAATCGAATGTAAAAGGATGGGGAGCTAATCAAAAATAAAAATGACTGGCAAGGTCAAATCGAGAAATTCACAAACTGCATATATTTTCGCTAGCAATGTCAGTGGTTGCAGTAAAAAGGTCATTAAACAACAATGAAATCATCTAATCAGAAATTCACTCTCGTCTTTTTGCGTCGATATTTGATCGTCTGCTAACAGACGAGATTTTCGTTTCCTACTGCGTGTGTGTGTGTGCGTGTGTGTATGTGTGTGTGTTTCGCGCGCGCTATTTACATTTTTATGACGGGGGGCTTTATCGGGAAAGGAGAGCGCTAGGTTGCTTTATTGTTATTGCTGGCGTTGTTTAATAGCCTCCAGGATTTCTTCTTTTTTTTTTTTTCAAGGAAAACCATGCTCCGTGGCCATTACGACAGGATTGCTTATCGCTTGTTATCGTAAATGAAAAGCAACAAACGCAGGTTTCAATTCTTTTTCTTTCGCTTTTTTTTCTCTTTTTTTTTTTTTAGGAATGAGGTGTCTTCTGTTTCCTTTTTTCCAGTTCTATCGCAATATATATATATATATATATATATATATATATATATATATATATACATATATATATATAAAAGTGAACATAGAAGTCAACAGGTGACAGTCTGTTTCATGCTAGATGCAATCGTCAGGCCTGTTTACTTTTATATTTACACACGCTCTATCTCTGATATTGAGCACTTACTTTATCCCATAAATATAGTACATCTTAATACTATATTTATTCACACACACACACACACACACACACACACATATATATATATATATATATATATATATATATATTCATGCTCGTTTCATTGAATATGACAGACATGGTGCTTTGATTTAGTTTTTTTTATACAATTTCTTATGTGATATTATAATTATAGCTTTGTATCATGGTCTTTCCTCCTGTCCTCCGTAGCTTGGGATAAAATTGACCCTTATCATTTTGGGTAAGAAATAGCGAATGTCTTCATGCACTACCTGCCCGATAAGAAAAGCATGCACTCCCGTGTCCTTGGATATGGACCTGATTGACTTGGAGGGATCGTTGTCAATCATGGATTTTTTTTTTTTTCTTATCAGAATAATCAGAGTGAGTTTTCTGAGCTGCCGTACCTTCGTAATCAAAATTAGACTCATCCAAATCTTTCCGAATCCTCTGCACTGTACTCAGAGTGGCATTAAAACAATCTGAAATGTTCGTATTGGAGCTTTCGGCGCGAATGTCAAGCAGTAATGCATTGCGGCACGATGCACAACTGACCCTACTATATTGTGCAGTCGACAACATCAAAAACAAACAAAGCGCATGCGCGAAATTGAAAATGTAAAATGGCGACAAATTACACATCGCACCCTGTATATATGCTGGCTGTAACAGCAGAATTGTCCAAATCGTGTAACAGCATAATTGTCCATCCCACAAAATGTTTAATATCTAAAAAAAAAACATTAAACTAATTGAGTTTCACTTTTCCATGATTTCAGCTAAGATGCTCAGCCATCTTGACACCATTTTTCCTAAGAATCACTTCGAATTATTTAGCTAGAAAGAGAACAAGTTAAAATCCTTTTGTGTCAGTCCCACTACCTTCGCAAATGAGCAATTGTGAGAGGCAAAAGACTATTGAAGCCTTCAGTAATGGAACCAAAATTCAAACTTCAAATTCAGATGGCCTCCATCTTCAAGGTCCATTCAAGAGCCATTAAAAGAACGGTGAATAAGTTTAAAAAAAGATGGACTGTAGAGAGGAAAATTAGGTCGGGCGGTCAAAACAGCAAGAAGGATCATCATTTCAACTTAGGGCTAAAGAGATCAGTTAGAAAAGATCTAACTCAATAAATAATATGTTTGGCACGTGTGAGAGGAGTTTCAACTATGACAGTCCAAAGAGCAGTGAAAAGAAGACTTGAAAATGTAATCGTGTGTGAAACCTGTGACGCAACCTTTCATTCCATGATAGAAAGTTAGAAGGTTAGAGTGGGCTAAGATCATCTTGAAAAAGTTGAAAAATGACTCTGGAATAGTGTATATATATATATATATATATATATATATATATATATATATATAATTTTTAAATATATATATATATATATACATAATGTATAATATATAAAGTTCATATATAAAGTTCATATATATATATATATATATATATATATATATATATATATATATATGAACATTAATGTTCATATATATATATATATGAATATATATATATATGAATATATATATGAATATATATATATATATATGAACATTATTTCAATATTTCATGAGCTACCGATCCTTAGCGATGATTAATTATTGATGAACATGTCCTTTTCATGTATGATCGATTTCATCACGATTCTTCTATTAAGCTATTAATGCGTTCTTATTACTCAAAGTAGAGTACAATAGTATTATGCAAACCTCGGAGAATTCCAGTAAGATATCTTTAATCATTTCTAAGATGCAACTGTTCAGACCTTAATCTAACAACTGGACAGTTTTGCTGTTACACCCGCTATACACACACACACACACACACACACACACACATATATATATATATATTCAAACATACTTCATTAAATAATATAGACATATTTTATATACACGTGGGCTGAACATACGTAATGAAAGAGCCCTCGAGACATATTCACAAGCTGTATATATTTTCGCTGGCAATGTCAATGGTTGCAGTAAAAAGGTCATTAAACTACAATGCACTCACCCAATCATAAATTATTTTTTCCTTCGAAATTTGATCGTCTGCTAACAGACATAAATCCGGCCAAGAGGTGGGTTAAACTTTTAAAAACCAAAACCCTTATATTGAGTTTAAATTAGCAGCATTATGAATATTTTGACTTAAAATAAATTCGTTTATATCGATTAAATCTTGATGTCTATTGAGACGGTGCGAAGAGGCGTATTGGAGCGCTAAAGTGTAATTCTGTTTTTTTCCTCACATTATTATCTCCCTTTTTTTCTTTCTCTTTAAATTATCGCCCTTTGCATTTCTAATTTGTTATTTCCTTTTCATTTGATTTTATTTTGATTTTTTGATTTTTTTAGTGGGAGGTGAGATTTGTGTATGTGTGTGTGTTTGCCTTGTCTTTTTTTTTCTCTCTATTACCCAGCTTCTCGCCTTTACTTATTTGATATTTTCATTTCGTTACACACCATAATTCTCTAACACTCTCCATCTCTCCAACACCAACCCACGGGCATTTTCGGCCTCACCCACGCTCATACCCTCGCCTTCCAACCTGAGTCTTCGCCGACGCTCCCCTCGTCTATCACGGGGTCAATATAAGTGAATTAACTTCACTTTCACAGATTGACGTTTCCCGGCCGCTCTTTCCCCGGGGGATGGACACACGGTAGACGCGGGTGGAGGCGAAACGAAATTTTCACTTCGCTGTTGCGTGCTGCGTCTACTTTTCCGCGTAAGGTTCACTATGAATTATAGTGCATCGCCAACCAAAGGTGGATGTGCGGGTGGATTAGAAGCGCGGCACGGGAAATTCGGAGAGCCAAGTTCAAAACCCAGTCAGGTTTTTTACATTCACATACCCGTTAATACAATAAGATATAAATCCGTCTCTTCTCCCCCACCCGCTACGGGTTAAATAGTAGTGGTGCTACCTGGAAAAAAATCATTGTTATTCGCAAAAATACTACAAATGCTGCCATTCGGCCGTACATTGAATATCGCTACCATTTCTCGTCTGATGCTTTTAATGGCCATCTCGAGATTCTTGACAAAATCCAAAATATGGTCATTAATGACATCAATTCTGACCTCGTATCTCGACATCAGTTACTTTCCCACCGACGTGAGGTGGCTTCTCTCTGTATTTTCTGCAGTTATTTCCATGGCAATTGTTCTGATGAGCTGTTCTCCTTAGTGACTCGACTACATCAATTTAAACGCGCTATTTGATCGGCAACAAGGTGTCACTGTTTCCCCACTGAACTGGCTAGTCACAACCGTCTATTAGTTTATTTTATTGCATTTTTCACCTGTAGAACTTCCTTCCGATTTCTTGGTTCCCTGTCACCTACAATCTTCAGAAATTTAAACGCAACATCTGTCGATCTTTAAATGCAACGTCAATCGCCCTCTTTAAATGTAACGTCTATCGCCATCTTTAAATGTAACGTCTATCGTCATCTTTAAATGTAACGTCTACCGCCATATTTAAATGTAACTTCAATCGACATCTTTAAATGCAACGTCAATCGCCATTCTTTAAATGCAATGTCTTTAGCCATCTTTAAATGCAACGTCTATCGCTCTCTAATAATGCAACGTCTATCGTCATCTTTTAATGCAACGTCAGTCGCCATCTGTCTTCTTCAATCTTGTTGCTTTATTGTCTTTTTCCTCACATCTCCTCCCTAATGTTCTCCCATTCTTTTTCACATCCTGCAAATCTTGGGTTTTAGTGGTATTATATCCTTGCTTGGGGTGAAACGATTGAAAAAAATTAATTAAAAACTATTCCTGTAATTAATAAAAAAAAAAACTATTCCCATAATAATAATAATTAATTAAAAAAAAACTCTTCCACTAATTAGTCAGACTACACTTAAGATTTAAAGTTTTTTTTTCTTCGCCTGGTACAAAGCAAATAATGTGCCCCTTAGTTGATTAGCTCACCATAATGTGCCCCTTAGCCGATTTTCTCACCATAATGTGCCCCTTAGCCGATTTGCACACCATAACGTGCCTCTTAGCTGATTTGCATACCACAATGTAGCCCTTAGCCGATTTGCTGACCATAATGTGCCGCTTAGCCGATTTGCTCACCATAATTGTGCCTCTTAGCTGATTTGCATACCATAATGGGCCCCTTAGCCGATTTGCATACCATAATGGGCCCCTTAGCCGATTTGCATACCATAATGGGCCCCTTAGCCGATTTGCTCACCATAATGTGCCTTTTAACTGATTTGCTCACCATAACGTGCCTCTTAGCTGATTTGCATACCATAATGGGCACCTTAGCCGATTTGCATACCATAATGGGCCCCTTAGCCGATTTTCTCACCATAATGTGCCCCTTAGCCGATTTGCTCACCATAATGTGCCCCTTAGCCGATTTGCTGACCATAATGTGCCTCTTAGCTGATTTGCTCACCATAACGTGCCTCCTAGCTGATTTGCATACCATAATGTAGCCCTTAGCCGATTTGCTCACCATAATGTGCACCCTGAGCCGATTTGCTCACCATAATGTGCCTCTTAGCTGATTTGCATACCATAATATGCCTCTTAGCCGATTTGCTCACCATAATGTGCCTCTTAGCTGATTTGCATACCATAATATGCCTCTTAGCCGATTTGCTCACCATAATGTGCCTCTTAGCTGATTTGCATACCATAATATGCCTCTTAGCCGATTTGCTCACCATAATGGGCCCCTTAGCCGATTTGCTCACCATAATGTGCCTCTTAGCTGATTTGCATACCATAATGTAGCCCTTAGCCGATTTGCTCACCATAATGTGCCCCTTAGACGATTTGCTCACCATAATGTGCACCCTGAGCCAATTTGCTCACCATAATTTTTTGTTTGCCTGGTACAAGGCAAATAATGTACCGCTTAGCCGATTTGCTCACTATTCTTCTAGTGAAGTATTGGAAAAAACAAAACTTTTTTTTATGATAAATGAATTGTGGAAGAAAATGATGAGGAAGCTACAAGACATTTCGTTAACTGGGGCATACAGTCCTTCGTAAATGACAAAACAAATCTTGAAAGCTGTTTAAAGTAAGACTGTGAAAACTACAGTAATTTAAGCGTGCTACTAGATTGGCAATTAGGTTTCATCAGTTTACTCTTGAACTAGCTAAATACAAACGTCACTTCTAGTCTAATAATATCTTTTCTCGCAAAAATGATCTGTGGAACACCCTTCCGATCTCTAGCTTCCCCCGCCGCTTACAATCTTCAAAGATTCAAATGCAACGTCAATCCCTACCTTCTCTCTTCGGGAAACACTGTTCCATTATTGTTTTTTTTTCTCACTTCTCAATAAAAATATTCCCATGTTCATTCGCTCCTTGTAACCCTCTGCGTCTTAGAGGCAATGTCGCATTGCTTAGGGTGAAACAATAAAAAAAAACAATATTCACTCGTAAAAAAAAAAAGAATTTTAACAATTCAAAATATGTATCGGCTTTTCAATCCACAAGGGGTTGATAAACCGTAAAAAAACAAATCAATCATCTAACCAAAGATTGTAGCCTCCTTTTGCCGATACTTTCTCTGACGTAGCCTTCTTCTTCTTTTTGCCGTATCTTTTAAGAAGCTGAGTGATCATGACTCTCCACAACTTCCTATCCTTTGTACTTTTAAACAATCTTTGTTCTTTTCTTGTCCTCGCTCTGCCAACCGTTTGCATGAATTCGTTAACGCGGGTAATTGCTATTTTTCCCTACCTTTTTTCCTCCTTGTGTGTGTCAAATTATCCATACCTACAGAGGGCTATGATAAGTTTTTAGCCACCCTTGATTACGGCAATTTTGGCTTGTGCAATAACGTCTCTTCTTTTTTTTTTCAGACAATACCATGTTACTATCAAGCTACACTCATCTATGAACAATAGCTGACTTATATCTTGCAATGAAAGTTCGTGGAAGTAAGGAAATTAGTGAATTTCAACGTGGTCAAATAATAGGATGTCATCAGTGTGGCAAGTCGAATAGAGAAATTGCTAGGTTTTTCCAGGTTAATCATCAAACAGTTAATAATATTGTCAAGAAATTTCATGAAGAAAGCCATTGTCGTGTAGAACAGCATTCAAGAAGATCAAGCATCTTGTCTGAATGAACGAAAAGGGCACTGAAGGGGGAAATCATCAGAAACCGTCTTGAGCGTCAAAGATGTTGACAACAGCATGGAAATGTCGCCATATGCGGTGAGAAAAACTCTGAAAGAGCTCGGCTATCAAAGAATCATTTGATTTCAGAGGTTAACAGGAACCTTCGTATGGACTGGGCGAGGGAATTCGAGAGCAAAGATTATGAATTTCGGGAGTCTGTAATTAGGTCAGATGAAAGTAAATTCTGCCAATATTCGAGATTGGTTTATGTTTGGAGAAATCAGACTTGGAACACTGGATGTCTGCATGCGACCGTGAAACATGGAGGGATTGGAGCAATGGTGACGGGCGCTGTCTGGTTTGGAGGGAAATCTGAGCTGATTCTTGTTGACGAGCAGTTGAATGGTCTAAAATACTGTCAAATATTAAAGAAAGGACTACTCCCACTTTTTGAAACCAATCAGATTGACAAGAATGTCTACCTTTTTCAAGAAGATGGAGCGTCATGTCACATGAGCAAAGTAGCAAAGGCCTGGAAGGAGTCGCAAGGAATCAAGTCACTGCCATGGGTAGCCCAAAATCCTGTAATGAATCCAATAGAGCGTTTGTAAGCACCTTGACCGAAGACTTCGAGAGCGTGCAACCAAAATCACATCAGTGGCAATCCTTAAAGAAACATTGCTAAAGGAGTGGCAAAATATAGATCAGACGATTGTTGATAACTTGATCAAATCCATAGAAAATCGAATACAAGCACTGAAACTAGCAAATGGAGGACCTACCCCATACGAGTTCCAAATACTGTTTGTTTATGTTGAGTTGGGATTATGTAATTAAATTTTGAAATTGGGTGTAGTTTATTTCTCCTGGCTAAAATCTTTTCTTAGGCCAATGTACTTTCCTCATTGTAGGTCCTAGAAATTGCAACTGTCTCTTTCATTCTATGTATAATAGTCCTTTTAGTTTCCATTTTACTCAAAAAAACTTCCTCGTTGCTCACGTGTTCCTACTATGGCACTCTCAATATTCTTCTGTGGAAAACTTCGCTTCAACTTCCAAAGGCTTGCGAGTTCAAACACTCAATGGATTATAGTTGATTACTTACTTTTCTTTCTTCTTGCGGTTGGTGTGCGCCATGCAACGTTAAGAGATTCCTCGTTTTTCGATGCAGTTCAGTCACGGACACCTGCACCATACGATTATCGACCCGGCACGCAAACCTGAGTTGATAATTAAATATTGTTTTCTCGCCATTCAGTTTTGAATTCAACGTCTTACAAATGCACCTGATGTGCTCGGAGTTTTTTTTTATGCTATCTTTCATTTATCGATGCTTTATCACATATGCTCCCAAAATGCCAAAATATTTTTAGACATTATCTTTCTCTACTGACTTCATGATTTCTCTCTCAGTTATTACGATATTATTATTATTATTATTATTATTATTATTATTAATTTTATTATAGAATTCTGCCGTTTATTGCTATTATTATTTTTTTATTATTATAACTATTATTATTATTATAGACTTCTGCCGATTATTGTAATTATTATTTTGGATTCTGCCGTTTATTGCTATTATTATTACCATTATTATTACTATTACTGTTATTATTATTATTATTATAGTATTCTGCAGTTCATTCTTCTTCTTCTTCTTCTTATTATTATTATTATTATTATTATTATTATTATAGAATTCAGCCTTTTATTACTATTATTTTTATTATTATTTTTACTACTACTATTATTATTATAGGATTCTACCGTTTATTACTAATATTATTATTATTACTATTTTTATCATTATTATTACTATTATTGAATTCTGGCGTTTTATTATTATTATTATTATTATTATTATTATTATTATTATTATTATTATTATTATTATTATTATTATAGAATTCTGGCGTTTTATTATTATTGTTATTATTATCATTATAGAATTCTGGCGTTTTATTTATTATTTTTTTTATCATTATTATATAATTCTGGTGTTTTATTATTATTATTATTATTATTATTATTATTATTATTATTATTATATAAGTTTGCCATTTATTATTACTTTTTATTATTACAGAATTTTGGAGTTTGTTATTATTATCATTATTGTTAACAGTGACATCTGAAACGGTTGTTATTAATTTCAATGTTTAAGAAAATAAAAAAATGAGATATCAACTCAAATATGTGCACCCAATATAAATAACGTTTACAGTAACAAATAAATATTGTCAGCATAAAAAAAATCCGTTCAAAGATGAGAGTAAGAATATTAATAGATGATTATAATAGTCTGAATAGTCTTGTTAGTATTCAAGGAGTACAAATGCTTAGTATGTAAGATATTTGGAATGGTAATGACTGTCTTACTGTGGGCGTTTGAAGTTTCAAAGATTTATTTTAGAGTTAGAAAATCGAGGCAATAAATATGACTATAAAGTCAACATTAGTTGTGGAATAATACTGGCAAAAATCACGGACAGTAGACAGCTTCACAAATGAAAGAAAAAACGTGAAAAAATAAAATTAAAAGTAGAAAAAAGTAGAAGTTGTCAGATTGTTTTCTTTACCCCTTAAAGTGAAGCAGTAGACGGCGATGAAAAGCTTCGGGATTTTAGGGCGGGAAAAGAGACGCAAAAAATAGCATCGTCTGAAAGAGAATAGAAGCAAATGAAAATGCAAAAAAAAAAAAAAAAATTTAAAAAACAAAGATTTGATTCCAAATGGACAAAAATTTTCTTCGATTTGCCCAAACTTTTGACCGAGTAAAGCTGAAAGGCAACTGATGGGCTTTTGGATTTTTCCTTTAATTAATTCGGGTCAGTGCTTTTCCCCAGTGGTCTGGTTTTGGGAAGAAGGCCAAGTTACTTAGATTCCAAGGGCAAAAGGCATAAGAAAAAGTAATGTGAATTGATTAGCTGATATTCTTGTTTGACATACGAAGATGGAATGGGTGAATATATTTGATTGGTGTAAATTTAGACAGACTTTGCCAGAATGTTTGAGGAATTTATTGACTTACAGGCATACCTGAAAATGGTATACTTTTTGTCGATTATTATTATTATTATTATTATTATTATTATTATTATGATTTTTCCATCTTTTTCCCTACTTGTTTCTTTTTGTTTTGTTGTTGTTCTTCTTCTTCTTCTTCTTCTTCTTCTTCTTCTTCTTCTTCTTCTTCTTCTCTCTCTTCGCCTCCTCCTAGTTCTTTTTCTTCTTCTTCTTCTTCGCCTCCTCCTAGTTCTTTTTCTTCTTTTTCTTCTTCATTTACTTCTTTTCTTCTGCTTCTTTTTCTTCTTTGTTTGCTTCCTCTTTTTTTCTTCTTCTCTTACTTTCTTCTTCTTTTCTGTTTCTTCTTTTCCCTCCTCCTCCTCCTTCTTCTTCTTCTTCTTCTTCGCCTCCTCCTAGTTCTTTTTCTTCTTTTCTTTTTCTTCTTCATTTACTTCTTTTATTCTGCTTCTCTTTCTTCTTTGTTTGCTTCCTCTTTTTTCTTCTTCTCTTACTTTCTTCTTCTTTTCTGTTTCTTCTTTTCCTCCTCCCCCTCCTCTTTCTTCTTCTTCTTCTTCTTCTTCTTCTTCTTCTTCTTCTTCTTCTTCTATGTACTGTGTCCCTTCCTCTCCTTTGTAATTCTAATTAATATTTGTCCCCATATTTTTTTTTTCTAGTGCCTTTTCTGCCATCCATTTTCGCTGGTCCGTAAAGCAGGTCAATCAAATTTTCTTTTACCTCCAATATATCATGTGAGTATCAGATTCACCAACCCCACTTTCCTCGTCATGTGTCCTAGAAATGTTAATAGTCTCACTTTTATCTTTGGTCCGGTTTCTTTTCGAATTTCATCGTTCCAAAACGGAAGTTAATGACCAGGGCGTAGGTTTCACCCTGAAGGAATCAATGTCCACGTGTACGTCACCAAGACAAACCTTCAAGTCGGAGGATATCGGCTGTGGTCTGACCTGGAGAGGATTGAGCACCTCCAGGTATAGTTTGCCCAAGACATCGTACGCATGAATAATTACCTACCGAGACATGTGCAGGGACCTGGCCAGCGATTTTTCGACCACACCCAGTGATGTGAATGTTTATGTGTACGTGGTGTTGACATGCCATTGCTGGGCGGGATGCTTCCTTAACACCGAGAGCGGAGGGTACCCCATCCCGATTGAATAAACGGCCACGAGTCCGTGACCAAGGAGAGCTTTCAGGTCGGAGGACATCATCTGTGGTCTAACAAGGAGTGCGATGGGCTCCGAAGACATTGTACTGCCTACTGAGACATATAGAGGGATCTGGTCAGGTGTTTAACTGCGTAGTAACCCTCCGACCACGCCCGGTCGTGGAACTGATGAGGGCTATGGTTATTGTTGATGATGATAATGATGATGATAAAAAACAGAAAAATTCAAATTCTTTGGAATTCAGTCGTATTAGTCAATCCAGGCCAGGGGACCGGATCCAGTCACTGTGAACAAACAAAGCGAAACTGAAACCCTAGATGAATATAGGTTGTTTTAAAATGTTTTGAAATAAGGTGACGGTTGTACCCATGCTTAATGGAGCACTTTAAACGGATTTGCAAAAAAGCCTGAGACAACTGGAAATTTGATATAGAATTTTTTTCAACAAGAATCTATCTTACATACTTTATAATCTAACATTCGTCCATGCATTGTTGCCACATTTGGTCTGATGCCGTCCTGGGTAAGACGATAAACTACATCCGGCAGCAAAGCCACTGATCAGGAGGTTTTGAAGAGCGTAGAACCACCTCTTAATTGTTCTTGGGTCCACCTTGACCCGGGTTGGGTGGCAGCTATGAGCAAATAGTTTACCACCAAAGTGGGGTTAAAACTTGTAGAAATATGTTTTAATACTAGAAATGCATTTTTGTAAAAAAAAATATTACCAGCAATAGATTATTGCCAGCAATATTTTTTGTAAAAAATATTCCTAGCAATACATTTTTTTAAAAAACTACCAGCAATACATTTTTGAAAAAAGAAATATTAGCACAAATACTTTTTGAAAATAATATGACCAGAACAAAAAATCTTGTCAGCATTAAATAACTCATTAGGTTGATATACTATAAAGCAAAATAAACAAACCCTCTACAAAGGTTTCGCAGTCTCTTTGCTATATATATATATATATATATATATATATATATATATATATATATATATATATGTCATAAAATGACAATTGAAAAAAAATCTTAGATTTTGCCGACACGTTTCGTCTTCCAACTTTTCAAGGTAAAAATGAAATCGAAATGTTTTTATTGTTATATTTACATAAAACATTTTATACCAATCTGTCTTGTCCACAGAATTGATCTGGGAATTTAACTATATATATATATATATATATATATATATATATATATATATATATATATATATATATATATATATATATATATGTATACTATTGATTCTAAAAAATATCTATTAATATCATTAATATAAAAATTTATATTTATTTACACTTGCGAATCATGCGACATTTGCAGACCTAATGATTGAACCGTCCTGGGTATGACGATAAACTACATCCGCGTCCTGGCTAAGACGATAAACTACGTCCAACAGCAAGGCCACTGATCAAAATGTTTTGAGGAGCGTAGAACCACGTCTTAATTGCCGGTGTTCCAAGGTCCACCCTGACCAGGGGTGGTAGCATCTGTTACGGTCCCAGTTATGGGCAAATAGTTAAACCCCACCCAAACTGGGGTCAAAACATTATGAAAGTGTAAAATTAGGTTTTAATATCAGAAAGACTTTGTAAAAAATTATTACCAGCAATACATTTTTGAAAAAAGAAATATTACAAGCAATAAAAATCTTTTCGGCATTAAATAACCCACTGAGATGTTGATATGCCGTAAAACAAACCAAACCAAACCAAACAACTAAAGGATTGAATCAGTTTATTGATGTAAAGATGAACATCCTTAAGAAAGGCGCCGTACTTGACTTAAAACTAAAAATATTATTCTGTTAAATTATAAAAATATTGCCAGCAATAAAAATCTTGTCGGCATTAAATAACCCATTGAGGTGTTGATATGCCGTAAAACAAAACAAACCAAACCAAACAACTAAAGGATTGAATCAGTTTCTTGATGTAAAGATGAATATCCTTAAGAAAGGCGCCGTACTTGACATAAAACCAAAAATATTATTCTGCTAAATTATAAAAATATTGCCAGCAATAAAAATCTTGTCGGCATTAAATAACCCATTGAGGTGTTGATATGCCGTAAAACAAAACAAACCAAACCAAACAACTAAAGGATTGAATCAGTTTATTGATGTAAAGATGAACATCCTTAAGAAAGGCGCCGTACTTGACTTAAAACTAAAAATATTATTATGTTAAATTATAAAAATATTGCCAGCAATAAAAATCTTGTCGGCATTAAATAACCCATTGAGGTGTTGATATGCCGTAAAACAAAACAAACCAAACCAAACAACTAAAGGATTGAATCAGTTTCTTGATGTAAAGATGAATATCCTTAAGAAAGGCGCCGTACTTGACATAAAACCAAAAATATTATTCTGCTAAATTATAAAAATATTGCCAGCAATAAAAATCTTGTCGGCATTAAATAACCCATTGAGGTGTTGATATGCCGTAAAACAAAACAAACCAAACCAAACAACTAAAGGATTGAATCAGTTTATTGATGTAAAGATGAATATCCTTAAGAAAGCCGCTGTACTTGACTTAAAACCAAAAATATTATTATGTTAAATTATAAAAACATTACCAGCAATAAAAATCTTGTCGGCATTAAATAACCCATTGAGGTGTTGATATGCCGTAAAACAAACCAAACCAAACCAAACCTGGTCTGGTGCACCTGTTATATATTTAGAGATTCTTGATGAAACAGAAAGAAGAATCTGAAATGTTATTAGTCATAACCTGGCATCTCGGCTTCAGTCACTTTCGCGCCACAGGACTTAGCTTCCCTGTGCCTTTTCTATAAATATTTTCATGGTAATTGTTCTGATGAGCTCTACGATACTGACACTTTATGAATTTAAGTAGATTGGTAACAAGATCACATAATTTTACGGTCGAAATGGCGTGATGTAACCGTAAGTTCTATGTTAACAGCTTCTGCCCTCGCACTTCTTTTGGATCTCCCTTCTGGCCTCTTGCTTTCCAGCCATGTTTGATCTTCAAAAATTTAAATGCAATGTCGATCGTTACCTTTTGCCTTCTTAATTCCTGTTCTTCAATTTTTCTCGCTCTTTACTAATGTGTTCTTTTTCTTATACTTTCATGGTCAGTAACTGTTTGTGTCTTAGTGGCTTTATTGCCTTGCTTGGGGTGAAATGACCCGATGATAATTGTGCCTCTACCTCTCTTTGTTAGTTCGCGCGATCGTTACGTTCTGCCAATATCACATAAATAACGGACTATTCCATTTGGGTCGTGTAGAAAGACAGAAAAGACATATCAGAGACGCTACTTGGTTTCAGTGAGCAAAAGAAAGAAAGAAACGAAGAAAGAGCCAATAACACTTTCATGTGTTAAAGAAAGCCGCTATTTTGGCACATTATTCACTCTTCCGTAAATCAAGTCTCCAAACGGCAAACTCATCACCATTCCGGATGTTCTACTCTGTCAATATTTTGTCATCGATTTTACATGGTGTGCCAGAAATGCTTAAAATTCATTCGATCGATTTATTCATCAATCAACTATCAGTGTGGCGCCTTGGCGTGCATGTGGGTCTTTCTATGTCGTCATTATTTTCCTTTTCATCGCCGGAAATGGTGAGCAGGCTGTCACTTGTCAAGATGGAATTGTAGATTTATGCTGCCGTTGGGTTCCTCCGTGTAATTTGCCCTGAAACGCAGGGAAGTCGTCCCCGGGGAGCAAGGTGACGTTATTGTGTCTTTCGGATCCAGTGATTATTGCCAACCGGTCATACCTAGAACCCTTTCACCTCCCGTCATCACCCGACCAACACCGGGAGAATCGGGCGGCCGTGAGTAAAGTAACTGCAATGCAATAACAGAAAGAAAAAAAAAGCTTTGTCCACTATGTCTAAAATACATTTTGTTTCATCATCATCATCATCATCATCATGACCAGTCGTGGTCGTAAAGTCGCGTCGGAGGTCAGCACCGGACCAGTTCTCTTTAAAGTGCTCCCTTAAATATGGGTGCTACTCTCAACTTTCTGTTCCAAAATATTTGATGTTTGATCTTCAAAAATTTAAATGCAATGTCAATCGTTATCTTCTGTCTTCTTAATTCCTGTTCTTTTATTTTTCTCGCTCCTTACTAATGTTTTTTTTTTTTTTTTCTTATTCTTTCACGGTCAGTAACTGCTTGTGTCTTAGTGGCTTTATTGCCTTGCTTGGGGGGAAATGACCCGATAGTAATTGTGCCTGTACCTCTCTTTGTTAGTTCACACGATCGTCACGTTCTGCCAATACCTCATAAATAACGGACTCTTCCGTTTGGGTCGCGTGGGATGACAGAAAAGAAATATCAGAAACACTACTTGGTTTCAGCGAGGAAAAAAAGAAAAGAAGAAAAAAGAAAGAAAGACTGAAAGCAAGAAAGAAAGGAATGAAGGAGGAGAGATTGAAGTCTTTCATGTCTTCTGCCAATGTCTCTTCCGTTTGGGTGGCGTGGAAAGACAGAAAAGGCATATCAGAGAAACTACTTTGTTCCAGTGAGCAAAAGAAGGAAAGAAAGAAAGAAAGAAAGAAAGAAAGAAAGAAAAAGAAAGAATGATTGAAAGCAAAAAGGAAGGAAGGAAGATAGAAGTCTTTCATTTCTTCTGCCAATCTCATAAATAACGGACTCTTCCATTTGGGTGGCGTGGAAAGACAGAAAAGGCATATCAGAGAAACTACTTTGTTCCAGTGAGCAAAGGAAAGAATGAATGAAAGCAAAAAGGAAGGAAGGAAGGAAGATAGAAGTCTTTCATGTCTTCTGCCAATGTCTCATTAATAATGAATTATTCCATTTTGATCGCGTGGAAAGACAGAAATGACGTAGCAGAGACGCTAGTTAGTTTCAGTGCGAAAATGAGAGACAGACAGAAAGAAAGAAAGAAAGAAAGAAACAAACAAACAAACAAACAAACAAAGAGTCAATACTTTCATGTGTTAAAAAAAGACCGCTAAGTATATCCCTATATTCATTCAAATTTCAGTTCCGCTTTCTTGACTCATAATGACGGGATCCGGTCTCCTGGTCTAGATTGGTCGATACGACTGAACTTCCAAATCACAAGGAATTTTATTTTTTGTATTTTATCATCATCATCATCATCATCATTATCATCGTCATCACCACCACCACCACCAACAACAACAACCCTCATCAGTCATTATTGCTGGTGATAATTTTTTACAAAAAATGATTTGCTGGTATTAAAAGCCATTTTCACACGTTTTGACCCCAGTTTGGGGGTTAACTATTTGCCCATAGCTAGGACCCTAACAGTATCTACCAACCCGGATTAGGAAGCTCTCCGCCCAACAAAGTCATGTCACCACCACAAATGAATGAATGTAAATTAGAACAAAGAAAGAAAAAACAAAAATAAGAAAGAAAGTAAGAAAGAACATAGATGAGAAGAAAGAAAGAAAGAAAGAAAGAAAGAAAGAAAGAAAAACAAAGACTGTAGATGTGAAAAAAGAAAGAAAGGAAGGAAAGAAAGAATGATAGAAAAGAAAGAAAGAAAGAAAGAAAGAAAGAAAGAAAAATAAAGACTGTAGATGTGAAAAAGAAAGAAAACAAGAAAAGAAAGAATGATAGAAAAGAAAGAAAGAAGAACAAAGACTGTAGATGTGAAAAAAGAAAGAAAGGAAGGAAAGAAAGAATGACAGAAAAGAAAGAAAGAAGAACAAAGACTGTAGATGGGAAAAAAGAAAGAAAGGGGGGAAAGAAAGAATAATAGAAAAGAAAGAAAGAAGAACAAAGACTGTAGATGGGAAAAAAGAAAGAAAGGAGGGAAAGAAAGAATGATAGAAAAGAAAGAAAGAAAGAAAGAAAGAAAGAAAGAAAGAAAAAACAAAGAGTGTAGAAGCGAAAAAAGAAAGAAAGAAAGAAAGGAAGGAAGGAAGGAATGATAGAAAAGAAAGAAAGAAAGAAAAAAGAAAAGAAAAGAATAAAGAAAGAACATAGATGAGAAGAAAGTAAGACGGAAAGGAAGATAAAAAAATTTAGATGAGAAGAAAGAAAAGAATGTAGGAGAACGAGTGAAAGAAAGGAAGAACAGAAAACAATGGTGGGTTTCATTTTTTATCGTTTCTAATGAAAAAGATTATTTTTCATTATTGATATCAATAGCTTTATTATTTTTCTTCGACGATGCTTTTTCCATATTATTATTTTTAGTAATATTAGTCTAGGCACAATAATTCAAAAATGATGGCTTAACGAAAATTAAATTTCTGTTGCAAAAACAAAGAAATGAAATATATAACCAAATCTTGTTTCGAAGTTTTCGACTTCTAATTAAATTTTCCAAGAATTAGATCGGTAGTAATCGTTCCTTCTTAAAGTCTGTAAATTTCCTTTGAAGACAGAGAAACATATTCGTAACTTATTAAGTTTGAACATTTTTTATTGTTGGTCAAAGAGAGAAAGGCGCAATTTCGGGGATAGATCTGGAAAAAACCGGTTGGACCGTAGCAGCGCCTACAACAATCATCACAGTTTCCTAGAAAGGAAAACCACAGATATGCATTTAACATGAACTATCATATTATAATTACGTTTGTCCCTTCTGTCTATATTTAGAAAGTTATCGCGTACGGTTGGCCCGAAAATTACCTCAAAATAAGGGACTTGTAGTGAACAAAACAAGATCTAGATTTAAAATTCAAATGCTAAGCTCTGACTTCATGATTTTGTTCTAAATTAAAAAGACGCGAATTTACAAACTTTGCTTAACACGCACGCAAAAGCGAATCCAAAACAAAACTCGTGAAATTTCACACCTTGATGCAAAATGTTTTTCGGCCAATAGAAAACTAGGAAACATTTAAAAACAAAATTCAAATAATCTTCATTGCTCAGAAACAAATTCTTTTACGGACCTTTTCGCGAGCCGACGCGAAGGTTGTTCTTCGTCCAATGGAAAGTCCCGAATCATATCCGGGAGTGAATTCACAAATGAACTTTTCAAGCCTCACAAACAAAATAAAAGACGGGCAAGTTTGCCTCTCACTAGAGAGAAGACGAGCGTATTAACACATCCCTTGACAAACATCAAGCGATCATTGTTATTATTATCTCTTACTTTCTCCCTCAACTCTGTTATACTTGATAAACGAACGGAACATTTTAAGACTGAGCAATTACTTCAAAGATATTCCTAACCTACAATAACGCTTATACATACAAATATACATCCATACATATGTTCTTGCCTACGTACACATAAACTCATTCTTGCAAGGACTACTACGAACATTTTGACTACTTGTATCAACGAAAATACATTAATTTTATTTGTAGAGACCTTAATTGATTTATATGTATATAAATTTGTTGTTTCACTTTACAATTTGATTTTTTTGTTTTATACCCCTCTTATGGTGGGTTATCTAACAAACAAGGCCAAATCAAACTAATCTGTTTCAACACTCATACACTTCACTAGAACTGATAACCTGCTATAGATTCTCCCCTTTTTCCCTGTGAGGAAAGACGAATAAAACATATTCGAGACGCTGTTTAGTTTAGTAAAGAAAAATATAAAGAATGAAAGACAGAAAGAGAAGATAGAGCAAGCAATAATGTTCACATATGTTTAACGCTTGCTTCCACGAAATAAAAAAAATATCAATTTTAATCTTTAAATCTTTTAAATTTACAGTATATACACGTGTAACCCGCGATCTCGCGTATCGAGGTACTCCAAAATTTTCACTCATAAAAATGATTTTATCATCGTGTATCTCGTGTATTATTTGAGATGCTTTATTGGGAGACTAAATTACAATAGACTAACATCCTTCTCTTTATCCCATATAGTAGTTAAATGAGTTAAGAATGATTTTATCAAGTATCTCGTGTATCATACGAGTTCCTTTTTTGGACAGACCAAATTACAATAGACTAAACTCTTTTACTCTATCTCTTTATCCCATCTTCTACTTAAATAAGTTAAAAATGATTTTATCATGTATCTTGTGTATCATGCGAATTCCTTATTTGGAGAGACCAAATTACAATAGACTAACCACTTTTCCTCTATCTCTTTATCCCATATTCTAGTTAAATAAGTTTAAAATAATTTTATCATGTATCTCGTGTATCATGCGAATTCCTTTTTTAAAGAAACCAAATTACAATAGACTAACCTCTTTCCCTCTATCTCTTATCCCATCTTCTACTTCAATAAGATAAAAATGATTTTATCATGTATCACGTTTATTATGCGAATTCCTTTTTTGGAGAGACCAAATTACAAAAGACTAAACCCTTTCCCTATATCTCTTTATCCTATCTTCTAAAAAAGTTAAAAAAGATTTTATCATGCATCTCGTGTATTATGCGAATTCCATTTTTGGAGAGACCAAAGTACAATAGTCTAACGTCTTTTCCTCTATCTCTTTTTCCCATCTTTTAGTTAAATAAGTTAAAAATGATTTTGTCATGTATATCGTGCATCATGCAAATTCCTTTTTTGGAGAGTCCAAAATACAATAGACTGACCTCTTTTACTCTATCTCTTTTTCCCATCTTCTAGTTAAATAAGTTAAAATGATTTTATCATATATCTCGTGTATCATGTGAGTTCCTTTTTTGGAGAGACCAAATTACAATAGACTAACCTATTTTCCTCTTTCTCTTTATCCCATATTCTAGTTAAATATATTAAAAATTATTTTATCATGTATCTCGAGTATTATGCGAATTCCTTATTTGGAGAGACCAAATTACAATAGTCTAACCTCCTATCCTCTATCTCTTTATCCTATCTTCTAGTTAAATAAGTTAAAAATGATTTTATCATATATCTCGTGTATCATGTGAGTTCCTTTTTTGAGAGGCCAAATTACAATAGACTAACGTCTTTTCCTCTATCTCTTTATCCCATCTTCTAGTTAAATAAGTTAAAAATGATTTTATCATATATCTCGTGTATCATGTGAGTTCCTTTTTTGAGAGACCAAATTACAATAGACTAACCTCTTTTCCTCTATCTCTTTATCCCATCTTCTAGTTAAATAAGTTAAAAATGATTTTATCATATATCTCGTGTATCATGCGAATTCCTTTTTTGGAGAAACCAAATTACAATAGACTAACATCTTTTACTCTATCTCTTTATCCCATATACTAGTTAAATAAGTTAAAAATGATTTTATCATGTATATCGTGTATTGTGGCACCATTTAACGAGGCAGAAAGGGAAAAGAAAGAAAAGAAGAAAAGGAGAGGCTAAGGACCGAATCGTGAGTGATAAGCAAGAACACACACACGACTAAGAGTCAATGGATAAAAGGATATTTTGATAAGTAACAAATGGCGAAAGAGTGTCATTACAATGACAGGGAAATTCTGAGTAAAAAGAAAGGGAAAGAAGATAAGAATCAGATATGTTTTGGCATCGGCTGTGTTATCTAAGGATATGAAAACAAACTATTGGTACGGGAAGACATCTTATTATCAACTACAGACCGGCTGGCCAAAGAAAAAAAAATTCAAATGAAAATGTTATTTCGATAAGTGACGAAAAACAGGCAACTAAAGGGACTTTGGACAGATATAAAATTATGTTATCAGAAATATGTACCGAAGGAAAATGAATGGGAACCTAGAAGTGTTTTTTTTTTCTTTCTTCGAGGCGACAGACTGACTGGAACTTTGGAGATGTTTCTTTTTGAGACCGTGTTAGGAAGACCACACATTCTGATAATTAGCGATAAAATACCTGACGTAAACCAAGTGTAGAACAAGAGTTATGACCGCCATTGTCATATTGTCCCGTTCGCGGCCATTAAGAGGAAGTAAAGGGAAAGAGAAGAGATAATTTTTTTTTTAGTTAAGCAAGATATTTTTTTCTTCCTGAAACAAAGCCGCGGATTCGTCCACGCCCGACTAAGACATCATTGGTCGAGTGGTGATCACGTGACGCACGAGGGAGGCTGTTGCAGCCCATCTGGAGGATGAGTAAGAGAGGTTGCTACGAAGATGTGGGGAGGGCAGTTCACGCCCCTCTGAAGTATGATGAGAAGGTGGGAGTGAGGAAAGGTTCCCAAAAATGGAAAATGGTGGAAATTCCTAACCAGAGAGGTGGATATGTATTTAGAATTATCAGGAAACACCCCGGCGCCGACAAACTCACCCCGGTTTTGGTCGGCGCCCATATAAACGAAGCCACAACGAGCAGAGTTGAGTTGAGTCCCAGCAGTTCCCAGAGTCAGTCTCCAGTTGAAGCAAGCCTCGCAGATAGCTGACCAAGATTCACCCACATTCCGGACCTCTCTTCAACCCAAGAACAATTATTTTGAAGAGCGACTTAGATCCAGATCACTGAAATAAGTTTTTTTTTTACTTTCGTCCAAAGACCCACCGAAACACCAATTTCTTAGAGAGCAGACAACTTGAAGTGTTAAAACTTGCCTAGCGGAAAACGACGTGTCACAATCCATAGAACGGGTCGGGAGATAGATGCAGTCCTATGTATCGAACAACTAGACATAAAGTTTGTTACCTTTTTCTTTGATACTTTGAACTTTTGAGTTTTCATTTTATTGTCTTTTATGCATATTTGTGTGGAATCACCCCCGTTGAACACGGTTTGCAGTACGGCCCCAACCACTGATTGATCTCGTCTGCCTAAGATCAATTCACAACGTGGGTAGGCGGACTGGGGGATCAGTGTAGTTACCTTGGTAACCAGGCGTTGGAAGCGAGTTGGGAACTCTAACCAGATTCCCACCCGAATCACCAAAAGGTTAGAACGTCACATTTGGAGCAGCGACACCCTAACGGAGCAGCGAGGAGCGAACGGCTGGCGCCGCGGCGAGGACGTCACAATTGGTGCTGTTTAGGGACGTCACAGTTGGTGCCGTGGTAGACTAGGATAGAACGTCACGGTTGGCGCTGCGACCAGGGGACGACGTCACAACTGGTGCCGTGACCACAGGATAGGACCCTGGAACTGCCACTGCCACAATTAGTACCGTGACAGCAGGACAGGATCCTGGATCGACCGCTGTTGCTGAGAAATTTCGAATAGGACTCAAAACGACCCGGGACCGAGAGGAACGAGAACAGAATCGTCTGTAAGGTAGGACACTTTGCTTGATTTCCCAACATCGATTGTTGCTGCGTAGATTGTCTTTCTCTTTAAATATGTCGGACTATGATTCAGATAGAGCAGTGGGAGATGAAGAGGGGGTTAGACAAGGGTTGTCAGCTGACCTGAGAAAGTTGTTGGGTGGACCGAGGGTTCCAGCATTTGGCGGCAGTGAGAAAGATTTCAAAAACTGGCTGGCAATCCTGGAGAAGAGCCGAATTATATATGAACTCACAGATCAGGAGACCCTGTATCTGGCATATGATGCCACAAAGGGGAAAGCCTCTGAGTTTATGAAGGAGCTCTTGGAGAGTCAACCCCACTTGTCATGGGAAAGATTAAAAGGACTATTGACCAAGGAATTCACCGACGAGGGCACGGCTATAGAGGCCATGAGGGCCCTCTTAAAGCTGACCCAGCTGCGGGATGAAACCCCTGGAGAATTGGGGGCCCGAGTGGGGAAGCTGTCATCATTGGCCTTCCCAGAAGTGGTTAGAGACAATGCGGTCATGCAGGCCCAGTTAGCAGACCTGTATGTGAAGGCCCTAAGTGACGAGCGTGTTCGTCACGACGTGCTGAAAGAGGGGCCGGTGAGACTATCGGCAGCAATAGAGCTGGCCAAGGAGAGCCAGGGCGTATGGGAAAAGGTGAAAAGGTGTGGAAGGAACCAGATACTAAGTCAAGAGGTCGGAAAAAGTGGGAAAGGCGGAAGACCCCCCGCGTGGAATAGGAGGTTCAAGCTAGAAGTAGATCAGCCTGAGGTGTGGGAAGAAGACCCCAATAGAAAGGCATGGTCAACCAGACATGGATTTTATAAGCCCACGCCGGGTAGATACGGGATGGTCTGCTGGACCTGTGGGCATGAGGACCACAGAGCGGCGGAATGTCCGACGAAGTGGGGTTTGCCCTCAGACTTCGAACAGGACAGGTGCACCAGGTGTGGAAAGAGAGGACACCTGGCCAAGTGGTGCGGGCTGAGAAAAGGCGCCCCACCGATATTAACAAAGAAGGCCGAGCCCAAGAGACAAGACCAGGGAAAAGCCAGCGGGCCACCCCGGAATTAAGAGGGAGGGTGGCCCAGTTAAAAAGAAAGGAAATAAAAGCTTGGACCAGTGGTCGGGCGAGCCGCTTGGGTAGAGGACAGGTCCCCCCGGGAGTAAACGAGTGGTTAGCCCAGTTGAAGAGAAAAAGAGCAAAATGTTGGACATGTGGTCAGGTGGGCCACTTTGCGGCGAACTGTCCGGCAAGAAGGTGCTGGTTTTGTAGGAGACCAGGGCACTTGAAGAGAAGCTGTATCCTTAGGAACAGCCGCGGGAGACTGGGAGAGGTCCAGCCGGGCCCGCCCAGGTGCGAAAAGCGCAGAACTCCCCCCCGTAAGAATAATGAAGGTGATTTATTGCTGCCGGCGCCTATGGCTGGGATGACCCAAGGGTGGGGGGCCAGGAAGAGGAAAGCCCAAGTGTTCTCTTCGCTGACGTAAGAGAAGGAGCTATCCTGTAGAGAAGAGATAGGGGTAAGGCGATGAAAGCTCTGATAGACACAGGAGCATCTGTGTCATTGCTGAGAGAGGAAGCATACAGGCGGGTGAAACGGAAGAGTAGGTTACGGGAAGCGGACATAGAGGTCACGCAAGCAGATGGAACCCCCCCCCCTGAAGATAAAAGGGATGGTGAGGCTCCCTGTGAGGATTGGGAAATTAAGAAGCACCCAAAATTTTTACGTAACCCCCGACCTGTGTACGGGGGCAATCTTGGGAGAAGATTGGCTCCGGAGCCAGAGGGCCCAGATAGAGTTCAACCCCACTGTGCTGATAGTGAATGGTGAGAGAACGCCATTGGGATGCCCACCGGAAGAAGATATAACAATAGTGGTGGAGGAAGATGTAAAGCTACCCCCTAGAACGGCGGTGTCGGGAAAGGGTAGGTTAATGTCAGGGAAGAAAATAGGAAAAGGACCACTGCAGTTGGTCCCTGTGGAAGGGAAGGGCCTAGAAGAGAATGAGGTAACTCTGTGTGAGACGGTGGTGGAGGCAGCTGAATTAGTGCCCATTATGATGGTGAACCAGGCCCAAAAGACTATAAAGGTTAGGAGAGGGGAAGAGATAGGGAAAGCGCTAACACTACGGACTCTGAATCGGGTGAGATTCGAAGAGGAACGAAGAAAACTTGTTGAGCAAACAGAAGGAATAGTGGACGAAGATATATTAGCACCGGATCAATTTAGAACCAGGGTGGGAGGTCTGCTGAGGGATAATCGAGATGTGGTAGCCCAGTCAGACAAGGAATTGGGCCACAGTCAAAATGAAAATCGACACCGGAGATCACCCCCCTGTGAAATTAAAACCCTACCGGACGCCTATTCATAAAAGACCCCTTGTAGAAGAGGCAGTAGAAGAGATGTTGGAAGCTGGGATGATCGAAAGATCGATCTCCCCTTGGAGCTTCCCAATCGTAATAGTAGGTAAGAAAGATGGCGGGCACCGTTTTTGTGTAGATTTTAGGAAACTGAATTCTATATCGAAGCCGTTGGCGGTGCCATTGCCACTAATAGATGACATATTGGCATTATTAGGGAAGGCAAAGTACTTCTCTATGTTGGACTTGAGGTCCGGGTATTGGCAGGTAGCCTTTGATGAGGCTGACAAGGAGAAGGCCGCATTTGCGCGTCGCCTAGGACTGTTTCAGTTCAGGGTGATGCCATTCGGTTTAGCTAATGCCCCGGGAATCTTCCAACAGCTGATGTCAATAGTGTTAGGAGGATACGAGAGCTTTGCCATGGCATATTTGGACGATATCTTAATATTTTCGGAGACAGTAGAACAACACTTTTTCCATCTAAAACAAGTGTTGGGAAGGTTAAGAAAACACGGCTTAAAATTGAAATTGTCGAAGTGTTAGTTTCTGAAGGAGGAGACTAGATATTTGGGCTTTGTTATAAACGGAGACGGTATTAAACCCGACATGGATAAGGTGAAAGTCATAAGGGAAATGCCAGAACCTAAGACAGTGAGACAAGTAAGAGGCTTTATAGGTGCTATAGGTTACTACCGACGATTCGTCCCGGCATCCTCGAGTATTGCCATACCACTAGTAGCCCTGACGAAGAAATACGCTAGGTTCAAGTGGACAGAAGACTGTAAACGGGCATTTGATACCTTAAAAGAACAGTTGACAGCCGTCCCACTGCCGACGTACCCAGACCTCAGCAAGCCCATGGTACGATACACTGATGCCAGTGAACAGTGTGTAGGAGCAGTTCTTACCCAGCCGTGTCCTGATAAGGAAGGACCAGTGCCAGGCATACCAGAGGAGATACCGATATACTTTCTCTCACATAAGCTCTCAGAGACACAACAGAGATGGCCAGTAATAGAAAGAGAAGCATATGCTATCATGTATGCTCTCCAAAAACTGGACTACTACTTGAATGGTGCGATTTTTACTATAAAAACAGACCACAAGCCTCTGCAGTACCTATTGCAGGCAGAATGGACAATTAATAAGAAGATTCAACAGTGGGCGCTAAAGTTAAGTGGCTACCACTGTAAGATAGAGTATTTGGCAGGGAAGGAAAACACGTGTGCGGATTTACTCTCAAGAATACCGAAACAACTGGAAGAAAGATCTGTAAAAGTAGAGCAGGGAGTAGATGATAAAGCCTATAGAATCGGAGTAATTAATTCTAATAAGCTAAAAGATCGCCCTATGTTAGAATCGGACGAGGAAGGGGACGCACAGATAATAACCGATCCCTACTGGACAGAAGAGTTGAGAAGAAGCAGGCAGACAGTGAAATAGCTGCCCTTAGAGAAAAGGTGGAGGCAGGAGAGACCACCAAGTAAGCAATAATAGAGGAAAGACTGTATTATCTCTCAGGTAGGGATGAAGAAGTCATGCCCAAGTTGTATGTGCCCAGAAGTTTAAGACCAGAGATATTGGAACAGTGCCACGAGAGGTTGGGTCACATGGGAATTGATAGGACATATGATCTAATAGGAAGAAAGTACTATTGGCCCAAACTGTACGGAGAGGTCACTATGTTCGGAGCTGCGTAATGTGCCAGTCGCAGAGCAGAAGGCAGGAAATGGCACCATTGGAGGAGATGGACGTGCCGAACTTCCACTTCGAGAAAGTGAGTATGGATGTATCAGGACCATATGGGGAAACTGCACAAGGAAACAACTATACAGTGAGTTTTGTCGATTGGCTAACACATTGGCCCGAGGCATTTGCAGTACCAGACAAGAAGGCTAAAACTGTGGCCGATTTGATAATAAGTGAAATCTTCCCTAGGTATGGCGCCCCTGTGCAACTTGTCACCGATAATGACACAGAGAATATAAACAGCATAATGAGAGAAGTGCTGACAGGCTTGAATATAGAGCACGTAAAAACATCTCCATATCACCCCCAAGGGAACGCTAAAGTGGAAAGGTTTCATAGAACCTTGGGAGATGTGTTGGCCAAGCTGGCCAGAGAGGATACAGGAAATTGGGATTTGTATTTTACGCAGGCTCTGGCGGCCGTGAGGTTTACGATAAACGAAACCTCCAGATTTTCTCCTTACTTTATGTTGTTTGGCAGAGACGTGGTCCTGTCTGTGGATAACCTGTTGAAGCCCCGAAGAAAGTATATGGGAGAAGATCATCATCAGCTGTTGCTAGAACAACAACATAAAATATTTGTTCAGGCCAGAAGAATAATAAAGAGGGCACAGAAGAGAAGAAATGAGAGAGTGAATGCTGAAAGAAAGGTAGTAGAATTGAAGGTTGGAGACCCTGTCTACTATAAAATCCACCAGAGAGAAGGAAAGCTGGACCAAAGATGGGAACCGTACTACCGGATAGTAGAGCAGACGGGTCCAGTATCATATGTAATATGGGATCAAGTGGCAGGACGAGCAAGGAGGGTCTATGCCAATGATCTGAAGAAGGCTGAAATAGCTAACCTGGAAATGAGAAGACAAGGCCTAAGGCCTAAGAAGACAAGGACAAGGAAGGTAACTCTGGTTGAGCCGGAAGAAATGGAGACGGAAGAAGATTCTGAGGAAAATGAAGAGATAGATCGACTTGGCCAGATAGACGAAGCGATCCGAGTGACGGAGTTGGAACCCTCGGCGGGGATGAGTGGCGTTCAGTCGTTGCCTGAATCGGTGCAGAGAAGACCCTGTGATGTCACCGTCGCACCCCAATGCCAAAAGAAAAGGAAGAGAAAAACGAAGAGATCCAATCAAGCAGTCAAGGGCTCTAAAAAGAGGCACCCTAAACAAGACGAAGAGTTCAACGAGTGGGAGGAAAAGGATCAAATACCCCTTTCCCAGCTCAAAGAAAGACTAAGAAACAGGAGAGATTTAGACATCGAGTCAAGAAGTAATGAAGACGTCCAGGGCGCGGACTCGAAACAGAAGGAAGAGACAGGAGAAGAAGAAGAGGACAAAACACCTCCTGAACGGGAATTAGACACCGAGGGAATGTTAGAGGTCGAGCAAGAACTACCTCTGAAGATGAGATTGAGAAGGGTGAAGAACCCCAAGTCTCAACAGAACAAGGAAGGCTGTGCAAAACAGAAGCACTCGGTGTCGACAGATAACGACACTGGCTCAACCAAAAACCTGCTGGGTGACTGTGGTGGATGTGGATGGAGAGGATGGAGTCGCGAGCTGCACCTCACGAAGGACGGAAGAAGATTATCGGCATTGCTAACTGGCCATCAGTGGTGTCATGAAGTACGACCTTTGAAGTGGGCGCCACGCACTCCTGTCTGGACCATTCTGTCTGCTAGGAGTTAGTTAGAGGAGGGAAGAGCTGAACTTAGTAAGAAATTATGGAATAATTGAGTGAAGAATTGAGCAAGACTGAATGGTTATGAAGAATAAAAACAAGAGAATTTTGTTACCTTGTAGGAATGATCAAAATGAAAGGGTTGATGATGATGATGATGGTAGCCACACTGATGGTGACGATGGCGGAAGCTTGGAAGCACAGCCGAAATACCATTTTTAAAAAGACGAGTGAAGTAATAATAACCAGGTCTAAATGGTTGATCACATTCGTGATAGATTTAAAACCATACGAGTCGCTACTAAATAAACTAAGAAATGAGCTAACGCAGCTGGATGCAGCCCGGTTGAAGGTAGGGCAAGATTATTCCAAGGAGAAAGGATATCTCAGTTTATTACACTCCCTGGAATCGGAGGCCACTATGATAGAGGTTCAATGGAGGGACATGCAAAATTACCTGAAGGGAATAAAGTTACTGCAGACGCGGGAAAAGAGATCGGTAGTTCCGATTGTGGGAAAAGCGTTAAATGTCCTGTTTGGAACAGTGACTGAAGATGACGTTAAATTCATAAGAAGGAAACTGGGAGAAGTGGAAATAAAACAGAGGACGCTGGCTCAAGTGGCAAGAGAGAGTTTGACAATATTAAATGTGTCAAGGTTGGAAGTGGCCAAGAATAGGGCCAGGATTAATTGGTTAATAAATAACCTGGCGGGGTTGAGACAAGAGGTAATTAATGATACAGAAACTGTAATGATAGAATTACAGGAAATGAGTGGATTCATGCAAAGATATTTCCAACTAATGACAATTACGAATAAGGTACGACAAACTAGTCAGTCGTTGACGACCTTGCTGGAACATGTGAGAGCGCAATTAGACATGTTGTCATTGGGACACCTCTCCCCAAGCATAGCAAACCCGGGTCACCTAAGGGAAGTGCTACTGGGAATACAGGCCGAGTTACCCCACCATTTAAGACTGCCAGTGGACCCCACCAAAGAATTGTGGAAATATTATAATGCACTGGGATGTGTGACCTTGTTGGAGAATAGACGACTATTGGTTATGATGTCTGTTCCGTTGTTAGATAGAGAGAGTATATTCGAGATATACCAGGTTATAAATTTACCTATTCCTTACCCCAGAAGAGATCAAGGTTTGGGAATGGTAGCAAGGTACAAGGTAGAAACAGAATACATAGCTTTAAATTCGGGGAGAACAAAATTCATATTGCTAACAGCTGAAGAAGCTAGAAAGTGTAGAAATGATGCTCTAGGGAATTGTACATCGTTAAGCCCTATCTATGTACCTGGTAACCACAAAATGGGCATACTAGAATTGTTTGAAGGGAAAAAAGGGGGAATTAAGAGAACTTGTCAAGTAGAGGTATTGGCAAACACGGCATTACCACAAGCTATCAGTGTTTCAGACGGGGTGTGGGCAGTAGCCACACAGAAACCTATCAGCTTATCTAGGGTATGTGGGTGAGAGTCCACAAGGACATTAAGAGTAAGGCCACCATTATCCCTGTTAATGTTACAGATGGGATGTTCGGCATTTGGGATATCTATTTCCTTACCCCCTATTACAAGGAAGAAGAAAGATATGAAGAGAAAGATTCAATCATAGAAATGATTGGCAGAAGCTTAATCAATTGTACAGAGTTGTGGGAGCCAATAGTGAAGGTATTCTCCAATGTTACCTTGAATAAAATGCCAGTACTAATGAAGCCGATAGAAAAGATGGATATGGATCAATTGAGGGACAAGTTAAGTGCGTTGGGAAATAAAGATATGGCTTGGGAAGACGATGAGCAGATCGCGATAAGTTGGTCGGCATTGATGGGTACATTCATAATTATAGCCATAGGGGGTATAGCAAAATGGAAGATTAGGAGTAAGAGGAAATTAACTAGCGATAATCAAATGAGCATACAGCAACTCGAGAGGGAGATGCCGAGCAGTGTTCCTTACTCATACAGAATCGACGAAGAAATTGCAGAAAGACCGGCGGAGGAGGCTGGCGTGAGACCGACACGTGCGGCGGAAAAAAAACCCAAGCGGAGAGAAAAATATTGACCAAGAAGAACAAGCCATAGTAACCACACACATGGACCCAGAGGCACACGCACACAATACATTTGCATGTAGAACAGAAGAAGATGAAAAGATCATTACATTTGCATGTAGAACAGAAGATGAAAAAGAACATTACATTGTATGCAGAACAGAAGAAGATGAAAAGAACATTACATTTGCATGTAGAAGAGAAGAAGATGAAAAAGAACATTACATTGCAAGTAGAACAGAGGAAGATGAAAAGAACATTACATTTGCATGTAGAACAGAAGAAGGTGAAAAGAATATCACCTTGCATGTAAAAAAGAAAAGAAAAGAAGAATAGAATTGCATGGGACAGATGCATGATGCATGATGCATGATGCATGCTAAATAGTGTATTTCGGTTTAGGTGTCATTTACGAGTAAAAGACAAACAGGTTAGGGGAGGATTGTGTCACTGATTGGCTTGCTGGGTGGGGGAGAAAGAAGAAAAGAAAAAGGAAAGAAAGGAAAAGAAAGGCGAGAGTTAAATTTAGATGATAAAAAGCCACCATGAAAAGGACACTAAGCGGTGTTATTTTTCTGAGAAAAAAAAGTGGTGAAAATTTTTATTTCCATTGTCGAGAAGTCAAAAAAAGGAAGATACTAGAATTAATTTGATTTATGTTACGGGGCGGATGAAAATTCCAGATTGGCCAAATAACCTCCGAGACAGAATTCTAAATAGATAAAAATTAAATAGGTCGTCCGCTGACCGAGAAACGAAAATGTCCGTTGGCCACACAAGAGTTGCAAAAACAAAAGCCCAAACCCTAGGTTAAACCTTTGTCGATGGGAATATATCGTTTGACAAGGCATATGTATTGTGTTGAGATTCGGCTATGACAGCGAAATTATTTTATCAGAAATTGGTACTAAGAATGAAAATACGTCTAAAATGGCCAGCCGCTTGGTGCCGGCGAAGAGCTAATTGACGAATCCCCGGTGATACGGCTAGATAAGAGACCAAGTGTTCGTTGACGGGCAGAAGGAAAGAGAGAGAAAGAAAAAAAAAAGGAGAAAGGAAGATAATTTTTTTTCTTTGAGCAAGATTTTTGAAAACGAGGCTAGTCTGGCCACACCCACACTGATGAGCGCCCATTGGCTGAATGGTGGCAGGAGTATTGGGCGGAGGTATTCATGTGAGGCAGGAGGGGAAAACCTGCTGGCACCCATTAAGAGGATAGGTGTGAGATGCCACTTTGAGAGAGAGGAAAAACCGTTGACACCCTCTGAGGGTATGGTGAGATACCAATATGAGAACAGAAGAAGGTGGGAGGACGAGAAGACTTCCAAAAATGAAAAAGAATAAAAATTTCCTGACCGAAACCAAAGAAGTGGATTGTGGGTTTGGAATTATCAAAGAACCTCAAACCCCGACGAGCCCACCCCAGTTTTGGTCGGCGTCCATATAAGCAAAGTCGCAGCGAGCGAAAATCAGTTCAGCTGAGTTTTCAGTTGAGTTCCAGTTCCAGTTCCAATTCCAATTGAGTTAAGTTCGAAGTTCGCAGTTGAAGTTGTACCCGCCTCACAGAAGCTACGATTCACGCAATTCCGAACTCATCTTCTAATCAAGAACAATTTATTTTTGAAGAACGACTTAAACTCACACCACCAATACAAGTTTTACGAATATCGCCTGAAGACACACCAGGAGCCAGTTTCTTAAAAGAACAAACAACTTAAGATGTTAAGACTCGCCTAACAAAAAAAAAAAAATGTCACGAATCCATATAGCGGGTTTGGGAAATAGACGCAGTCCTGTATCCAGCAACCATATATAAAAGATTGTTATCCTTTTTTAACACATTTGAACTTTTCGAGTTATTTTCTTTTACATCTACTTGTGCGACATCACCCTTATTCGAACTCAGCTTGCATTACGACCCAGTGACTGATTGATTTCGTCTGCCTAAGATCAATTCACAACGTGGGTAGGTTAGACTGGAAATAAAAGCAGTTACTTTGGTAACCAGACGTTGGAGGTTGGCTGTGAACTGCGAGGCTGATACCGAATCTAACCAGATTCCCATCCGAATCACCAAAAGGTTAGAACGTCACAGTTGGTGCTGCGACCAATACCAAGCCAGTTGGTCGTCACAGGACAGGATAGCACGACGGACGCAACCAGGCGGACGTCACGTTTGGCGCAGCGACACCGGGGGGGGGACGTCACAATTGGTGCCGTGACCTGGATCAGCAGCTGCCACAGAAAATTTAATTTATTTTTTAATGATTTTATCATATATCTCGTGTATCATGCGAATTACTTTTTTTGAGAGACCAAATTACAATAGACTAACCTCTTTTCCTCTATCTCTTTATCCCATCTTCTAGTTAAATAAGTTAAAAATGATTAAATCATATATCTGGTGTATCATTCGAGATCCTTTTTTGGAGAGACCAAATTACAATCGACTAACCTCTTTTCCTCTATCTCTTTATCCCATCTTCTAGTTAAATAAGCTAAAAATTATTTTATGTATCTCGTGTATCATGCGAATTCCTTTTTTGGGGAGACAAAATTACAATAGACTAACCTCTTTTCCTCTATCTCTTTATCCCGTCTTCTAGTTAAATAAGTTAAAAATGTACAAGAGATAGATAAAAGTATAATTAGTAACGCTATACTCATTGCGTAAACGCGTACAGCCATAAACAACACCGAACGAGAAACAGCTAAACATCTTATAAACATAAACAATGGAAAAGATATTCGCCATGCTTTTATTTTATAATACGATACTAATATGTGCATATCACATGCATTATTACTGGATAAAATTAAGTAAAACATCATTTTTATCAAAAACACGTTTATTTTAAATACTGATTTTGACTACAGTAGATATATATCGTTTGGTCAATCTTGTGTATGATGTGACCCCCTTGAAATTAGCTTCCATATTAGGTCTTCAAAAGTCACATGATATGCTAGGTACCTGCTTCTTTAAATAATGATCTGCATTCAAAATTATGATTGCCATTGCAATATTTGGTTAAAGTTGTTAAGCTCAAATATTTGACGATGCCATAATCCTTTCATCAGTTCGGTCTTAGGTCTGTTACTGGTAACACGTT
This sequence comes from Acanthosepion lycidas, assembly GCA_963932145.1. Classification (NCBI taxonomy): domain Eukaryota; kingdom Metazoa; phylum Mollusca; class Cephalopoda; order Sepiida; family Sepiidae; genus Acanthosepion; species Acanthosepion lycidas. Next base: position 38,151,813 of record OZ010599.1, read on the forward strand.
CCTCTAGTTGCTCCTGAATTGCAATAAAATTAACCCAATTCTATACATTGAATATAAAACATCGAGAAAAACATCATACTGGTTCTGAAAGCGCCAAAAATTGGAAAAACACAATTGTTTTGAACGAAATAAATTTGAAAACACGATTAAGAGGCATCGCTATCGAGAATGGTAGGGGGACAACTCATATCGAGTTATACTTATTATAAAACACAGGTTGTTTGTGAGTGTGTGTCTGTGTTCGTTTATATATGGGATCGGATTTCCTACATTTTTCAACCGATTTCAACAAAACTACACAGGACTACGTAAAATTACCTTGCGATGGTTCTAACAGCGCCAAAAATTGGAAAAACACAATTGTTTTGCACGAAATCAATTTGAAAACACGATTAAGAGGCATCACGAGAATGAAAGCGGGACAACTCATATCGAGTTATACCTATTATAAAACCCAGGTTGTTTGTGAGTGTGTGTCTGTGTTCGTTTATATATGGGATCGGATTTCCTACATTTTTTAACCGATTTCAACAAAACTTCATTTTTTTTTTTTTTTGGCAGGTAGTGTTTCTTATTGTCTTGCACACTTTTTTCTTTATTTTTACATTCAGAATGCTTTAAAAATCCCATTTACAAGACAATTGTTTATAATAAAATTCTATTCAATCGGTAGACTCATAACGATTGAAAACAATGTTTTTGTTTGTGTTTGGTTTTGACCAATTCATAAAAAATAAAAAAAACTAATTAAGACATGCGTGTCAGTTAACTTTAAACAGTAATTTTTATCAATTTTATTTTTCAGTCTTTATGATGGTCGATACTTGATCTATCTCTTACTGTTACATCCCGGGGCAACGCCGGGCTCTACTGCTAGTAGTTAATAAACAATTATATAAATATCTCGGCACTTCTAGGAAAGCGAAGATGGTTATTTATTTTTTTTCCTTTAGATTTTTAGAAAGAAAGAAAGAAAGAAAGAAAGAAAGAAAGAAAGAAAGAATAGAGTGTCGAAAGAATGAAGAGGTGTATGGACTTCGAAAAAAGAAAGAAAGAAAGAAAGAATAGAGGGTCGAAAGAATGAAGAGGTGTATGGACTTCGAAAAAGAAAGAAAGAATAGAGTTACGAAAGAATGAAGAGGTGTATGGACGTCAAAAAAGAAAGAAAGAAAGCAAGAAAGAAAGAAAGAAAGAAAGAAAGAAAGAATAGAGTGTGGAACGAACGAAGAGGTGTATGGACTTCGAAAAAGAAAGAAAGAAAGAAAGAAGAAAGAGAGACAGAAAGAATGATGAGAACAGAAACAAAAACAAAGAATTTATTTCAGACGAAAGAAAGAAAAAAGAAAGAAAGAATGAAAGAATAGAGTGTTGAAAGAATGAAGAGGTGTATGGACTTCTAAAAAGAAAGAAAGAAAGAAAGAAAGAAAGAACATAGTATCGAAAGAATAAAGAGGTGTATGGACTTCGAAAAAGAAAGAAAGAAAGAAAGAATAGAGTGTCGAAAGAATGAAGAGGTGTATGGACTTCGAAAAAGAAAGAAAGAAAGAAAGAAAGAAAGAATAGAGTGTCGAAAGAATGAAGAGGTGTATGGACTTCGAAAAAGAAAGAAAGAAAGAAAGAATAGAGGGTCGAAAGAATGAAGAGGTGTATGGACTTCGAAAAAGAAAGAAAGAAAGAAAGAATAGAGGGTCGAAAGAATGAAGAGGTGTATGGACTTCGAAAAAGATAGAGAAGAAAAAATAAGAAAAAGAAAAAGAATAATAAAATGATGTTAAGAAGGATAACAAAAGTTAGAAGCGAATTAAGATAAAAAGAAACAAATTACGAAGTCAATTCAGAATCAAGTTCTCTCTCATTGGATGCTTGATAGAACGCATTTCCAGGCCTAATTAGTGTAATTGTGTACCTGTAAAATCTACAGTACTTACATGTCACAAATATCTTTTCAAGGAAGTATTGTTTCCATAGTAACATTATCAATTTAATTTCAAATTATTCGAGTCACGATTCTCTGCTCAGAGCCTCAAAGATTTTTTCGTGAGTTGATAGACACATCTGCGCTTGCGCGCATAAGGGTTGAAAAACTGATGGCTTCGCTTAATCATTTGGAAGGATTGTTTCATTATAAGTTGCGAGGTTTTCATCTATTCAAGCGCGTCTCTGATTATAATTGTCACGTTGTTAAAAACAGATCTAATCAAGTACCATTTCCTATGCCCGGACAATCTCGTGCAAATATCATTTTTTTTTTATTTAGAAGGAAATGAAGAAAATTAGTCAATATCAGTTTATACAAAACAGAAAGAAAGAAAGAAAGATTGCAAGTAAATAAGAAGAAAGAAAAAGCGAAAAAATATTAGCATAAATAATGCAAAAAGAAAGAAAGATGGAAATGAGAAGAAAAAGAATTTAGATGAGAAGAAAAAAGAAAGAAAGAAAGAATGGAAGAAAGAAAGGGAAGAAGATGAAAATAAAAAAAAGAAAGATCAGAATAAAAACAGAAAGTTAGAAAGCTGATGTGAAGAAAGAAAGAAAGTGAGAAAGAAAGAAAGATGAGAATAGAAACAAAAACAAAAATGTAGATGAAAAAGAAAGAAAGGAAGAAAGAGTAGAAAAACGACAAAAAAGAATGAATGTAGAAAGAAAATAAAAAGGAAAGAAAATAGTAAGATGAAAATAAGAACAAAAAAGGATGTAAATGAGAAGAAAGAAAGAAATAAAGAAAGCAAGAAAGAAAGAATAGAGTGTCGAACGAATGAAGAAGTATATGGATGTCGAAAAAGAAAGAAACAAAGAAAGAAAGATTAGAGTATCGAACGAGTGAAGTGGTGTATGGACGTCGAAAAAGAAAGAAAGAAAGAAAGAAAGAAAAAAAGAAAAAAGAAAGAGAGAAAAAAAGATGAGAACAGAAACAAAAACAAAGAATTTAGATCAGAAGAAAGAAAGAAAGAAAAATGAAAGAAAGAAAGAAAGAAAAAAAGAAAGAAAGAATAGAGTGTCAAACGAATGAAAAGGTGTATGGACTTCGAAAAAGAAAGAAACAAAGAAAGAAAGAAAGAATAGAGTGTCGAAAGAATGAAGAGGTGTATGGACTTCGAAAAAGAAAGAAAGAAAGAAAGAATAGAGTGTCGAAAGAATGAAGAGGTGTATGGACTTCGAAAAAGAAAGAAAGAAAGAAAGAAAGAAAGAATAGAGTGTCGAAAGAATGTAGAGGTGTATGGACGTCGAAAAAGAAAGAAAGAAAGAAAGAAAGAAAGAGAGAAAGAAAGAATAGAGTGTCGAAAGAATGAAGAGGTGTATGGAGTTCGAAAAAGAAAGAAAGAATAGAGTGTCGAAAGAATGAAGAGGTGTATGGACTTCGAAAAAGAAAGAAAAAGAGATAGAAAGAAAGAATAGAGTGTCGAAAGAATGAAGAGGTGTATGGACTTCGAAAAAGAAAGAAAGAAAGAAAGAATAGAGTGTCGAAAGAATGAAGAGGTGTAGAGAAAGAAAGGCAGAAAAAAAGAAAGATGAGAACAGAAACAGAAACAAAGAATTTAGATGAGAAGAAAGAAAGAAAGAAAGAAAGAAAGAAAGAAAGAATAGTGTCGAAAGTATGAAGAAGTGTATGGACTTCGAAAAAGAAAGAAAGAAAGAACGAAAGAAAGAAAGAAAGAAAGAAAGTAAAACATTTGAAGAAATTTGAAAAGATAAATGAAGTATCCGTGAAAAACTGGGGCGAATAAAACCAAAAGTGAAAAGAAAAAGTCTGTCAAAATCAAATCAATCAAAGACATTATCCTTGAAAAAAAACATAAATTGACTCATCTTGGAACAATGGCTAACGCTTTTGTCTTCTACACCGTTGACATTGAATTCTGTTCAATGAAGGTTTGTGATGAAAATAAAATAAAATAAAATAAACTCAACAAATATCAGCATCTAATACCAGTTCTCAAAATGGCTGACAAAGTGTCAGAATGATGAGAAAAGAAGATGCCGGGATGTAAAATTCCATTATTTTTATGGTTCTGTTTACTACTCTCCTTAGAGAAACCAGGACTTAAAGTGACACCGTCCAGACCAGCGTTCTTCACAATTCTCTTGTTTTGCCTTTTCTATATCAGAGGCGGAGAGACACTTGTTTACAAGTGCTGGTCACGCGTTGGCCAAATCTCGCGAGACTAAGAAACAAGTTGTTCTCGCGTTGCATTTCTCCATTCGTTTAAATTCAAATCTGTTTATGGATATTCGTGACATTTTTCGATCGAACAATAGGAATCGGAGAGCCGAGTTCGAATTCCAATCGAATCTATTACAGTCACTTAACGTGCTAAACCCTTGGGAAAGGAATGAATCCTCTTCTTCTCCGCCCAGCTATGGGCAACTAACAGAAGTGACTGGATTCTATAGCCTCGGATGGCAACTGCCGATTAGAAAACACTGGTCTAAATTCTGAAATTTTTTCTACTATTTTTTCCTTCAATAGGAGTAGATAGGTTTGCCTATTGTCTGATTCACCCATCCCTCTAGTTTTTCAACGAGAGCAAAGGTCTATCTCTTGCTTCCTGTTTAGGATTGGGTTTCCGTTTTATTCAAAACTCTGTACTTCTAACGTATCTGCCTAAACACTGAAATTTCATTTACTGTTTTATATATATATATATATATATATACTTCAATTGGAGTAGAGAGGTTCGCCTATTTTTTTTTTTTTTTTCTTATTTATTTATTATTTTTTCGAATGAAATCAAAGGTTTATCCATTGTTTCTCGTTTAGGATTTGTTTTTCAGTTGCTTCTAAAGGTTTCTCATTCTCTTTCACTCTCAATAGACCCTTGTGTCTTAGTGGCATTATTGCCAGGCTTGGGCGAATTTGATTTAAAAAATACAACTTCATCAGATCAATCAAACGGCTTCAAGTGAATAAATTCCATAGAAGACAATCCTTCATCAACTCTTATAGACTGGCGCTACAGTATGCAAAGAACTGTACGAAATAACAGGAACCACATCGTTTAAGGCTATTCAACAACAGAGAAAATTATAATGAAAGTTGTGGAGGGCCATAATCGTCAACATTTTGAAAGGACAAGGTACATAGAAGAAGAATCAAGGACATATGACCCAGTGGATAAAGACGTTGCTTAGATCCAGTGACTAGACCCAATGTGTTGTGAGTTCAATACCAGGCCACGGCAGTGGTGAACTAAAAACTTGGACAGTTGAGTTAAAAGTAAATAACTGAGACATCCGGAAGAGGCATGGTACGTAGAACTAGAACAATCTACCCCGGTAGATGAAATAAAGGGTTCGGTTCGAAATTCCGATCACCTGAAGAAGGCCGGAGCGTACAAAGGCCGAAACGTTGTGAATATGGCAATGGAGATGGGGATAACGGTCCGAGTAATGTAAATAATGCAAGTAATCATAATACCTCATCTCAGAGATATAGAAGACTAATCGTTATGAATATGGCAATGAAAATGAGGATATCAGTCCGAATAATGTAAATAATGCAAGTAATCATAATACCTCATCTCAGAGATATAGACAGATATTTAAGAATCAAGATCCACAGTACTTCAAACAAACGGTTAGAAAAGAAACGCTAATCTGTACTGCAGCGATAGTAGTTAGTGGACTTGGGAAACGTATTTTCATGAAAAATTGCCTTACTACAACCGAAAGTGACACTGGCTTCTCGGTCAACGAAGGCCGAATGTTTCCACATAAGGAAACAGCTAACAGATACGTTACCATTACATTTTCTAAAATAGAAACTATGATCTGTAATTAGAATGAGAATTGATGGCATCTACCCTAAACCCTTCAGAAAAAATGCAGGATATGTAATTAATGAACTCTAAACAATGAGGTCTAACCCTCAGCCCACGGGCCACACTGCGGCCCACGGGATACACGGCGGCCCACTTAATATTGTCATGGGCTCATCACACCCTAAAATCTTTAGGCATATTTTCATTTACTTTAGTAACGTATGTCGAGAAAATTATTCTCCGATTGTATTCATAGGTTCACTTTCTCATTGCACTAAAATGGAAATGGAGCAAGGGCCTTTGCTGGTGCGTGGGGCAAGGACCAGAGCCAAAGGAAAATTATTTAGCTTATCTAAAAAGTTTTTATTTATGTGGGATAGTACATAGTGCTGTGAACAATTGGGCACCTCGGGGTGGTGTAATGATTAGCAAGCTTGTATCGCTAGAACAATTACGACTGAGTAGTGAGTTCGATCCTCACTGGGTGCTCCATACTTTCGGCCTTGTGACACATCTGAGCTACGATGGAAAATCACTACTGCTGTGAACAATTCTTTTATGCATGAAAAACTTCAAAACTGCTGAAAGAAATAGGTTGAGTCATTCCATTTCGAATGAAGATTAGTACGTTGACAATATTATAAAAGGAAAGTAATGTAAAAAATCACATTAAATTTATTTTATTTTGTGTATGTATGATTACTTTTTTTACTGCCAATAATACAGTATTTTTGTTATTATATGTATCTCTATCTGTAAAAGGCAGGATGTGTGTGTGTGTGTGTGTGTGTGTGTGTGTGTGTGTGTGTGTGTGTGTGTGTAACGAATGCACGTCCGCATTTTTCGACGGATTTGCACCAAAATTTACATGCAAGTTAGCGGGAAGCCCAAGACCGACTTTGCATTTCCCAACTACCTTCGATAGCGGAAATAATCGATTTTTTCATGCTTCTACGGCAGTTTTCATGTAGTTTGCGGCCATTTTCTACTGGCCAGAGTGAGAGCCAATAGCTGGCTGCCACGAATAGGCAGGAAGATTCTATTGGCCAGCGTGAGAGCCAACAGCTGACTGACACGAATGTTAACTAGCATGCAAAAAAAAATCGATAGCTGCTTTCGTCACAAGTGGGAAAAATTTAAATCTGCATGGCACTTTACTCCAATTGGCTCATTCGCTTGCTTAAACTCAACGTTGATTCTGACTCCGCAGAACTGGGTTAGATGTGAAAAAGTATTTGTTGTTAACATTCTTTTTTCATTCGGTTTTTCCAGTTACGAGTCCTTTTTTAAAGCTGATCGTTTTGTGTTCATTTTGTTTAGTTCTTTTTTCGTAACAGATTTAATGTTTAGTATAGAGCTTAGAAAAAATTTGCAGTGTGAGATAGGCAAGAAGTAAAGCATGTAGCAATATCAGCATGGTAAAGGGCACTCCTTTAAAGGCAAGGAAGGGCAAAAATATTTTAAGTCAAGTGATAGTGATTGCTGTATGAGTCGTACATTTTTTTAATCAAGCACGGGCAACGCCGGGCCATGCTGCTAGTTTGTTATAAAAAAATTGATATTCACAACGTTTTGAACTTTTTAAAGAAAGTACTTTTGTGGCCCGGCGAATATAACTAAATTTCTAATTTGGCCCATGGGGAAAATAAAAACATATAAACAGTTCAAATACCTCAGTATTTGGATCAGTTATAAGAAATTTCATATATGAGAAAAGGAAATTGAACATAGAATAAGCTCCGTTAGAGAGAGTTTCGCCCAACACCTCAAAATACTACTAAACTAAAACATTAACGTGAAAAAAAAAGGAGTCATATTTCACAGAGTAATTGTGAGTTCAATCTCTGGCTGGGCAGTCCAGGACTACACCTAATGAAACAGCAAACAATAGCTGAGCAGCACTCGAAACAATATGAGATATTTCTAGCCATGGACAGCAGGATGAAAATAATCAATGTCCGTCGATTTAAGAAACTTTTAATTTGAAAAGGGCACAATACCTGAAGCAATAACAATAAAATCAAGGGCATTAATCTCATGCCTACATGCCAATAGAAGTATAATTCTTCTTATTCCTTCTTTCCGTTTAATTAGCGTTTAGGTTACACCATAATTTTACCTCAGATAAACAATCGACTATTTCTGTTTGATTGCGAGGATAGACCTGTATTAGCTTGCCGGTCCCCTGCCCACAAAGCAGAAGTAAAGATATATCATTATTTAGTTTTAAAGAAAGAAAGAAAGAAAGAAAGAAAGAAAGAAAGAAAGAAAGAAAAAAAGAAATACATTAATGAAAGAAAGAAAGAATGAATGAATGAATGAATGAAAAAAGAATGAATTAATGAATGAATCGTAGAAATAAATAATAATTGAATGAATAAATAAATGAACGAGAGAAATAAAGAATGAAAGAAAGAAAGAAAGAATGAATGAAATAATGAATGAATGAATAAATAAATGAAAGAGAGAAATAAAGAATGAATGAAAGAAAGAATGAATGAATGAATGAATGAATAAATAAATGAAAGAGAGAAATAAAGAATGAAAGAAAGAAAGAATGAATGAATGAATGAATGATAGAGAGAAATAAAGAATGAAAGAATGAATAAATGGAGAGAAGAAATAATGAATGAATGAATAAATAAATGAAAGAGAGAAATAAAGAAAAGATAGAAGCTATAAAATTCTGATAATTTTAACGTCTGCTTCAATGAAAAGGAAAACTTAATTTTGAATCTTTTCATTTGTACCCTCTTACTTCTTTAAATAAAGAACTACATTCATATTTATGATTGTCATTGCTAAATTTTGTTAAAGTTGTTAAGCTGAAATGCTTAACAATGCAATAGGGGAATTTCTACTGATATTTTATTTGCATAGAACCCACCATGAGCTTCTTCAATCATTATCTGAAGAATTAAGATTCATTAAGAATTTCAAATAGGAAAACCGTGAAATCATCCGTTAATATTAATTAATTAATATTAATTAGTTAATAATTAGTTAATATTAATAATCTTTGGTTAAATATACTGATCCACACTCGTCCTGGTTATAACGATAAACTGCATCCGGCAGCAATGCCTCTGATCGAGAGGTTTTGAGGAACGTGGAACGACCACATTATTGCTGTTGTTCCCAGGTCCACCCTGACCCAGAGTGGTAGCACCTGTTAGGGTCCCAGCTATAGATAAATAGTTAACCTCGAAAGACTATGAAAGTATAAAAGAGATTGTTTATAGTAAAAATACCAGCAATACATTTCTGAAGAAACCTGATTTACAACTAACTTCTTACAAAGAATATATATTATATTCGTACGAATATACTCTAAAAATATTGTTGCCATTAAATAAGCCAGTGAGGTTGATATGCCGTAGAACAAAATAAGATTATTAGCAGCAATACATTTTTGAAAAAAAAATATTACGAGCTATACATTTTTGAAAAAATATTCCAGGGATACATAAAACGTAAAACAAATTACCAGCAATACATTTAAAAAAAATATTACCAGCAATACATTTAAAAAAAAATATTACCAGCAATAAAAATCTTATCGGCATTAAATAACCGATTGAGATTGATATACCGTAAAAAAAAATAAACCAAACTAAACCAAAGAATACATATTCTATTCATACGAATCTATTCTAAAAATCTTGTCGGCATTAAATAACCCATTGAAGTTGATATGCAGTAAAACAAAATGAACCAAACTAAACCAAAGAATACATATTCTATTCATACGAACCTATACAAAAAAAATTGACGGCATTAAATAACCCTTTGAGGTTGATATGCCGAAAACAAAATAAACCAAACCAATATAAACCAAAGAATAGATATTCTATTCATACGAATCTATCCTAAAAATGTTGCCGTCATTAAATAACCCATTGAGGTTGTTATGCCGTAAAACAAAATAAACCAATCTAAACCAAAGAATACATATTCTATTCATACGAACCTATCCTAAAAATCTTGTCGGCATTAAATAAGCCATTGAGGCTGATAAGCCATAAAACAAAATAAACCAAACCAAACTGATCCACAAGTGTGCAATGAAATCGGATTTAGGAAGAAAATGGCATCGGTAATATCAATTTGCTTTTCCCAATTGATTTGCTTTATTTTCCGAAACAAATACCAGCCATGTTTTATTTTATTTTATTTTTTTTTTTCCTTTTTAATCTGAATGTCATTATGTCGCCATTACACACCGTGATATAATGTTATTTGCTGAAAGTACAGCCCGAATACAATGATATTTGATACCGATATACGTGTATAGTTGATCTAAAGGAAATGACAACTCAAGATGGGGGAAGCGAAAGGAATTTTTTTTTTCTTCCTTTTTATTCATTTATTTATTCTGTCAGAAAAAGCTTTTAGCACGTTTTGCTTACATTGCAGTTTCCATCGCGTTAATATGTCCGACGCTCAGCAAAACAAAATGGCGTTGGAGTGTAGTTTCACTAAAACGACCGACCATGAGAGAAGTCCGAATGAATTTCATCACAGATCGATTACGGGAAACGTTGATTAAAGGCGGAAGGAGAAAATTATTGACATGAATTGATATCGACTATGATTAATAATGTTGTCGTTTCTTTCGTAATAGCATTGGTGTTTCTAATGTCGGTTAGGATTCGCTTATTGTTGGCGCCTGTACTGCGGAAGTTGAGGTGGGTAAAAGGCGGGGCTGTGCTTGTGACAGTCGCTAACGCTGGTCGCAACAAATGAGATCCTTGAGCAAAGCACCGCTTATTTTTACTAACGTTCAGTCGTATGATTCTGAGAACCGTGCTGTTAAAAAACAAAGATGTGCTGATGGTGTAAAAGATAGAAATTCTGGATTAGAAATCGAATAGACGAGTTCAATCTCCAGTCAAGATCATTATATTCCCTGGGCGCAAATAATTTTAAGAAATGTATGAATCCACATCCTCTCCCTCAGATATGGGTTAAACAGTTTCCCCCGCTGTTCGCCTTAGGGCCCTCGACAAGATCCAGAGACGGATATGCAATGTGGTTGGTCCTGATCTGGCATCTCGTCTACAGTCGCTCTCTCACAGACGCGCAGTCACCTCCCTCTGTCTTTTCTACAAATACTTTCTTCGCTAGTTACCAGACTACATGAATTTAGGCGTGCTACTAGGCCGGCATCACGGCCCCACCCTTTCACTGTCGAAACGGTTAAATGTAGCCGTCTCTTCTACTCCAACAGCTTCATGTCTCGCACCTCCCGTCTGTGGAATCCCCTTCTTATTACTTGTTTCCCTGATAGATATAATCTCCAACTATTCAAATGTAATGTCAATCGACATCTCCAGATGCCCTGCCCTATTCCCTGTCCTCCTCTTCCTCCTTTCCTCTATTACGCCTCTGTACTCTCGCTCCCACTCTGTAACCCCCTGCGTACTAGTGGCATCCCGCCTTGCTTGGGGTGAAATGCTTAAAAAAATAGTAGGACTTACATCAATCAATCATTATTATCTCAAAAACATTTTTACAATCTTAAAATATTTTCTGGCTTTAAATAAACTGCAAATGGCTGATAATCCGTAAAAAACAAACCAATCACAATAACGAGGAGGCTGGGGCCAAACGAAATGTGATCCTACACAAATATACCGAAAAATAACATAGACAGAGCATGCGATCAATGAGGAAATTTTAAGGAAAAAGGGAATGAAAAAGACGATTAATATTTAAAATCTGTGTCTTAACCGACGACAGAAACCTGAAGGCATATAATGGAATAGCGAAAGATGCCTTCTAAAAGGTAAGAAAAGTATTCAGAAAATAGAAAATAGAAAATCTTCTCTTCTGTTTTCCAAATAATTTTTCCAGGTGCAAATCTGGAAAAATTATTATCCACCATAAATTGTTAATGCAGTATTGACTCGCAAAACTATACTGATATTTTGGCTTAAAATAAACCAGAAAGGGTTGATAAGACATGAAAAAGAACAAATCAATCAATATGAAACAGCAATAATGGCTACCCTTATCCCATTGTACCGGAGAAGTAACAATGACAGGAGCGCAAAGTTAAACAAACATACCTGAAAAAAACACTGTATCGAAATGAATTTTTTCTCCCTCGACAAATTGATTGTTTTAAAAAGCTGCTTTTAGACTTTTCATAAACCCCAAACATGAAAATATATTTATATTTTCGAAAACTGACAGCCAAAATATAAAACGGTATATATTCAGGAGACTGGTTTGGTTAGCTTTGTTTTATGACATATCAATCACAAAAAGTTATTTAATGCCCAATTTTTTTCCCCTTGGGGCACTCTTCCGAGATTATCCGTATACTTGGATGAGTATCGTTGCAGAACTGAGTGAATAGCGGCGCTATATCGAGTCTAGTTTGTGTCTTCTTCGTCACCGAAGCCCGTGTTACAGCTGGTATGGCGTTTGCGTTGTATAGAAATGGTCTGGTTTCTATTCTCGGTTGTGGACGAAACGGCTTTCAGTGCTTTCTGTTGAAGATTGATCTGGGTTCGATATGAAAGAAAGTAATTTAAAAAAAAAATCACTTTGTACATAATGTTTCACTGTCACTTTTACTGATTCGATCCTTTAGTTGTTTGGTTTTGTTTGGTTTGTTTTACGGTATATCAACACCTCAATATGTTATTTAATACCGACAAGATTTTTAGTGCTGCTAATAATTTGTAATTTAACATATTTTGGGGTTTAATTCAAGTACGGCACCTTTCTTAAGGATGTTCATCTTTACATCAAGAAACTGATACGATCCTTTAGTTGTTTGGTTTGGTTTGGTTTGTTCTATGGCATATCAACACCTCAATGGGTTATTTAAAGCCGACAAGATTTTTAAGATAAGTTCGTATGAATAGAATATGTATTCTTTGGTTTAGTTTGGTTTATTTTGTTTTATGGGTTATTTAATGCCGATAAGATTTTTATTGCTGGTAATATTTTTTTTAATGTATTAACGGTAATTTGTTTTACTTTTTATGTGTAGCTGGTCATATTTTTTCTTCAAAAATGTATTGCTACTAATAATTTTTCCTCAAAAATGTATTAAAACCTATTTTTACACTTTCATAATGTTTTAATCCCAGATTCGGGGTTAACTATTTACTCATAGCTGGAACCCTAACAGGTGCTACCACTCCGGGTCAGGGTGGACCTGGGAACACCAGCAATTAAGAGGTGGTCCCTTACTCCTCAAAACATCCTTATCATAGGCCTTACTGTTGGACGTAGTTTATCGTCTTATCCAGGACGCGGACGTAGTTTATCGTCTTACCCTGAACGCGGATGTAATTTATCGTCACGTCATTCAGTAATGCTCTACCCTGGATGGCTCTAGAGCCTTTTACTTGCTGAATTTTAGTATAAAAAAGATGACAAATAAACAGAAATGCGATGTGGCTTTTTCCGCATATTTCAATTCTTGATAAAAAAAAATGCTTCTTTCACAAGTTGGTAAATAATCACAAAAACATTAAAGAATTCAATGAAAATAATTGATTTAATGCATATAATAATAATAATAATAATAATAATAATAATAATAATAATAATAATAATGATAATAATAATAATGATAATAATAATAATGATAATAATAATAATGATAAAAATAATAATAATAATAATGATAATAATAATGATAATAATAATAATAATAATAATAATGATAATAGTAATAATAATAAGAATAATAATAATGATAATGATTATAATCATGATAATAATAATAATAATAATAATAATAATAATAATAATGATAATAATCATGATAATAATGATAATAACTGTTGTGGGGTCCACCCCTTTTTCATATAAGTGGACTCTACTAAGTGTACCTGGACTGCTGCCGTTAAATACCCAGACTTACAGTCAGTGAAGAGGGTGTCGGTAGTCGGCAGTCGGATAGTGTCAGAATATACGGAGATAGTGTGAGATAACCTCTTGTAGGAGTCAGTTACAAGCACTTAGACTCTAAGGAAGTCCTATTTCGAGACTATATATATCTATCTGTATTTGCTACTAACCACATTCCTGGACTTACTAACAGTATTACTCTTTGTATGATTGTGTAAATACATTTTATTTCTTATATTTAATTATTGCGTTTGTCATTCCTTGGAGACCGAATTCATCTCAGAATCCACAACAATAATAATAATAACAACAACAATAATAATAATAATAATAATAATAATAATAATAATAATGATGATGATGATAATAATAATAATGATAATAACAAAGAATGCCAGCAAATTCAAAATGGAGTTTTAAGTGGGTGAAGAAATGCAAGTAAAACATAATACATCGACTGCAGCCGCAAAATACTTAAAAAAGAAAGCAAAAGCAAATGCAACCGACTAGATACAGAAATGATGGCAAGATAAACATCTTCATTCTCAATACACAGCCCGTACCAAAGAAGCTGATGTAGACAAACCCCGTACCCATCAGTGGTTAAAAGCTGAAACCGAAAAAACAGGAACAATGCTTGCTAACTCGAAATTACCAATCACACTTACTGAAAAATTTTGTTAGCCTAAAGCCTAAAATGCAGATTCTATGATAAATATCCAGAAACAATTGACCATCTTGTGTCAGGTTGCACGGTATTGGCACCCACTGAATATAAAACCCGGCAGGACAGAGTGGGTCAATATCTGCACTGGAAAATCTGCAACTTCTACGGAAAGGAAACTGCAAGAAATTGGTATGAACACCACCCAGACAAGGTTACAGAGATAGGACCTCTAACAATTTTATGGGACTTTAGAATACACACAAACAGAGCAATCAAAGCTAATCACCCAGACATAAGTTTTCTATGGGGTTGAGGTCAGGAGATTGGGGTGCCCATGTCATAACACTCACCTGCTTCTCATCAAAGTATTCCTTCATCAATTTTGATTTGTGACAGGGAGCATTATCCTGCATAAAAATGAGCTTGGTGGGGTCGATTTGCACCCTTTCAGCAGAAGGGAGCAGAAAAGACTCTAAAATTCTCTTGTACTGCTCGCTCCTGAGGGTCTTTTCAATAGGTTTTAAGAAACCAGTCCCATGAAAAGAAAAGCATTCTCAGAACATTATACTGAACGGATGCTTGACAGTACTTACTGCTAAATTCAAAGAGCTTTCAAAGCTTCTTCGGATTTTAGATCGCTTATCCTTTGAATTTAGCTCAAATTTCGTTTCATCGGAGAAGAGAACATTTAGTAAAAAAATCAGTCACTTTTATCGAACAGCAATGTATATATATATATATATATCTATATATATATACATATATATATATATATATATATATATATATATATATATATATATATATATATATATATATATATATATATATGCATGTATGTATGTATGTATGTATGTATGTATATGGAGAAAATATAATTACACGCACAGAGAGACACAGGGAGACACACAGAGACTACATATTAACGTATCATACACACAGCGAGGCTGCAGGTCTGTTCAGTGCCATCGTTATCGAATACCATATCATTCATGAAGTTTAAATAAATCTGTTTCTCCGTGGATCACTCATTGACCACTCCAGGCGATCAGCTGCATCCAAGTCCGAGCAGCGGCCATTTTGACCCTTCCTCGACCAAATTCTTCCGATATATCACTGTTGCTAGTTAGCATTCCCTTTGGTCAGTGGACACTGCAGTCTGCCAGACAAACAAAACCCACTAGTCAACCGCTCCCCGATCAAAGCAAGATTTTCTCAGACTGAACAAGATTAGGTCGTTCGTGGCCGGTGGTCAGTGATTGGCATTGTTCGCAACACAGCACGATGTCCTGCAAACGAAGAATTTGAATCGGTAGGCGAATGAGCAAATTAAATGCCTGGTTACCGAATGTATGGTCATCGGTGTGTAGGCTTGAATCAGGAACGGAGGAGAGGGTCAGTACACAGACTGGGGGCGTCTAGTGTTTATGGATGCTTTGGTTAATATGATCAACGGAAAGAATTGTTTCTTTGAATTTTGGACAGTGGTCAAGATTTTTTTTTTCATCGTAGAAAATGCGAACAAATTACAACGTGGTTCGTCTGATGGGTGGATTCAGGCAACAGCAAGAAAATGAAAAACAAACGTTGAGAAATTAAGAAAGAAAGAAAGAAAGAAAGAAAGAAAGATAGAAAGAAAGAAAAAGAAAGAAAGAATGGAAGAAAGAAAGAAAGAAAGAAAGAATGAAAGAAAAATGAAAGAAAGAATGAAAGAAAGAAAGAAAGAAAGAAAGAATGAAAGAAAAAGAAAGAAAAAATGAAATAAAGAATGAAAGAAAAAGAAAGAAAGAATGAAAGAAAGAAAGAAAGAATGAAAGAAAGAATGAAAGAAAGAAAGAAAGAAAGAAAGAAAGAAAGAAAGAAAGAAAAATAAATAAAGAAAGAAAGAAAGAATGAAAGAATGAAAGAAAGAATGAAAGAAAGAAAGAACGGAAAGAGAAAGGTGAAAAAGAGATTGAGAAAAGAAAGGAAAAGAGGCTGAAAGAAAAAAAAAACAAGCAAGCGGGTCGGCAGAAGTGAAAAAGTAACTGCAGGAAGAAATTAAATGAAGGAAGGAAGATGAAAAAGGATGGCTGATGAATGAGGTGTGAAGGAAGATGAATAGAATGAATGAAGGATGCAAAGAAAGAAAGAAAGAAAGAACGAGGGATAGAAGAGCAAAAAAAAGAAGGAAGGAATGAAGGAAGGAGGATGGGGCGACGGAAAGAAGAGCAAAGGAAAGAAAAAGAGGAAGAAGAGTGTGCGAGAGAAAGAAGAGGAAAGAAAGGAAGAAAGGAAGGAAGGGTGAGAGAGAAAGCTAGGGAAAGAAGAGCAACTGAAGGAAGGGAGGCAAAAAGATAGAGAAAGGAAAGAAGACCGAAGTAAGTAAAACAAGGAAGAGAGGGCGAGGGAAAGAAGAGCAAAGTAAAGTTGTAAGTCAGGAAGGAAGGAACAAAGGATAGGAGAGCGAGGGAAAGAAGAGTAACGGAAGGAAGGAAGGAAGGAAGGAAGGAAGGAAGGAAAAGAATGAAAAAAGGAAGGAAGGAAAAGAATGAAAAAAGGAAGGAAGGAAAAAAGGGATGAATTAGGGTGGAAGGAAGGAAGTTAGGAAGGAAGGAAGGAAGGAAGAAAGAAAGGAAGGAAGGAAAAGGAAGGAAGGAAGGAAAAGAAAGAAATAAGGAAAGAAAAGGAGGGATGAATTAGGGTGGAAGGAAGGAAGGAAGGAAGTTAGGAAGGAAGTTAAGAAGGAAGGAAAGAAATAAGGAAAGAAAGAAAAGAAAGAAATAAGGAAGGAAGGAAGGAAGGAAGGAAAGAAAGGAGGGATGAATTAGGGTAGAAGGAAGGAAGGAAGGAAGGAAGGAAGGAAGGAAGGAAGGAAGGAAGGAAAAGAAAGAAATAAGGAAGGAAGGAAATGAAGGATGAATTAGGAAGGAAGGAAGGAAGGAAGGAAAGGAAAAGAAAGAAATAAGGAAGGAAGAAAAGGAGGGATGATTAGGGTGCAAGGAAGGAAGGAAGGAAGGAAGGAAAAGAAAGAAATAATAAAGGAAGGAAAAGAGGGATGAATTAGGAAGGAAGGAAGGAAAAGAAAGAAATAAGGAAGGAAGGAAAAGAGGGATGAATTAGGAAGGAAGGAACGAACGAACGAACGAACGAAGGAAAAGAAAGAAATAAAGAAGGAAGGAAAGGAGGGATGAATTAGGGTGGAAGGAAGGAAGGAAGGAAGGAAGGAAGGAAGGAAGGAAGGAAGAAGAGCAAAGAAAGACGGTATGAAGGAAGGGTGAATAAAAGTCGAACGTACGGAAAAAAGGAATATAGAGCGAAAAAAGATGGCGAGGAAAACACAAAGGGAGGAAAAAGGGAGGAAGGAATGACGAAAGGAATAGAGAGCGAGAAAAAGAAGAGCAAAGGAAGGAAGAAAGGAAGGAAGGAAGGAAGGAAGGAAGGAAGGAAGGAATAGGGGAGAAATGATGAACGGGAAGAAAGAAGAAAAAGAGAGCGAAAAAAAGAATTAGCGGGAGGAAGGAAGGAAGAAAAGATGAACGGTAAGAAAGAGGAAAAAGAGAGCGAAGAAAAAAATTAGCGACGGTCGGAAAGAAAGTAAGAAGGAAGGAAGTCACCAGTAGAAAAAGGATGTGAAGGAAGAAAGGGGAGAGGGGAGAAAAGAATATGGAAGATAACGGAAGATAACGGAAGTATGGGTAAAAGGTAGAAAATTTTATTTTCAAACGTAAATCCGTATAATTCTTAATTTTCTGTGCTTCTTCCGCTACTCTTCTCGTATCAAACGGACAGGCAACGTCTACAAGGCAATATCCGTTCGCCACCCCCTCCAATGATTTTATCTTTATGCTTCATAGTATCATTACCTATTAATCCATCATTATTATTTTTTTTTGTATTTCTTTAAGGCATGGGCTACCACGAATCCTTTAAATGAGTCTATCGGAACCTTTTCCAATCAATCCGAGTGCTCCAGCTACAACTGAAATTATTGATGTCTTCATTTGCCGTATTTTTGAGATTGCCACTTCAAGATCCTTGTATTTTTTTTTAAAGATCTTCAAAGATACAGCACAGCCTGCTGCAAATATTATTAATATTATTTCCCTGGGTTTCTGTTGAATAAACATTTACTTCCGGGTCCCAACCAGTGATCTAAGGTCAAAAATTGCTTAATGACATCATCTACTGATCATTTTTTGTAAAAAAATGAAAGAAAAAAAGAAGCTAATATCACACACACATTTTAGACAGACAACGTTCTTCGTCATGTGTGAGCTTTATCTGTGTGTATAATTTTTTTGTATTTCCTTAAGGTATGGGCTACCAGGAATCCATTCAGGGAGCCTGTGGACCTTTTTCCAATTAATCCTTGGCTCCAACTATAGCTACAAATATTCCTGTCCTAATGTGCCAAATTTATTATTATTATTATTATTATTATTATTATTATTACTACTACTACTACTAGTAATAGTAGTAGTAGTATTTCCTTTGATATATCTTGAATACTAATTTCCTCCTGGGTCCCAACCAGAGACCTATGGTGAGAAATGGCATCGTATCATTTTTCACTGTACAAGTCACTGTACCTCTAAAACACACATTTTATATTGATAAAACTCTTCGTAAGTTGTGAGCTGTACTTGTGAATACAATATTTGGTATTTCTTTAAGACATGGGATACCAGGAATCCCTTCAATGAGTCTATCTGAAACTTTTCCAATCAATCCGAGTGCTCAAACTACAACTGGAATTACCGATCTTCTCATTTGCCTCATTTTTTTATTTATTTATCCCCTGTTCGCATTGGGTTTATTAGAGATGTGCAGGTCGTGTAGCATTTGCAGCTTGAAATCGGAAATAAGCAAGCTGTGTCCAAATTTCGGACAGGTTCATTGCCTTTATTTTTGTCGCTTTTACTGTTGAACGAGCTGAATGCAACTGTCTATTCTAACTGGTTCTTTTCTCGCACTTCTCGCCTGAGGAAATACATTCCGAATTCTTGCTTCCCTGACAACTACAATCATAAAAAATGCAATTGCAACGTCAATCGCCAACTTTTGTCTTTATTCTTATTAAAGTTTCTGCATTCTCTTTCACTCCCAGGAACTCCTTGCGTCTTAGTGGCATTATCGCCATCTTCTGCCTCCTCGAAACCTGTTCTTTTATTGTCCTTTCTCCTCACTAAAGTCTTTTCATTCTCTTTGACTCTCAGTAACCTCTAGCGTCTTAGTGGCATTATCGCCATCTACTGACTTCCTGAAACCTGTTCTTTTATTGTCCTTTCTCCTCACTAAAGTCTTCTCATTCTCTTCACTCCCAATAATCCCTTGCGTCTTAGTGGCATTATCGTCATCTTCTGCCTTCTTGAAACCTGTTCTTTTATTGTCCTTTCTCCTCACCAAGTTTTCTCATTCTCTGTCACTCTCAGTAACCCTCTGCCTCGTAGTGACATTATCGCCTTGTTTGGGGTAAAATGATTAAAAAGAAGAGGAAAAAAGAGATACCATTGGGAAAGGTGTAAATCACTTCTCTTCTTTGCTTCCCTAGTTAAATAGCAGGGTAGACTGGGTTCTTTAACTTTGGTTGGCCACCATTCAAATTAAGGGTAACTCTGAATTGAAAGTGGTTTGGGCGTGAGGCTGGCAACCCTACTTTCTACGGAACCACACCCGTATCGTGTGTTATAGTGAGGCTGTGGCCCTAGGCTGCTCAGGGTAAATAAGGGAGAGAGATTGAGAGAGCGATGTTAATAGGATAATTTTTTTTTTGTCTGGTTAAGTAAACATTCGACTAGTCTTGAAAATATCTCACTGGATGTAACTTTGCAATCTTGCCATTACTAAAAACAACCCACAACCATTATAATAAATGCATAATCTGCACGACTTTCAATGCTGCTTCGCTTACGAAAAATGTAACAAATAATAGGAAGACAAAGAGCACCTCTTAGATGCAGACCCCACTCGGTTTTGTGGGCTCTGAGATCTTCAATTAAGTCTATTGTGTTCGTATTGTCCGCATCCGTTACGTTATGAGAAGGAAATCAAATAAAGAATGTTCTTCTTAAGACTCTTTGAAAGACTCGCTCAACTGAGGAGGTGCACTCAGGGGAAAATGGAATTCTCTCATCGGATTTATTCGGTGCATTGATAACATTGCCTTCTCTTCAGCAGATGCAGTCCTCTGTCCAACTCTCCTTATCATCCAACGCCGAACAACTGCCATCTTTTTCTTTTTTTTACGGCGGAAGTACTGTTTGTTTAACATTTCGAAAATCCATTCTTGGTTTTTGGTGTCTTCTTGTATTTTTTTTTTTTTCGTGTCAATTCTTTCACACCAACAAATTCGCATTTGATTTAGACTCTGGCTCATTGAATAATAATAATAATAATAATAATAATAATAATAATAATGAATGAATTTCATTATTATAATAATGATAATAAATGGTGTTCCAATAACTAGAACCGATTTTGAATGTGAATTAAGTTTCAGCGTCTAATGATTGTTTTTCTTTTTCTTTCAGATTTGGCGGACATTTGGGCGATATTATTTTTCACACAGAGTTGCCATGACTCAGAAAACTAGACTAATAAATACATTCTGACCAATAGCACTGATTTATTTACTACTGACTTTGATCCGTCTTAATGAAACTCCCTTTTTGTATTAATTAGTAACAAACACGAATAATAATAAAGGCGAATAATAATAATAAAATGAAAAACGCTAGCTGTCAAAATAAACGAGCAAATAAACATATTATGTAAACCTATAACGCTGCGTTGCAAACATTGTTAACGGACAGATCAGTGGAAAACATGACAGATATAAATAATGTCATAATATGCAACATCTTTAGCATGTACTAGAAAACTTAATGTCAAGACAAATGAAAGATTAAACAATCGATAAAATGAGTCTGCTTGGAAAAGAAAATTGAAGCGAGAAATTGAGGAAATCACATGTGAAGTATCGATACCAGATGAGATTTCAAGAAATTCAAATGTTTCAACACAGAAAAGTAAGAAGATCAAATTGAAATATAAAATTAAATTACTAAATGAAATTCTACCAGTCAAGGGAATACTTAAAACAAAAACGTGTAATTAAAGTTACAGAAAACAAGACGATATGAAAAGCTTTGTAAGTTTCACAAAGAATATAAAACCCGATTCAGAGTGGGTCAAAAGAGAACAAGACAGAATGGAGGATATACATGTACAAGAATGGAAAGGTGAAAGGTCTCAATATTGTCAAATGTAAAATGATATCGATACGGATTTTGGATAAGTTAAATGTATAAAAGTAACATTCAAGAAAGGGGGAATTATCGAAACACTCTCAATAGATTGTGTCACAAAGATTAGGGAAGAAGAAGAAGCCTATAGGTTAAAAGGAGACAACGAGGGAGACGGAATGCAGCATACCAAAAAGAAGGAGAAAATAAGAAAAGAATACTACAGGCGGTTGCGAGCTGATTTCACAAAATAAAATATTAGCCATAAACACTTTGGCTCTCCCAGTGGACTGCAATACAGTTTAAACATTCATAACTCAACCATAACTGACGTTCAGCGAATTGATATCAAAACAAGAAAACTTCTCACTTGCCACCGCATGCATCATCTGAGTTTGATCGTCTGCATATAGCCAGATCCGAAGGAGGTAGAGGATTAGTTCAACTAGAACTGTCAATCGGTCTTCAAAGATATCTCGAAACTACAGAAGACTGTATGATGATCTGTATCAAAGAACATGCAAGAAATAAGGGACTGCGTTCAGTAATTAATGAAGTCAAGTCCAGAAGCTAAATTCAAGTAGATGAAGAAGTGCTGAACCTTCAAAGAACCTAAAAAAGAAAGCAAAAGTAAATGCTATGGACCAAATGCTGAAACATTGGCAAGATAAACCTCTTCATGGTCAATACTCTGCCCGTACCAAGCAAGCTTATGTAGAAAAATTATCAGTTGCTTCGTAGTGCAGGATTAAACCTGAAACCGAATATTTTATTCTTGCTGCAAAGGACTGATGCTCGCCAACTAAAGATTACCAAGCACATGTATGGAAAAATTTCGTTAACCCGAAATTCAAATTCTGTGATAAATATCCAGAAACAATTGACCATCTTGTATCAGGTTGCACAGTAGTGGCACCAAATTAATATAAAACCTTGCATGAAAGAATGGGCCAATATTGGCATTGGGAAATCTGAAACTTTTAAGGGAACGAAACTGCATGGAACCGGTATGAATCACCCAGACCTGGTTACAGACACAGGAACTGTAACAATGTTATAGGACTTTAAAATAAACACTGACAGAACAATCCAGGCTAATCGCCCAGATATCGTGATCAAAGAACACAAGAACAGAATTTACTTTCTTATTGACATGGCAGTTCCTGCAGATTGTAATGTATCTTTAAAGATCTTCAAAAACTATCAAAATACAAGGATCTTGAAATCGAAATCTCAAAAATGTGGCATTTGAGGACATCAATACTTCCAATTGTAGTTGGAGCCCTCGGGTTGATTGGATCGGCAACGATCGCAGGAACAATAGGTGAAAAAGTAAAAACGCAACGTAAACGAAAAAGAAAAATGCCAGTCTGGAAAGAAAAAATAGAAACCAAAATAAATAAACTAAGAGGACAATTGTCATTTCTAAGTGAAGTAGACAAGGACTCCAAAATGAAAGAAAGAAAAAGGAGACAAATGAAACGAAGCCTTGACATATAAAGAATAAGACTGACGTACCAAAAGTTAAAGAGAAGCTGAAACAAGAAATTCAAACGAAGGTACAGAGAATCAGACGTTATGAAAAAAGGGACAAATTCTTCTAGTAAAATAAGATTTTCAAAGAAGATGCCAAGTAACTGTATTGAAAACAAAGAAAAAATAAAATAGAGATAAATGACCCACCTAATAGCCAGGAGGTCGAGGAGTTCTGGTGTAAGATGTGGGAAAATTGCAAAATCTACAACGACATGGATGAAGCAATAGGAACAACACACATATAGAATGCCAAAAATGGACGGATATCAATATTACTGAAACAACCACTGCCATCTGCAAAACCAAAAAATTGGAAAGCACCAGGAATAAACCGAATAGCCAATTTTGGGATAAAATCCTATCTAGTACCTACCAAGACCTCGCACGGGTTTACAATGATATAATCATAAACCCGGAAAAATGACCCAAATAGTTCGCTTGGGGAGTAATACATACTCCCCAAAACAGAAGAGACGCAGAATCCGAATTACTACAGGCCCATCACCTGCCTCTCAACAATGTAAAAGATTCTCATTTCTATCATAATCGAGAGGACATACAACTTCCTTGAGAAAAACAATTTACTCCCAGCACAAGAAGGGATTGTAAAAGAGGAAGTTATGGGTGCAAGTCCCAAGTAATTATCAATAAAAACAATATTGGAAGAGGTGAAAAGAAAGAAAAGAAACTTATCGACAGCATGGATCGGCTACAGAAAGGCGTTCGACAGTGTACCACATTCATGGGTAAAGAAGATCCTAAAAATATGCAGATTATGCCCCACAACGATCAAATTCATAACAGAAAGCAGAGAAAAACTGGAAGACTACACTATATCGAGAACTTGGAAAAAATAAAATAGAGATAAATGACCCACCTAATAGCCAGGAGGTCGAGGAGTTCTGGTGTAAGATGTGGGAAAATTGAAAAATGCACAAGGAAAGAGCTACATGGATGAAGCCACAACAGGAACAACACACACATATAGAATACCAAAAAGAAACGGATATCAATATTACTGAAGCAAATGCTGTTATCTGCAAAACGAAAACCCGGAAAGCACCAGGAATAAACCAAATAGCCAATTTTGGGATAAAATCCTATCTAGTACCCACCAAGACCTCGCACGGGTTTACAATGATATAATCATAAACCCGGAAAAATGCCCCAAATGGCTCACGTGGGGAGTAAGACATACTCCCAAAAGCGGAAGAGACGCAGAATCCGAATTACTATAGACCCATCACCTGCCTACCAACAATGTACAAGATCCTCACTTCTATCATAATCAAGAGGACATACAACCTACTTGAGAAAAACAATTTACTCCCAGCAGAGCAAAAGCGATGTACAAGAGAAAGTTATGGATGCAAGGGCCAGCTAATTATCAATAAAGGAATATTGGAAGAGGTGAAAACAAGGAAAAGAAACTTATCGACAGCATGGATCGACTACAGAAAGGATATGCTGGATAAAGAAGAGCCTAAAAATATGCAGGCATGTTCCACAACAGTCAAATTCATAACGGAGAGCATGAAAAACTGGCAGACTACACTAAATCTAAACCACACAAACGTCTCATTAACATCGAGACCAATCAACATCAAAAGCGGGATCTTCTAAGGAGATTCATTATCACCATTATTCTTCTGCATTGAATTGGCGCCACTCAGCTGCCTACTGAACAACAGTAGCTACGGACCCAAGACACAAAATGGCAAACTGAATAACTTATTCTATACTGATGATCTTAAAACTTTTGCCAAGTATGACAACCAGCAGAAAAAACTACTCACTATTGTCAAAACTTTCAGTGAAGACATGCCAAAACCACCTTCAAAGTCGTTAAACTACGACTCTTCTACCTTACATTAACTCCACTAAGCTGAACAACAGTAGCCACGGATACAAGACGTAGAATGGCAAACTGAATAAACTTCTTTGAGAAAAAAACAATTTACTCCTAGCAGAACAGAAGGGATGTAAAAAGGGTAAGTTACGGATGCAAGGACCAACTAATTATCAGTAAAGCAATATTGGAAGAGGTGAAAACAAAGAAAAGAAACTTATCGTCAGCATGGATCGACTACAGAAAGGCGTTCGGGAGGATTCAACATTCATGGAAAAAGAAGAGCCTAAAATATACAGATTATGCGGCACAACGGTCAAATGCATAACGAAAAAACACGAAAAACTGGCAGACTACACTTAAATCTAAACCATACAAACGGGTCATTAACATCGAGACCAATCAACATCAAAAGAAAGATCTTCCAAGGAGAGTCATTGTCACGACCACTACTCTTCTGTCTTGCATTAGCGCCATTCAGCTGCCTACTGAACAACAGTAGCTACGGATACAAGATACAGAATGGCAAACTGAATAACCTATTTTATATTGATGATCTTAAAACGTTTGTTAAGGATGACAAACAGCAGAAAAACCTGCTCAACATTGTCAAAACCTTCAGCGAAGATATTAGGATGGAGTTCGGAATCGACAAATGTGCCAAAACCACTTTCACAGGCGGTAAACTAATGAAAACTACAGATGTAGACCTTGATATTAAAAAAGATTAAGATATTAACAAGATTAACTCGACCAAGATGGTACATAAAATACTTAGAAATTCATCAAGGAGACTGAATCTAACATTCAATTATGAAGAAAATGATCCGAAAAGAATATTATAAAAGATTGCGTTTGATACTAGAAAGCAAACTTAATGTGACCAATAAAATGAAGGCTATCAACACCTTAGCTATAGCCGTAGTAATATACAGCTTCAACATTATTAAATGGAAGTTGAATGACATTAAAAGATTGGACGCTAAGACAAGAAAAATACTTACCGAAATGAGGATGCACCACCCGAAATCAGATGTTGATAGGTTTTACATACCAAAAGCTTTAAGGATCCGAGGTCTAATCCGACGTGAAGTTTAAAAACTACAACAAACGGATTGGAAGCATACCTCCCAAAAATAAATGACACTTACCTAAAAACAGTAAAACAACAAATTTAATTTTTCAAGTAAGCTACACTCTTCAAGAAACGGCTACCTGAAACCTTACGAAGAAAAAACAAAGCGTAACGAATAAAACAGAAAGCGAAACAACTTGGCCAAATGAAATACTCCCCCCCAACAAAAATTCTAGGAGGACAAGGCGTTGCATGACAAATACCTAAAAAGAACGAAAGAAGCAGATGTCGACCAATAGGAAACGCATGAGGGGCTGAGAAGCACCGGGTTGAAATATGATACAGAAGGCATAATTTTTGCAGCTCAGGACCAAAGCCTCGCAAAGAGATCCTATCACTGTCATATAATAAAGTATGAAACTAACCCGAAATGCAGGATCTGCAGAAAATATGATGAAACTTTAAACCATATTATCTCAGGATGTCTGGAACTGGCAAAAATTTAATTTATCCATAGACATTACAAGGTAGCCACATATGTGCAGTGGAAGATATGCAAGTTGCACCAACTAGGCACAATCACCGAAAATAATGTTGTATTATACCCTGGAACATCCCAATTCAAACTGACAAGGAAATAACAGCCAACAGACCTGATATTATCACAAGAGACAAGAAATTCCGGAAGTGTATTCTCATTGACATAGCAGTACCATCTGAGAGGAACACCGCCATTAAAATTATCGAGAAAATGTCCAAATACAAAGACCTGGAGATCGAGATTAAAACGATGTGGAGAACGAAGACTGCGACTGTACCAAAGTATTCGGAGCTCGGGGCCTCGTGAGAAAAGGAATGAACCATTTTACTAACAGTGTCCCTGGTAACATTAACCCAGAACATTGCTCTAATAGGAACGCCCCATATACTAAGAAAAGTTATATCAATTAAATGACAATTCTATAATAAAGCCTAAGGACCATAGTTTGTACCCGGCTCTACAGAATACAAAACGAAGAAAGTGTACCAGTTGTAGTAGGTGCGCTTGGAATGATAAAAAAGGAACACAACAACACAATGAAAAAATCCCTGTAAATCCCTGCTTAAAAGAAATACAAAAAAATTGTTTTGATAAGTATAGCATACTCACTAAGAAAAACGCTAGTGATGTTATAGGAGTTAAAAAAATAAATCATGAAATTTGGGTTAATGATAAGATTTGTATTACTAAATAATTATTATCTACCTCCCCGCAAAAAAATCTTACAATCTAAAAATATATTCTGTCTTTAAATGACCTGCAAAAAGATTGATAAGCCGTAAAAAACAAATCAATCACTCAATGAAATACCGATTAGCAACACAGGTATGTCTTTCAGATTTTTTTTTTACATGCAAAAGAATATAAATGTATAGAAAATATTGTGGCCATAAAGTGAGGGATCAGTTTATATATTGCTTATGATATAGAATTGATACCACACTTTATATTCACATTATAATTTCTTGTTTGTTTATCAAATTTTCATTACGTATGAATCCACCTCTTCCCCGCAGCTATGGATTAATTAGTAACACTTGTCACACTAAAACATTATTATCTAAAAAAAATTTTCACAATCTAAAAATATTTTTTGGCTTTAAAATTTTTGTAATTTAAAAAGTATTTCCTGGTTTTAAATAACCTGCAGAGGGTTGATAAGCCGTAAAAATACGAATCAGTATTACTCAATAATAATAATAATAATAATAATAACTGAATTATCGTCTAAAATATCTACGATAAGTTTGGCCAAGTACATTTGATTGATGGATTTATTCTATATTTTTCACAGCTTATCAACCTTTTGCAGGTTATTTAGAAAATATTCAGGAAATATTTTTATGCCGTAAGAACTTATGACTACTGATTTAATGATACGTCCTACTATTTAACCCATAGCTGGGGGCTTTGTCAAGAATCTCGAAAGAGACAGCGGGAGAAGAAGACCCGATATGGCAAAAGTATTCAAGGTACGGGCATTCAACGTAGAATCAAGCTTGGAGCAGATCAAAATTTCGCCCATCAATGCCTAAGGTGTCCAGGATTCAAAACATGAAGTGGGGTGTTATAGCTTCACAGGACCGGAGCTTATTTACCCGCAACTACCAAGCTAATTTCATTAAATACTTTGCTTTGAATATACACTCTTTTAGCGCTAGAGGGCGTCGTCAGTGATGTTCTAGAAAAGGATCATTGGGCAGTTTCGGGTCTTTCAAACATCATACTGACCTCACCAAATCGACCCCTTCAGAGCTGATCAGACTCTGAAGCGCCCTCTAAAAAATGCTTGTTAACACTGACTTTTATAAATATACCCCGTAGTCACACATTTGATTGGAGATTGACCAACTAAATATTAGGTTGGTGCAAAAATAATGTCGTTTTCTCACATATGTTACCATGTGCGAAAACGACATTATTTTTGCACCAACCCAATATCTGGCTTTTGAAAGTCATACAATTTAGAAAATATAACTTTTAATCATTTAATGAAATTAATGTTTGGACAACAAGTCAGATAATATCGGACGAGGACGAACTGGAATGAAACACTTTAATTTACTTATGACGAACTGCTTTGAATATACGCTCTTTTAGCGCTAGAGGGCGTCGTCAGTGATGTTCTAGAAAAGGATCATTGGGCAGTTTCGGGTCTTTCAAACATCATACTGACCTCACCAAATCGACCCCTTCAGAGCTGATCAGACTCTGAAACGCCCTCTAAAAAATGCTTGTTTACACTGACTTTTATAAATATACCCCGTAGTCACACATTTGATTGGAGATTGACCAACAGCCAATCACAACGGTGCAAATTCTTTTTAAGCTGTTCACGGGTAATTTCTTCTTCTTTTTTTTTACTTTTCTTTATTTTTTCCCCTCCTTGGTGGACACCCCCTCATCGGATACTTAGAAGGTAATTATGTTTTCCGTTCTTACCCACTTCCCATCACGTTTCATTTCACCAGCAATAATTACTATATACAGAGATAAGAAAAATAGCCATTAAAATTAATAAATAGATTACGGCGAGTCAAGCCGAGAGAGCTTATAGATAAAACCGTTTTAAATAATGAACTGATCCAGTAGATCATTTACTGGCAGGATATAGGCTATTGGGAATACCAGGTGCTGTAAGCTTGGATGTGCGGGTGGTGTAATGGATAATGGCTCGGGATTGTTAATTGGAGAGCCGAGTTCCAATTCCAGTTGGGTTCGTTTTAATCATTTACCCTCAAATACCATTGGTAAAGGGATGAATTCATCACTTCCCCTCATCTATGGGTTAATTAATAAAAGTTGAATTGCTAAAATCATTATTATCTAAAAAAAATAAATAAATAAAATTACGTAGAGAATATTTAAATTTTGTTTTCACCACAGTTTTGGGGGATTAACTTTTTGCCTATAGCTGGAACCCTAATTGGTGCTACCACCCCGGGTCGGGGTGGAGCTGGGAACAGCAGCAATTAAGAGGTGGTTCCACGCTCCTCAAAAGCTCCCGATAAGAATCCTGACTGCCGGATGTAGTTTATCGTCATACCTAGGATGCGCAGATGATTATGTACATTTTTTTTTTTCGTTTGCTGAATTTTTTGACTGACGAATGAAACATTTAAGCATTTCTTGTTCCTGGTGCCTGGTTTCGGAAGAAATTTTGAAAGACCTTCTTTTTCATCATAATAATAATAATAATAATTATTATTATTATTATTTTTATTATTATTATTAAAGACAGAAAAGAAATATGTGGTACACTCACTGACATGAGTGTACCAAGTAACAAAAACATCTCTGCGAAATGTTCACCCTGTATCAATTTTCTATCCGAAGCAGTATCGTTCCTGCATGACTTGGAATGAACACAATAATCTGTGTTAGAGTTATAGCATCTTCTTTCTTTTTATCTGCCGTGTCCTTTCATGACGTATGCGATCATAGCCCTCCACTTCTCCCTATCCCTTGTGGCTCTCAACAAGTTTTCTGCTTCTTCTAACTCTCCAGACTTCGCTTTGCCATCCACCTTCCCAAGCCCGCCACGTATGTGATGAACTGCTTTCCCCTGAGTCTTTTTCCTCTATTCATCCTGTGAGTATCAGATTCTCCAGGCCCTCTTTTCTCATCACGTGTCCCAGAAATTTCATTATTATTATTCTAATACATTAGCTAGAGAAAGACATCATTAGCATTTGTCTAAGTTCCCTTGCACCAAATAGGTAATAGTTTTAAATGTGGGAGGTATTTCTGCCGCACCCTGTATAATTTGTAATCATTCTATATCAACTATGTTTGACATTGTTCGTTTTAATAATAATAATAATAATAATAATAAGAAGAAGAAGAAGAAGAAGAAGAAAATGCAGAGGATTAGTTCAACTAGAACTGTCCTACAAAACTACAACAATTGGTCTCCAAAGATACTTGGAAACCACAGAAGACTGGATGATGGTATGCGTCAAGGAACATGAAAGTAGTAAGAGTCTTTACTCCGTAATAAAAGAAACCAACAAATTCAAAATGGAGTTTGAAATGGGTGCAGAAATACAAGTAAAGCACAATACACCGTCTGAAACTGCAAAATACTTTAAAAAGACTGCAAAGACGAATGCAACCGACCAGATACAGAAGCGATGGAAAGATAAACCACTCCATGGCCAATACTCTGCCCGTACCAAACAAGCTGACGTAGACAAAACCCGTACCCATCAGTGGCTACGTAGTGCAGGGTTGAAAGCTGGAACTGAAGGTTTTATCCTTGCTGCACATGACCAGTGCTTGCTAACTAGGAATTATCAAGCACATTAGTAAAATATTGTGTCAGCCCAAGATGCAGATTCTGTGATAAATATCCAGAAACGATTGATCATCTTGTATCAGGTTGCACGATATTGGCACCCACTGAATATAAAACCCGGCATGACAGAGTTGGCCAATATCTGCACTGGAGAATCTGCAACTTCTACGGGAAGGAAACTGAAAGAAACTGGTATGAACACCACCCAGACCCGATTACGGAGATGGGACCTGTTACAATTCTATGGGATTACACAATACACACTGACAGAACAATCAAGGCCAACCGCCCACATATTGTTATTAAAGACCACAAACAAAAACGGTGCCTCCTTATTGATATGGTAGTCTCTGCTGACTGCAATGTATCTTTGAAGATATTCAAAAAGCTGTCAAAATACAAGGACCTTGAAATAGAAATCTCAAAAATATGGCATATGGGAACATCAACAATCCCTGTTGTAGTTGGAGCCCTAGGATTGGTTGGAAAAGATTCCAGTAGATTAATTGAAGGGATTCCTTGAAGTCCATGCTTCAAAGAGATACAAAAATTGTTCTGACAAGTACAGCCCACACTTTACGAAGGGCTTTATCTATGTAATATTTTTTTTATCAGTAGAAAGTGTCATGATACGATTTCTAACGATTTCGAACCTTCCGGGTCACTAGGCGGGACCAGGAAAGAAATGTGTAAACGCCAGAAATCAAAGAAAATAATAATAATAATAATAATAATAATAATAATAATAATAATAATGATAATAATAATAAATGCCTTACTTAATAACTAAAACTGCTCCTGTTGTGGTTGGAGCTTTGGGACTGATAAAGAAAGGACCTCAAGAACAAATCAACAAAATCACCGTTGCAATATCTTTCAGGGAAATAAAGACAAATATTGGCACAGTCCATATCCAGCAACGAGCTCTGTCCATTTAAGCTTTTTTGTTAATAGCTGTCTTTTGTTTAATTGGAAGTAAGAAAAAATCCCATGCTTTCCTTGCCCGAGGTCATTGTTTTTTAATAATAATAATAATAATAATAATAATAATAATAAAACTGCCCCCGCGATAAATAATAAAACTAATAAAATAAATAATAAAATATGAATGTCATCCTGAATCTGTAGTGGCTACCATCCTCTGGGATTTTCATTATCAACACAGATAAAAAAAATACAAGGAAATCACCCAGACATTATTGTCAAAGACAGAAAAGAAAAATGTTCGCACACTTATTGACATGAGTGTACAAAATGACATGTGTTTCTGCGAATGCTTTTGAAAAACTAAGCAAATACAAAAATTTGGAGATGGAAATATAGAAAACATGACCCTTAAAAGCGAAAACTATTCCTGTTATGGTCGGAGCTTTGGGTCTGATAAAGAAAAGAACTCAAAAACAAATTAAAAAAGTCCTTGGTGAACCAGCTCTCCAGGAAATCCGAAAGAAATAGTTTTTAGAAGTACAGCCCATGTTCTGTGAAGAACTTTGTCTATTTAAGGTTTTTCTTTGTTAATAGCTGCCTTTTTGTTCAATTATGTGGAAGCAACAAAAAAAATCACATCCCTCGCTTGCCGTAGGTCATTGGTTTTAATCTGGCATCTGATTATAAAACAAATTCAAATCAAAAAACAATTTTCTAACAATAATGATAATATTAAAACTGTTTCTATTGCAGTTGGAGCTTTGTGTTTGATAAAGAAAGGAAGTCAAGTGAAAAATCAACAAAACTTCTGCTGAACCATCTTTCGAGGAAATTAGATTAATTAAGTACGGCCAATATCCTGCAAAGATTTTTGTCTATTTAATCAGTTTTTGTTAATAATTGTCATTTTTTAAAGGTCAAACAATAAAACTGTCGCATCCTTCGCTTGAATTAGGACATTGGTCCTGATCCAGCATGTGATTATAAAACAAATTCAGGTCAAAAAGATATATTTAAACAATAATAATTTTAAGGAACTTTACAATACACACAGACAGAACAATAAAAGTTAATTGCCCAGGCATCGTGATCAAAGACCACAAGAACAGAATGTGTTTTCTTATTGACATGACAGTCCCTGCAGATGGTAATGTATCTCTGAAGATCTTCAAGAAACAATTAAAATACAAGGATCTTGAAATGGAAATCAAAGAAAATGTGGCAAGTGAGGACATCAATTATTCCAGTTGTGCTTTGCGCAATCACATTGATTGGAAAAAGTTCCGATAGGATCATTGAAGGGATTCTTGGCCACGTCTTAAAGAAATACAAAAGAAATGTTTTTACAAGTACAGCTCACATATTGCGAAGAGTTTTATCAATTTAAATAAGACAGGCATTCTGTTAAAATGTTCCAATAGACACATTGAAGGGATTCTTGGTAGACATTGCCTTAAAGAAATAAAAAAGTTGTACTCACAAGTACAGCTCACACATTGTGAAGAGATTTATCAATTTAAAAAAGACAGGCATTCTGTTGAAATGTTCCAATAGACTCATTGAAGGGATTCTTGGAAGGCATTGCCTTAAAGAAATACAAAAAGTTGTACTCACAAGTACAGCTCACATATTGCGAAGTGTTTTATCAATTTAGAGAAGACAAGCATTGTGTTGAAAAAATCCAATAGACTCATTGAAGGGATTCTTTGGTAGCCATTGCCTTAAAAAATAAAAAAAAGTTGTACTCACAAGTACAGATCAAACATTGCGAAGAGCTTTATCAATTTAAAGAAAACAGGCATTCTGTTGAAATGTTTCAATAAACGCATTGAAGGGATTCTTGAAATGTTCCAATAGACTCATTGAAGGGATCCTTGGTAGCCATTGCCTTAAAGAAATACAAAAAGTTGTACTCACAAGTACAGCTCACACATAGTGAAGAGTTTTATCAATTTAAAGATGACAGGCATTCTGTTGAAATGTTCCAATAGACACATTGAGGGGATTCTTGGTTGACATTGCCTTATAGAAATACAAAAAGTTGTACTCACAAGTACAGCTCACATATTGCGAAGAGTTTTATCCATTTAAAGAAGACAGGCATTCTGTTGAAAAGTTCCAATAGACACATTGAAGGGATTCTTGGTAGCCATTGCCTTAAAGAAATACAAAAAGTTGTACTCACAAGTACAGCTCACACATTGCGAAGAGTTTGATGAATTTAAAGAAAACAGGCATTCACTTGAAATGTTTCAATAGACTCATTGAAGGGATTCTTGAAATGTTCCAATAGACTCATTGAAGGGATCATTGGTAGCCATTGCTTAAAGAAATACAAAAAGTTGTACTCACAATTACAGCTCACACATTGCGAAGAGTTTAATCAATTGAAAGAAAACAGGCATTGTGTTGAAATGTTCCAAAAGACTCATTGAAGGGATTCTTGAAATGTTCCAATAGATTCATTGAAGGGATCCTTGGTAGCCATTGCCTTAAAGAAATACAAAAAGTTGTATTCACAAGTACAGCTCACACATTGCAAAGAGATTTATCAATTTAAAGAAGACAGGCATTCTGTTGAAATGTTCCAATAGACTAATTGCAGGAATTCTTGGTAGCCATTGCCTTAAAGAAATACAAAAAGTTGTTCTCACAAGTACAGCTCACACATTGCGAAGAATTTTATCAATTTAAATAAGACAGGCATTCTGTTGAAATGTTCCAATAGACTCATTGATGGGATTCTTGTAGCCATTGCCTTAAGGAAATACAAAAAGTTGTACTCACAAGTACAGCTCACACATTGCGAAGAGTTTTATCAATTTAAAGAAGACAGGGATACTGTTGAAATGTTCCAATAGACTCATTGAAGGGATTCTTGGTAGCCATTGCCTTAAAGAAATACAAAAAGTTGTACTCACAAGTACAGCTCACACATTGCGAAGAGCTTTATCAATTTAAAGAAGACAGGCATTCTGTTGAAATGTGCGAATAGACTCATTGAAGGGATCCTTAAAGAAATACAAAAAGTTGTACTCACAATTACAGCTCACACATGGCGAAGAGTTTTATCAATTTAAAGAAGACAGGGATACTGTTGAAATGTTCCAATAGACTCATTGAAGGGATTCTTGGTAGCCATTGCCTTAAGGAAATACAAAAAGTTGTACTCACAAGTACAGCTCACACATTGCGAAGAGCTTTATCAATTTAAAGAAGACAGGCATTCTGTTGAAATGTGCGAATAGACTCATTGAAGGGATCCTTAAAGAAATACAAAAAGTTGTACTCACAATTACAGCTCACACATGGCGAAGAGTTTTATCAATTTAAAGAAGACAGGGATACTGTTGAAATGTTCCAATAGACTCATTGAAGGGATTCTTGGTAGCCATTGCCTTAAGGAAATACAAAAAGTTGTACTCACAAGTACAGCTCACACATTGCGAAGAGATTTATCAATTAAAAGAAGACAGGAATTCTGTTGAAATGTTCCAATAGACTCATTGAAGTTATTCTTGGTAGCCATTGCCTTAAAGAAATACAAAAAGTTGTACTCACAAGTACAGCTCACACATTGCGAAGAGCTTTATCAATTTAAAGAAGACAGGAATTCTGTTGAAATGTTCCAATAGACTCATTGAAGGTATTCTTGGTAGCCATTGCCTTAAAGAAATACAAAAAGTTGTACTCACAAGTACAGCTCACACATTGCGAAGAGCTTTATCAATTTAAAGAAGACAGGCATTCTGTTGAAATGTGCGAATAGACTGATTGAAGGGATCCTTAAAGAAATACAAAAAGTTGTACTCACAATTACAGCTCACACATGGCGAAGAGTTTTATCAATTTAAAGAAGACAGGGATACTGTTGAAATGTTCCAATAGACTCATTGAAGGGATTCTTGGTAGCCATTGCCTTAAGGAAATACAAAAAGTTGTACTCACAAGTACAGCTCACACATTGCGAAGAGCTTTATCAATTAAAAGAAGACAGGAATTCTGTTGAAATGTTCCAATAGATTCATTGAAGTTATTCTTGGTAGCCATTGCCTTAAAGAAATACAAAAAGTTGTACTCACAATTACAGCTCACACATTGCGAAGAGCTTTATCAATTGAAAGAAGACAGGAATTCTGTTGAAATGTTCCAATAGACTCATTGAAGGTATTCTTGGTAGCAATTGCCTTAAAGAAATACAAAAAGTTGTACTCACAAGTACAGCTCACACATTGCGAAGAGCTTTATCAATTTAAAGAAGACAGGCATTCTGTTGAAATGTGCGAATAGACTCATTGAAGGGATCCTTAAAGTAATACAAAAAGTTGTACTCACAATTACAGCTCACACATGGCGAAGAGTTTTATCAATTTAAAGAAGACAGGGATACTGTTGAAATGTTCCAATAGACTCATTGAAGGGATTCTTGGTAGCCATTGCCTTAAGGAAATACAAAAAGTTGGACTCAAAAGTACAGCTCACACATTGCGAAAAGCTTTATCAATTAAAAGAAGACAGGCATTCTATTGAAATGTTCCAATAGACTCATTGAAGGGATTCTTGGTAGCCATTGCATTAAAGAAATAAAAAAGTCGTACTCACAAGTAGAGCTCACATATTGCGAAGAGTTTTATAAATTTAAAGAAGACAGGGATACTGTTGAAATGTTCCAATAGACTCATTGAAGGGTTTCTTGGTAGCCATTGCCTTAAGGAAATACAAAAAGTTGGACTCACAAGTACAGCTCACACATTGCGAAGAGCTTTATCAATTAAAAGAAGACAGGCATTCTATTGAAATGTTCCAATAGACTCATTGAAGGGATTCTTGGTAGCCATTGCCTTAAAGAAATACAAAAAGTTGTACTCACAAGTACAGCTCACACATTGCGAAGAGTTTTATCAATTTAAAGAAGACAGGGATACTGTTGAAATGTTCCAATAGACTCATTGAAGGGATTCTTGGTAGCCATTGCCTTAAAGAAATACAAAAAGTTGTACTCACAAGTACAGCTCTCACATTGCGAAGAGCTTTATCAATTTAAAGAAGACAGGCATTCTGTTGAAATGTGCGAATAGACTCATTGAAGGGATCCTTAAAGAAATACAAAAAGTTGTACTCACAATTACAGCTCACACATGGCGAAGAGTTTTATCAATTTAAAGAAGACAGGGATACTGTTGAAATGTTCCAATAGACTCATTGAATGGATTCTTGGTAGCCATTGCCTTAAGGAAATACAATAAGTTGTACTCACAAGTACAGCTCACACATTGCGAAGAGCTTTATCAATTAAAAGAAGACAGGAATTCTGTTGAAATGTTCCAATAGACTCATTGAAGTTATTCTTGGTAGCCATTGCCTTAAAGAAATACAAAAAGTTGTACTCACAAGTACAGCTCACACATTGCGAAGAGCTTTATCAATTTAAAGAAGACAGGAATTCTATTGAAATGTTCCAATAGACTCATTGAAGGGTTTCTTGGTAGCCATTGCCTTAAAGAAATACAAAAAGTTGTACTCACAAGTACAGCTCACACATTGCGAAGAGCTTTATCAATTTAAAGAAGACAGGCATTCTGTTGAAATGTGCGAATAGACTCATTGAAGGGATCCTTAAAGAAATACAAAAAGTTGTACTCACAATTACAGCTCACACATGGCGAAGAGTTTTATCAATTTAAAGAAGACAGGGATACTGTTGAAATGTTCAAATAGACTCATTGAAGGGATTCTTGGTAGCCATTGCCTTAAGGAAATACAAAAAGTTTGACTCACAAGTACAGCTCACACATTGCGAAGAGCTTTATCAATTAAAAGAAGACAGGCATTCTATTGAAATGTTCCAATAGACTCATTGAAGGGATTCTTGGTAGCCATTGCATTAAAGAAATATAAAAGTTGTACTCACAAGTACAGCTCACACATGGCGAAGAGTTTTATCAATTTAAAGAAGACAGGGATACTGTTGAAATGTTCCAATAGACTCATTGAAGGGTTTCTTGGTAGCCATTGCCTTAAGGAAATACAAAAAGTTGGACTCACAAGTACAGCTCACACATGGCGAAGAGTTTTATCAATTTAAAGAAGACAGGGATACTGTTGAAATGTTCCAATAGACTCATTGAAGGGATTTTTGGTAGCCATTGCCTTAAGGAAATACAAAATTTGGACTCACAAGTACAGCTCACACATTGCGAAAAGCTTTATCAATTTAAAGAAGACAGGCATTCTGTTGAAATATTGGAATAGACTCATTGAAAGTATTCTTGGTAGCCATTGCCTTAAAGAAATACAAAAAGTTGTACTCACAAGTACAGCTCACACATTGCGAAGAGTTTGATGAATTTAAAGAAAACAGGCATTCACTTGAAATGTTTCAATAGACTCATTGAAGGGATTCTTGAAATGTTCCAATAGACTCATTGAAGGGATCATTGGTAGCCATTGCTTAAAGAAATACAAAAAGTTGTACTCACAATTACAGCTCACACATTGCGAAGTCGTTTAATCAATTGAAATAAAACAGGCATTGTGTTGAAATGTTCCAAAAGACTCATTGAAGGGATTCTTGAAATATTCCATTAGATTCATTGACGTGATCCTTGGTAGCCATTGCCTAAAAGAAATACAAAAAGTTGTATTCACAAGTACAGCTCACACATTGCAAAGAGATTTATCAATTTAAAGAAGACAGGCATTCTGTTGAAATGTTCCAATAGACTAATTGCAGGAATTCTTGGTAGCCATTGCCTTAAAGAAATACAAAAAGTTGTTCTCACAAGTACAGCTCACACATTGCGAAGAATTTTATCAATTTAAAGAAGACAGGAATTCTGTTGAAATGTTCCAATAGACTCATTGAAGGGATTCTTTGTAGCCATTGCCTTAAGGAAATACAAAAAGTTGTACTCACAAGTACAGCTCACACATTGCGAAGAGTTTTATCAATTTAAAGAAGACTGTCATTCTGTTGAAATGTTTCAATAGACTCATTGAAGGGATTCTTGAAATGTTCCAATAGACTCATTGAAGGGATCCTTGGTAGCCATTGCCTTAAAGAAATACAAAAAGTTGTACTGACAAGTACAGCTCACACACTGCGAAGAGTTTTATCAATTTAAAGAAGACAGGAATTCTGTTTAAATGTTCCAATAGACTCATTGAAGGTATTCTTGGTAGCCATTGCCTTAAAGAAATACAAAAAGTTGTACTCACAAGTACAGCTCACACATTGTGAACAGCTTTATGAATTTAAAGAAGACAGGCATTCTGTTGAAATGTGCGAATAGACTCATTGAAGGGATCCTTAAAGAAATACAAAAAGTTGTACTCACAATTACAGCTCACACATGGCTAAGAGTTTTATCAATTTAAAGAAGACAGGGATACTGTTGAAATGTTCCAATAGACTCATTGAAGGGATTCTTGGTAGCCATTGCCTTAAGGAAATACAAAAAGTTGGACTCACAAGTACAGCTCACACATTGCGAAGAGTTTTATCAATTAAAAGAAGACAGGCATTCTATTGAAATGTTCCAATAGACTCATTGAAGGGATTCTTGGTAGCCATTGCCTTAAAGAAATACAAAAAGTTGTACTCACAAGTAGAGCTCACATATTGCGAAGAGTTTTATCAATTTAAAGAAGACAGGG
Source organism: Acanthosepion lycidas (assembly GCA_963932145.1). NCBI lineage: Eukaryota > Metazoa > Mollusca > Cephalopoda > Sepiida > Sepiidae > Acanthosepion > Acanthosepion lycidas. Next base: position 38,191,221 of record OZ010599.1, read on the forward strand.
ATACTGTTGAAATGTTCCAATAGACTCATTGAATGGATTCTTGGCAGCCATTGCCTTAAGGAAATACAAAAAGTTGTACTCACAAGTACAGCTCACACATGGCGAAGAGTTTTATCAATTTAAAGAAGACAGGGATACTGTTGAAATGTTCCAATAGACTCATTGAAGGGATTCTTGGTAGCCATTGCCTTAAGGAAATACAAAAAGTTGGACTCACAAGTACAGCTCACACATTGCGAAGAGCTTTATCAGTTAAAAGAAGACAGGCATTCTATTGAAATGTTCCAATAGACTCATTGAAGGGATTCTGGGTAGCCATTGCCTTAAGGAAATAAAAAAGTTGTACTCACAAGTACAGCTCACACATGGCGAAGAGTTTTATCAATTTAAAGAAGACAGGGATACTGTTGAAATGTTCCAATAGACTCATTGAAGGGATTTTTGGTAGCCATTGCCTTAAGGAAATACAAAATTTGGACTCACAAGTACAGCTCACACATTGCGAAAAGCTTTATCAATTTAAGGAAGACAGGCATTCTGTTGAAATATTGGAATAGACTCATTGAAAGTATTCTTGGTAGCCATTGCCTTACGAAATTCAAAAAGTTGTGCTCACAAGTACAGCACCCACATTGCGAAGAGTTTTATCAATTTAAAGGAGACAGGCATTCTGTTGAAATGTTCCAATAGACTCATTGAAGGGATTCTTGAAATGTTCCAATAGACTCATTGAAGGGATTCTTGGTAGTAATTTGTCTTAAAGAAATACGAAAAGTTGTACTCACAAGTAGAGCTCACACATGGCGAAGAGTTTTATCAATTTAAAGAAGACAGGGATACTGTTGAAATGTTCCAATAGACTCATTGAAGGGATTCTTGGTAGCCATTGCCTTAAGGAAATACAAAAAGTTGGACTCACAAGTACAGCTCACATATTGCGAAGTTTTTTTATCAATTTAGAGAAGACAGGCATTGTGTTAAAAAAATCCAATAGACTCATTGAAGGGATTCTTGGTAGCCATTGCCTTAAAAAAATAAAAAAGTTGTACTCACAAGTACAGCTCACACATTGCGAAGAGTTTTATCAATTTAAAGAAGACAGGCATTCTCTTGAAATGTTGCAATAGACTCATTGAATGGATTCTTGAAATGTTCCAATAGACTCATTGAAGGGATACTTGGTAGCCATTACCTTAAAGACATACAAAAAATTGTACTCAAAAGTACAGCTCACACATTGCGAAAAGCTTTATCAATTTAAGGAAGACAGGCATTCTGTTAAATGTTTGAATAGACTCATTGAAAGTATTCTTGGTTGCCATTGCCTTAAAGAAATTCAAAAAGTTGTGCTCACAAGTACAGCTCCCACATTGCGAAGAGTTTTATCAATTTAAAGAAGACAGGGTTCTGTTGAAATGTTGCAATAGACTCATTGAAGGGATTCTTGATAGGCATTGCCTTAAAGAAATACAAAAAGTTGTACTCACAAGTACAGCTCACACATTGCGAAGAGTTTTATCAATTTAAAGAAGAAATGCATTCTGTTGAAATGTTCCAATAGACTCATTGAAGGGATTCTTGGTCGCCATTGCCTTAAAGAAATACAAAATTTGTACTCACAAGTACAGCTCACATATTGCGAAGAGTTTTATCAATCTAAAGAAGACAGGCATTCTGTTGAAATGTTGAATGGATTCTTGGTAGCAAATAAAAGCTTTAAGCCTGTTAGCCTTAAAGAAATACAAAAAATTTACCTTACGAAGTGCTTTATCTATGTAAAATGTGCATGAGTTTTTGTTTTTTTAGTTTTTTTTAGTGGGGTGTTCTTTACAAAATAAAATGATCAATGGAAAATATCATGATACCATTTCTGAACGAAAATGTGTATACAACAGAAGTCAAAGGAAATAATAATAATAATAATAATAATAATAATAATAATAATAATAATAGTCAAGAAAGGGAGAATTACAGAAACAACCTCAATAGATTTATACTTTGTCACAAAGATTAGGGAACTGGAACAAGATGGAGCCTATAAGGAATTAGCGAAAGAGGATGGTATACAACATACCCAAATGAAGGAGAAGGTTAGAAAGGAGCACTAGAGGCGTGTGCGTCTGGTACTAAATACCGAGCTGAATTCACTAAACAGAATAACAGCTATAAACACCTTGGCTGTCCCTGTGGTGCAAAACAGCTTTAACATCCTTAGACTATATCTAACATTAAACGAATGGACGCCAAAACGAGAAAGCTTCTCACTTGCTGATGTGAATCGTCTGTATGTGTCCAGATCCGAAAGAGGCAGAGGATTAGTTCAACTAGGACTATCCTACAAAACTACAACAATTGGCCTACCTAGAAACTAAAAACGTCACGAGTACAGCCCACGCCTTACGAAGGGCTTAATCTATGTAAAATGTGTGTGTGTGTGTGTTTTTTTTTTTTAATTGGTCATTGGAAAATGTCATGATGCCATTTCTGACCTTAGGTCTCCGGAAAGAAATGTGTATACAACAGAAATCCAAGGAAATAATAATAATAATAATAATAATAATAATAATAATAATAATAATAATACATTAAAATAGTTCTTCCAGTCGAGAATATTTGCAAGTACTTCTGCTTTACGGTCATGACTGTATGATTGTATGCTTGCTCGCTTACAAGTGTACCATAACACTGTAATGACAAAAGTACACAGGTGTAAGCTTTAAGAAAGCTTTATTCAACTGAAAATACAAGGTTCGCGTAGAGTGTCATTTTATAGTCCCAGTAAATAGAAATAGCTCTCTCAAAGAGGAGTGTAACAAAACGAGGGGAGAAAACTCGGGATTATTCATAACAAACACAACTGATTTATTTCATTTTTATCCCGTATACAAAACATATTAAAATCGCGAAAGAATATTTTTAAATTTCAACAAAAAATTGACAATAATCTAAACAAGAATGAATCGTGTGTGTTGGCGAACAGATGTGAATACATATGAAAGAATATGCAAGGTTAAGAAGGAATATAAAAAAAAAATGTTTTTCAGAAACTAATGAAAAAAAAAGAAGGAAAATATATTTCCTCTTCATATCATGTGAGCAAAGACTATGAAAGAAAAAGCAGCTTAAAATAACATCTGGGGAAAAAAAAAGAAACAAAGAAGTTGATTGGCGAGAAAAGGCGAGACTTGCAAGCGGCAATGCGTCTAAAGGCGAGAATTCATGCGAGATACATCAATTGAATGGCATAGACGCAGGGAAAAAGACTTCAAGAGAAACTGTATGAAAAACGAAGCTGAGAGAAAGAAAAAGAGGAAATCAATAAACAAATGAAATCGAGTTGGCGAGAGGCACTTCTCAGCAGTCTTCCATTTTCTCTACAAAACCGGAAGTCAATATTTTCCGCAGGCCTGCAATTACGACTAAATGATGAATTCTCAGCCATTGTGTTTGTGATTATTTCGAATTAGAGTCTATGGAGGGAAAATGGCGCTTCCAATCAAGAAAATGGTCGGCCCTAGTGGTAAAGGCAAGGGTAGGGGTTTGACTTTTAAGAAGACGATCTTGAAAATATAGAGAATGGTTTAGTGGGTGGAGAATTGTTACAAAGAGACAGGAATTAAAACAGACAAGAACAGAAAAAAAGTAAAAAGAAAAAATAAGAAAAATGACGCCAAGAAGTCTTGGAGAACAAATTCCTTTTGCATCTTGAAGGTCTTTTTCTTATTTATTCATCTTCTCTTCATAAAACAATTCAATAAAGTCATTGACTGGTCAGTAAATATGATCAAGTTGTTTTTCATTTATTTTTTTTTTTTTTTGTTGTTTTTATTATTTATTTATTACTTGCTTTGCTTGTTGACGTGAAAACTATGCTTCTTCTTCCCATTAAAGAGACATTTATGATGACACATTTTCAGGTTTACAAATTCCAAGTAGCTAAAGAGGCAGTGCCATTTTTTTCCTGGTTACATGTACATAAACGAAGCAAGTGTATGACTTTTTTAAATAACCAGCATTAATTACGCAACATTAAACTAGCTTAGAGTTTCCATTTAATTAAACATTTTGAAACGTGGCGTTCGAATCAGTTTAACTAATATATTTTTTAAACCAAAAGAACTTTTTTATCATTTCACCCCAGGCAAGGCGATAAAGCCACTAGGACGCAGAGGTTTACAGGGAATGAAAGAGAACGAGGAGACTTTAGTGAGGTGAAAGGACAATAAAAGAACAGTTTTCAGGAAATCATTAGATGTGGATAATGCCACTGCGACAAAAATGGTTACTGGAAATGAAGAAGAATGAGAAAACTTAAAGAGGAGAAAGTAAAATAAAAGAACAGGTTTTAGGAACATAGAACATGGCGATAATGCCACTAAGACGCAAGGGTTTACTGGGAGTGAAAGAGAATGAGTAGACTTCAGTGATGAGAAAGGACAATAAAAGAACAGATTTTAGGAAGACAGAAGATGGCGATAATGCCACTAAGACGCAAGGAGTTACTGGGAGTGAAATAGAAAGAAAAGATTTTAGTAAGGAGAAACGACAATAAAAGAACAGATTTTAGGAAGTTAGAAGATAGCGATAATGCCTCTAAGATGCAAGGGTTTATTGGGAGTGAAAGAGAATGAGAAGACATTAGTGAGGACAAAGGACAATAAAAGAACAGGTTTTATGAATACATAAGATAGCGATAATGCCATTGAGACGCGAGGGGTTATTGGCAGTGAAAGAGAATGAAAAGACTTTAGTGAGAAGAAAGGACAATAAAAGAACAGATTTTAGGAAGACAGAACATGGCGATAATGCCACTAAGACGCAATATGTTACTGGGTGTGAAAGAGAATGAAAAGAGTTCAGTGAGGAGAAAGGACAATAAAAGAACAGATTTTAGGAAGTTAGAAGATAGCGATAATGCCTCTAAGATGCAAGGGTTTACTGGGAGTGAAAGAGAATGAGAAGACATTAGTGAGGACAAAGGACAATAAAAGAACAGGTTTTATGAATACATAAGATAGCGATAATACCACTAAGACGCAAGGTGTTATTGGGAGTGAAAGAGAATGAGAAGACTTTAGTCAGGACAAAAGACAATAAAAGAACAGGTTTTATGAATACATAAGATAGCGATAATACAACTAAGACGCGAGGGGTTATTGGGAGTGAAAGAGAAGGAGAAGGCTTTAGTGAGGAGAAAGGACAATAAAAGAACAGGCTTTATGAATACATAAGATGGCGATAATGCCACTAAGATGAGAGTGGTTATTGGGAGTGAAAGAGAATGAGAAGCCTTTAGTGTGGAGAAAGGACAATAAAAGAACAGGTTTTATGAATACATAGGATAGCGATAATGCCACTAAGAGTCAAGGAGTTACTGGCAGTGAAAGAGAATGAGTAGACTTTAGTGAGAAGGAAGGACAATAAAAGAACAGATTTTAGGAAGTTAGAAGATGGCGATAATACCTCTAAGATGCAAGGGATTACTGGCAGTGAAAGAGAATGAGAAGACTTTAGTGAGGAGAAAGGTCAATTAAAGAAAAGGTTTCAGGAAGACAAAAGATGGCGATAATGCCATTAAGACGCAAGGGGTTATTGGGTGTGAAAGAGAATGAGAAGACTTTAGTGAGGAGAAAGGACAATAAAAGAACAGGTTTTATGAATAGATAAGATAGCGATAATGCCAGTAAGACGCGAGAGGTGAAAGAGAATGAGTAGACTTTGTCAGGAGAAAGGACAATAAAAAACATGTTTTATGAATACATAAGATAGCGATAATGCCACTAAGACGCGAGGTGTTATTGGGAGTGAAAGAGAATGAGAAGACTTTAGTGAGGAGAAAAGACAATAAAAGAACAGGTTTTATGAAGACATAAGATTGCGATAATGCCACTAAGACGCGAGGGGTTACTGGGAGTAAAAGAGAATGAGAAGGCTTTAATGAGGAGAAAGGACAATAAAAGAGCAGGTTTTATGAATACATAAGATAGCGATAATGCCACTAAGACGCAAGGGGTTATTGGGAGTGAAAGAGAATGAGAAGGCTTTAGTCAGGAAAAAAGACAATAAAAGAACAGTTTTTAAGAATACATTAGATATGTCAATAATATTCAATCCATGGACGGATTTATAAAAGTGCAAGATGGATTCTGACAAGAAAAAATTCCGTTACAGTAAAAAAAAAATTCAACAGTCACTCCGATGATATTTTAAATTAAGATCACGCAATACAGTTCTCAAGAGCCACTCAAAGTTGAGTTTTGCTATGAAAACGGTAATGATGAATGAGTAAGTGCTATGAATATAACCGGTTGGAAGTAAAATTACTCGACACGCGAAATCCGTTTAATGCACTGATATCTGCTACGTCACTCACATACCCTCGCGCAAATTACTCTTTATGAGTAATTTCGCGTCTACTTATCATCTCTCAGCTGTGTCTCTGTCTTTGGGCAGAGTGCACTCAGGGGCGACTCCGTCAACTGCGGAAAATCATACTGAGAGGTGCCGGCCGAGGGGAACAGCTACCCGAGGCCGCGCCCTCTCATTGCTCTAGAGAGGATGATCGGTGCACGCACCGAGGCCAGCGCAACCGACGGTTGCGTGGGCTCGGTGAATTTTTGTTCCTTGCCCGGGTGTACCGTCTCGGGTTCCCCACATTAAACCGACCTTGTGTCACAACCTGACCTCGAGGTGGGTTGAGCAAATAAATAAATATCTATCCTCGTTTTATTAGATTTGCTGTCAGTCACTTTTTTACGTCAGCCGCAGACCACATGGTGTGAACGTAATTATTAATAATGAAAATAATTTTACTGAACAAAAGTCGGTAAGTAATTTAAAGTTAGCTGAAACGTAAACCATTCTTTCGAGTCCGCAAGAATTGAATAGAATCAATTTAAGAGGAAAGAAAATACATCTTTAAACTCGAGACGGAGACGTTTTTTTCACGCTAAAATTCACCCAATACAAGGCATGAGAGGCACACAAGGTAGAGGGCTATTATTTAAATGACTATGATGAAAGAAAGTTCTTGGAAAAAAGCAGTTTGTATGGAACGCTCTCCTTCACCCAATACAAGGCATGAGAGACACACAAGGTAGAGGGCTATTATTTAAATGACTATGATGAATGAATTATGAGATATTGTCATAAAGTTCTTTGAAAAAAGCAGTTTGTATGGAACGCTCTCCTTCGCCCAATACAAGGCATGAGAGGCACACAAGGTAGAGGGCTATTATTTAAATGACTATGATGAAAGAAGTATGAGATATTGTCATAAAGTTCTTTGAAAAAAGTAGTTTGTATGGAACGCTCTCCTTCGCCCAATACAAGGCATGAGAGGCACACAATGTTGAGGGCTATTATTTAAATGACTATGATGAAAGAAGTATGAGATATTGTCATAAAGTTTTCTTGGAAAAAAGCAGTTTGTATGGAACGCTCTCCTTCGCCCAATACAAGGCATGAGAGGCACACAAGGTTGAGGGCTATTATTTAAATGACTATGATGAATGAAGTATGAGATATTGTCATAAAGTTCGTATAACGCACATAGCTGCTGGTTAGTAAGACTGTAAAAAAAGCACATGTTCAGTGAAGAAAAACACGTGAATTGAGAATAAAGCTGTAATTGAGTTACCAAAAACAACAGTAGAAAACCGGAATTGGTTTAACAAGTTTTGGTACAAGGAAATATAATGTAGAATAGAAACTAGGGCAGAGAATGTTTAGCCGTGACTGTTTTCAGCAAAATCTGCTTCAGTTACTCCTCTTGATGTAGGCTAAGACTGTCGTGGCCGGGGAAGCATCATCTTGGGAGTCTATTCCGCAAAGCAACGGTTTGTCGGAAGAAGTTATTCGATTTGAAATTCCAGTTCATCAGTGTCATTCGGGGAGAATGAGAATGGTTCGCTTACAACTACCTACATACCTATGTTAGGCGCAATTCTTTCTGCAAAACTCATGTGTCACAAGTTGACTTGATACCCATGGATCTATTAATGATTCTCTTTGGAAACGGAGATTTCTCTGTAATCCTGTACTAAACTAGGATACTTTGCCCGTTTAGCTTTCTATCAATTTTGGAACATGGAAAACCTTTTTCGTGACTTTTTTTCTTTATTTTTAGCGGGGAAGCGAACAGAATCAATGACAGCAGGAAATGAAATTCACAATCCACTTTTACTTGGAAAGTTTTTATCATAACGTATTGCATGCGGACAGAAGTCTTCAAATATGAAAATCTGAGAATAAAATCTGCTTGAATTAAGGGAGTGAGAAAGATGTTTCTTTGCTTCGTGCATTTGATTCGCGCCACAAAAAAAAACTGTTTCCGCCATCTTTTGTTATTCTGTTCAAATCGTTCAAGCAAGAAAAAAAGCAACATTTCACAATGGACACGAACAAGAATGAAGAAGGAAAAGAATGCACTCGAAAAACAAGTTTCACTTTTGAAAGGATATTTCTACGAGAATTTCTTCATTATTTTTTTTTAAATTAAATACAGTTACTGAAAAGAAATGTTAAGAAATTACGTTTGAAAAGGTTTAGTGCATTTCGGAAAAGCCACCCGTGGTCGGCTAATGAAGCTTATTCATTATTATCATACAAAAACAGAGAATAGTTAAGTAGATAGATAGACAGACAGACAGACAGACAGGTAGATATATATATAAATATGAATATAACATGATAGATAGATAGATAGATAGATAGATATGTAAAAATCCAGATATCTATAAAATATATCTTTAAATACAAGGTAAATAAAGAAATTCGTTTACCGACGTGTTTCATCACATGAGAGTCTTTGTGTAGACGTTTTTATTTTAAAACCTACTCCCGTTTATAAATACGATTTGCAAAATAAAATATCTACATTTACTTTGACAAAGTCCCTCAGGAGACGAAACGCGTTGAGTTTTCTATTTGTGAGCAGAATAAAAAAAAATAAGAGAATAGAGATATAGAGACAGAGATGAACATAGATAGATAGATAGATAGATAGATAGATAGATAGATAGATAGATAGATATGAACAAACTGAGATAGATAGATAGATAGATAGATAGATAGATAGATAGATAGATAGATAGATAGATAGATATGAACAGACTGAGATAGATAGATAGATAGATAGATAGATAGATAGATATGAACAGACTGAGATAGATAGATAGATAGATAGATAGATAGATAGATAGATAGATCATAAGATTGATATACTGACAGAAAAACGGACACAGAGATTTCCCAAAGAAAGTGGCCACAGTGAACTTGGGCGCAATGCACACACACATACACATATATATATATATATATATATATATATATATATATATATATATATATATATATATATATATATATTAAGCCCTACTTTCTATCGAGTACTTTTTAAAAAGACAAATGACAAAGGATTGTGGATTTTAATCTGACTCTTGTTTCTCTTTATATATATATATATATATATATATATATATATATATATATATATATATATATGGCTGTATTTTCTTCGTTCTTTTTTGTCTTCTTCCTCCTATTCTCCTTCCTGCTGCTCCTCTCGCTCCTCTGTTTTCGTTCTCGTCTTCTTCTTCTTCTTCTTCTCCTTCTTCTTCTTCTTCTTCTTCTTCTTCTTCTTCTTCTTCGCGATTGTTTCTCTTCACTTACTTTGTTTTCTTTACCCTATTCTTCTTCGTCCTATTCCTCCTACTACCATTCATCCTATTTCACCTCTACCTTCTACTCATCTTCCTCGCGCTCCTCTTCTCACTCCTCTGATCTGACTCCGTTCTTATCTTTGTTTTTCTTCCTACTACTCTTCCTCTTCGTCATCACCCGCTTCCCTCGTTTCGTCCACCTTCTCTATTATTCTATTCCCTACTTTTTATCTTCTCTTTCTTATTTTTCTCCTCCCTCGACTATGACTCACACTCCCACTTTCCTTCTGCGTCTTTCTATTCCGATGTCCCTCTTTTTACTCTTTATCTCTTTTTTCTTCCTATTCCACTTTCTCGTCATCGTCCTCCTCTTCATCTTCCCTCTCCCCTACCGTCTTCTTTATCGTTCTCCTTTTCGTCCCTCCCTCTTCTCTCTTTGCTTTTTTCCCCCTCTCCTCTTCTTTTTATTTTCCTTAATCTTCCCATTCCTGCTTCTTATTATCTTCTTTCTAATGTTCACTTTTTCCTCGTCTTTCCCTCTTCCTATCCCTCCCCCCTCCTGCTCTTCCTTCTAATGTCCTTTCTCTTTCTTTTTTCCTTCTTCACACGTCATCACCTCCTTCTCTCTGGCGGTTGTTAACTCTGGGGATTGACTCTAGGCATAGCGCTACACAACATTTCCAGTCAAATATAAATTATTATTCTTCAGTGTTCCTTCACTACCTAGATGATCAAGGCCCTCCACAACTTCCGATCCTATTTAACCCATTACTATCCCTCCATGTCCCTTTTCTGCCATCCATTTACACAAGCTTGTTGGCTTGTTTACTCAATATCATGTGTCCTACTTTTTTAAACGGCTTCACTCCAAGTAAGGCAATAAAGCCACTGATGCACAAATGGGAGGGTATTGCGTATAGAAGAGTTAGAAAGAAGAACATGATTAAGGAGCGAGAACAGAGAACAAAGTAATCAGGAAGAATCAGATAGCGATTGACATTGCGCTTAAATTTTTTGAAGATTAAAAATGGCTGGAAAGCATGGAGCCGGAAGGGAGTCCCACAAGCGAGACAAGCGAGACATGCAAGAAAAGTAAATGTTAGCATAAAAAAAAATACTGTAAAGATAGAGTGATGAACAAACTGCAATATAGATATAGATATAGAAACCTAAACCTAAACCTAAACCTAAACCTAAACCTAAACCTAAACCTAAACCTAAACCTAAACCTAAACCTTTGTCCTTCCGGTGGAACAGTTGGTAGGATGTTTGCTTAACAACCTAACTGTCAGGGTTTCAATTCTCGGTAGTGGATGCGCACTGCTGATGAGTCATAAATATAGGACGAAACGGCCGTCCAGTGCTTTCTGCATTCTGTTGAGGTTTCTATCAGACTCGATGAATTACTTAAAATATAATTATCAAATCCTCCTAATAATTTCTATCATGTACATCATTGCTTGAACCGGCTTCCAATGCTCTAGAGTGAGCGGCTTGGTGAGAGTAGTCGTGGCTCCAGGGGGCACAGTCCTATGGTTACAGAGAACTCAGTAAGAGTTCCACCACGGAATATGTGAGCGAGCGGCGCTATAATGAGTCTGATTTGCAATCTCTTCGTCACCGAGGCCCATTGGAACAGTTGGTATGATGTTTGCTTGGTAACCTAACTGTCAGGGGTTTCAATTCTCAGTAGTGGATGCACTCTGCTGATGAGTCACAAATATAGGACGAAACGGCCGTCCAGTTTAGGTCTGTTTAGGTTTCTATCAGACTCGATGAATTACTTAATGTACTTCCGGCGAAAATAATCGTCTAGAATCTAAGTTCAGAGTCCGAAGAAAAAAACCTCCGACGCTAGTAAAGTAAAATAACTAAAGAAAGTGCTCAATACGCTAAGTAGAGCCAAATAAGTAAATAAACCTAAAGAGCCAGATTGGCAAGGTCGATTTTACTGCTTTTAAACCACAATCTTCCATGAATCTCTCACGTATTAATCGAACGATCCTCTGTGGCTCAATAGATGAAGGCACACCAGGCTATATGACAGGATACAGGTTCGATTCCTGTCGCAGGACAAATATTTTCTATGAAAATTTCTCGGACATTCAGGACGGTAAATGTCATTAATACTGTTTATTATAAACAGATCATTTACTTAAATATTTGTATCTATAAAAAGAATGTATAAACATAAAAATGTCTTAATATATATATATATATATATATTTATTTATTTATATTTTAAAAGAAAAACAGACAACTTTAAGGTTCCATTATAATAATTTATTTCACCAGAGTCCTTTTAAAGGACGCCGGATCATCAGATAGCACTTCCAAAAATGAAATGAAACGAAAAATGAAATTTACATTGAGCTCTCAGGATTTCATCCTCCTTGGGATTACCCATACGGATTACGAAGTTCTTCATAACTTAAATATATATATATGTATATGTTTGTATATGTTTGTATATATATATATATATATATATATATATATATATATATATATATATATATATATATATATGTTTGTATACATACATACATATATATATATATATATATGTAGCAAGAGATATAGATATATAGCTATATACATATTTATATATAAAGAGAGATATGTGAACAGATTAAGATAGATAGATAGATAGATAGATAGATAGATAGATAGATAGATAGATAGATATAAGCAGATTGAAACAGAGAGTACCTAAACGTTATGAATCTGAGCGCGGTACTAGATTGGCGGCAAGGTCTCATCAATTCACAGTTGAATGAACGAGATGTAACTGTAAGTTCTTTTCTCATCTCTCTCATATGTGGGCCACTCATCCGGCTCCACGCTTTCAAACCAACGTTGATCTTCAAAATTCAAATGCAATGTCAGTCGTTTTCTTTTATTGTTTTTGCGCCTTTATAATGTTTTTCTTTTTTTTTTTCTTAATCTTTCACACTCATTGACCCCCTTGTGTTTTAGTGGCTTTATTGCTTTGCATGGGGTGGGATGATCACAAAAATATTAATATTATGTCTTATTGAATCCGTTACGTTATGCCTGTATCTACAAAGCCGACTCAAGCGGAATTGACGACTAGACGGATTTTAAAGTGGGCGCCCCCACGTGTACATAGTAGTTCCTTCGTCATTTCCCCTTTGGGGATCCCCCAAACGACAGCGATTAACCTTTTCCTCCCTTCCTTAGGAGTGATTAGGTTGCAGTAACAGCGATGATGTTCCCTTTCCATAACAGCGGTCGATAATGGTTTGTTTCCGCTCAATACACAACACCTGGGCGTCTCTCATAAATATTATCATCTTGTAGCACCCACACACACGCATATATATATATATATATATATATATATATATATATATATATATATATATATATATGGGGGGGTGTAGGGGGTGCATTAAAAGAACATAAGGAAATTTATTTCTTCAAAAATTCATTCCTTTAATTTGCCTGAAGAAGGTCACAAGACAAATCCACATTATCACCAAAAACGTTTGTGGTTTCTATCTTTTTTTTTAAATATAAATTTTTCTCTCGTTGGAACAATTATAACCTTACCACATATATATATATATATATATATATATATATATATATATATATATATAATAGAAAGTATGCGTATATGGATGGATGTATATGTAGGTAGATGTGTATGTAGATGTGTTTATATGTGTGTGTATGTTTTGGTATGCATGTATTCATATATATCTGTATGTATGTATGTATGTATGTATGTATAGTTAGACGGATAGATATAGGAATACATTGTTTATTTGTTTAGATGGGTGTATGTAATTGTATGGAGATGTAAGGTTTTATGTATGTTTACGTGCACGTATGTGTATGTCCGTATGTATAAATGTGTGTAAATGTATATATATGTAGGATTGGATGTGTATGGATGTATGCGTATATCTATGTATGTGTGTGTGTGTGTGTTTATGTATTTATATGTATACATATGTATATGTGTGTATATGTGTATATATGTATATATATATATATATATATATATATATATATATATGTACATGGGTATATGTGTATCTATATGTGTACAAGCCTGTATGTATGTATGTATGTACGTGTAAATATAAATATGTTATTGTGTTTGTGTTTTTGATCATAGAAATATAGGTGTTTTTTTTATATGTTTATATTTGATTTGTAACCTGTAATCGATATTAATTTTGTCCAATTTTCTTGATTACACAGCGGCCCTTTTATAAATGCCTTTCGGTTTTGGTTTCCCCCACCCCATCTCTCTCCCCCACCCATTTATCTTTTCTTTTCTTTTCTTTTCCTCTCCCTCACTCATCTTCTGATCTTTAACATTAGATCGTCTAGTGTGTGTGTATGTCACCACAAAATGTATCCTTTCCGGTTACATCTTTAATGTATTAGACATCCGACAACATTCATATTTCTCTCGCTTTAACCATCTTTGACTCCCTTCTTTAAAACTTCTCTCTGTTAAATTTTAATCCCCCTCCTTCATCTTTAGACCTTCCTGTTCTTCTCTCATCTGTTACCCCTCCCTATAGCTTTCATTTACTCTCACACTGTCATACATACACTCTCACTAAATTTTTATTTTTTATTCCCAGAGTTGTTTTTTCTGTTATCTTTTTGAATTTGTAGGTCTGATGAATTGGATCGTATTTACGATTCCAATGGAATAAATTATGACCATGGAATATTAGTGTTTAAGCCTTTTTATTATATCCTTACGCTGTCCTGGACATTGAGTTCTACCTGGATTCTATCCTCTTGGAATTATTTTTTATACAAATATATATGTATGTGTATGTATGTATGTATGTATATATTTTAGATATATGATTGCATATGTATGTGTATATTTACCACTAATATTATCTATATCTATCTATCTATCTATCTATCTATCTATCTATCTATCTATATATATATATAATGTCATCCACAGACAGACTGTTTCGCTGTATCACAGCTCATCAGTTGCATCTAGCTAGGATCGAAACCCGACTGATTGGTATCAGGCGGATATTCTACCACTAAGCTGTCGGCGCACGGTCGAGATGAAGGTGGATTTTTAGCGTTTTTATTTTTGGAAACACGCCCAGTGACCGACAGTGACTCAATTCGGCTTATAGTCTCGCTATATATCTATAATAGTCACTGTTTACAAACCCATACCTCAGCCCGAGAGTGCTGAACTGGAATTAAATTTAATTCAGGAGCTAATATAATGTCATCCACAGACAGACTGTTTCACTGTATCCCAACTCATCAGTGCGGCTAGACATCCGGTTGCCTCTAGCTAGGATCGAAACCCGACTGAATTGGTATCAGGCGGATATTCTACCACTAAGGTCGGGATGAAGGTGGATTTTTTAGCGTTTTTATTTTTGGAAATCTGCCCAGTGACCGACAGTGACTCAATTCGGCTTGCGAAATGTATGTATGTATGTAAGTTTCATTAAGCTGACTGACAAGGTTCTGCGATTAAGCTTTTTAGTTATTTATTTTTGTATTCGTATAAATGTTTTCTTTATTGAATATAAATTGGCAAAATTTGTCATAATGTTTTGCATATTGATAATGGGTAATGGATATTTTGCATATTGATAATGGGTAAAAGAATAAGTAAAAACGCTCGGTTTTTGCTTATTCTTTTACCCATTATCAATGATGATTTTTATTTTTTTTTAATTGAATGCATGGATTTTGTTTGTGTATGTATCTAGAATTATTGGAATGTTTTATGTTCCAAACACTGTCATACCATTGTGGCCGTGTTAGTAGTTGATATTATTGTGTATCGGCTTTTTTTCTTTTTTGTTATTAGTGCTTCCATTATTTTTAGCCTTTTTTACATGTAGATGAGGCTAGAATCTTTCTGTTTTTTACAAGTTTGTTGATGATGGAGTTTGATAACTTTTCGTGTGTGTTTAAATGGATCCTAATTGAGCTATGGTCAGAGAAGCGTAACATGAGCCTGACCATAGGTCAATTTAGTAGTTCTAAGATTGTATAAATTGTTCTTCCTCTTTCATTTAAGAACATAAAAAGAAATGTAATAATTAAATCAAATTAAATTAAACTATTTCGAAATGTCAGCACTATGACAGATTCCATTTAAAAACCGTGAAAAGAACAATAAATCTTTGGAACGCTATTAAAAAAAACTACCACCCATTTTGAAAAATTACTCAGTGTTTTTATTTTATTTTTTTATTTATTTTTTTATTTGTTTTTTTATTTATTTATTTTTGTCAAAACTCGTATATATTCTATTACACCTCCGGAAAAACACAGGAGAATGTTGACCAAGACGATGGTATCTGTTAAGCATATACGAAACGTATGCAGATAATTGCGATCTTGTGGCCTCGAAGGGATGCGGATGACATGCAATAGAAAGTTTCTTTCACCGGTACTTGCACTATGGGATATACAGTAAGTCTTTCAGGCTGTACCGGGAAAGCCATCAGTCAGTTATGTGCCATGCGTGATACACGCTTAGGCGATCATGTATCTTTCCATACATAACTGACGAGGCAGATTTTTTTCCCGCAGTAGATTTTCATTTCTTTATGCGGTAGACCAGTTGCCATCCAAGGCTATAGAAACCAGTCTGTCCTGCTAACCATAGCTGAGGGGAGAAGAGGATTGATACCTTACCCAAGGATATTAGCACGTAAGTGAATGTAATGGATTCGACTGGAAAGTCAGTCAGTCAGTCAGGCGATCGTGTATCGAAAGATACATGACTGACGAGGCAGATTATTTTTTTGCAATTGTCTAAAGATTTTGTATATGGGAATCAGTCAGTTATGTGCTATGTGTGATACACGCGTAGGCGATCGTGCATCTTTCGATACATGACTGACGAGGCTGATTATTTTTCCCCCAATAGTTTGCAATTTCTTTCTGTGGAAGACCAGTTCACATGCAAAGGCTATAGAATCCGGTCTGTCCTGCTAGTTACCCATAGCTTTGGGGGGAGAGGATTCATACCTTTCCCAAGGGTATTAGCGCGTAAGTAAATGTAATGGATTCGACTGGAAAGTCAGTCAGTCAGTTATGTGCCATGCGTGATAAACGCTTAGGCGATCATGTATCTTTCGATACATGACTGACGAGGCAGATTTTTTTCCCCGCAGTATGTGGCCATTTCTTTCTGCGGTAGACCAGTTGCCATCCAAGGCTATAGAACCCGGTCTGTTCTGGTATTTACCAATAGCTGGGTGGGGGGAGAAGAAGATGACTCATACCTTTCCCAAGGGTATTAGCACGTAAGTGAATGTAATGGAATTCGACTGGAAAATCAGTCAGTCAGTCAGTACAAAAGACAGAGCCACGTCCATGAGAAAGTGACTGAAGTTGAGATGTCAACTCAGGACCGATTATATTGCAGATCGTTCTTTGGATTCTTTGTCGAGGCCCTCAAGATGAACAGCAGGGGCACCGAACCAGATATGGTAACAATATTCAATGCATGGACGAATAGTAGAGTTGTAGATGTGTAAGATGGACTCTGGCGAGAAAAACCTTCTGGAACGACACTTTCCTTGCCAAAGATACAGCTATTGATTCACTTTAGTTGTTCCACCTCAGGTCATTGGAAAACGTGAAGCCAAGGAGACGCAGTAAGAGAAACAGCATCTAGCAACACTTTACCAGCTACACGAAGATATCGGTAATATAATCAGTAAGATAAAACATGATCTGAAACAAAAACTTTCAAATCGAAGGGAGATTTCAATGCGAAATTCGGGTTAAGAAAACCTCATATTTTAGAAATATCCCAAATACAAACGTACAAGTGTTGATTTTTCTACCATACCCAGTTTGCTTATTACAAATAGTCCTTACAAACATCCGGCAAGGCACATAGCAATGCGGGTGTGACCACACCTCAGGGCCATGACAGATTCACTGAACAAGCAATCGATCCCACGCAGTTATTTGCTGTATTATTTACTTATTTATTTATTTTTTTTATTTTTTTATTTTTTTTGGTGGTGGTGTGGGGGTAAGATATATTTTCGGTGTCGTTTGAAAATGCCAAGGTCAGTGTATGCTCACAAAAGGATGAAGTTGGGGAAATATTCATTCGGACGGCCCAAAGATAACAGTCGTCATTCTTTGATAAAAAGAAGCCTGTATGTATGTATGTATGTATGTACGTGTACATATAAATATGTTATTGTGTATGTGCTTATACGCATGTGTTTTTGAACATAGAAATATAGGTGTTTTTTTTATATGTTTATATTTGATTTGTAACCTGTAATCGATATTAATTTTGTCCAATTTTCTTGATTACACAGCGGCCCTTTTATAAATGCCTTTCGGTTTTGGTTGCCCCCACCCCATCTCTCTCCCCCACCCATTTATCTTTTCTTTTCTTTTCTTTTCCTCTCCCTCACTCATCTTCTGATCTTTAACATTAGATCGTCTATTGTGTGTTTATGTCACCACAAAATGTATCCTTTCCGGTTACATCTTTAATGTATTAGACATCCGACAACATTCATATTTCTCTCGCTTTAACCATCTTTGACTCCCTTCTTTAAAACTTCTCTCTGTTAAATTTTAATCCGCCTCCTTCATCTTTAGACCTTCCCGTTCTTCTCTCATCTGTTACCCCTCCCTATAATTTTCATTTACTCTCACACTCTCAGTCTGTCTGTGGATGACATTATATTAGCTCCTGAATTAAATTTAATTCCGGTTGAGCACTGAGGTATGGGTTTGTAAATAGTGACTATTATAGCTATATAGCGAGACTCTTCGCAAGCCGAATTGAGTCACTGTCGGTCACTGGGCGTGTTTCCAAAAATAAAAATGCTAAAAATCCACCTCCATCCCGACCGTGCGCCGACAGCTTAGTGGTAGAATATCCGCCTGATACCAATTCAGTCGGGTTTCGATCCTAGCTAGAGGCAACCGGATGTCCTCCGCACTGATGAGCTGTGATACAGCGAAACAGTCTTTCTGTGGATGACATTATATATATATATATATATATATATATATATATATATGTAATATTAGTGGTACATATGCAATCATATATATATTTGTATAAAAAATAATTCCAAGAGGATATAATCCAGGTAGTACTCAATGTCCAGGACAGCGTAAGGATATAATAAAAAGGCTTAAACACTAATATTCCATGGTCATAATTTATTCCAGTGGAATCGTAAATACGATCCAATTCATCAGACCTATAAACATCCGGCACATTAAACAAGGCACATAGCAATCGACCCCACGCAGTTATTTGCTGTATTATTTACTTATTTTTTTTTTTTTTTTTATTTTTTTTTTGGTGGTGGTGTAGG
Organism: Acanthosepion lycidas; assembly: GCA_963932145.1. Taxonomy (NCBI): domain Eukaryota; kingdom Metazoa; phylum Mollusca; class Cephalopoda; order Sepiida; family Sepiidae; genus Acanthosepion; species Acanthosepion lycidas. The sequence continues at coordinate 38,210,242 of OZ010599.1, forward strand.
GGTAAGATATATTTTCGGTGTCGTTTGAAAATGCCAAGGTCAGTGTATGCTCACAAAAGGATGAAGTTGGGGAAATATTCATTCGGACGGCCCAAAGATAACAGTCGTCATTCTTTGATAAAAAGAAGCTATCTTTACTGGTTCGACAGCATTTCCGAGGGGCGGCGTCGGCCGCACCCGACACTGGGCTTCGACCCCTCAACCGACTGGTGCTTCGTACAACCTGACAACACAGCCCGGTAATTCCCCTCCTGAAGCGGGTAATCAAACCCCGGCTGCCGAGTAATCCTAACTTACTAGACCGCTTGGAAAGTCTTCATTTATATAAGTGGTCACAATGCCTAAACACTGGCACATCTGATTTTTATTTGATCTGCTACGTGCCGATTTAAAAGGACTGTAGGATTCACTTCTGTTACTAATATTTTCATTGAACCAATTCTAGTTCAATTAAGTAGGGGAACTAATCGCTAAGAAATAAGTTTAAGCAGATCCGGTCGCGCGGTCACACACGATAAACAAAGAAAACAACAACACCACAAAAATTTACAAGCAAATTGATTACATCTTATGCCAAATTTCTCAAAAAATAATCATCATATCATTTTGCGCCGCTGTGGTCACCTAGCCGCCAATCTAGCATTGCCCTTAAATTTCTAAAGTCTTAATAGAAACGGTCATCAGAAGAATCACCATGAAAATTATTTACATATTTAGTTAATTCATTTATTCATTTTCAACGGTCATGAGTTACCCATGTTTTTATTTGAATTTTAAAAGAAATTGTGGTCATATCGAGTGTAACAGCAAAATTGTCCAAATAATGTAAAAGCAACATTTTTCAAATGTTAGATTAAGCTTTGAACCGTTGTATAGTAGACATGGTATGTTATTGGAATTCACCGAGGTTTTTATAACACTATTGGACTCGACTTTGAGCAAGAAGAATGTATAATTACTCTCCAAGCTTAACAGAAGAATCGTCATGAAATCGATCATAAGCGAAAATGATATGTTCATCATTATCATAACTTAAGATCGGAAGCTCATTGAATTATTGAAATAAAATTCAAATATATATTTATTATACCAAGATCATGTCTAACTTATTTAAGATGATCTTCACCATCTCTAACTTTCTAACTTTCTGTTCTGAATAACAAGGTGCCTCACACGTTTCACGTACGATTTCATTTCCAATTTTTTTTTCCCTGCTTTTTGAACTGTCATTGCTGAAAATCCTCTCTCACGTGCCAAACGTCTTATGGATTGAGTTGGATCTTTTCTAATTGATCTTTATAGTTGTGAGTTGAGATGATGATCCCTCTTCCTGCTGTGGGCTTCTGATCCATTATTCCTTTCTACGGTTCCCTCTTTTTTAAACTTATTCACCATTCTCTTGGTGGTTCTTGAATGGACTTTGAAGATGAAAGCCAGATTATGAATATTGGTACCATTACTGAAGACCTGCATGATCTTTTCCCTCCCACCATTGCTTAGTTGGGAAGACAGTAGCGATGCCACAAAACGATTTTAACCTGTTCTCTTTCTAGCTGAATAACTCAAAGGATTTTTTCAGTGATCCTTACGAGGGATTGCTGTCAAGATGTCTAAACGTCTTATCTGAAAAATTGGGTAAAAGAAACTCAGTTTAGGGGATTTTTATATATTAAACATTTTGTGGGGTGGACAATTATCACATACGGTTACGCGATTTTGACAATTTTGCTCTAACATTTTGTAGCTTTAAGAAAACTGATATCTGATAGAATCTAGAGTGTATGTTAACATTTTGGCAAGAATAAATAATTGCCCTTTCAAGAACATTTCGAGAAAAATAACTTAGTCGAATTTATGTATATGCTGAGTCTGGCTGTTCAATTGTAGGAGCTGAGAATTGTTGAGCCCACATACGTCGATTTGGGAAGCATTCATTTATATTCTTTATTAAATTTTCTTAACTATACAATCCGGTAGACGTGTAGCAGAATAAACACAAATTACACCTAGTTAGAGATAACAAATTACAGCCAAATTTACAAAAGGATTAGAAAACATATATCCCTGCCTACACACCAATTTTTGTCTAGGTAGGTTACACACACGCCATACTCTATTGGAAAAAAATTTCAAAAGAAACACATAGAAGCACACTGCTAGCCATTATTGAGGCAAATTTCGTTTGCCACAGATGCTTTCAACTACGTCCGTGCGTTTCTCTTCTTTCTTTTTACGTGACGTGTCCTTCCAGGACGTAGGCCTTCATGGATCTTCACTTCCCCCTACCCCGTGTAGCTCTCAATAAGTTTTGTTCCTCTGGCACCCCCCACCCAGACTACATTTTGTCATTCACTTGCATATGCCTACCAGGTATATCATGTCTCTCTTTCCATCTATTCGACCTGTGAAAGGCTATAAGTGGAGAGCGTGTGCCAAATCTCTGAGTTTGAAATGCACCGGTTGTCGACCTCTCTGGCCTCGCGCAGAGAGAAACCCAGACAAGGCTATGCCAAAAGACAGAGTCTCGTCCGAGCAGGTAGACAAACGTGACCCCCTTATTACGGGATCTACGGGGAAACTTTGCCCGGGGTCTACCGGCTCGGAAATAAACAAGTTAAACCGTCCTTGTGCCACACCCCGCTCTGTGGGAAGCTCGTGTAAATGGAGAGATTCACGCACGAACGCATGCATGCACGGCTGACTGCCCGTCCGAACATCAGGCTTTGTAAACGATCGCCAGTAAACACATTGAATAAACGGACCCTATCAACGCGACAGTCACAAAGCGATAACTACCAAGCAGTCAGGCGGGGTCTAAGCATATTCACTTTTCACACTTTCATTTCACACCAAGTACACCACACATTCCGCTACAGTACACCACTTACCAGAAACATTTTTATGACTTCTAAATGGTATTCCAATAAATTGGACCGATTTTAAATGTGAATTAAGTTTAAGCGTCTATTTTTTTTTTCTTTTTCTTTCAGATTTGGCGGACATTTGGGCGATATTATTTTTCCACACATAATTGCCATGACTTAAATAACATGATCCAATAGAGAAATAAATAAATTTTCACCAGTAACACTGATTTATTTACTGCTGACTTTGATCCGTCTTAATGAAACACCCTTTATATAAAAATAACTCTGTGATCATTTATCTAAACAAGTGTCCAAGTTTGTTTCTTCTACACCAAGCTCGAGATCAACAGACGTAATATATAATTTTTAAAAGACATTCAAATACATGTATCCATTAAAATAAATCTATCGGATTGAAAATAAATCCGTTAATTCTTTAGAAATTACTTTGTTTACGTTTCGGATACAAAAACTGTGCAGATATGGGGCTTTTGGAAAAATCGTAAGGAAAGAGTTCGTATTCCTTAAAAGGATAAATAGAATATTGCTCGGCTCTGAGGCTCTCCGTAGCCGAGGGGTCTAAAGCACTCCAGATATGACTGCGGCTTCTTCTACAAAGATGGTCACAGGTTCGGATCCTACCAGAGGACATATTTTTTTTATCCAGTTCCCTGAGGTGCGCAGGGAGAACGACAGCTCTGAATCAACACCGCGGAGAAGGCAACGAGAAACCACTTCACATATACCTATTTATAGCAAAATTACCAGCAATATCTATTTATAAAAGAATTACCACCATAACTATTTATAGCAGAATTACGAACAATGCCAATTCATAACATAATTTCCAACAATACCTATTCATAACAGAATTACCAACAATACCTATTCATAACAGAATTATCAACAATACTTATTTATAAAAGAATTAGCAACAATACCTATTCATAACAGAATTACCAACAATACCTATTCACAACAGAATTATTAACAATACTTATTTATAAAAGAATTACCAACAACACCTATTCATAACAGAATTACCAACAATACCTATTCACAACAGAATTATCAACAATACTTATTTATAAAAGAATTAGCAACAATACTTATTTATAAAAGAATTAGCAACAATACCTATTCACAACAGAATTACCAACAATTCTTATTCATAACAGAATTACCAACAATACCTATTCATAACAGAATTATCAACAATACTTATTTATAGCAGAGTTACCAATAATACATATTCATAACAGAATTAACAACATTTATTTATAGCAGAGTTGCCAACAATACCTATTCATAAGAGAATTATCAACAATGCTTATTTATAAAAGAATTACCAACAATACCTATTTATAGCAAAATTACCAACAATACTTATTTATAACAGAATTACTAACAATTCATATCTATATTGAAGTAGTTTCTCGTTGCCTTCACATGAAGTCATGGCAAATCACAGATAATAAAGTAAAAAGACGTTGTGGAGTGCAATGATTGCATACCTCCAGAAGAATGAGAGACTTCTGAATTTAAGACTCTGGAGAAGACAGCGAAAAACCACTTCACTCTCCATCACAAAAAGCCATAGCAATTCACAGATAATAAAAAAGGAAGCTGTGGAGGTCATTGATCGCATATGCCATGAAAGGAGAAAGACAGCTCTAAATTCAAAACCGTAGAGAAAGCAATAGGGAAAACACTTCGCTATCTTCCCCAAGAAGTTATGGCAATTCACATACAATAAAGAAAAGGACGCTGTGGAGAGCACTAATCTCATACATTCTGAAGGGAGAAAGACTATTTTGAACCATGACGAAGGCAATGGAAACCATCCTACTATCATTCCTGGGAAATAACCGGCAATTTTCAAAAAATAAAGAAAAGGAAGCTGTGGAGAGAAATGATCGCATATGCCCCGAAAGGAGAAAGACAGCCCTGAATTGAAAACCGCGGAAAGGCAACAGGGAAATCAATTCATCATCTTTCCCAAGAAGTCATGGCAATTCACAGATGATAAAGAACAGAAAACTGTGGAGAGCGGTAATCGCATACTTCCCGGAAGGACCTGGCGTTTAATAACAAACAAAAGGTTTGCGGTGATTCTTTTACGAAAACAAAAATGTAACAGGCAATAGGCTTGTCCGGTTTTTTTCTTCTGAAAGATTGCTAGAATTTTCTCTCTCTCCCTCTCTCTCTCTCTCTCTCTCTCTCTCTCTCTACCCCACACTCTTTTTCTCTGTGTTATTGAACACTGGGATATCTGTGAAATTGTGTTGGGCGTTTGTTACTGTCTCTTTGGTTTTGGGTTTTTTTTTTTTTACTTGTTTTCCATGCGTCATTTTATATTTTAAAAAACTTTGATGCGAATCTAAAATGCAATTTTTCCTATGTTTTGATTTATTACATATTACGAATACCTGATTCGGTTTTGCATTCTGGATCTAAGGGCGAACCCCCACAAAATGTCCTCCTTGCAAGAACGGCGCATTAATCATATTTGACAGACCTAGCAAAGACGTGACTTCAAATGGAAATGAAACCGCGTACATCTAGTTTCTATGGCTACAAATAATATTATAACACCATAAAAATCATTTAACGATAATGCAGAAATATAGAAGCCAATATGCAAAAAACCCCGATGGAACAAACC